>BTHU01000017.1:53384448-54584448 GCA_036184795.1 Tokudaia tokunoshimensis | reverse complement strand
TTGGGCTCTCCCATGCTAGCAAGCTTTTCTGTAAGTTGACTGCTCACTGTGGGCAGAAAGAACTCTGCAAAGAGCAAGCAAACAGAGGGGAAATGGACAGTTGGTAAAGTTGCATCAGTTACTATCTGACTTTTAGCTTTAATGAAAGAAAGTGTTTATTTGTATCACCAGGTCAGGCCAACCTCTAGAAGGATTCAAACCTCAGTATAAAAATATTAAACCCTACTTAAGGAGGCATAAGAGTGACTCTCACCAGGATGGGCAGATGTGGGTGTGCTCCTAGCGTGTGTGGGTGCCTGATGTTGTTGAAGTGACAGGAGAAATTTCCATTTCTGTGTTGGTCCTTTTCTCTCATAGGTTGGTCCAGTACCCTGGTTGGGCCCTCAGACAGATGAGGCTATCAAAGGGCTTTGTGAGCGGGGAAGGAAGAATATCCTCTTGGTCCCAATAGCATTTACCAGTGATCACATTGAGACACTCTATGAAATAGATATCGAATACTCTCAAGTGTTAGCTCAGAAGGTAAGTGTGCCTGTTTGGCTTCTTAGTCCCATCACGCTTTGTTTTAAAAGGAAATTTCTTTTCTACAACCACCAAACTATACCATTGAAAAAAACTACTGTTTATGGGGCTGGGTGTAGTGGCACACTCCCTTAATCCCAGTACTGGAAGGCAGAGGCAAGCAGATGTTAGGGAGTTTAAGACCAGCCTGGTCTACTTAGTGAGTTCCAGGTTAGCTAGGGCTACATAGAGAGACCCCCTGTCTCAGAAAAAGCAAACAAAAGGAGGAAAGAGAGAGAGAGAGAGAGAGAGAGAGAGAGAGAGAGAGAGAGAGAGAGAGAGATTGAGAGAGAAGGAAAGACAGACTTTTAGTATGTTTGTATGAATTATGTATTCATTATTTTGAATAATACTTTATAAATTAATTCTACATCAGCAGTAGAGAGAACTTTTATGTCTTTATTAAACCATGTTGCCCAGTGTCACTGAAACTACTACTTTGTTCAGTGTAAGTTACCTTACCATCTGAAGGTGAAATCTTTAGTGAAAAGGGCTTGTATAGCTCACCAATTGTGAGGGGAACTGTTTATCAGTCTGTAATTAATTCTCCCCACTTGATACAATTCTTGGGCTGTTACACTGTTTCTGTTTGGGTTTGTGGCATAGGAGTCTTTGACATTTCAGAGGAGCATAGAACAAACAGGAAGCAGTGTGTGTAGTAATTCTGTTGACCTCTTCTGTGCACTCACTTAATTAGCTGTTTGCTAACAAGTTGTGATCAATCTGACTATTGAAATAACAAATACCACTGTTGGCATAAGATGGATGTGACTTGTCACTCAGAGTGGAGAAAAACTGTTGCTTACCTGTCTTGTAGCTTCTGAGGGCTAGACTGAAACCTTCACTGGCTTATTGCTGTGTTTCTGTGGGAAGTGTGGAAGCATGAGTACTCAGGAAGTTCTTTTCTCCCTCTAATCTTGGATGAGAACTCATGGCCTTCCCAAATGTGACTGGTGGAAGTCTGGCTCAACAGAAATCTGTTCCCTTTGTGGGACTGGGTGTTGGTGAGGGGCGCAGTGGAGAGTGGGTAGGGCCGGATCTGGAACCAGTTGTCAGGTATCAGTGTGTCGTCCATGCTAGTCGCCAGTCAAACATCAGTAAGTTAGGGGAACCTATAATTTCTAATCACTAGGAATTAAGTTGTAACTGACAAAGGTGAGGCCTCATTGTTCTCATGGGTTTTATTTATAGATGCTTCTGTCTGCCCACCATGACTTTGACTCATTTTAAACTTGCTAGAGAGACTTCAGTACTAAGAATAAGACTTAATTAGTATAGGGTATTTGAAAATAAGTTTTTTCACTATGTTGAATGATAGTTTTCATTCATTTGTGTTATAAGTGGAGGCTATTAGTTACCAAGAGCATTATTAGTGATTAATAAATGAATCCATGTAGTGAATAAAGAAAACCTATAACTATCATTATTTTGATATGAAAATATAGCATGCTTAAAACAAACTTCAAAAGTTTAAAAAATGTTTTACTCCAAAATAGAAACAACTTTTTGCCTTTTGCTGATAAAAATGATAAAGTTCTCAGATGGTACCAAAGGGTACCACATCAGGAGTGGGTCACGCTTCTCCTCTGACCCTGAGAGGACGTCTGTTAATGTTTTCATGAAACACCTTCCTCTTCCCTAAATGTGTCTACTTTAATACTAATAGACTCTTCTGCATGTCACAAAGTGATGTCTTATCCATACATGTTTGTGATCCCTATCTTCTGTTTTTAAATACATATATTGGGTATACGTGGGTAAATACAACCAAATGCCAGGAGCTGTTTTTGGTAAATCCTTAATTAATACTCATTTGAATTTTTAAAATTTTTACTATCATATGGTGCATGACTATAAATCCTCTTATTTCTCCAATAATGTCCCGTGGACAGATTCGTGGCTCTTGCACCTTCCTAGCCGTCTGCCCTGCTGATTGCTAACGTGGCTGATTCTGCTGCTGTGGACGCTTTGTGATTTTTTTTTTTTTAAGTAGAGCCTCCATATTGAGGTCTAGGTGTTTGCTGAATAACAATGGGTTTCCCGTGTGGGCTCCTCCTGTAAATGTCAATCTAGAAGATAAAGCAACTGACTATGTATGTCTCAGAGTGGATGGGAAAGAGATGATCATAAGCACAGAGCAAATCACACTTAGTTCTCTATTATCTGGGAATAATTAACTGGGTATTTTTTTTAAACATGGGAAAAAGTGATACTGAACGTATTCAGATTTTTTTTTTCCTAGATTTTTTTCTATATAAAAGTTTATTTTAAAATCCATTCTACGTTGTGGATCTAATTTAAAACCAATATGTTTTAAGAGTCCATAAATTAATTTCCTTCATTTTAGCACTTACTTGGGATCAAAGTAAATAGGAATTTTTACTAAATTGCAGCAACATTTATGCAGATGAGTCTGCAAGGCCTGCATTAGGGAAAGGAAAAAGGGCAGAGGGATTCGGGCTTGGATCGCTCCCGAGACCCATCCAGCATGGTCTGCACGCACACCACTATGGGAAGGACAGGGCCGGGCAACACAGAAACACAAGAGCAGAGGGGTGCGTGTGTGCATGCGTGCGTGCGTGCGTGCGTGCGTGTGTGTGTGTGTGTGTGTGTGTGTGTGTGTGTGTTTCTGTGCATGTATTCTTTTATAGCACTTAGTGTCTTAAAAAAGAAAAGGAAAGGAAAATAAAATGTGTCTGTTTTCTTCCCCTTCTCATTTGATTCAGTGTGGAGCTGAAAACATCAGAAGAGCAGAGTCTCTTAATGGAAATCCATTGTTCTCCAAGGTACCGCAGTGTTGCAACCATTTTAGTAGAACACAGCGCAGAGAAGTCCTCTGAGAAACTCTGGCAGAATATTGGTTTTCTCACATATTAGTACATTTGGAGTTCCAATTAATTACAAAACTAAGAGTGAATCCCTTCTCTGCTCCTCCTTTCTCCTGCAGGTAGCCTCAGTCTCCTTAGTTTGCCCACCTACAGCTGCATAATTTGAAGTCTGCTTCTCAGTGAACAGCTGCAGTGGGTGGGGTAAGAGGGGTCATTTCCCAAAGTCTCCGTTTTAACTTTGCCTTAAGCTGACGATGCCCAGAACAGGCAGTGTTTTCACTTCCGGCCAGCTTCCTTTAAAAGAAACCCCCATCTGGAGCAGTCTTCCCTGGGACAAGCTGAGGATATGCACGCAGGGAGGGCCTGCAGACTTCCTGCCTCAGGCGGCCCTGTGCTCTGTCTTGCAGGCCCTTGCTGATCTGGTACACTCTCACATCCAGTCAAACAAGCTGTGCTCCACACAGTTGAGTCTGAGCTGTCCGCTCTGTGTAAATCCTGTCTGCAGGAAGACTAAATCCTTCTTCACCAGCCAACAGCTGTGACCCTGCCTGAGGACCCATGGGATTCTCAGATGTACAGCCTCCAGACACCTGCAGTGGGGACGATGGGGACAGAAGCCACATTTGTCTGGACACAGACTATGATTTCTCTCTTGCCTATGTTTCGTTTTATTTTATTTTATTTCTTGCTTCCTTACATAGGCCAAACTGGCCTCCAATGTGCCTCCTGCTCTCATTTCCAGAGTACTAGCTAGCATCACAGACATACAAAATTGTGTTCCTTGGAGGATGGACTCGAAATTCTTACTGCGATTTTTATTTTCATATACACGTACAATGAACACTTACAACCGTTTCTGGGGTCAATTTATTTACGAATGTGGAATATCTGTCTACTAGGACATCCCAGGAATGAGTTTTGCATTTTTATCTTATGAGACACACATAGATTCTGCACTTATTACCCCAGCTTCCTAAAATAGTGTGGTGTGTCTCCTCTATGTACTACCAGTGGTGACTGAGATGTTTACAGTCCTAGGGATATAGCTATAGCTTAAGTGAATATTATAAATTTATGAAATATAGTTTGTAAAAGAATTAGGCACTGAGTGCGTAGCTTAGGATTGTATGCTTGCCTGCAAGGCTCCTACTTTAATCCCCAGCACTAAGCACGAACATTATGTTATCTACTCTTTCGCTAAGCCCATGGGTACGGGAATGCAAGTGAGTCGGAGTGGTCGCCTGTCACTGCTTCTATTGGCAGTGCAGCCACTGTTCACTGGCCACTGTGGTGTCTGAGGCAGAGTCTCATCTGTCTCCCTGGAAACTGAAACAAGTGCGTGTTTCAGGAGTGCTGAGATTCCCCAGGCGCATAGCCTAATAAATGTGTGGAAGTTCAGTCCTTGCTGTGTACGCCTTCATTTGAGTCCACGGTGCCTCAGGGAAGGGGGCTCTGTCTTCTTCCTGTCTCCAGGGACAGTGCCACCAGGAAATGCTACTGATGGATTTGGGCTCACCTCCCTGGGGAGCCAAGGAACCTTCCAGCGCCATCCTGATCTTGGCTGAGTGCTTATTTTATAAAGTTGACTGTGTTGATAACCTTGAATTTTCTTTGTGAAAAAGTTCTTATTATAAAAATTATATGGTCATAGACTAGGCCATTTGTAAAACACAAAGAAATAACTACTCTAATGTAATAATTATCATTTTATTCTAATCTTTTCCTGCATGTGTGTATGTACATATATATACACACACACATATATATACACATGCATACATATATATACACACATACACACATACATATACATACATATATATACATACATATATATATGTACATAAACGCATTCATACACACACACATATATATATAGTCTTCAACATATTTCATCATATCAGCCTCCTTTCTCATCACAACTAATTCTTGCCTTGATTTGTAATGAAAAGTTATTCTAAAAATGTAAAAACTATGTCAAAGCAGAATCTGATTTTCTATATTTGGATTTAAATGGATTTGAAAGTCTTTGGGATCCTTGAAGGATTTGTAATAATCACTTTCTCTAAAACTTTGTTCTTCAAACAGAACATTTCTTTGAGGTTTTTTTTTTTCTGATAGAAAAACAGCTCATAAAATGAAAGCAATTAGTGGAATGCATAGCTATTCTATACTCGGGATTTACTGTTAATAGACAGTAAGCTTCAGCCCGTTTGATTTGTACTGTCTCCTAAAGTTTGTCTGAAATGACTAGACACAGGGAGTTTACTTTGTAATTCAGCAGCGTAGCCTGCTTTCTGCTCCAGGTTAGTGTTTCCTATGCTGATAGTGACTTTCTAATACGAACAGCATCTACTTTCTGTGTCTAAATTTGCTTTATCTTCCTAAGTAAGCAGTCTGTAGAGAAAGAGCAAAGGTCTGGGCACTTTGGAATGTCCCTGTGTCCATTCCATCACCTTTGGGGATTAGCTTTAGAGTGGACTGTGAGTGACTGTCCCACAGTGAATGGACATCTCAGGGCTAGTGGCCCCTGTTGGCAGACAGCTATGCTCGCACCATTATCCCTCCCCTCACCCCGCTTTCAGGGGACTTGCTTGTCATCAGTCTTGGCTCTTCGGCAGCTTTTCAGATGAAAACACATTGGCATGGGGATATTGCGGGAAGTGTCAGCTCAGGAGTCCCTGCTGGAGGCCCCCATTTCCCAAGCAAACACTGAATGAGTTGTCTGGAACTGTTTGGCCGGCACTGAAGTGGGAGCAGACCGCCCTGTGAGAGGCACTTACGGGAAGCTCTGCCGTCCGTCGGCAAGTTCTACTCCTAAAGACTCCTAAAGACTCCTTTGACTGCTCTCCGTAGATGGGTGGGGGTAACGTTCCAGGGCAGTGTTTGGAAGGATGGGAATCTTTTTAGAACTGATGAATCTTTGACAGTTGTTATCCTGTTTGTCAGCTTTGGCGTACAAATGTTTGCCATTGCAATTAGCAATAAACTGCCGGTGCTGTCTTGAGCTGCTGTGTGTACAGACCTGGGTTGTTTTTTTTTTAAACTGATCCTGAAGATCCCGTAGGTGCTGGTGTTCAGCCCAATACTGTCCTGGCTAGAGCCCAGGGGGATGCAAGCCCAGTGGGAGAGGCTCTCCCGCAGACCTGTGTGAAGGACATCTGCCTCAGAAGTGAACTCACTGTTAAACTTCAGCCACTTCTTCAGCAGTGAGTTAGTGTTGACGGTAGAAGCCCATGCTTTTAGATCTGATGCCTCCTCAAAGTGTGTGTGCCGACTCACTTAATTCAGCAGCACTGAGTGACTCTTACTATTTTCATCATGTCTGGAATTAGTTTGCAATTGTCATCTATGAAGAAGTGGATTTTTCCATCTTCAGGTGTCCAAACTAAGCCTGTCAACAGCCCTAAGGTAACATTAGGGCTTTTACATTTTCAGATGATCTTGAAAATAGATTTCCTTCTCTTCCTCTTGAGGCGGTAGAATAGATCATCTAGAATAAAGTCACTGCACGCGGCTTCCTCCTCTACTCTGTTCTCATACTTTGGCATTTAATTCAAGAAGTCACAGTTTAAGGCACACATTTGTTTAGTGCCAGTAGATTTATCTAAACTGTTATCACACCATGAGGCAAGGGGGCATATTGTCCCAAACGCCCAGCAGGGCCACCAGAAAGACCCACAGCCTGCTAGGGGTGAAGAGGGCTGTGTCGTACCTACAGCTGTAGGCTGTACTGTTCGCTCCCTTGTTCTCAACGTGAGCTGGTAGCCATTAAAAAAACAACAAGCAAGGGTATGTTCTCCGTTTGCTGTCGACCACAGCTACGATTCCTGCTTTGACTTTCGCTCAATAATGTCCTATGACCTGGAATTGGAAGCCAAATAAACCCTTTCTCCCCACAGTTGCCTTTTGCTGGGGTATTTTGTCACAGCAACAGAAGTGGGACTAAGACAAGCATGCAGTTGTGTCTGGCCTCGATGCCAGGTCTGTCCAAATCCTGAAGACAGCACAGACTGGTGCATCCCAGTCTTGTGGGAAGAAGAAACTCATTAAGAAGACAGTTGAAGCCGGGCGGTGGTGGCGCATGCCTTTAATCTCAGCACTTGGGAGGCAGAGGCAGGAGGATTTCTGAGTTCGAGGCCAGCCTGGTCTACAAAGTGAGTTCCAGGACAGCCAGGGCTACACAGAGAAACCCTGTCTCGAAAAACCAAAAACCAAAAAAAAAAAAAAAGACAGTTGACCCCATAGCGGTGCTATTGCTTCCAGTCCTTCAGGTTTTCAGTTGTACTAGCAAGAGGGAGATGTGCTTCTCAGAGTAAGGCATAAACAATGGCTTTCACATTCCTAAAAAAGCTTCATGAATATTATTCATACTCTTTCTAATTGCCTCACCACTGAGATTCTCTGGGAGTCACCCCTTGGTAATTACTCCCAGTCCCAAAGGTTTTCAGTGATATTCAAATTATAGAGATTAGTGTTACAAAATTTCTGAGTAGATTCACCAGGTAGATTAAAACAGAAGTTGATTTGGCTCAAGAAGTGAGTCACTTCCAGTTAAAATATTTAATGAGTTCCCCAATTACGTTGCCTACTTTGTAGCATGCCTGCGGCTAACTCAGACCATGGCACCTGGAAACTTCTGCAGCTTTGCCGCATTCCATATAGCTGCTAACCTACTTTTGTCTTCACCTTGTGCTTCTTTTCTAAATGCATTTCTTTGGGATAGTAGAAAGCATGTAGAGTTACGTAGCACCGGGCCGAGGGCTGGGCACCCTTGAGAAGCCACTTGCTTGACTGCCACTTGCTGTGTATCTTGTACGGAGGAACACTGGGAGTCATTCACCTCTTGAGACCACAGTTGCAACATTTTAGGGTCCCAGGAAAGGAAGGGATGCTCTTGCTTTTTACGTAGAAGTCTCTCTACAGGAAAAAGGTGAAGAAAATGATTGTATGGTCAGTGTTGTACAATGTTCTTCAATAATACTGCAGGGTTATTTTCAGCTGAGTTATTAGCCTCCATTTTTAGCACAATAAAATAGTCTATAGTGGGCCGTTGTTATAGAATGTTGGAAGTACTTTTTAAGATTTTATTTTTGTGATTTTTCTTTTTAGTGTATGTGTGTATACATAAGTGCAGGTGCCCACAGAAGCCAAAGCTATTCAATTCCCTGAAGCTGTAATTATAGTGAAAGAGGCCTGACATGGGTTCTGGCAATCAAACATGGGTCTTCCAGAAGAATAGTATGTGCACTACCACCGAGCCATCTCTCCAGCCCTGGATGCCTGAGTTAAATACATTTGGTGGAGCTAGGGTCGTGGCTCAGTTGATCAGCACTTGCTGCTCAAACATAAGGACCTGAGTTTGGATTCCCAATGCCTATAGCAGAGTCAAGCTATGGCTGTGCATGCTGATAATCCCAGTGCTGGGCAGGCAAATCCTAGGGGCTCATTGGCTAGCTGGTCTAGCTGAATCATTAAACTCTGGTTTCAGTGAGAAACAAACACTGTTTCACAAAGTAAGGTGGAGGGCTGAGGATGGCATCCCGTTGTCAACCTCAAGGCCACATGGATGAGTTCATCAGCACATGTATACAACACACACACACACACACACACAAGAATGAATATGTGTGTTCTGGGATAAAGATTGATTTGAGCTTTCTTCTAAGCCTTCCGGCAGGGATTAGGTTCTGTTTCTGTGTCTTGCAACTTCTCACTCTAATATTGTTTCCACACATTGACCCTTCATGGGCTGCTTCTACCCACACGCAGTTCAAGCTGCCCCCCTCCAGCCTTTCTTAGAATCCATGTTTTCCCTTCCTGTCACATGGAGCTAGCTCTGTATAAGGACAGCCCCGGACTCCATCTCCAAGCTTGGAAAAATGCACAAAAGAGATTTTACTAGATTTCATCCTGATAATTCATGACATGCCGTGCAGTTTTCACTTCCTTTATGCATATGAAAGCTTACGCATGTAAGAAATGCACACGCGGGCTCACAGCTGATGACTGCTCTCCGTCTGCAGCAGTGATGCTATAGCAAACTACCGTTAAACTGTAGTAAACGAAAGGTAGCATTCAGATCCAGTCACTTCCTTATTTAAGACATCATTGCTTTGCTCTTTATCTGAACCCAGGGACTTGGTGGAGAAAATGTTAACACGGCGTAAAGTTAGTCTTGTAGCCACCACATTGATCCTTACAGACCGATGAAGAAAGGCCCTCCAGTTGTCTCTAGTTGTTTGAAAAGTGTTACCCAGTTTATCCAACTGACATTTTGGTATACCAATAATTTATCTTACATTCCAAGTACTCATTAATAAGATTAGAAACACCAACATTGGGGCTGGAGAGATGGCTAGTGTGTGAGAGCATTGGTTGCTCTTCCTGATGAACAGGGATCTATCTCCAGCATCTACCTGTGGCTCACAGCTATCTAGAACTCCAGTCTCTGGGGACCTAATGCCTTCTAGCCTCCTTGGGCACCAGACATGCACATAATACACTAACATGCAAGCAAAACACCATGCACATAAAATAATTAATAATAATAACCAGAACAGCAGCACTTACATCTGAACTATACCTGTTGATCAGTTACAGATCGGTTGGCCTCAGAAACAAAAATCTTTTTTGTTATATTTTGTTTGTTTTTCAAGACAGTGTTTCTCTGTGTAGCCCTGACTGTCCTGGAACTCACTCCATAGATCAGGCAGCTGACCGGGAACTCACAGAGATCCACATGCATCTGCCTCCTTAAAGGCATGCTCCACCACTGTCTGGCACAAAATCTTGATAAAAATGAGCAACAGTGGTTGGAGAGATGGCTCGATTGTTGCTTGCTGCCAAGTTGGAGAACTGGAGTTTGATCCTAGGGCCCTGTCTTGGTTAGGGTTTTACTGCTGTGAACAGACATCATGACCAAAGCAACTCTTAAAAAGAGCATTCAATTGGGGCTGGCTTACAGGTTCAGAGGTTCAGTCCATTATCATCAAGACTGGAGCATGGCAGCATCCAGGCAGGCATGGTGCAGGAGGAGCTGAGAGTTCTACATCTTCATCTAGAGGCTGCTAGCAGAATATTGACTTCCAGACAGTTACAATGAGAGTCTTATTACCCACACTCACCATGACACACCTATTCAACAGGGCCACACCTTCTGATAGTGCCACTCTCTGGACCGAGCACATACAAACCATCACAGACCCCAAAGAAGGTGGAAGGAGAGAATCAGCTTCACAAAGTTGCCCTCTGGCTGGCCTCCACCGTGACACACTCACCTGCCAAGTCACGCCGTGCACACAAGCAATCAATAAAAAGGACTTCTTTTTAATGAGCAAAAGAATGCTTTTGGACAAGTTATACTTATGATAAAGTAAACTCACATTCATGCTTAGACTGTTGAGTTGCCTCCCCTATCCCACACCCAGATTTCTAGGGGTGACTATTTTCCAGCATCCTATACTGTGCCCCGATAAGTGTTTTTCTAGGATGCCAGAAATGCCATAGACTTCCTGTTCCCTTATGCTCTCTAGATTTCATTTTCTAGAAAGGCAACTCTCCCTTGACACTGCCTCTGTGGCATGAAAGCAGCTCTAGGTGACTGCTGTCTGATATATTTTTTAAGATTTTTTTTTTATTTCATGTATGTGGGTATACTGTTGCTGTCTTCAGACACACTAGAAGACGGCATTCATTGGATGCCCATTAGAGATGGTTGTGAGCCACCATGGGTTTGCTGGGAATTGAACTCAGGACCTCTGGAAGAACAATCAGTGTTCCTAACTGCTAAGCCATCTCTCTAGCGCCCCCCCACCCCCCCCCCCGGTCTGGTACTTTTAAAGTGATTCCCTTGGCTTCCAGCACATACCCATGGGCCTGTTAGGAAATGCCTAGACAGCAGATCTCGGGAATAGTTTGGGCCACAGGGCTGTGAAGGAGAGTTTCACACATAGGAAGGTCTGCCTGAGAAGCAGGCTTTGTCAAACTTCCCTTGTCACTTGGCCCTGGAAAACCGTCATGGGGAATACATGAAGCCAACGGAGCATAAACTGTTCCTTAAGATGAAACCCTAACTCTGTGTCCTGCATTTGTTCCCCAAGACCCATCCTTCATATCCCTTCCTCTGAAGGACCAAATGTTGCACTGCCTCTCTCCGCTAAGATCAAGTTGAGGGACTATTGAGGCCAGGACTGCTGAGGTCTAACAGACTCATGAAGGCAGCCCAGCTGTCCTCTCATTCCAGATACACCCTGTCTATAATTTCACTATCGTGCCCAAGGGCCTCTGGTTCCACAATTCTTGATTTTTTCCTGAAGCAAAGTCATTCTTTCTCATAGCTGGACTCTGCAGACAGGTTTTTGTATTTTTTCCTCTCTGTCTTTCTCATGGCATGATAGAAGAGAGAGAGAGAGAGAGCCCTATCTACATGCTGGGGTTGTGGCTTAGGCGGCACACCACTTGCCTGGTATGTGTGAGTCTCTGGGTTCAGTTGACAGCTCATGGAAGGTATCAGCAGCCTGCTCCTGTCCCTCATAACTCGACCGAATTAATGCCCTGTCTGTGCCTCGTCACACTTTATCTCAGCCTCTTCACACTTGGTCCCGGCCTCCCCGCAGGAGCTGAACCTCCTTGTTTTGTTCTGAGATGCTTTCTTTTCTTTCCTGAAACAACATTATCCTTCGCTGCAATCTCTTGATCCTCTAGAGCTAGGGATATCTCTAGGGTTTTACTCCTGATCCCTTCCATATCCCATAAAGGCCAAGTGCCACGCTTGAGCCATTATGGTGTCCAATACAAAAGGCTAGCCTGGTATTACCCACCCGAAAGACCAAATGACTCTTCAAGAGCCCAATCAGACATTTCATAACCAACTGCGGAGCATGAGGTACAATCCCTTTTTGAAATACTTCAATGGGTTGCCCCAGACTCAAGACACACAGCAAACGCGTCAACCTGTGTTTTTATATACTCTGTCACCATCTGAACCAAACTCTCTCCATCCTGTTGAACTCTCAGTTGTGACATCCTCAAGTCTAGAAAATCTAGAGATGTTTGTCCAGGAGGGAGGGCTCCCAGGACTGGGCATCTGCAAGTTGGGAACAAAGAAGCCTACAAAGTCTGCGCCTGAGCGGTCTACCCTAGGCACAAGACTGGGATCGTCTGACACTGATGTGAATGCTTGCCCCTGGTGAAAACTCAATTCCCTTACTTCAGGGGTGGCTTGGAGCCATCGAGCTTGGACATAGAGTAGGTGTGCTTGATAGTCTAGGACCCTGCAGAGGTACCCATTTTCTAAATAAGGTGTCACCAGTTTTAACTCGTGTTCCCAGTTGGCTTTGTCCTACTGACAGCAGGCGTCTGGGCACCGACCTTCATTTCAATGTGCAGGATTCTCTTTCTTTCTTTTTTTCTTCTGAGCATCTCCAGGGAGGTGGTAGCAGATGTTTAACAGCTCACTCTTCCTGGGAGAAGAGAGAACCCTGCTCTCTAGTGTATACTGATTCCCATCATGTAGATATGCCCACTACAGCCATTCTAGATCCCTGATCATAGAGTCGGGATGAGATGCCAACCATTGGCTTTACGAGCCAGCACAAGCTAAATGCCACACCACTGCTGATTCTTTTCCACATCAGAGAGGCCCTTCTGTATGTGTGGTCTAGAATGTTTCACCATTTCATTCCCGTGCTCCAAGACAGAGCAGAATCCTTGAGGCCCTAGAGATTAAAGGGGGGAGGGGGAAGGGAGGAGGGGGGAGCTAGAGGAGGAACAAGGCAGGTTGCTTTCAGAAAGGTTCAAGCTGTATCCTTTCTTGTGCCAGAGCTTGGGAAGCCTTTCTGTGGCTAGTGAAACAGGACAGCCATCTTCAGAGAGGCCTGGGTGCTGGTTGTTAGGGGCCATGGAAGGGGCCTGCATTCTATGTTCTATTCTCTTCAACTTCTGTGTATGCTTGAAATTCTTTCAAATTATCGAATAACTGGTCTGCCCTCCCCCTGAAAACGTTGGTGTAAAAAAAAGTCAATTGAGACAATGTAGGTGAAACCACAGCTCAGCCTAGAATGGGCTGCTTCTTGTGTTTAATGGAGCCGTTCTCAAGTTCACTGCACCCACTGAATACATTTAAAACTATGTGAATGTAATTAGTATATTTTTATGTGATTTAAACTTACAAAAATTGTCATATTGTTCTTGTCTTTCTAAAACCCAGATTGCTCACTGAAACCTGGACATAACTTATTTGTCACTGGATATTATTTTACAATACATTTTTCTTTTTTTTTTTAAAAAAAGATTTATTTATATAATTTATTTATATAAGTACACTGTATTTATAATATATTTGTATGTATATATATAATATATTTGTAATGTATGTATAATATTATTTATATTATTTATTTATATAAGTACACTGTAGCTGTCTTCAGACATACCAGAAGAGGGCGTCAGATCTCATTACAGATGGTTTGAGTCACCATGTGGTTGCTGGGATTTGAACTCAGGACCTCTGGAAGAGCAGTCAGCGCTCTTAACCACTGAGCCATCTCTCCAGCCCACAATACATTTTTCAATTGCTGCAGCAATGTTACGAGACTGTGACTCAGCCACTGGACTGTTTATTATTTTCATTTTCACATATTACTAAGCAGTGGTTTGATAAACATCCTTAGAGACGAAATCTTTTTTTTTTTTTGGTTTTTCGAGACAGGGTTTCTCTGTGTAGCCCTGGCTGTCCTGGAACTCACTTTGTAGACCAGGCTGGCCTTGAACTCAGAAATCCTCCTGCCTCTGCCTCCCAAGTGCTGGGATTAAAGGCGTGCGCCACCACCGCCCGGCTGAGACGAAATCTTTAGGCATAGCCTCAATGATTTTAGAGAAAGATCCTGAAGGTGAGTTTTCTCCATCAAAGGATAAACTTGCAGATTTTTTTTTTTTTTGCAGAAAGATGAACTGTACTGTGTTTGAAATGTGTGTGTGTGTGTGTGTGCACACGTGTGTGTGCATGTGTGTCTTTCTGTACATGTGTGCATGTATGTATATGGTAATGACCCAATTACAAAACAGGCCCTTTAAAGACCTCTTTTATTTACTTGGCTAGCAGACTGCTGTAGTTTCCAGTGATAACTATTGTAGAAAGTGGAGTTCTCTGGTTTTTAAGAACAGTTATGAAAAGCATGGAGTCGGAATACTATAAGTTGAGTGCACATGCAGAGCATCCAGCAACCTAGAGATCAACTCTTTTGTCTCGCTCGTTCTGTTCCTTATTGCTACTAACTTTGCTCCCTTGTCCTTACAGGCTCATGGGCAGAGATAAAAGACTCTAACACAGTTGGTCTCTATTCACCAGTAAATTTGTGGAGATTTTGAATGGCAGGAGAAATTGGAAATTCAGGTTGGAAAATTTGAGGGGGATTATGTGTTGATTTCACTTGCCCTTTGCAGATCTGCAGGTCCCCAAGTATTGCCCGTGTGTGTCCCTAATGCCCTCCTGCCCCCATGGGGCTCTGAGCTGTCTGTCACAGCCAGGCATGCCTTGGCCCAGGTAACCACCGTATTAAAACAATTGTCCCCTTACAGAAGGTCAGCAGGGAACATGTTCCTTCCTGTTTGTGCCCTCCTGAAGGTTTTCATGTCCATGCTAATCCACAGCGGGCCTGGGCCAAGGCCAAGATGCCCATCAATATTTTAAAGCAGTGGTGTTATAAAATTTATGGAAGACGCACAAAGGACAAATCCCCGAAGAGATGAGCCCGCTGAGAAGGGATATTGGCTAAAAGGAGATTTCCCACTTTGAAACAGTGTGAGATCAAGTACCATGCTGAAGAGGCCCTTTATATGCATGGAGCTCAGAGCTTGGTGCGGAGCCTGACCTGGTTTCCAATCCCACCTACAACTGTTAATTTATTTGGTTATCTATTAACGGTCTCCTGGCAGCTTACTTTTATGTTTAAAATTAAGTGCTTGATTGATTATTTTCTAGAACCGTGATGGGCTGTTGTTCTATACTTAAGCCAATCCATTAGTGGGCTCCCTCATTACTGATCTCTCTTCCCTCCCTAGGTTCACTGTGCTTGTGTGTGTGAGTGTGTGTGCACCCGAAGGTGGTGTGGGGCTAAGATGGGGTGCAGAATAAAGATTCCTTCATTCTGAAAGTAGAGGAAAGTATAGCGTTTCTTTTAAAATTATGATGGAGTTCTCAGTAATCAAGGAATTATGTTTGTAGAAGGAAGCAGTGTGCCAGAGATTTTCATAATATCATTATTTCATATATCAAAATTCTTAGTATAAGCTTCTATTACTAGTCTCTCTCCTCTCTCTCTTTCTCTCTCTCTCTGTCTCTCTGTCTGTCTCTGTCTCTGTCTCTCTCTCTCTCTCTCTCTCTCTCTCATGTGTGGTTTTGTTACACAGCTAAGGGTAGCCTCACACTTGTGATTCTCCTGCCTCAGCCTCGTGAATTCTGAGACTACAGGTG
This sequence comes from Tokudaia tokunoshimensis, assembly GCA_036184795.1. Lineage (NCBI taxonomy): Eukaryota > Metazoa > Chordata > Mammalia > Rodentia > Muridae > Tokudaia > Tokudaia tokunoshimensis. The sequence continues at coordinate 54,568,584 of BTHU01000017.1, read as the reverse complement.
TGTGCCACATCTGGCTGTTCACTTTTCTGTTTAAAGCCTCTATTGTCTCTTGTCAGCACTGGAGGCAATTGATGTGTTTCTGTCTTTCTAGGTTTTGCTCCAATGATTGAAGGTTTATGACATTTTTTCAAATTTGGGGCTTACTAGATATCAAACAGAAAGAAGAAAAGCCCTTGACATCAGGCAGAGTTCCTGACTCTATGTTTGATTAAAATTCCCAGTAACTTAGGGGCCTCTTGGATGCCTTCAGCCCTTGGAACTGTGAAGGGTGGCATAATATCCCCCAAGGTCCAAGCTGGGTCATCTCTGGTCACTCAAAACAACAACATTACAATGTAGGATCTAATCCACATTCTTCCCGGAGAAGTTTGGGAACACTGGAATACCATACAAAGGATAGTTTTCAAGTATCTATTTCCCCATTCATAGCTAATGAGGGATGATGATGTCACTTTGGGGAATAAGTGCTCTTCTGAAGCGTGCTGCCCGATAACCCGTCATCTTGGCTCTTGTGTACAAGGAAGTTATGGGTAGACACCACCATCCACATTGTTAGGCTGGGATTTAAGTATCAAATGAACTAGGGAACCATAATTGAGTCCATCAGTGTGAAGTACAGAAGCATTCTTACCTCCCATCCATGTGCTGAGAGTTCTTTCTTGGAGCCAGCAGGTCTCTTTGAGGAAGTTCTTTGTCTAAGGGTTCATCGGGAGCAAGTATGTATCTTTGTCAAAGTGCGCTCCTGGAGATGTTCATGGAACTGGAAGTTTTGTCACTCTTAGCACAGGAGACTTAGGTTTGGGAGGTGGGAGGGTTTATAAAAAATCCTACTAAAATAGAGAATCTTTCTCTAGACTGGGAAGATAATTAGGTTAGTAAAATACTTGCTATTCAAGCATAAGAAACTCCGTATGCCAAGAACCCATGTGATAAGATGGACATGATGTTCACCTGTAAGCCCAGCACTGGGGAAGCAGGAAGAGTTAGAGTCCTGGAGTTTGTTGGCCTGCCTCCCTAGGTCCAGGTCCCAAAGGAGCAGTGCCTAAAGTTGATTTCAGGCCTGTATACACACACACACACACACACCAGACAGATACACATCTATTCGAATGCATACACATGCATACCCACATATATACACACATGCACACACAAACATGCAAACACAGAGACGCACAAAGAACCCTTCTCCAACACACTCTTGACTTAACAAGTTTGATCATCTAGATTATAGACTCTCGCCAGAATGTCATAGAATACTTTCCAAGCTCACACGCCCTGCATATATCTGACTTTTTATTTCTATATCTAATAACTAAGCGAATCAGCTTCCAAGAGGGGGATTTCTTTCAATTCACGGGTGTGGAGGGGCTGGCTCCATCACCATGAGTTTGAGACAATGAAAACTGTCATGGTAGAAGAAGAGGCTGTCTACCTCATGGTGGTCAGACATCAGAAGAGAGGGACTGGAAGAGGCTAAGCAGAACGCACCTTCTAGCTTCCAGGATCTCTTCAATAACACGGAGTCATTAGCACAAGAGACTTTGGGGAATACTCAATACTAACACTGCCATAAATCCTAATATTGGGGCAGGAATTGGGGTCCATGAGGCAAGGAACTTCTAGTCCTAGAAGCTCCATTAGTGGTTAGGAACATGGGAAAGATGGTCTCTGACTGGGGCTGGCAACTTACTGTTCCTCCACTGGGTGGGCCAGAAGCTACGGAGACTAACTCTTCATACCTGACAGACATAGCTACGATAAAGCTATAGATGGGATAAACTGTAGCGAGACCCACAGCTAAGTGTGCACTCGAGCATTCTGAAAGCAAACCCACTTCCCACCCTGTCTTTGTTCCCTGGAGCAACTGATAAAGAACCACAAAGTCTGTGGTTCAAGCCAGCTTATGTTTGCTCCATGCAATTTTGGAGGCCTAAAAATCTAAATTGAAGGGGTCAGCAGGGTCATGTTCCTCTTCAAGATTGTAGGTAAGAACATTATTAGTCACTTTCTGGGTGCTGTGGTAAAAGACCATGACCAAGATTACTTGTAGACAAAGGGATTTATTTGTATTTATGGTTCCAGAGGGATAAGGTCTGTTCTGGTCGAAAAGCATCACAGCAAGCAGCAGTCTGGAACTGGATGCTGAAGCCTCACATCTGGCAAGCAGGAAGCAGAGAGAGCAAACTAGAAATGGCGTGAACTCCTAGAAGTATGTCCAGTGACATACTTCCTCCAGCAATGCTACACCTCCTAACCTTATCTAAACATCACCACCTACCAGGGACCAAATATTCACACATCTGAGCCAATGGGAACACTCTCACTTAAACCTTCCTTGCCTCCTACAACTCTGGTGGCTCCAGGTGTTCCTGGTCTTATAGCTACATCACTCTGGCTTCTCCCTCCACGGCCATCTCTGATCTGTGTCTTCCCCTATTAAATTCCTATAAATTCCCGCTGGTGGCTTGTCTTGGGGGACACCTACGTAATCCAGTATGACTTTGTAGAAAGGAAATCTGACAGGTTCTGGGTCAGCCACGGGTTCTGGGCTATAAGATATGGATAGATGTCATTCTGCATAGTTCAGAGATAGGGAGTCAGAGCCCTGAAAGCTGTGGTGCTTTGTTCTAGTTATAGCTGAAGGGTGAGGAGTTGGACTTGGCCTCTGGGTTCTATAGAATGCAGGTCTCTGCCGGTTACCACCAATCTTTGTCCCAAGACCCATTTTTACACACTAAAACCTTATCTAAACATCATGGTTCTGTCATGGTTCCTTTTGGAAAGGGATAGGAATCTTTCAGAGCTTGAGGAAAGTGTGGGGATGTTCCTGGGGAAAGCCAGAGGGGGTTGTATTTGTACAGTGGATTTACTGGAGTTGCCTGGATTGGGGAAGGAGGAGCCTGGGCTTTGGTCCTGATGGATGGATCCTAACCAGTGTCTTACCCATCACTCCTCCTAATGGCCCCCCTCTCTTCCTCACCTCTGGCCCCTGCTAAGACTGCTTCTCTGAGCAACTGTGGAGTGCATAGAAGCAGCAGTTGAACTGAGCATTTTCTGGGCCTTCTAGCCACATTGCCCTGTGCCTTTACCAGGCCAAGCCTCTTCCTTGCATCAACAACAGCACAATTCATATGTATTCCTGAGACCAGGCTTTCAAAGTGGCATGTTGTTGTTGTTGTTGTTTGTTGTTTTTAATTTTTTTAGTTTCCTGAGTATTACATGCTTCTTCCAGGAGATTGTGGTTCACCGAGAGAGAGAGAGAGAGAGAGAGAGAGAGAGAGAGAGAGAGAGAGAGAGAGAAACAATAGAGACTCTGAGTAAGCAAACAGGAGTAGAGAAGGAACCATTTAATCCACTCTCTTGTGTCTAAATACAGTGTTCCTAAAACCCAGAAGTGACAGACTAGTAAGTCTTATAGGAAGGAGTATATCCTGGAGTCTGGATAGCACCTGTACAGAGGACCTGCCCCCAACCTCCGCAAAAACCAAAACCAAACCAACAACAACAAAAACAAGTGCAAATGAATCTACAAATGAAGGCAGGAAATCTCAGAGAGATGAAGTGATTTTTCTAAAGTCACACAGAACTAAGTTTTGGATGCTGAAGATTCTTTAAGATTTTTACTTCTTTTGATACTGTGCTGGTGCTCCACTATAACAGGGTACCTTTTAAAAATATTATTATTTTATGTTTATGAGAGTTTGTTTGCATGTATGTCTGCACACCACTTACATACCTGGTGCCTAGGGAAGCCAGAAGAGAGTGTCAGATTCCCCTGGAACTGGAGTTACAGACAGCTGTAAGCTGCCAGGTGAGTGCTGGGAATTGAATCCAGTCTTCTGGAAAAATAGCCAGGGCTCTTAATTACTGAGTCATTTCTCCAGCCTCTCTGGGTACATTTTTACTAGATACCATAATGCTACTTTTCCCAGACACAGTTACCAATATAACCATTGTCTCAGTGTCATAAAATGGGGCAAAGTTGGAAGGAGGAGACTAGAGGAGACAGAGCAGTAAGATCTTTTATCCAATGTAACACCTACAGTGAAGGTTTAGGTCTCGGACATATAGTTCATCTTAGGCAAAGGCATGTATTTGCTCAAGACCTTTTCCTCACACAGACTATTTGACAAAATTCTCAAGATCAATCCCCTCTCGTTAGCATCTTACTGAGGGAGCCAGATACACACAGTAAAGTTATTTCTCTTAAGAAACAAAACAAAAGGGATTAACGTCATCATGAAAAAATAAAGAGTTTGTCCTGTTTAGCTCTCCAGCTATTCGAATAGTATAGCTCATCAATTCAGAAGTTAGGTGACCTTTGCCCTGGGAGCATGTGTGCTAGGTATTAAGGACAATTGAAGGATAATCTGTGTAGTACGGGAAGGGACATCTGTTCAGCAGAGAGAGACTTGTACCCCCCACCCCCACCCCGTCCCTTCTACATATATAGCAAGCTTTCTTCTTCTTCCTCCTCTGCCTCAGGTACCGAAGGCTGGCTTCAAACTCTGTGTATCTGAGATGACCTTGAAGTTCTGCTCATCCTGCCTCCACCTCCCAAGTGCTGAGATGATAGGTAATGCTTCAACACACCCAGTGTATATAGTCCTAAATATCAAAGCCACAGCTAGACGGGCCCACTGCCAACTGAGCTACGTCCCCAAATCCTCATTTTTCTATGGCTTGCTTGAGCTCTGCTTTTCAGCCTGTCTCTAAAGGCTCTGGTGGCCGAGGGAAAACATGTGACCATCAAAAGACCCCCTTCCTATACCTGTCCATAGCAGGCTTAGCCACCAGGCAAACCTTTGGGTGAGTTTGGTTTCCTGCTGGTGGTGAGCCAGCACTGTGTGTGCACACACATGTGTTAGTGTGTACATGGGGGCAAAGAAGGGGAGGAAAACAGCTTATAAATCACTTCCTGCAAATCCTTCCATTCAGAGTCGTTGCAAACTAATTTCTCTGCTTCTCTCAAGCTTTGATTTATGTATTGGGCTCCTGGGGCTTGTGTCCCATCTTCTGGCTGTAGCTTTGGATTTAGCCGGGCGCTCCATAAAAATGTGAGCTGATTTGCATGCTCTGTGCCGATTGAGCTTCGTCCTTTATAGGATCATTTTTAGATGGATTGTCTCTGCGGGCGTCTGTTCTTTTGTTTGCCGGGGTTCAGGGGTTACATCAAAAGCCTCCGGGCCTGCTGCCTGATGTGACCTTTGAACTCCAAAGGGCACAAGATCAGGAGGCTATAAAACAAGGCACAAACACTAAAGGTGTCATTCTGATGGTCCTCAGAGGACAGGAGTTTAAGGCTTGGTCACATGACTCGGAATAGGGGGAGTATAAGAAAGCAAGGAGCCAGGATCAGCACATCTTAACCTCGATTTATATCCAGGGAGATGTAGAGGACCCTCTGGGATTAGGTCCTGGGTGAATTGCTAAATCTGTTGGCTGTGTCTTTGTACAGCCATGTTTGATATATATACTTTAAAAAAAGTCCAGTAAAGCTCAGACTACAAACCTGCAGTCTGTAAGGTGCTGTTTTCCCTGTGCCATAGGCAGGTTCATTTTTCTATCGCTGCAATGAGCATCACCAAGACAGGAGACGGCCAAAGAGGGCCTGTGTGTGGCCACCTTAGGGTTCAGGCTCACAGGAAGGACAACGGAGCAAAGCTGAAACTTGAGAGTTAGTGGTGACGGCGGCTTGGGAGAGCTCTATATTTGATGCTATTTTTTTTAAGGGATTAGAAGTTTTGGCTGTGAGTCAAACCTCCAAAGAGCATGTCATTAGAAAGGGAAGATCTATTCTGAATAATGATAAAAGTCTCCTTGTGCCTACTAGCACTACAGAGCCAACCAAAACAAGGGTGCAGAGGCAACGCAGCTGACTGAACCTTGCAAGGACTGAGGTAGAACAGTGAACACATAGACTTAGGGTCCTTCACACCAAATAAATGATCCAGAATATTCTCAGACCATAAATGAACTTCTACTGATTTATGCAGAGGTTTCCAAGGTCTTTCAAAAATGCATTGTGAGGACATTTGCACTCCCTGGTTGCACAGAAAATGGTCCAGGGCAGCAGGGAGGAGCAAAGCCGAGGCGGGCTGAAAGCCTTCGATACAGATAAACTGTCGGGTAGGAAAAGCCCATACACAGGACCTGATGCCTTGGAGAGAAGTCAGAGTCCACTGTGGATTGTACCATAGTCCCTTGTAGGTTGACTCGGACACATCTATCCTCAGATGCTACCCTCATGTCCTATCCAAGTGGAAGGAAAATACATTTTTAAGGTGTATTTTTATTTGTGTGTGTGTGTGTGTGTGTGTGTGTGTGTGTGTGTGTGTGCGCCTCATGTTTGCCAGGCCCACAGAGGCCAGAAGAGGGTTGGGGTCCCTTGCAGCTGGAATTATAGGTGGTTAATGAGCCACTGGACATGGGCACTGAGAATCAAACTCAGGTCCTCTGAAAGAATAAGGAGCAGGGCTTCTTGGCTGCTAAGCCATCTCTGCAGCCCCAGGAAGGGACGCATCTGAAAGTGAAGCACAAGCATGGAGATCTGAGCTTCCCTGAGGAAAGTGGATCTTCTTCACTGGAAACTTAGACCCGAGGCTGTGGTTTGAAGGCCTTAGCAGGGCCCAGAAGAGAGTCGTGGGTTTTAGGCAAAATACTTGAGGTTCCACTGCAACTGGAGAACAAGGCAGTCTAGGTAGGGAATGGAAGAAGAAATGGGGGGAAGGGGAGGGAGGCAGACTCAGAAGTAGGTGGCTGGTACTGGAGGGGGGGAGGGGAGGTTGTTGCAAATATAGGCTAGAACAAAGGAAGGAAGGACTCTTATTTCTGGATGGCTGGGTTTTATATAGTGTAGGCCCTCAACATTCAGAACCAGGTCCTGAGAAGGTCTGAGCTTGTGTGCTAAAGTTGTTGCCTATTTTAAAGGAGGAGCCTGGTATGTGTGCCTGAGAGTTTCCAGTGTTTGGTATACCTCTTGTGAGATAGTGGAGTCGATGCAGAAGTGTGTTCAAGTCCCCTGACATCTTTATTCACTTTCCTGTCTTGTGCTCAAGCAGTCCAGGGGCCATACCTGAGTTTTATATCTGTTTGGATTTGAGCTGGTCGTCATTTAGACCCTTGGTTCTGTTATCTTCATAATGAGAAAGGAAGTCACCTTGTGGTAGGGAGGTTGAGCCCCAAGACAGGGACTTTCCACATCAGAAAGCCTTGGTTGGGTCTGGCTTATGGGAGAGAAATTAACAAAGACCATTTACATGTGTGTAGGGGGTGGGGCAGAGTTCCTAGAGGAGAAGTTTTATTCAGCAGGTTAGAGATTCTCTTCTCCTTCGTGAATCTAAAGAGTTAGATTGTCTGCTCAAGGATCTGTAATACCCTGCCTGAATTCTCTACTTCATACTTCATTCTTCATTCATTTCTATCTTTGAAAGACCCAGTTAACTCTGCCATCTCCAGAAAGTTCTCCTGGACCAGTCTAGCCCAGAAGGGCCTTTCCTTTGGATCCTGTAGAGTGCCAGTTATCTGGCATAGCTTGCTTGATTTCTTCCTGATACCCAAACAGTATGCACAAAGCATACACATTTAAATACTGAGATATCTACAGCCACTTGCAAATCCCCTCTCCAGCTAAATTAGAAACTGTCCTTCCTCCCATTCATCTCCTTCACTAAAAATATTTCTTGCTTAATCGATGTATTGACTTCTTGGGCACATTGCTCATCGTCTTTTGATGGACATTCATTTTATTAGAAGTTTAGTTGGAGGACGTTGATTAAAAATGCCCCTTAACTCCCACAATGCCAAGTTCCATGAGTCTGTGAACATATAGACTATCTATAACAGTTTCATCACTGCCCCTTGTACACACCAAACTAAGACAGTTCAGAGGCTGTGTCAGGAGACGGGGAGATGGGACCAGCCCAAGAAATTCAATTTTGAGGGGTGAGATAGTTGAGGCAGTCTGAGCAGTTTTTAGGTCACCAGCAGAGAGAGACTCAAGTGAAAGTTGTCTGAACTGGAACCCTGACTTGCGTTCCTTAAAACCTCCAAAGTGGCTGGACTGTTGACCTGGCATTGGGGTCATAGGTCTGTATGGGAAAAGCAGGCTGACACCTGATTTTTGTGGTCTCTAAATCTCAATCCCTAATTAATTGAATAGGAAATTTGATTGGCTAAGCTGGATACCAGGTGTCCAGCTTGGGGAAGTAGGAACATGAATAATAAACCTGACTATTGAACAGCCTACCCCTCTGAATATATAGGGTATCTCTCAAGAGTGAAATGATTAGGTGTTTGGCAGACATTCCCCAAGGTGACTGGAATAATTCCTTGTGTCATTGTGATATCAAATCCCACTGTAATTGTTTGTTTTGAGTTCTGTGAACTCTTTAAAAGCAGAGATGATCTTTTTTTCTGAAATGCTATGTATTAATCTGTCGCTTGTTTTCTATATTTTATGATGCTTTGACATATTGGGGCCTTGTGGAAGAATAGCCTCTGCCAGGCTTAGCACATACTAGAGATGCCAAGCAATTTATCTGCAAGAAAGCCTTTGATATGAAAACCAGCTGAAGTCAAGTTTATGCCCTCATCCACCACCCTTTCATCAAGTTCAGGAGACTCTGACAACATCCTCCAGCCCCAAACCACCTAGGGAAGGAAGATGGTACTAGGTAAGTAGACCACTCCTTTAAGTCAGAGTCCACCACAGTTCTTCAAACTGTCTATTCCTAATGGGCTGCTCAGTGACAGCACTGCCTCATACATCCCTCTCCATGACTTCTGCTCTGCCTTTTCCTACCCCAGAATCACCCTGGTACTTCCTGGTGTGGCTCAATGAGGCTCCTTCTCATGAGAACTATAAACAATAAATTAGCATGTGCACACACACACACATGCATGCACACACACTTCTTCCTTCCATCCTTTCTTTCTGTTTTGACATGGTTTTATGGATGTCAGGATGACCTTGGATTTTCTATATAGCCAAGGATGACCTTGAATTTTTTCTGACCCTCCAGCTTCTACCTGGACATGTCCTAATTTTTTTTGATCTCCCTTTCCATGAATGCAAGTAAAATTTCAGGTTTATTTAAAAAACAACAAACAAAACAAAACACGCCGGGCACAGAACCTACCATATAGAAGGTAAGTGATAAATATTGATGGCAGAGATGAATGGATGATTGAATGTGTGGATGGATAGATGGACAAATCTTTGAGAATTTAGCAGGGAAAGGATGTGATGTCATATACTTGACCCAACCCTAGACATCATATGTCTGTGCCTCATCCTATACTTCTTCCTCTGTTATAAAAAGAACCATAGACATTTCCAGTAGAATAATAGAAAGGGAGAACCATATGAGTCCCTGAAAAATAACAATCCGATTGAAGACTCAAAATAGAAGAAAAAGTGTGAGATCAACATCCCCACTTTCATGAAAGCCCTTCATAGTGTTTGTAAACAGAAATGATGAATGTATGCTCTGACATTTCTGTCTCCACGCCAGGACTTCCTCTCCTCTTCTCTACACATTCACATCGTTTCTCTCATGTAGAAAGGCTGAGCAACAAAGAACTGTCCCTTCTAGTCAAAAGTAGGGGAAATTGACAGACTCAATACTGGTTCATTAGATCTGCAGATGAATTATGGGACGTGGAGGGAAATCGTGCTTGGCACACACATAATGAACCCAGGATCCCCAGTGATGGATGGATAGATGGAGGTGAACATTAATCTACTCTCACTGGCTCGATGATGTCATTTTTAACCAACGGGCAAACTTCACCCAGAAGCCAGTCTTGAGACAGAGCAGCAGCACTGGGGAGTGAGGTTGCCGAGGGAAGAATGCAGGGCTGGAGTCCAGAATCTTGACAGTCAGTGCTGTTATGAGTTCATTTAAATGCTCTGTTTAGCTCTTTCTTGAATTAAAACAAGACAGGGCTAAGACTTTAATCAATCCAGTTCAGCTGCCACACTCAGGCACGGGCAGGGAATAGAATGAAGGTCACAAGAGAAGTCCAGGAGAGAGAGGTTGACAGTCTGTGCAGATGAATGGGGTTCTGCCAAATGGCCTTGGAGATGAAAAGGAGGCCGGAGCTGTAGTTCATTTAGAACTCCCATGGCCATCTGTCTATGGCTGGTGCCAGATTCCTGATCCCTGTGTTTCCTGGGGGTTGGAAGTAAAGTGAGATGTATGTGTGTTCACCTGCCAGAGTGCAAAGACAGGTAAGAGGCTGTCACAAAGGAAACCTCTCGTACGCTTATCAGTTAGAGACTTATTTGGGTTAGTTCATAGCTGGCATCTACAAAGAGTTCATTTAAAATAAGTGTAAATGTCGCTTTTCATAATAGGTACTCTGGTCTCAATTCTTGAGCTCCGGGAGTGGGTAGGATTTAAGCCTAGCTCACATCCCAGTGGAGTTAAGTTGTAGTGAGGGAACAGACATGGGAAAAGGTTTTACAGGCATGAATCTTAGTCCAGAGAGCACCCACTGGGGTTCCCAGAGGTCTCAAATGGATGGCGATAGAACAGAAACAGTCTATTGAGGAGGAAGGAGCACCCAGGAACAGAAGTGGGCTGGAGAACCGGTGCGGGCCCAAGACTCAAGAGTCTCACGACCTTTTTAGGTCATCTACCTAACACTGCTTTCTGGTGTCTGGAGACCAGGGGATTTTTTTTGCACATCCTGTGTTTTGTTATATGTAGCCTATAACTGGGGTGTAAGGGGTATTTCAGGCTTCCTCTGACATTGGTTTCTTTTATGTGTTAGTTTCGATGTCTTGCCTCTTCCCCCCCCCCATATACTACAATCCTGGCCCCCAGAGAGTACAGGGGTCCAGAGATCAGCTTCTCCTCTGAGATTTTCTATGCATCCTAAGGGTGACCTCCACGGGATCTGGAGAAGGTAACTGTGTACTGTGTGCTCAGAGGTCAGCAGGGAAACGGGAGCTAGCAAACAACAGAGACCTGGGGACATATAAGAGATGTCCCTGTGAAATCAGCTCTGACACTCTCCCTACGTGGACACCCTAGGCTCATTGCCTTGGCTCCTCACAGTCCTGTGGGCCTTAGACAGAAAACAAACAAACAAACAAAAAAACCCACAGAAAGATCAGCATGAGTAATGGCTGCCTCCATCCTTTCTGCCCAGACAGCCTGCACCCTGCTCCCTTCTTTCCTGTCTCCTCTCAAAGGTGCTGTCACACTGGCCCTATACCAAGCCACCATATAGATCTTATAGAAAGCCATTCTCCAGGCCTTTGTACTTGGCGTTCTCACTTCCTGAAGTGCTCTGTGCTGAAATATGTTCCTGGCTCCCTTCCCCACTTCACTTCTCAGTGTTAAGAGAAGCCTCATCTTATTTAAACAAACACTGCTGTCCCTCATTTGCCCTGTTTAATTTGTCTTCTGAGCACTTTGTCACCACTGATGGTATGTATGTCTATATGAATGAGTGTGTGTGTGTGTGTGTGTGTGTGTGCACGCGCGCGCGCTAATACAGTGTAAATGTGTTATAAATACCTGTTATATTATACTACTCAGGTAATACTGGTAATTATCCTGTATATATTCATCTAAATATACTCCCCACCCCTCAACACACAATGTTCTGATTCCCCGTTGGTTGGTTGTACAGGTGTGGGGCTTCTAAGTGGTCTTAAGTTGCAGTGAGGGGCCAAACACAGGGAAAGGTATTATAGGCCAGGATCTGGGTCCAGAGAGCATCCATTGGGATTCAGAGAACTGACTGCACGTGTGTGCGCATGTGTGCGTGTGTTACTGTTTTCCCATCACGAAGCTGCTCCACAGGAGCCCCACCTAGGTCTTTTCTACTTACTGCTGTGTTCAGAGTGCTCAGCACATAGTCCCGCCTTAGCGTCTTCTGAAGACAGACACTCACAGCCCTTTTAGGGTCACGTGAAAGGATAGGGAACCTGGCTTCTGTCTGCCCTCCTCGGCTCCTATTGCATCCCGACTTTAGAGCCCTTTATTTTCTTCTCTGATTCTCCATTGCCTCTGTCCAGAGCAACTTTATCTAGCCTGAGGCAGAGTGGCCTGACTCAGACCGATCACGTATTCTTCCAAATCTATTATTAATGCCTAAGCCGTTCGCCCTGAGTCCTTCAGCCCCGAGGCTTCTTATGCTCAAATGCCAGGCTATGAAGCAGCAAGACCTTCTCCTCTTAACTCTGTGGTCTCTGCTGGGTTTCCAGACCCTGTTTGTAATGTAGAAGGGAAAGCTTGATTCCTTTTTATTGCGTTTTGCGATGTCATCACTTCCTTAAAGCAGGAAGTATGAATATCCCCGCAGCTGCCTAAGGGTGAACGGGGGCGGGGTTGGTGGGTCAAAAATACTATCTGCCATGCACTTTGTAGCGAGGAACTCCCACCAAGCACCGCGGTATGAATGCCCTTGGTGAAATCTCTTTAAAAGCATTTCTAATGGGTGCCGCAGCATTAACAAGTTAAAAAGAACCAGAGCTTAGTATTGCTGGGGCGGGAGGCCCTGTAGACACGTTGAGGTCATATTCATATGCCCAGTGTTCCTAGAGAGAAGTCTGCCCACAGGGAAACAAGAACTATGAAATAGTCCATCCTATCCCCCCCCCCCCCCGTGCTCAGTGAGTGCAAGCCAGAGGAACAAATGAAAACATACAACTAGCTCAGTGATAATTATGGAATTGTTTAGAAACAAGGCCATTCAAGACAGGAGACCTGTTATTAAGCAGAGGATGATCTGATGGGATGGTGTGTAACTGTTTTATTTCCTCCCCTGTCACTCAGGGATATACACTACTGCATCCAAAGGCTCCACCACTCCCCTTCTGCCACTGACGGTGAATGGGGAAACAGAGGGAGGACAGGGGGATTGCAAGGACGTTTTTCCAGAACTGCAAATCTGGAGACACTGGAACTTCCATCTACATTGTCAGAGCAAGAAGCCAGTCACTGGTCACACCTGACTGCAAAGGAGCCTGGGAAGTTAATTCCACTCTAGGTTTAGGTTGAAGAGGGAGCCGTCTGGAGTATGGCAATGATAGGTTGACACATCACTAACACGATACACATGTTGGTTGTATTGACACACAGGGATTTAAATATTAAATACATTAAATAGAAAGGGCAGAACAGAGAGCACTAATTGTGGCTATTAACTAACAACCTTGTAATCATGAATATATATATTCATATATATATACATATATATGTTCATATTCATATATATATATGTTCATATTCATATATATGTTCATATTCATATATATATGAATATATATTATATATATTATATATAGGGATTTTAGATTATTTCAGACTTTGTAACTTTGTAATTATTCAGGTTATTTTTGGTTTTCTTCCTGTAAGAAGAAAATGCATGATGGGGGAGGGTGGGGGAAAGCAGTTGTAAAATCACTTAGGCTAAATTCCATGTTAATTTACTTTTTCGAGATTTTTTTTTTCATTAACAGTATGAATGCTTGTTTGTTACCCAATGGATGAACCTGAAGGATGTTATGCCACATGAAATAAATCAGGCAACTTACATACAAATCATACAGACATACAATCATACAATACATACTGTCTGATTCCACTGTTATGCAATGTCTGTGAACATCAAACTCTCAGTAGTAGAACAGAGCCGTGTTTACAGGGGCTGGGGTAGGCTGGGAGGAACTGAGAGATGTTAGCTGAAGGGCTCATACTTCTCAGCTCTAAAATTAATATGTCTTGGGATTCTAGGATGGAGCTGATACATCAATTCCTTTGATTGTAGTAATCATTATGCAATGTATACATAAATGTCACATTATACACATTCAATATATTAACCTTTACTATCAATGAAATCTATTTTTTAAGATTTATTTATTTATTATGTAGGGGAGGGATATGCTGTGGCATGTTTGTAGAGGTAGGAGGTCAACTCCTGAAAGCCGCTTCTCTTCTAGGATCTGGGATCATATCTAGGTTATCAGACCTGCCCACAAAGGACATCTATCTGCTGAGCCATCTATCCAGCCCTATCAATTAAACATTTTAAATTAAAAAAATTCATGTAAATGTGATGTTAATGTGAAAAAAACCAGATTTTTCTGGAACTCTTTCTTATTATAAAACAATGCCTCTTGTAGGAAAATTAGAAATAAAGGCATATTACTATTTAACCCATTGATGTCTACTCACTTTGCCAGTGTTTTCCCTAAGCATATGCTCATACATTTGAGATCTTATACTGTATACCATTCTGCAGTCTGCACGTTTCATTGAACACTGTCCCAAAAGGTGTTCCTCCTTGCCACTAAAGCTACTTTATGTCTTTACGAGATAGTCTGTGTTAGTGACCCAGCACAGTTCAAATGACTGTCTTGGCCAACCTTGTCTCCATATTGTACTGGTCTAACCTATTCTCAAACTGCCTTTTTGATTGTCTTTTAGGATAAAAACCTTAACAAAGAATGAGCACACCAGACTGCAGGGGCTTTCCAAGGCTGTGCGATACAGCCAGCCAACTGCTCATCTTGTACACCCCCCTCTCTCTTCACCGCCAGTGGTGTCTGCTACTGTCGTCGATATTTCTCTTTTTTCTCTTTTACTAACCTCATAGGCAGGGAGTGGTATCTGGTGGCTTTACATTTAATTTCCCTGATTATTTCTTGCGACTAAAGGCCTTCCTATATGTGCTTGCCTCACATGTATATTTTCTGTTTTGTAAATTCTCTGTTCATGGCTCTAACCCATTTTTTTTTCTCTATTTCTGTCATGTATTGATTTGCAGAGACACCTCACGTAGGAAGAATATTAACCTTCTGCCTGTCGGGTGTGTGGCTAAGATTTTTGTCAGTTTATTGTTTGCTTTCACTTTTTTTTTAACATCTAGACATTTAAAACCTTTGTGTAATCTGTTAGTCTGCTCAGTGCCTACCTATGTTATTTTATGCTTTTAATGCATGGATCTGATAAGTATGTAACTGCATTTTGTGATAGTTTTCTCCTTTTCAGGGTATTATCATTTTGATATGCTAGGAGTTGATCTCATCTTTGGACACTAGATGAGGACTTAGGTGTTTCTCACCTCCAAGAGATGCTCAGTCTCTCTTCCCCACTGGCAGATGAATCGTCCATCATGACCGATGGACACTACCCATGCAGAATTTAGAATCTAAAAGATGGGGCTGGAGAGATGGCTCAGTGGTTAAGAGCACTGACTGCTCTTCCAAAGGTCCTGAGTTCAAATCCCAGCAATCACATGGTGGATCACAACCATCTGTAATGAGATCTGATGCCCTCTTCTGGGGTGTCTAAAGGTAGCTACAGTGTACTTACATATAATAAATAAATAAATATTAAAAAATAATCTAAAAGATGGAAATAACCATACCTCACTGACTACCTAGAGTCCTCACTGAAATAGATTGTGATAGACTCCACATCTGTGTGAAGTTGTGCCAAAGTCTGAAACACCCAACAAGAGCGGTGGAGCAGTGGTGGCTATGGAGAAGGAAGAGAGAATGAATGCCACGGTGGCTATCACTTTCTTTAAGAAAATACCAGTTGGGCGCAGTCAGTGTTGACCACCTTGGTTCTGAATTAATGGGAGTGCTGCAAGTCTTTCTGTTTTCCTTGTCCTATTTAATAACTGCGTCTCTGCTCACACTCACGTCACAGGCTGTCCCTCTCCCAGGTCTTATAAACGTCGGGAAGAAATTGGTTTCTTTTTCCAGGATCCGGTGTATGTGTGGGTTAAATGCCAACAAAAACAACAAACAGGAATTGTCTTGGGACATTGTCTAGAAGTTTCAGTCCCTACTTACAGGCCTGGCCTCCCCGTCTCCTGATGAGAGCATCACTGGTGCTACCACCAAGGAACTGGACGGTAGTTTTCAGAGGTTCCGTTTCGAGGGCGGCTCACACGAGGAGGAAGGAAGAGTGTCCCGTGAGGAAGCCCTGAGCTAAGGCAACATAAGCCAAGGCCCACAGTGGGGAACAACGAAGAGCCAGGGTAACCCAAGAGCTGTAGGCAAGGGGAAAGAAAAGATGAAATGATGAATTCGCGTGAACTTTATGGGAGAGGGGATGGCTTAGAAAGGAAGCTGGAGAAATGTTTGCAGTATGCAGGTTCAGATTAACAGCCAAGATGGCTGGAGATCAGGGCTTTCGCTCTCTTTAGGACCTGGACGGAATGCTTCCCTGGAGCGACCCTCACCCTAGGGCGCAGGTGAGGTAGGGGAAGCCATAGCAAGCCCAAGACTCATGGGGAGTTCATAACTGACCAATGCATTTACCAGTCTTCGGCCATCTATTTCTAGGGAGACAAAACTCGTGGATAGAAATGGGCTTGAGCCGGGCAGTGATGGCTCACTTTAATCCCTGCACTTGGGAGGCAGAGGCAGGCAGATTTCTGAGTTTGAGGTCAGCCAGGGCTACACAGAGAAACCCTGTCTCGAAAAACCAAAGAAGAAGAAGAAGAAGAAGAGGAAGAAAGAAAGAAAGAAAGAGAGAGAGAGAGAGAGAGAAAGAAAGAAAGAAGAAATAGGGCTACACAGGGAAACTCTGTCTCGAAAAACCGAAGAAGAAGAAGAAGAAGAAGAAGAAGAAGAAGAAGAAGAAGAAGAAGAAGAAGAAGAAGAAGAAGAAGAAAGAAGAAATAGGGCTACACAGAAGAAACAGGGCTACACAGAGAAACCCTGAAAGAAATGGGCTTAAAATGAGAAAGTGGAGATGGACAGGGGTCACTGTGGACATCCAGATGGACATTCTGGCTGCACTGTATTTCCTTAAACAGACATGGGGTATTGTGTCTCTGACCAACCTTGACCTGCTACCTATCTGGGATTTTGTTTCACCTGAATGGTGACATACCTTCTTTCTCTTTGCCCATGGCTCTGCAGATATAATGTAAATCCCTGGGTTCTTGTATGCACAATCTTCCTATTGTCCTGGCTTCTTCATACCCCCCCCTTTCTATTTTAAAACAAAATGGTCATATCAGTCAGTATTCAGAAGGCTATGTGTTTAGACAGGGGATTATTAAGTGAGCTTTTCCCCCCAGTGGTGAAAGGGCTGAGACCCATTCCATATAACCCTGAGTGATTTTTTTTTTCCCTGTCATCTTTAAGGATGATTCGCTATGTGTGAATATGGCCCACAATTGAGGCTAATTATGACTCTCCAGTGATCATGCTGTTTTGAGGAAATCTTAAACGAGCACTTAAGCAGTAATGCCTCTGAGCACACTGCCATGGATCTGACAGAGCTCCACTTGCTGAGCCAGAAGCAGCCTCCTCCCGCGATGCTCCCACAAGCACTTTTATCACCAAGTTATTAGACCATTATGGTCAGCAATTGTCTTTTGCCGCCTCTGATTTTTTTCCCCCTGTTGTCACACATGAGGAAAGTGATGTGTAATGTGATCCGAAATGCCCTTGTTTGTTTTAATCCGCCATTTTAATATATTTCAGCTTCCTGCCACTCTCCCCTGACTGGACCCTAGGGCCCTCAGAGACAGCTTGAGCCTGGAGTGAGCTGGGCACTTTGGGGCTTTAGTGCAATGCAGAAGCCTGTGCGCTCTTGGCAGGTGGGAACACAGACCCAGGAGTGGATTCAGAGGCTGTGGGAGTCTGGAATAACAGAGTGGCTTAGGGACTGAACACATGGATATGGCCTTCCAAGAACTCCTTCCAAGTCCCGTGTGGGATTGGAGTGCAACCCCATCCTCTGTTGCTATAACTGAACACAACAGACAGGGTGTCTTATAAAGAAAAGACTGAACTTTCCAGTGTCTGGGGGCTGCATGTGATGAGACCTTCTTATTGGTTTAGTCTCTCGGAGTTCTGGAGTGAGACAGGCATCCTAAAGTGTGAAAGAGTGAGCTTGTGTTTAACAAAGACACACCCCAGAATCAGCAAGACAAATGAAAACTTCAAAGGGGGAAGAGAGAGATGGCTCAGTAGACCTCTTCCAGAGGACCAGAGTTTGGTTCCCAACACCCACATGGCAGCTCACCATCATCTGTAGCTCCAATTCAGAGGCTCCCATTCTTCTGACCAAGAGGCACCAATAGGCACCCATGTGGTGCACAGACATACATGTAAGCAAAACACCCATACACACAAAACAACAAAACCCTTTAAAAGCCCTTACTGATCCCACCCTCTACTTCATCATGATGGAGATTAATTTTTAAATCTTTGTGTGTGTGTGTGAGAGAGAGAGAGAGAGACAGACAGAGAGACAGAGAGACCGAGAGACAAAGAGATGTTCCAACTGGTAGAACACAGTTATAAACAGGAACAGGGAGAGCAACTCTAGTGTAACTTTCTTCATTTTCCTTTTAGGAGTTAGTTCTTGCCTTCTACCACATGTATTCCAGGGAAGGAATTGAACTAGGATCTTCATGTTGGTAGCAGGGTCCGAAATTGTTGAGTCATCCATATTCCTAGCCTTCATTTTACTTTTAGATGAGAGAATAGATTGTGTGTAAAAATGATGGAATCAAAATAAGAAGTTGTGTATATATAATGTAAAAGTTTATAAAGGTATATATTTTGCCTGAAAGGATAGTGGCAACTACTCAAAACTATTAAGCATAACGGATACAATTAGCAAAGCTTAGAATAGGCAGATGTGGTTGCAAAAGTGAGTAAATTAGATTTTGTAGGGGAGTCCAGCAGTCACTTGACACTATCTACTGATTATGAGCTGAGGAATTGGGATCTCAACATATTGTTCATAATCATGGTAGCCTACTATAGTGATGTATGCTAGTTATCTGAGGCAGGGGGAATCCCAGCCTGGGCTACAGACCCAATCTAAGCAAAAGAATTATGATGATGACTTCACAGAATAATTAAAATCTGAAAATTATGAGGACATTCTCTGATGTGTGGGATTAGGTGGGGACAGCTCATTTAACCACCGCCTGCACTGTTTGGATCCCTTAGCTTTGTGCTTATTTCACGCTTGATATATACATTTTTGGAAATATATTTGTGAAAATTTGGTGTTAACAATAGGTATGAAGAAAGGGCTAATTAAAGAATAGTTCTTTTCTGCTGGTGACATCTGCTAGCTTGAGTCTTTAGCTAATGATGTATCTACTTATCCTTTGGGGATCCCTTCTCTGCGGCTGAGTTCCTGTTCTTCGCATGACACAATCCATCATTCTAAATCAGCATGTGCACTTAACAGTGCTATTTAAGCCTTAATAAATATTGTATCAACATTCACAGGGGATGGTATGGAGAGAAACAGGAGCTTATATAAAAGAATGACTCCTCTTGTTAGGATGTGTGTGTATGTGCATGTATGTGACTGTGATTGAGAGGGCGTGTGTGTGTGTGTGTGTGTGTGTGTGTGTGTGTGTGAACACATATGTATGTCAAAGAAATGGATGCCAAGAGGAAGCAAATTTTTACTGATATATTTAAAACCTTGATGGAGAAACTCACAGTACCTTTCTTCATTTCTTCAGGAGAAAAAGAAAGTAAGTCTTCTCCAGGGTGCTCAGGGCTTGTAACTCTAGCCCTATGGCTTTGTTTCAGTCTGTCTGTTTTTCATTTGATGTATGACCTCTCTAATCTCAAAGGCATGTTACAGAGAGGACTAGTGTCAAGGTGCTCCTCAGAGTGTTCCCTCAAAAAGTGAATCTCTTGTCCCTGACGTCCGGTGTGGCTGGTGGTTGGAACTCGAACCAGGTGTTTCCAGCTTCTTGACCTCTTACCCACACAGATGTGTAAACCATCAAGATAATGTAAAAAATCAAGATATAGAACAACATGATAGTAGCATACACTGCCAAGGGTGACAGTGAGCCAGCCACATGGGTGAGATTACTCAAAGGTCCCCAGAATATAGCCTGGGCCCTTTTTATGGGACCTAAAGGAAGAAGGACTGTTTACTATGGAGCATAGCCTCAGTGGCTCTCTAGTTGGTCTTGATAGATTAGGTTATATATATATTTTTTTGTATAGGATTTATGAGAATCGGCTTGTGTACATCCAGTCATAAGCAGAGTGTTGGTAAGAGCCCTGGAAACTGAAGGTCAGAGACCTGAAGGCTGGGGAAGGATGTCCCAGCTCCAGGAGAGACAGCAATTCCTCTTTTATTGGCCCTTTGTCCTTTCCAGACCTCTAGCTAATTAGACAGTTCCCACCTATAGTGAGGGTGAATCATCCCCAGTGAGCCCATTGACTCAAATATTGAGCTCTCCCAGAAACACCCTCTCAGATACACCTAGAAATAGCACTTTACAAGCTATGGGCATAGCTTTTGTCAGTCAAGTTGACATATAAATAAGCACTTGTGTTCTTCTATTTTTCCTTTCCTTTTTAATTTAAATATTATTTTTGGTTTTGAGACTCTATCATTTCTCCCTTCTCTTTCCTCCTATATACCCTCTCTCTTGTTCTCTCTCAAATTCATGGTCTCTTTCTTCATATATTCATTTATCTTACTGTGCATTTCCTTTCCTACAATCCATTTGTTTTTTAATCATTCACATGCCCAGGTATGCATAGACATAAAGGAATAAACGGAAGATTCTCCTTAATAGGTTACTAGAGGATACACTTTCACCTACCTGCACTTACATCTTAAACCAGTTCAGGGCAGATTGTTCTTTCTCTTCTTCATACATGGATACACTGGGAACAGACCTGAATAGCATCTTTTTAAATGTGAATGACACCAAAGGTTGGGAAACATATAATTGTTCAGAGATGAGAGTACATGTAGTCCGATGCACACAGAAGTTTGAGGGATTCTGAGGTTGCTAGATAATATTGTTTGGAGAGGGGTGTGTGTACAGTAGGTCTTAGTGAAGAAACTAGGCTGTAAAGTACATTATTGCAAGAGGTGAGTATGGGCATAACACAAACCAGATGCATATCCCAGAGGACTAAGCTGCCTCTCCTATGTTTGCCTCACTACTAGCATCAGAACCTGCCTTGGGTATGGAAAAGTGTGCTCCAGTGGTAACCAGCTCTCGACAGCTCCAGCTGGAAGTACAGGGTCTACTTCTCAATATCAGGCTCTTGACTTCTGCAAGTCTTTGCTCAAACACGTGTGTACATGAATGTGTGCACACACATGCACACACACATGCATGCAGGCACATGTGCACACATCATAGTAGACATCTTAATAGAGCGTGAACACAGAGTGGGAGAAGACGAATTGTTGAGGAGACATCTGAGAATCTCTTTAAAAGACAGACAGTTCCATTTTGTGCGTCTGCTTCTCTTCTCCCTCCCTTTGTCTTCAAGCCTACTTTAGTTGGTTATCATCCTGTTTTTCTGCTTTTTGGTTTTGAGGTCTACATTCTGTTCAATTCATGAGAGTTCTCTAGATATCCACCTGGATCCTGGAAAGCTTGCCTGTCTCTTTGGTTATATGTAGGTATTGTATGTGAACAGCTGCTCACATTGTATATCTTCCTCCAGGGTTGTTAGTGTGTTTGCTTGCTTCTGCTCCACACCTTGGAAATGCTTGGGGTTTTTTTGTTTGTTTGTTTGTTTTGGGGTTTTTTTTTGTAAACAACCTTAAGGCAGATTCAGGGCTTAACATCTTGTTTGAATAGATAGATGACCATTTGAGGACCAGTTTACTTCAACTCTCTGGCTGACTGTGCTGTACTCCTTAGCTTTTCATTGATTGGTGGGTTCCCACACTTCTGTCTTTTGTCCTCTCAGCTTTTGAAAGATTTCCAGAAGCACAGAGCAGCAACCTAACAGTCTCGTCTACATCAGCAAATACTCCAGGGCAGAAGTTGTAGCAAACAGCATGCTTCCCACTGCTGTGTTTAGGTATTGTTCTTCAACACCTTATCGGGTCTTTGATGCTTTTAATATGCTGTTCTTATGTTTCATCCATGTGTCTAACTATTTTCTAAGGAAGGATTCATCTGAACTGATTGCTCCGTCTTTACTCGTAAACTTAACTTAGTGAGTGGGCTCTGAAGGATGTTCCAGGCAGTAGGCAAATGGGAAATATGGTAGTTAATTTGGATTGTCAACTTAGACTAAAGAAAATGCCTAGAAAATCATTAAGGCAGATGGAGGCAGAAATAATTAGATCGTAAGAGTGCTGACATAAGGAGTGGTTTAATTCACTAATTCATTAATGGATGTTAAATTTGAATATGCTACTGGGATGCTGTGGAACTATGGAGAGTGGAGCCTAGTTGGGAAAAGTTGATTTGTCATAGAGGCTGTTTGTCTCGCCTGTTCCCTCCCTACTACATTCCTGTCCACCATGAATTAAATAGCCTCCTCCTCTCCACATGCTTCTACCATCATCACGATGTTCAGTCTCAGGCTGGGCCTGGAACAATGCTGCTGACCACCATGGGCAGATCCCTGCACCTATGGGCTCCAATAAAGCCTTTCTCCCTTAGGTTGCTTCCATCAGGTGTTTTGTTGTGGTGGCGAGCAAAGTAGTGAATATGATGAACAAATACATGGATTCGAGAAGGTTTGTGGAAGTGTCTGGAGGACCAAAGGTGTTGTGTTCAGCTCAACATTTAGCTTAGCATGCACAAGGCTATGGGTTAAGTTTCCTAGCACTAAAAAAGCATTAAAGAGCAGGGAAGGCCAGATGAGAGGGAAAAGGGCTAGCCTCTCTCTCTGCATCGGGAACTCTTGATCTCTAGATTTCACAAAGAGAACTGACTTTCTAAAATCATCCTCTGACCTCCACAAGCACACCAGAGCATGTGAACCTGAACACACACACACTCACACACACATGTGCACACACACACAAATATACATGCAGACACACAAGCATGTGCACATGCACATATACAATAATAATCATAAGTAAAATTTAAAAATAAATTGCATAATCTATAAAATATTTAATAAAAATTATAAATTGAAAATTATAAAAAAATAAAAAATTTAAATTAACACATAAGACAACAACAACAACAAAAAAATACCATGAGAATATTTGGGGGAAATAGTGCCTTGAACACCAGGTTTAAGATACAGGAAATAAAACAAAAAAACAAAAAAGCACAAGAAATCTGGAAAGCAGGAAAGGGTCACAGTCAAGATCTTCCGGTAGTAGTTTATAGCCTTGTGACTCAATTGTAAAACTGTCTTATGGAAGAGGAGAGAAGATGAGAAGGAAGCAAAACCTGTTTGGAGACTACTTCCTAGTGTTTGATCATAAGCAAGGGAAAAAGATGGGGGCAGTGAGCAGAGGCAGGAAATATCTTAGAGGCAGAAACAAGAATACTTACAGGCTTCCAGAAAATTCTTTGCTGAGCATCAGAGGTAAGTGTGAGGTCGCTGTTGAGTCCTGACACCTAGGTAAGAACAGCAAGCTGCATTTATAGAATTCCCTATAATCAAATCACTCTGGAACCTTGAATAGGCAGGAAAATTAGCTCACTCAAACTCTAGGGCTGTAAAAATGAAAGTAGCCATAGAGGAGGGGGAGAGGAGGGCACCCACTCACTTGGGAGAGTGTAGGGGTTTCTGTCATTGTGACAAAGATTTTTTTTCTTCATTTTAATTTGGAAGTAGATTTTTTTTTTTACCCTTGGGTAAGTGAAGCCTGAGAAAAAGCGAATTTAGTGTTCTGTGATGGAAGTAATTTCCAAGCTCAGATAGGAAAAAGCAAAAATCAATCAGAAAGTTAGTTGTCATGAACTGGGGCTTAGAACTGGGGATGACTCCCCTTGACCTTAGAAAGAATTACCCTGATCGAATTCCCAGCTTTCCTTGCGTTTGCTCCTCTCAAATCTAGGTCCTTAGAGATGTCATTCAGCAAAATAATTTTAGATGATACCTACAGTGCTCTTCAGGGCTGTTTCGACTGGGTGACAAGAGCTGCAAGCAGTGTGACATCATCTGTAGCCAATAATTTCACAATGGGAGCAAATCTGTGTTGGGAGCTCTCGGAATAGTCTTTCTAATGACTGCAGCCCATTGGGACCTTGGGCAGGTTATCAGAGCTCCTCGGGGCCATCTGTAAGATGGGGCATAACAATAGCTTCTCCCTTGTAGGTTTTTGGTAATAATTAAACTCCAGTTAAAGCGTTTAGGGTAGAATCTGACACATAGTGAATTCTCCACACTTACTGGCTGTTATTTTCTTTTAAATGTCTTTAACATCATCAAATCGTTTATTTATTCAACAAGTAGCTTTTAAGTGTTAACCGTATATTAGAAAACATGTTAGTTTCTGGAGACTATAAAGGAGTACAAAATAGCACTTGCTTCTAAGAAGGAGGAGGGAAGTTAGTGAGCAGATTTCAGGCAGGAAGAATGGGCAAGAGTCTGCCAGTCCAGTGAATCATGAAGGGTTTCTCAACCCAAGAATTCCAGAAACAAGAAAGGCTCTCTATGAAGGGCTACAGGCAGAAGACGAGGTGGAGTCCACACATGCTTCTTCCATTCTGGTTGGCTGTACGATGGGAGGTTGGTGAGACGTGAGGCTGGGGAATTAAGGAGATCCTTGATGGAGGAAAGCCTGGTGTGACATGAGAGACTTCAGGCTTTAGCCTAAAAACACTGGCGGACCACTGACCTCATCAAGTAAAGAAAGGACAGGACCGGACTAGTGATTCAGAGGAAGCGAACCGGCCACCATGTGAGCGATGGGCTGGAGAGTTCTAGACAGTTCTAAAGATCAAATCAGTTGGGATCCCTTTCTTCTCTCCCTGTCCTTCTTCTGCCCACTTCAAAATTTGCAATAGTAGAGGCCATAACACTCAGAGTAAGTAATGTCAGTTTTCACTTTCACCGTCAATGGGAGCCAGGGGCTTGCTCCTCACACAAGTCATCACTTTGGACCTTCGGATGTCAACTCAGGCTGGAGAGATGGCTCAGTGGTTAAGAGCAGTGACTACTCTTCCTGAGGTCCTGAGTCCAATTCCCAGCACCCATGTGGTGGCTCATAACCATCTGTAATGGGATCTGATACCCTCTTCTGGTGTGTCTGAAGGCAGCTACAGTGTTCTCATATGCATAAATAAATAATTCTTTAAATAAAATATGTCAACTCACCTGTGTTGTAGTAGAAAGTTCATTTGAGACCCTTTTAAAGATTCTGTAGTGAAACATCCAGAGACGTGGCTCAGCAGTTAGAACACTTGCTGCCCTATTATGAGAACTAGAATTCAGATCCCAGCACCCATGTTGGGCAGCTCACAAACACCTGTAACCCCAGGAGATCTAGTTTGTCTTCTGGCCTCTATGAGCAGACACACATGCACATATTGATATATATACATAAGCAAAAAGTATAAGTAAATAAGAAATGGCTTTGTTTTAAAAATTCAAAAACAAAATGATGGATATGAAGCCTTGAGTCAGGTCGGAGGTGGTGGGAGAGAACAAGAAGGTTGGGGACATATTAAGTAATCAAAATTATTATCAATCAGTAATGATATTTTTTTTTTAAAAGTCAAGGATGAGTCCCCAGACAGGTGTGGTGATACAGTTCTGCTTCTACCATTTGGGGGTTGGAACAGAAGCATCAGAAGTTCAAAACCATTATTGGATACAAGTTGAGTTTGAGGCCAGCCTGACCTGTGTGAGGACCACCTTACCAAAACAAAGCAAAATAAAAAACCTGAAAAGAAAACAATGAAAAAAAAGAACAACTCTAAGTTTGTGGTTTGTGGAGTAGATGGTCCTGTGTCCTAATGCTATTTATCATGAAGAAGATAAGAGCCGTGCTTGGATAAAGGGAGCTGAAGTGAGGTTTAGGAATATATAGGTACGGGCAGTGGTGGCACACGCCTTTAATCCCAGCACTTGGGAGGCAGAGGCAGGCGAATTTCTGAGTTCGAGGCCAGCCTGGTCTACAGAGTGAGTTCCAGGACAGCCAGGGCTACACAGAGAAACCCTGTCTCGAAAAAACAACAAACCAAAAAAAAAAAAAAAAAACAAAAAAGGAACATATAGGTATATGTATGTTTGTACGTGCATACATATGTATGTATTTATATGAATCCCAGAGGAAATGAAGATAAATCAGTCATTGGTATGTGGGTAGGATCAGCCAGGAAGACCCTATGGTGAGATGGAGCACCGGAGGCCCTCTAAGGCTGTTCCCAGGAAGATCAGCACCCGAAAAAAACAGAGTAGCATGATCAGAAATATGGGGAGTCATGAGAAAGGATGGTGTTTCAGAAAGGAAGGCACAATTGAATTTCTGGGGCTATTCTGGGAAGGATGCTCCGATGGACTGCAGAGTGCTCTGAGGTAGAAGAGGGATGAGGGGTATGGCAGTGATGGTGTGAGAGCAAGCTGTTGCTTCAAATACCCTCATACACACAGAGAAAAAGAAATGCCCAACTCCGCCACCAGGGGGAGAGCCAGGAGCAGGGGAATAGAGGCAGCCGTGTAAAACGAGGGAGGCACCACTGAGCGAGAACAGAGTCATAAACTCAACCCAGGCTTACTCAATTAAAATGAAATCTAAAAGAGAAGCAGAGCCAGGGAGAGGCAGCTCACTTGGCTTTGTGCTTACCTAGCAAGCACAAACCATGGATTTGACCTACGGCATCCCACAAACCAGGCATCGTGGGGCAGGCCTGTAATTTAGGTACTTGGGAGGTAGCAGCAGAAGTCAACCATCATAGTGAGTTTGAGGCCATCTTGGAAGGACTACATTAAAACCTGTCAAGAGAGGGGAGGAAGATCTTACCACATAGGGTCTAGCAGAGAGTGAGGGCAGATGTGGCACAGGTAAAGGCCCAAGGTCAGTAAGCCTGTGTGATAAACCAGGAGGTGGATCTGACAACAGGCTCATGCCTTGTGCTACGGTTTGCATGTGAGATGTCTCTCAAAGGCTTATGTATATGAACACTTGGTCCTCAGCTGGTGGTGCTGTTTGTGGAATCTTTGGGACCTTCAGGAAGCATGATATATCTTGAGGAAGTGAGCTGTTGGTTACAGTCAAGTTGTGCATGCCACTACTACAACCTTAGCATTATGGTGCTGTGCTGGTCATTGTGTTTTATAGGCTTCATAGCTGGGTGTACTGGTTGGTTTTGTGTCAATTTGACACAAGCTGGAGTTATCACAGAGAAAGGAGCTTCAGGTGAGGAAATGCCTCCATGAGATCCAGCTGTAAGGCATTTTCTCAATTAGTGATCAAGGGGTGAGGGCCCCTTGTGGGTGTTACCATCTCTGGGATGGTAGTCTTGGGTTCTATAAGAAAGTAAGCTGAGCAAGCCATCCCTCCATGGCCTCTGTATTAGCTCCTGATTCCTGACCTGCTTGAGTTCCAGTCCTGACTTCCTTTGGTTTTGTGTGTCAACTTGACACAGGCTGGAGTTATCACAGAGAAAGGAGCTTCAGTTGAGGAAGTGCCTCCATGACATCCAACTGTGGGGCATTTTCTCAATTAGTGATCAAGGCGGGGAGGGCCCCTTGTGGGTGGTACCATCCCTGGGTTGGTCTTCTTGGGTTCTATAAGAGAGCAAGCTGGGCAAGCCAGAGGAAGCAAGCCAGTGGGTAACATTCCCCACCCCCATCCCGACTCCCCATAGCCTCTGCACCAGCTCCTGCCTCCTGACCTGCTTGAGTTCCAGTCCTGACTTCCTTTGGTGATGAACAGCTGTGTGGAAGTGCAAGCTCAATAAACCCTTTCCTCCCCAACTTGCTTCTTGGTCATGATGTTTGTGCAGGAATAGAAACCCTGACTAAGACAAATTGGTACCAGCATAGTGGGTTATTCCTGTGACAACCTGACCATGTTTTGGGGAGGACTGTGGAAGGACTTTGGAACTTTGAGCTAGAAGAGCCATTAGGATGTTAAGAGCTCTGTGGAAAGTTCTGTAGGAGCTTGGAAGATAATGTTAAGAACAGTGCAGAAGATGGAGGCCTGGCTTGTGAAATTTCAGAGGGAAGATTAAAGACTCTTATCAGGGCCATGTTTTGATTGTGAAGATTCTGTGGTTTTGGTCAGCTGGGGCTGAAGAATGAGCTTTGATTAACAAGATACCAGAACCACTAAAGTAAACCTTTGCATTACTGGGACTATTGATGCTGGTTAGCTGGAGCTAAGAAATTAGCAGTGATTAAGAAGAGACCAGCATCACTGAGGTGAAATCTTCTGGGAAGTGTTTTCTGAGAACACAGAGGCTGTGTTCCAGAGATAGCCACGGCTGTACTTTGTGCTGTGGCTGGACTTGGTATCGTTTAAGAGTCATCCAGGTGGCACTGGTTTTGAAGGCATGAAGGGGTCATGAAGAGCAGCTGAGGCTTGGTACTGTGAGAGGCCATGGAAGGCCACTGGTGAAGGTGCAGCCTCAGTTGCAATTGATGGCCCAGGACTAAAGGGGTCATGCAAAGGAGTTGAGGCTTGGCACCATGAAAGGAGCCTATGAGAGGCTATTGGTGAAGCCTAGATACAGTGGAAGACAGCAGTGCTTTGGAGATGCCAGTGCCATGAGATGACCACCAAGAACAGCAGCAGCAGTGGAGTACAGACAGCTGGAGCCTAGAAGACAAGCTGTTTGCTACAAAGGACAGAGCTGGAGAAGTAACCCAAGCCCTTGGAGGAGCCCGGAAGATTGTGAGTGGATCCCAGACCTTGAACCATTGGAGTTTGAGTTTTGCTTTTGATTGTGACTGTGCCCTGATATTTTTCCCTCTTGAAGGAAGAAAGTATTTTAATGGAGCCCACAGTTAAGAGACTTTGAATTTTAAAAGATATTGGACCTTTTAAAGGGATTGAATTTTTAATATATAAAGACTGTGGGACTTTTAAAGTTATTTAGATCTTAGGGATAAATAAGAAAGCAAGGGTTGAGGCTTAATAGTGATGTGTTTGTGTGTCAAGTTGACAAGGGGCCAATTGTACTGGCTGGTTTTGTGTGTCAACTTGACACAAGCTGGAGTTATCACAGAGAAAGGAGCTTCAGTTGGGGAAGTGCCTCCATGAGATCCAACTGTGGGGCATTTTCTCAATTAGTGATCAAGGGGGGGAGGGCCCCTTGTGGGTGGTACCATCCCTGGGTTGGTCTTCTTGGGTTCTATAAGAGAACAAGCTGGGCAAGCCAGAGGAAGTAAGCCAATAAGGAACATCCCCCCCTCCCCCATCAGCTCCTGCTTCCTGACCTGCTTGAGTTCCAGTCCTGACTTCCTTTGGTGATGAACAACAATGTGGAAGTGTATGCTGAATAAATCCTTTCCTCCCCAACTTGCTTCTTGGTCATGATGTTTACGCAGGAATAGAAACCCTAAGACACTGGGTATGATTACTTTGCTGTGTTATTTAACCACAGTATGTTTCCTCAAGTCCTAGTTGGATTATCAACTTCTGAAAGATGGTAGTCTCTTAAATTTTTGTGTATGAGTGTGTCTTTGTGTGTTTGTGTTAGATGCACATATACAAATGTATGTGCAGGTATACTCACCAATGTGGAAGTCAGAGGTTTATATCAGTATATATTCCTCAATTGTTTTTTTCATCATATCTTTGTGTGACATGGTCTTTCTGTGACCCTGTAGCATTTTTGCTAGACTGGCTGGCCAGTGGGACCCCTGTCTCCAGCCCTAGAGTTGTGGTTTCAATGTTCACTAACATTCCCAGCCTGCATGTTACCTGGAGTCTTTCCCTAGCCTCCCCAATACAGTTTGTTCGAGTTTGGTTGAACATAGATGATGCTGGAGCCAAATGAGAGTCCTCATGATTATTTGTGAAAGGAAAAAGGAGTCCGTGGATGTCTTGAGAGTAAGTAGACAGTAAGAGCTGCATGGTCCAGGCTTCCACCAGCAGGCTAGCTCTGGGAGCAGGCCTCTCTCGACTGCAATCATCGAAAGAATCATTGAAATTCAACTACAGTATCAGCCCATTTGAAAGAGGTCTGATGAAAATGCAAAGTTCATGCCGTCTCGTCTCCAGTGACTTCCGCTAAGTAAAAATAAGCCTAGAAGGGAAAATAAACCACTTTCTAAAACTTCACACAGGGAAAAAGCAAAAGCTTTCAGGAGTCACAAGCAATGAGTAGTATTTCCAAAATGGAGTTTGATTCGGAAGGTGAGAAGCCAGAGGTGGGTTATGAAAACTAATAGGGCAACGGGGAGGTGCTGGGTACTGTAATCAGCTCTGGAGAGGGAGCCATAGAAATGCAAATCTAAAGCTGCCCCTGGATTCCCCGGCTAAGTGCAAACACCTAGAGGCGGAATCAATTTTTGACTGTTCGATGATAGCTGCCTTTTCTATGAGGTGAAAGCAGAGGGGTAGGAGGCTTTCAAAGTTCCCAGGAAATAACAGGTAAGCAGATGATGGGCAGTTACTGCTGATGCTGACATACACTCCCTAGTTCCGCTCTCCCTCTGGAGAGGGGATGGTATCCACATCCACACTTCCAGTCTTGGTCACAGTTGGCTACCCCAGCTACTAATTTGCTGTGATTGTTCCCATGCTTGGGAGGGAGGGAAGGAAAATAGAAGATATTGAACCAGGGGTGGGCGCTTCAGCATTCGTCTGTGGACTACAGGGGAAAGTCTGAAGAGACAAATAGTTTTTTTTTTTTTGTTGTTGTTGTTATTGGGTTTTTTTTTCCTGATGAGTCTACCTGCTTGAGCATTTTGTTGAGTACTTGCTCTATATCACACACACTGTGTGTGTGCATGTGTGTATGTGTGCTTGTATGTGTGTGTGCACATGTGTGTATGAGCATACTAATGACTATGCTTTCTCTCCTTTAGTTGAGAACGGAAGCAGATTTAGGGATGTGGACTCGATTGTAAGAGAAGAGGAATAGAGCTTTCTCCCAAGGCTGAGAGAGGGCCCTGGTCCCTTGGCTAAGCCTAAAAAGGCCTAAGGGCCAGAGGAAGCAAGGTATCTCCTGGCCGCTGAAAACAGGCTTTCTGACTCAGGGTGGAATTACAGTGATGTGAAGATCTAACCATCGGAGCTAGAGATCTAAAGACGCGGGGAACACGGAACAAAAGGTGGAAGGGAGGAGTGCAGCTCCTCAAGTGTGGGCTCCACATAGAGACTTCCATGCTGAAAGCATCTACAGGAAGGGCAGAAACTGACAAGCTCTTCAGGTGAGCAAGGACGGCCTCAACAATCACAGGTTGTGTGGATTGTGTGATACCCTCCAGGGCTGTAGGAACAGGTTTGTCTTCTCTACCAATTAAAAATTAAAAGGTGGGACAAGTTTGAAAGTCGAGCAAAGTTCGTACTCAAAGAGTACATAGTTTAAAAGAGAAAAAACCCCAGTGCTGTGTCCAGGGTCTCTGACTTGATTAGGGCAGAGAAAATGAAGAATAGAGAAACGTAGATGGACAGATGGACAGAAAGCTGGAACTGAGTGGTCTGTGCTCTTTGCTGGAGAAACCACAGCATGCTGGAAGGCCAGTGTGTTTATTACATAGAGTTGGACAAAATATATAACTGAACCAAAAACGTTTTTGTTTTGTTTAAAAAAAAAAACCTTTTGAAAAGGTTTTAGAAAACGTGTTGATCTAAGAATCAAAGCTCTCATCCTAAAGAGAATAAGAGATCATTTATTTTGGAGCCATTATGAGTGCCCATGGCCTGGGAACATGGATTTAGACTATTCTCAAACTCCATGCTTCACCATGAAAGGTGTTTCATGGGGTTTTTATATTGTTACAGAACAAGGAAATTTACAAATCAAGGCAAGTTTGAAATACAGTGGTGAAATACACCAGAGGCTGATACCTTGAAATGGCCCAAGATGCTCTCTGGTGGCATTCCATCCCCTGGATTGACAGAAGCTAGTGTTCTGTTAATAGTTTCTAAGAGGTTTTTTCTTTTAACCTATTATCACAAGACATCACATCTGAAGTAATTGCTTCTACGGCTTTTTGTGTGTTGTCACAAGGTATTAGTTCAGATACAGTAGCAAGGAAGATGATTAGCCTCTGTTTGAATCTACAAAATTCCAATCTCCATACAAACTGAAATTCTAATCAGCCTGTCAGTCTCTGCAGACACAGAAACTCCTTCCAGGAGGTGTTTTGCTCACAGCCCACATAGTTCCTATTTAGCTAGATCATTCCCTCATACCATATACAAAAATTAACTTTAAATTACAAATATGAAAGAAAACTCTTAGAAGAAAACTTTTATAGTTTGAATATGAAAGGTCCTGCACAGGCTCAGATGTTGAGAGCTTCCACTGGTGTGATTTTGTTTTTTTTTCTTTTTATTTTTTTAAAAATTATTTTATTTATTACATTCCAAATGTTGCTCCCTTGTCCCCCCTCCCAGAGTTCTTTATTCCCTCCCCTTTCCTCTTTGCCTCTAAGAGGGTGTTCCCCTCTCCTCCCCTCCCCTCCCCTCTCCTCCCCTCCCAACATCCCTTCCCACTGAGGACAGACAAGGTAAGGCAATCCTCTGCTGTGTGTGTGCGTATACACAGACCAGAGCTCCCAGGAGTCTGACTTAGTTGACACTGTTGGTCTTCCTATGGTGTTGCCATCCCCTTCAGCTCCTTCAATCCTTCCCCTAACTCTTCCATAGGGGTCCTCCACCTCAGTCCAATGGTTGGCTGTAAGTATCTGCATCTGTCTCAGTCAGTCCTGGTAGAGCTTCTCAGAGGACAGCCATTCTAGGCTCCTGTCTGCAAGCACAACATAGTATCAGTAATATGATTTTTTTTTGGAAGGTTCTGGAAACTTTAGTAGGTGGACTCACATTGGAGGAAATAAAGATCTGGGTGTAACTATAGTAGAGTTTATAACTGGGTCTCGGGCTCTTCTCCAAGCTTTATTTTTTCATGCACCAGGAGGTGAAATGTCTCCTCTGCCACATTCTCCAATTGCCGTGATGCTCTATCCAAGTGTATGGAGCCGACTGACTGTGTACTGAAGTCTCTGAAACAGTGAGCCAAAATAAGGATTTCTTCTCCTTCTCCTTCTTCTCCTCCTCTTCCTCCTCTTCCTCCTCCTCCTCTTTCTTCTTCTTCTTCTTCTTCTTCTTCTTCTTCTTCTTCTTCTTCTTCTTCTTCTTCTTCTTCTTCTTCTTCTTCCTCTCTCTCTCTCTCTCTCTCTCTCTCTCTCTCTCTCTCTCTCTCTCTCTCTGTATGTATTCATGTGTATACACCTGGGTGTACTTGTGTGTGCAGGCCAAAGGTCAACCTCAGGTTTTGTTCCTCAGATACTGTCCCCCTTATTTTTTGAGACAGAATTTCTTACTAGCCTGTAACTTACCAAGTAGGTAAGGCAGGCTGGCCAGGGAGCCACAAGAGCCACCTGTCTTTGCCTCCATGGCACTGAGATTATAAGGAAACGTCACTGCATCTGGCTTTTTCTTATGTTTCAGTTGTGAACCTAGCCTTTAATGACTGAGCTATTTCTCTAGCCCAACCTGGATTTATTTTCTGGGGTTCAAACTCAAGTCCTCATCCTTGCATAGCAAGAATTTGACTAACCTTAAATCTTTTCTTCTTCTAAACTGCTTTTCCTGGATATTTGACCATACATGTGTAAAATTAGCCTGTATGAAAGTGTAAGTATAATTTTCATAACCTTAGGTTAGGGAATGGTTTCTTAGATATGACAGTATAAGTATCAAGGAAGATCAAATGGAAACAGGGGAATAAAGAGTAGAATCTCTGAAGATGAGCTTGGTACCTGCAAGGGAACCCAAATCCAATGTGTCTCTAGAAGCCTTGGAACCAAACTCTGGGGGCTGATGCACAGTTTTCCAAACGAAAACTGCCCCACAGTCTTAGGCATTGGAATACTTGGTCTCCAATTGGTGACACTGATTAAGAGGTGGCCTTGTTGAAGGGAGTATGTCACAGGAGATGAGGTCTGAGAGTATAAAGACTAGTGCCATTGCTAGTTCACTTTCTCTGCCCCGTGCTTTCACTCACGGTGGTTTGAATAAGAATGGCTTTCATAGGCTCCTATATTTGAACGCTTAGTTACTAGGGAGTAGAAAACTTTGAAAGAGCTAGAAGGATTAGGAGTTGTGGCATTGCCAGAGGAGGTATGGCCTTGCTGAAAAGAGTGTGTCACTGGTGGGCTTTGAAGTTTCAAAAGCCCTTGTCAGACCCAGTCTCTCTGCCTGCTGCCCATGGATCAGGATGTAGCTCTCAAGTAGTTTTTCAGCACCATGTCTATGCCTGCTGGTATGCTCTGCACCTTGATAATGGATTAAGCCTTTGAAACTGTAAACCAGCCTCCAATTAAGTGTTTCTTTTATAAGAGTTGTCTTAGCTATGGTCTTTCTTCACAGCAGTAGAACAGTGACTGTCTTAGGGTTTTCTAGAGTCACAGAACTTACGGAATGTCTCTCTCTATATTATTGGAATTTATTGTAATGACTTAGTCTGTAGTCCAACTAACCCAACAATGGTCAGCTATGAATGGAAAGTCCAAGAATCTAGTAGTTGCTCAGTCCTATGAGGCTAGTTGTTTAGGTTCGTCTTCTGGAGAAGTAGGTTCTAACAGATGTGCTGGCAAGTAAGTGCAAGTGGTCGAAGAGTGGATCTTCCTTCTTCCAATGACTTTATGTAAGCCTCCAGAAGAAGGTGTGGCTCAGATTAAAGGTGTGAACCACCACACTTGGATTTACAAATTGATTTGTCCTAGGATGACCTTGAAGTCAGAGATCTGCTTGCCTCAGTCTCCTGGATTAAAGGCGTGTACTACCTTGCCTGGGCCTAAGCATGTCCACTATGCCTCAATATCTCCATGTCAAAATCCAGGTCAGAAACTTGTGTCTTCCAGCCTCAAGATCTGGACCACAGGTGTGCCCTCTATTTCAGGATTGTAGTTCATTCCAAATGTAATCAAGTTGACAACTGTTGTGCCCAGATTGCAAAAACCCCAAAGAAACCACCAGGAACCACAACTCCAGTCACCAGGAATCACAATTTCTGATGCAGGCACAAGAGAGTCTTTATTCAAGGTCAAGCTTGGGCCACAAACCTTCCTGACTCAACAGGATAGGAAAGCGGCCCCAAGGTCTAGGTAAAGGAAGTATATAAAGGAAAAGACTGCAAGTGGGGGCTTCTAAGTGTCTTAGTCCGGGATTCTATTCCTGCACAAACATCATGACCAAGAAGCAAGTTGGGGAGGAAAGGGTTTATTCAGCTTACACTTCTGCATTGCTGTTCATCACAAAAGGAAGTCATGACTGGAACTCAAGCAGGTCAGGAAGCAGGAGCTGATGCAGAAGCCATGGAGGGATGTTTCTTACTAGCTTGCTTCCCCTGGCTTGCTCAACCTACTTTCTTATAGAACCCAGGACTACCAACCCAGGGATGGTACCACCCACAAGGGGCCCTCCTCCCTTGATCACTAATTGAGAAAATGCCCCACAACTGGATCTCATGGAGGCATTTCCCCAACTGAAGCTCCTTTCTCTGCGATAACTCCAGCCTGTATCAAGTTGACACACAAAACCAGCCAGTACACCAAGACTTGGCGTTACATGAGAGGATAAAGGGTAAAATTAGCCTTTAAGCTAATTGGTTTACAATACCTGGTTAAACCACAAGGAGGGAACATGCATCAAAAAGGAGTGTTTTGACCTGGGGATGACTTACGTTTTCTTAGCCCACTCTGCTGT
Source organism: Tokudaia tokunoshimensis (assembly GCA_036184795.1). NCBI lineage: Eukaryota > Metazoa > Chordata > Mammalia > Rodentia > Muridae > Tokudaia > Tokudaia tokunoshimensis. The sequence continues at coordinate 54,533,038 of BTHU01000017.1, read as the reverse complement.
TAGCAGCAGCTAGCTGCAGCTGCTGTGTCTATTTTGCAACCGCCAGGGACATTTCATGATTTTTCTCAGACCTCAAGGGTGCAGGCCATGTGTCTCTAAGGGCAAGTTAACTTAGAATGGAGTCCGAAAAACGAAGTTCATTCTGCTACTCCGATCCCTACACAACCAGGAATAGCCATCACAGTGACTAAGACATGGTTGAAGATGCGAACTCTCAGCACCCTGGTCCAGCCTGCTGCCTGCTGCCATGCTTCGCTCTGTGAAGGATCCATGAGTCTAAATAGATCCTTCTTTCTATAAGTTGCCTTGGTAGCGGTACTACCAAACTAATCCAGTCACTGGCACCAGGGAGTGAGTGGGCACTTGCTGTGACTGGACCGCCTGTTTTTTGTTGTTGTTGGTTTTTTTGGTTGTTGTTGTTTTGGAGAAATTTGGAAGACTTTTGGAGCTTTGGACTAGAAAAAAGTAGGTGAATGCTATCATCAAGGTTTAAGGGGTAGGTAGAATCCTAGAAGACAGAACTAAGAAGCATGCAGACTGTGGAGCCCAGACCAATTCAAAGAGGAACAATATTAGCATCTGGGCTAGAATCCTTTATTGTGGGATGTTAGAAAAGAATATGCCCAGTTTGTGCTCCTAAGAACTATATGAGACTAAATCTAAAAGCAATGCACTGATTTCTTTGGCCAAGAAGATTCCAAGACAGTCTAATATTGGTTCACATGGTTATTGGCAATCACTCCTATGTACTTCTACAATGAAAGGAGCCAATGGTGCAAAAGAATACACAAGATGTACAGTTTAAAGAGCAAAAGCACCAAGAAGCTTAATGTCGCCCTTCTCTCTTCTTTCTTTTCTCCCTTTGTCTCATCTCCCTGCCCATCGCCCCCCCCCAATAAACCTCTGCCATGTGAGGAAAAAAAAGAAATGTAATGCTACAATCAAGGACTGCACTAAAAGAGATAGGAGATTAAGGAGAGGCTGGATCTACCTTGGAATAAGGGAAAGAGTGCCCTCAGGGCAAGACCTCACCCAGTGAAACTCCCAATTTATGAAAGGAGAAGGCCCAAGGACTATTCTGTTCCCATAAAGTAACAGCAAACAAAAGCTGCGGACAGTGCGGGTTCAACGTGACCAGGATGCATCCCAGCTGGTAGCCGAAATTGGCAATGTCACAAAGGTTAAAGGGGTCGTGGTGCTTCAGATTGTTATTGAGGTCAGGCCACTTGTGGGAGAGAAGTTCCTGAGTAAAGGTCCCACAAGGACAAAAGGCTTCGAGAGATCATGGTATGAAGCTGTGGAAGTGAACTCTGGGTTGTGACGGGAACCCCAAGATGTTGGAAATGTATGAGACATGAGACATCTGCCACTCCAGCCTATAGTAGCCTGCCTCTTAGTAGCAATGGTGGTATTAACTCTCTCCAACTGACTGTATCTGTCTCATTAGCTCACCTCATCCTCTACATTTTGTCCTTTTAAAATTTCTTACCTCTTTAGGCTTGTGTAGCGATTCTGCAACCTACACATATATATTTGTAACACACACTGTTTTGCTTTTGTTTTTCTTTTACTGTGTGTTATTGTACAGCACTATTCTCCCAGCCAAACTGGCACGATCTTAAGTTCTCCTGGGTCTGCTTACAAACGTTCATCACAACTTAGCCTGTTGACTGCTTATCTTCTCCAAGAAGGAGGAGGTGGGAGGGTTGTGGGACCCTCACCTGAGTATCCAGCCTCTGGTCCCAACTGGGTGAAAAAAAAATGAACTAAAGGAAGGAGGACTACTTCTAAACTAGGGAGATGATTTGTATTAAAGCCACAGGGGAGAAAAGCAAGCAGATGGAAGGGTCCAGGATGAATATGACTGGCAGCCTCCCTTCCAGCCGCCATTTGCAGCAGGGAATCAGGCAGCTCCATAGCCTTCTGTGCTTAGCCCACCAGAAGAGAATGATCTCTCAGCAGCGATTTCACTTCTGAGCACGGAGGTGAGATCTCCACCTTCTCTCTGGAGGGGTACAGCTAGGAGCACACTAGGCATATGATCAGTGGAGCACCTGGGACAGGAGTCTTCCCTTCCGGCTGCCATTTGCAGCAGGGAACCAGACAGCTCCACAGTCTTCTGTGCACAGACCCTGCCAGAAGAGAGTTGGTCTCCCAGGAGTACAGACAGGTTTATAGGCCCATAGGAGGGGCAAGCTCCAGTCAGAGACAACAAGACCAACTAACACCAGAGATAACCAGATGGCGAAAGGCAAGCACAAGAACCCTACCAACAGAAACCAAGGCTACTTGGCAACATCAGAGCCCAGCTCTCCCACCACAGCAAGTCCCGGATGCCCCAGCACACCGGAAAAGCAAGAGTTGGATTTAAAGTCTCTTCTCACAATGCTGTTAGAGGACATCAAGAAGGACATAAATAACTCCCTTCAATACAGGAAAACATGGGTCAAATGATAAAAGCCCTTAAAGAGGAAACACAAAAATCCCTGAAAGAAATACAGGGGAGCATGGGTGAACAGGTAAAGGTCCTTAAAGAGGAAACACAAAAATCCCTGAAAGAATTACAGGAGAACACAAACAAGTGAAGGAACTGAACAAAACCCTCCAGGATCTAAAAATGGAAGTAGAAACAATAAAGAAATCATAAAGTGAGACATCTCTGGAGATAGAAAACCTTGGAAAGAATTCAGAAGTTATAGATGCAAGCATTAACAAAAGAATACAAGAGATGGAAGAAAGAATCTCAGGGGCTGAAGATACCATAGAAAACATTGACTCAACAGTTGAAGAAAATACAAAATGCAAAAAGCTCCTGAGCCAAAACATCCAGGAAATCCAGGACACAATGAGAAGACCAAACCTAAGGATTATAGGTATAGAAAAGAATGAAGATTTACAACTTAAAGGGCCAGTAAATATCTTCAACAAAATTATAGAAGAAAGCTTCCCTAACCTAAAGAAAGAGATGTCCATGAACATACAAGAAGCCTACAGACCTCCAAACAGACTGGACCAGACCAGAAAGTCCTCCCGGCACATAATAATCAAAACACCAAATGCACTAAACAAAGAAAGAATATTAAAAGCAGTAAGAGAAAAAGGTCAAGTAACCTATAAAGGCAGGCCTATCAGAATTACACCAGACTTTTCACCTGAGACAATGAAAGCCAGAAGATCCTGGGCAGATCTAATACAGACCCTAAGAGAACACAAATGCCAGCCCAAACTACTATACCCAGCAAAACTCTTAATTACCATAGATGGAGAAACCAAGATATTCCATGATAAAACCAAATTTACACAATATCTCTCCACAAATCCAGCCCTACAAAGGATAATAGATGGAAAATGCCAACATGAGGAGGGAAACTACACCCTAGAAAAAGCAAGAAAGTAATCTTTTTCCAATAAACCCAAAAGAAAGTAACCACACAAACATAAAAAGAACATCAAAAATAACAGGAAGCAACAATCACTATTCCTTAATATCTTATAATGTCAATAGACTCAATTCCCCAACAAAAAACATAGTCTAACAGAGATGTTTTTCATGTGGATCTTCAATTTTATCAGAAAATGTTTGTGACTCCTCTTTCAATTCAGTAATGCTTTTTGTGTCTATCATTTTGACTGTATTATTTTCCATGATAATCTTTAATATTAACATTTTTTCTGTGTATTTCTTTGATTTTGTCGGAGGTGTTTTTCATGTAGATCTTTGCTTTCGTCAGGGGGTGGGGGTGTTTGTAGTTCCACTTTCAATCAATTTAGGAATGTTTTTGTGCCTACCATTTTGTCGGTATAATTGTCCATGATAATCTTCAATTTTAACGTTTCTCTGTATTTTTCTTCAATTTTGTCAGAAATATTTTCCAAAAAAAAAAGAAATATTTTCCATGTGGATCTTCAGTTTTATCAGACAATGTCTATAATTTTACTTTCAACCAACTTAGGAACATTTTTATACCTTCCTTTTTATCTGTATAATTTTCCATGTAATAGTTTTAACGTGTTTCTCTATATATTTCTTGAATTTTTTCAGGAATATTTTCCTTGTAGATCTTCAACTTTATCAAAAAGTGTTTATAATTCCACTTTCAAAAAACATAGGAATATTTTTATGCCTACCATTTTATCTGTATAATTTTTCCATGAAATACTCAATCTTAACACGTTTTTTTATATATTTTTTCAATTTTATCAGAGATATTTTCCAGGTAAATCTTCAATTTTATCATAAAATGTTTATAATTTCACTTTCAATCAACTTAGAAATATTTTTATGCCTACCATTTTATCTGTATAATTCTCCATGATAATCTTCAATTTTAATGTTTTTCCATATATTTTTTCAATTTTATCAGAAATATTTTCCATGTAAATCTTCAGTTTTATCAGAAAATGTTTATAATTCTACTTTCTTCAACTTAGGAATAGTTCAATTCCTACCAATTTATCTGTATAAATTTCTTCAATTTTATCAGAGATATTTTCCATGTAAATCTTCAATTTTATCAGAAAATGTTTTTACTTCTACTTTCAATCAATTTAGGAATATTTTTATGCCTACTATCTTATCCATATAATTTTTCATGAAATAGTCAGTTTTAACATGTTTTTCTATATATTTCTTGAGTTTTATCAGAAATATTTTCCTTGTAGATTTTCAATTTTATCAGAAAATGTTTATAATTCCACTTTCAATCAACTTAGGAATGTTTTTATGCCTACCATTTTATCTGTATAATTTTTCCATGAAATAGTCAATCAATATTTTTTTCTATATATTTCTTCAATGTTATCAGAGATATTTTCCATGTATATGTACACAATGGAATACTACTCAGCAATTAAAAACAATGAATTCATGAAATTCTTAGGCAAATGGGGAACAGGGGGAGGGAAGAGGGCTTATGGGACTTTCAGGGAGGCGGGAACTGGGAAAGGGGAAATCATTTGGAACGTAAATAAAGAATATAGAAAATAAAATAATAATAAAAAAAAGAAAAAAAGAAGATGGTTGGCAGACTCGACAGGACATGAGAGGAGCCAACAACCAGCCTGGCCAGGAGGCCAAGGCACTGGCATAGCCCAAATGATGGAGATCCCCAAGTGGGCTCAGGATGCAGAAGGGGAAGCAGAAGCTCAGACCCTGTGAGGTTTAGGGCAGGGGGTGGGATGAGGAAGGCTGGGAACTTTTTGTTGATGATAAAGGGATGACATAATCTCTAACTACTACTTGCTGAACTTGGGGTGTCAGTGTGGGGGCTCGGATGTTGTCAGACAAAGCTGGGAAGGGAGAGAAGAATGCAGGCGGGAACATCTGTTTCACTTGTTGCCCAGGGTCTGTGGCATCACCTGGGGCTAGTGAGGGGCTGGGCCAATTGGAGCCATCTTAGACGTAGGTTCCAAGAAGCACTGGGGTTGGCCCATTTCGGGCAGTTGCAGGCAGTTTTGGAGCAACCTGCAGTTTGGAAATCTGCTGGGACAGATCCAAACTAGGAACAGAAGGTAAGTTAAAGAGGTTGGGTAAAGTTTTGGAGGGTACATCTGAAACTTCCAGGCCTATGGTCCTGGTAGTTAGGAGAGGGGAATCCCAAGACCAGAGAAGACAGAGGGACCCGATCCTTAGGTACAGACTGGTGAGGAAACTCAGGAGTAGTAAACAGAGTCCATTTGACCTGTGAGAGGTGGATCCAAGTCAACATCCTGAAGCTTACAGGACATTCGTTAAATTTACAAAAAGGGATAAAAAGTTTTATATCTATTAGTACCACCACTGTTTGTAATCTGTACTGAAATCCATATTGTAGAAAAGACTGTAGATTCATGCCTTTAAGTCACAGTAAAAGCTTGGGGACCCAAAAATGATTCTGGGTAAAGGTTTGAACATTCTTTCCAGAGGACTGGTATACAGATTGGACAGAGGTTTGTTTTTTTTTGTTGTTGTTGTTTGTTTGTTTGTTTGTTTAGCATGATTGAGAAGCACTTTTAAGTTTATACCTAGAAGACAACTAAAAGAAATTTAAACTTTCGAGCTCATGTTATCAGAACTCCATTGATTCATGTTAAACTTCTGAACTCTTAGTATAACAACAGCATACAGAGGGAAAGAAATCTGAAACATTTTTGTCATTATCTTAGACCTTTACAACTTGCATTATACACATTAAAACACTTTTAAAGATAAACTTTAAACCTTCCTTCCCCCCCATCCCCGAATCTAATCATTTATGATGAGCTATGAGTGCTTGATTACTGAGAGCAGTCATTGCAAAGCAAGTTCCTTTAAATAAAGGAATAGTAAAAGGTAACATTGAAACCTGTTTTGTGAGTTTATCTCTTTAAGAGTGAAAAGTCTGACAGCAAGATAAACTGTGTCTATGTCTGCCTTTCTCTGCTGGAGACCTAGTAGCTCTAGAAAAGTGAGGCAGATCCTTATGTGAACAGGAAGCTGCAGTGTTGGCCAGAGGAGCTGGGTGCCTGCCTCTGTTAACATAAAGCTACAGTTAGCATCAATATTATCAGAGATCTGCGAAGGGTACATTATAGCGGGAAGTATAATCCAAATGGTTTATGGATCACTTAAAATGACAGAGATTTACAGCTACCTGGGTGGTTACCCTAAGCTCCTGTGGTATTGATAGCTTCACTGGACGCAGAAGTGGTGGGTTAGTCTTCAGCTGCCCCACAGGACGACACTGGCTTTCAGCAGCCAGACCCAGAAGGTCTGAGATTTCCCTGTGGAGATGGAACCTGGGGAAACTGACCTACCTTGGACATTCAACACTAAAATGTCCTGTTTGTTCACAAAGTGAGCCAGGCCCTGCCTGCAGGTGGGACATGGAGCAGTTTCTTCCAGTGAGTGCTGTTACTCCAATCCAGGTGGAGTTGTCTATGCCCCATAGTCATCTTTGGAGACCTTAGAGTTGGGTCAAAGATCTGGCATTTCTGTTTATCACAGGAAGCTTTTTAATTAAATACTTTAAATGCTGTATTCGACAAATCTCTGTAGAATCTGAGGACCATTATCTAGTAAGTATACATGATTTAAATGAAATTTACTTGCTTTTAGTTACTTGCTCTAGGCTTAACCCCGAAAACACATACAGGAGGCTAAATAAATGAATTATATTTGAACTTACCATGGGTACAAGCATAGTTCTGTGAACATTAAAGAATTTGATCCTTTATGAGGTGACTGACCATTAACTTGCATGTCTTAGTTATTTTTATGTTAGTAGCTTTTATAAGATTAGGATTTTACGGCTTTATCTCTGTTAAGTTTGAACCTTAAAATTTTGAGTTGAACATTTAATTGAAGACCCTTTAGTATCAAAATAAAATATAAAATATAGTCTATAGCGAGATTGGGAACTTTAGCCTTTTACAGTGCACTATTATAGAATATCATAGTTTCTTGTATGACTCAGTTTACCCAAATAGCTAAAGTTTAAATCAATTACTGTTAAACCTGAGTAGATCTTAGAAATTTATAAGCCTTATTTATCAAACATGTTGTTCCTTATTTAAAATAGCCGGGTGGTGGTGGCACACGCCTTTAATCCCAGCACTTGGGAGGCAGAGGCAGGAGGATTTCTGAGTTCAAGGCCAGCCTGGTCTATAAAGTGAGTTCCAGGACAGCCAGGGCTACACAGAGAAACCCTGCCTGGAAAAACAAAAAAACAAAAAACAAAAAAACAAAAAAACAAAAACAAAAAAAACCAAAAACCAAAAAAAAACCCTTTAGAAGCTTGCTGTTGAGCACTTAGCAAGGACATAAGTACTTAGATACAGAACTCTAAGCTAGTCAGTTTTTGTTATCCTGAGTATATCGATAACCTTAGGCATTTATAAACTATACAAAAATTTATATTAATACAAAATATTTTGGAGACTGGCTGCTGTCTTAGTCTTAGTGATAAATGGCGAGTTCTTTATGACTAAGAAGTTTTATAATTACTGCTTTATACCACATGGTCATCTTAAGATGGTAGTGAAGTCTCATGGCCTGGATTCTTTTAGTAAAGATGGCTACCTGTTACATGATTGCTTCCCTCCTGATGAGGTCATTAGCCAAAACCAAATCACATGGTTGCTGTTTGAAACATCTATTTTCCTAATAGATCTATTTTTTAAATAAGAGTTGAATCTAACTCTTATATATATATATATGTATACCCCATAGCCGTCAAATCAATGGTCCTCAAATTCTTCAGAGATTTGTTGAATCTATGGCATTTAAAGTAGTTAATGATAAATCTTTCTGTGATAAACAGAAATGCCAAATCCTAGATGCAACTCTCAGGTCTCTAAAAAAGACTATGGGGTATGTATACATTTTTAAACTAACAACTTTTTGTTACAAGTTTTAAGCTGCTGGGTAGTGGTGGTGCACACCTTTAGTCCCAGCACTTGGGAGGCAGAGGCAGAGGCAGGTGGATTTCTGAGTTCGAGGCCAGCCTGGTCTACAGAGTGAGTTTGAGGACAGCCATGGCTATACAGGGAAACCCTGTCTTGAAAACAAAACAAAACAAAAACAAAAAATAAACAAAAAAAAACAAATTTTAAGCTAACTTTAAAACAAATAATTTATTTCACTTTATGTCCACTGGTGTGAGGGTATCAGATTCCTTGAAGCTGGAGTTACAGGCAGTTGTGAGCTGCCATGTGGGTGTTGGGAATTTAACCTGGGTCTTATGGAAGAGCAGCCAGTGCTCTTAACCATGGGAGCCATCTCTCCAGCCCTTAAGATAACTTTTACTACAGATTTTACAGATTCTTTAACACCACCCAAAGAATTTACAAATCCTAAAGTAAAGACTGTTTACACAATAGTCTTAAAAAATTTCTTGAGAGCAGAGACATCATAGAGATAAAAGATTTTTAAGATTAGAGAGTTGAGAAACCTTAGCGATAAGAGACTTTGGCAGTATTTGCTTATGCAGTGGCAGAAGTTATTACAATATGCAAGAACTTGGAACTCAAGTGTGCCATTGAGCTGTACTGAAGTCAAGCTATCTTGAAAGCTTGAAAACAGTGCCCTAGTAGCTCTAGAAATCATACCTTATTTCTAGTAGCTCAGAATCATACCTTGGCCTTAGAATCTTCAGGACCTTAGGAGGAGGAGGAGGAGGAGGAGGTGGTGGAGGTGTTTACATCTCCTCCAGGGAAGGAATTTTAGCAATGAGTGTGTATCTTGAAAGCTATAAGGACAGCAGGCTTTACTGAAATCTCTGAGTTCAAGGAAGGAATTGAATCTTTGGAGAAAAGGAGGAAGGGTTGTGACGTGAACTGCACCATAGGGAGGGTTCCAACAAGCTCCAAGAGGGAGTTGAGAGATGGAGAACAGTATAGTTGTAAGGGACAAGGAAGACAAACAGGAACTCCATCCAAAGGAGGGTTCCAATACCAAAGATGCTACAAGGGCACAGAGAAGCTGTGTACATAATAGCAGGCAGCTCAGAGCGGGAGATGAGAAGGAAAACAGGGTAAGTGTCTTATGCCGATGAGGTGGGCATCCTGGAGAGGTTAGCAGGGAGATGCCCATGTGGTGGGTACCTCAGAGGATGTAACAGGGAGATGCCCATGTGGTAGACACCTAGGAGGGCATAGCAGGAGCCAGAGAGACAGAGAGATGCCCAGGTGTTGGGTGCCCTGGAGGATGTAGCTCATTTCAGGGGCCAGAGATAGGACACTTAACTGAGTAGGCGAGGGAGACAGATGGTTAGGTCAGATGGATTGCAAAAGTGGCTGAAAAGGATGACTCTAGAATTTGGAATCAAATATGGTGGGTAGCAGAAGACAGCAGAAACAAATGATCCTCACATACCATAGGATAGTCAAATCAGCAGCTTGGTTCGGAGAAATCAAGTCCCTTGTAAGAGAGCTCATTTATGCCAATACCAAGTTTCGGCACCAGATGAATGAAAAAATAAAATAAAAGAAGGGCACGATTACTCCCAAAGTACGACTTTCATTATAGGTATAAAGGAGAGGGCAGGCAGAGGGGAGAGTCCAGGCTGAACATGGCCAGCAGACCAAGTGATCCAAGAGAGAAGAGAGGGGGAGAGAGAGCAAGGGAGGAGCTGTGGACCAAGAGATTCAACTCTGGGCGGAGAGGCCCAGAAACCAAGAGTCCAGATTAGTCAACATGGCTGAGTTATGTTGCGATCAGCCTGGGGTAAGAGAAGCAAAAGATCCGCTTCTGAGAGTAACAGGTTTAAGGTAGGGGAACGGGTGAGGAGAGTTGGGAGGAGTCACAGCTACTGAGTGATGCTGGGAGAACTGGGAGGAGCCACAGCTACTGAGTGATGATGGGAGAACTGGGAGGAGCCACAGGTGCTTGTGTGGTACTAGGAGCATTGACCCATGCTTGCATTGATATGTTAATGAGCACCTCAGTTAGCGTTTTTTTCCTTTTTCTGAGACCTAACACCAACTAGTAGGATGTAGTTCTGCTCTAGTTGCCTGTAGCCTTGGGACCTTGGGAAAGGAGCTAATGGCTATAGCTGGGAAAGGATGAGGGGAGAGGGCTATGCAACCTTGGGGAAGCCATCATCGCCTCTGGGTTCAGATCTTACAGTGTGACTGCTATGTCATTTATGCTCCTTCTGGCGACCCTTCACCATTGCTCTATAATTAAGACTAATAAGCTGTATGGACTCTGGTAGAATCATACCTTGGATTGTCATTAGGACCTTAGAAGGAGGAGGAGGTGTTTACATCTCCCCCAGAGAAGGAATTTTAGCAACAGGTATATAGTGTGTGACCTGAGAATTGATAATTAAGACCGGACTGAAAGAACCTATGTTTGCGTTAGCCAGGGCTATCAAGGGAAATAGGACTGTCTGGCAAATGGCTGCCAATGAGACACCGTACCTAATAAATTTACTGATACTTAATACATTCTGACATTTTAGAAAGACACAAATATGTTCATCTATATTTCTGACATAGCACATTCAAGGGCCTGGGTATAAATCTTGGGCATCTGAATGTTTTTTTTTTCTTTTTAAAACTTGTTTGTTTGTTCATTATGAGTGTGTGTCTGTGTGTGCTATATATGCAGTGTATATAGAAGTCAGAGGACAACTTGCAGTACTTACTCTGTTCTCCCCCTTTGCCATATGGGTTCCAGGGATTGAATTCAGGTCATCAGGTTTGACAAACACCTTTACCCACTGAGTTATCTTACTGACAAACACCTTTACCCCCTGAGTTATCTTACTGACAAACACCTTTACCCACTGAGTTATCTTACTGATCTTCCTTGTTTTTAGACAGAGTCTTGTCATGCAGTGCATACTGGCTCCAAACTTGAATTCTTCCTACCTCTGCCTTCCTAGTGCTAGATTATAGGTTGTGCCAACACATCTAGCAACTCAGAACTTTTGAGCCGCCACAGTTAGTTGCCAAAAGATATGGATTGGTTATGACTAAACCGAAGCAGCCAGTTCACGGCAGTTTGTATGAACGGTCTTTACAAGACCAGCAGACACATTTTAAAATTCTTCTACTAGTCACATTCCTATTGTCAAAGCTAATTGTTTAGCTAAGTGTCATGGTGGGCCCCTGCTGTCCTAGCATTCAAAAGGCTGAGACATTAAGAATTGCTGTACATCTTTATTCCATTGCTGTGTTATCTAAGACATGGTCCATAACTTGTCAGAGTCCAAAGGGGTCTTGCTAGTCACTAGGGACCCTCAGTCTTGATGTCAGCAGCCATCACAGCTTCCTGTGATGAGCAACAGTGGTTATGGAGAAAAAGGGTGGTCATTATGGGAGAGGTTCAGTGGTCATCTGGCTTGACAAGTCTTGATCCAAGCCAGGAGGGGTTATGTGTTCTCTTAAGATGCTTCTCCCTGTCAAATAGTGCCTGATTCACCCTGGTGTTTGGAAGTCTCTTCTATTTTAACTTGCATCAGTCCACACTAGGTGATATCTGCTTTGCAAGTCTGATAGCTGTAAATCACTTCTTCAATAAAGTGAGTTCTCCCGGTGATCATGATGATGGCATTATGGGAAATTGACAGATAGTGATGAGGTTTGGTATGTAAAAAAAAAAAAAACTAAACAAAACAAAACAGACAGGAACAAAATAACCCACCAACCAACCCCCCCAAAAAACCCAACCCCCCAGAAATATAAAATTTTGCTGTGTTTTGAAAATTTAACTGAGCATTTGAATCCATGGGAGATCTTTTAAGATAATATTGAATGTGATAGATTGCAAACATGGCCACACTCTGATCTTCTCTTGGTAGTGTGATTTTTGTAGCTTTCCCATTGAGGAGTGAGGTTGTCTCATTTCTCCCTTTTGAATCTGGGCTGGACTTTGATTTTTGTTCTGTCAACAGGCTATAGCCAAAGTGACCTTACCAGCTTCACATTTGGGCCTCAAGGAATTTTTGGTGCTTCTTTTGAATCCTTGCTATCTGGGAGATGAAAAATTAGAGTTGTCCAAACTTGGGACCATCCTAATCTAGCGAATCTCAGTTCTAGAGAACCAATGGCAGATATTGTGATGAGTGAGCACAGTCAAGGTCAAAGAGCCACCCATCTGGGGCCAACTCGAGCTGGCAACCACTAGAAATGTGAGCTATATATTTTGGCAGAAACTAGGTTCCCTGTGGGGCCTCCCAGATCTATCTTTGTTTGTCTATGTGTTTTGATTCTTTCATGGGTGATAATACATCTTCCTTTTGGGTTTCCACATTGTGATACCATTTGTACAAGGGCAAGACCAGATAGAGCAGGCTATCTCCCAAGTTTTAATGAGTGAAGAATAAGAAAACTGGCAGGCATCCCTACATGTTCTTTTATCGATAGCAAGAATGCCATGTTAGTTGGTCATAGAACATGATGTCTGTCCTGCAAGGAACCAAGCAGAACAACTTTGCTGTTATTTATGAAACCACAGTGGGAGGAATAACATACCTAGTTCTTTCTATCAAAAATAGAAAGAAAGGCTCAGCTGGTACTGATACTTGTGGCCAAGCCTGATAACCTGAGTTTGATCTCTGGAACTCGCATGCTAGAAGAAGAAATGCACACTCACACACATGCGTGCGCACACACACACAATGTAAAAAAAAAAAAAAGAAAGCAAACTGAGCCATGATCAATGAATTAAAGCAGTTTTATTTGACATTAATTGTAGAATTTACAACACTACCATTTAGTAATAGGGATTAAAAATAGAAAGAATCCAGTGTAAGCTGCATTGTAGACCAAACGTCAGGGTGGGAAATTAGACATCATGAAAATGCAATCAACATTCAAAGAAATCTTCCAAAATGAAAGGACTGGGATCTTATGAGGGCTGAGCACCCTCTCAATAATGAAGCGTGACCTTCACTCCCACCAGGATTTCAGGGCAGCCACTGATTATATACCCTGTTGATTATCCCTGGAAAGTCTTTCAGCTCAGTGTGACTTAGTGGGTCTGAGATGGGGTAAAACCTGGGTATAATGTGCTTGGAAACATAAGACGGTGAAAGGAAGACTGTGGATTAGTATTGGGGTTTATTTATTTGTTTATTTATTTTTCAAAACAGGAGGGAGTGTTTTCCTGGTTTTCAACACAAGAGGGGTTAAAGGGACTTACAAGGGGTTGACTAAAAAATAAAGTCCCCCACCTCCAATTTCCTGGAGACAATGCTGGTAAAGACAACTAGACAAAACAAGAGGTGTATGCATGATCTGGGGCTCGTGGCCAGCCCTAAATCCGGCTGAAAATCTATGACAAGAAGTTGGGTTTCTGCTAAAGGATCAGAGTCCTGGATCTACCACCCAGGGCAGGAAACAGAGCCAAGTCTGTAGCAGACAGGCCCACACTCCACAGCCCCGCCCCTGCCACGCCCCCTTTAACATCATCGGTCTCTTCCATTTTCAAACTTTACAAAAAAGAGGTTGGGGCAAATTCTCTCTTTACCTCCTCCTTTCTTTCATGACAGTCACTTTTAAATACCACCATAAGGCAGTCAAAAGACTAGAAGGAAGCCTCAAAGCCATATAGGCTGGCATGTAGAATTATAGTGTTTTAAACCAAAAATAAACATACCCGAGGTCAAGGCCTAACGTGAGAGTTGGATCATGAGAACAAAACTGGACAAAAGGAAATACAATGGAACTTGTTTTTACTTCTGTTTTGGTGGGAGCAGTAAGAATTCGCTGGGCAGGAAAGAGTCTGCAGATCTATGCTAATAGATCTGGTAGAAATATTCAGAGGAGGAATGGATGGAGTTGGGGAAAGGCTCTTTCTCCATAACCCATTAGAACATTTTCTTTGAGAAAAACAAAGGATGCAGAAGAGAAGTTACTAGAAAGCTAGTCAGTTCCTGATTCCCCTGGCCCATGAAATTCTTTGGTATCGTGGGTTGGTAGAGAAGAGCCTGAACTGTTCTAGAGTCTGAGGGGAAAAAGAAAAGATTTGTAGTGTGGAGATGGGGATACAAACATCCTAAGAAGCCGCTGCAGCAACATATCAGCCCTTGGCTCCAAATCTCAGTCGCTCTTACTTAATGTCTCCACCCGGAAGCTTGTATTCTTGTTTTGGGAAGTCCACTGAGAGCCAAGTGCTTTATAATCTTTCATGATGAGCTAGCTACTGGGTCGTACTGTTTGGCCTTGGGTGACTCAAGGTGGTGTTGGTGGGGTGTTGTATTTTACATTTAAAGAAGTATATTCTAATTATGTGACTGTTAGCTGGGTAATCTGTGTATGCTGAACCTTTCTCCTCAAATAGCAGAGTCCTTGACTTTATCTGAAAAAAGAACCATGACTGGATTCTAAGCTGAGTCAAACTAAATGCCAAATGGAGCCAAGGGAAGGGAAAGGGGAGACTAAGCCAAGTACTACAACTTTTTGAAAAGGACTTTCAAGCAGAAATAAAATAGGCATTAGTGGGCCATGTTTGTGGTAGTCAGAAGGTGTGGTTCAGCCTATCCCTTAACAGGATCAACTGCCTGGGTGACCTGCCTGGCCTGAGATACAAGAAGACAATGAATCTGTCCCCCCCCCCCCCAAGAACCATGAAGCTAAAATCGCTTAGGAATAAAATACTAGGAAACCATACCTTCGATTTTCAAAGAGTTGCCTCAAAAATCGTAGATGTAAATGTATGCAGATAATATGCAAATGACACGCAGAGGTAGGCTGGGAATGCTATCGATCTGTAAGAGTCTCCATTCTGGCTTTAGTGAGTAACTGAGACCCTTGAAGGAGTCAAGATGGAAGAAGGACCTTGAATGAAGGACTTGGAGATACAAGATCAAGTTCCTGCCATGCCCCTTACTGTATGATTCAGGATCTGCCTTCATGCTGGTTTTTGTTCACGGGTTCTTAGAGAAGTGTAGGGGTCCTAAGAGATTGAGGTTGGAAAATGTGGGTGCTGGTCTCTTTAAAGTTATCTGAAAGACGCAGAGATCTCTTCCTAGTGCCCCAAACCTACTTTCTAAGCCCAGGCATTATTATCTACTTCCCAGGCAAGGTCCACACACCTCCGCAGGAGGAAAATTCAGGTTGAGTAGAAGTAATTTTGAGGTTCTTGTGTTTCTAAGGAAAAGGACATTCATTGGCACAGAAATTGAGTAAAAACCCTTTAATAACAAAATAACATTCACAATGAAGCTACTTCAGTTGTCTGGAAAACTCAGCTTACACTTGATTCAACGTATCACTTTCCACAGTTTAAAAAAAAAGGAAATAAAACAACAGCATAACAAAATGTACCTCAAATTTCATAAGACAAGTCTTCTTGGCAAATTCTAGTGAGCCAGACCCCAGGGTTGTTTGTTGTTAAAAAAAAAAAAAAAAAGGCATACTCCTGTCTCACACACCCTTTTGTCAACTTTGGATCAAAAATACATTAGAATGTTGTAGGTATTATCACATCTGCATCAAGAGGAACCGTTTGCAGGTTTGTGAGTATAAGGAGAACTTATGCAAACAAATAGTGACTTGACTTATTGCAGAAGAATATGTAAAGCTTTCCGGAAGATTAAACACTATTACAATCAAAAACTGGCTTACAAAAGCTGATTTTAAAGTTCTTGTATGCATTCCCATCTTTGGCAGATTAATAAAAGGAAAACAAAACAAAACAAAACAAAAAAATTACATTACAAAGCTGTCATTATCACAACCTACTTATAAGGCCGTTCGTTTGCGTCATCAATGAAAGAATGTCTCCAGTATCCTCACTGGCAGACGCATGCGATGCTCTGCTGTCTGTTGGTGATTTCCAGAATTCTGCATGGCAGACTGGTGCTTCCACCGTTACCCCATCTCCATTCTCTTCTGCAGAACTGCAGAACCTGGCAGCTGATTTGGTTTTACAGGGAGCATACTGGTGTAGGAAATAGGTATGAAACTCAAGAATGGATCTTGGAACCCAATCATAAGATTATGGTTGCCCAATCCACTGGGACTTTTTGAGATAGAGAGACCTCAAAGACTGGGGAGTTCAAATAAAATGGTTTTCCTGAATTGGTCTTCAAAAAAACCAAAAAACCCCCCAAAACCAAAAACCTTATGCTCTCCCCTTTAGAATATAGACACAGCTTTGTAAGGAGCAATCTAGAGTCATTTCTGACCCTAAGGAGGAAAAGTATGATAGGCCACATGAGTGAAAGTTTAGGGAATGATCACATATTTTTGTCCAAAATAACTGGTGGGGTTATCTGTGAGAGTACACAAAAAGGCCAGGGATGGATCACTGATATCAATGCTCTGTACATTTCAACTGGGAACTGAGAACAGAATCTAATTCCCAAGGGAAAATCCAGAAAAGTGAGGCCTAGATGAACTAGCTTTATAGTATACTTGGCCCAAGAAGTCTGAGATCATGAACATAAAGCTAAGATTCCCTTTAGTGGAAATTAAAAATGCCAAGGGAGCTGCTCTCTACTGCTCATTTCTAGCTCAATCAGCTATAGTGATATATCTGGGTTATGAGGCTCCCAATTTGAGGGGTTCTAGTGGGCTAACTGCAACTTGGATGACCTTTCTCATCATAATTCAAACCCGATTCGATTTGAGTCAGGTTGAAATCCCAACAGATGTGAAGGTATTTGTCCAAGGTAATACATTTCCCAAGAAAACCGGTATTATCACTGTCTGAGGCCGAACTGTGTACATTTTTCACAGTTTAATGTATACACAACTGTTCACAACTGCTAACAAACGATAGGCACCCATGCATAAATAATGTCTGTAGAACCAAAGGGAAGGATCTAGTACAAAATGAAAAATGTTGCTATTAAGACCACAATGCATCACACTGCTAAGTTTTTAGCCTCATGCATAAAATTATAGCACTGATTGGCAGTTGCTAATTATAATACTACACCGTTAACACAGAACAATTAGCACAAATGTAGAAAATAACTCTTTTTTTTTCAACAGAGCAAATGAACACAGATTGTTTCTTCAGCAAAATATGAAACTGTAAACTTTGGGCTCATTCTGCAACTTTCCCCAATCCAGAATAAATAAAATCCAAAGGGGGGGGGGAGAAGAAAAATAAAAAGAACATATGTTTCTTTTTTTTTAAGCGCACATTTTCATCTATTACAAAAGCACAACCTAAACTGTATAAAGCTTTTTTTTTCCTTTTTTCTTTTTTTAAATCACAGTTACCAAAAGAAACAGTGAATAATTTATTACATACGCTATAATAACATTACTCTAAACACTATCATCTATGAGGTATATCTGAGAAAATTCGGTAAGGAATTGCGCGGTCTGCATTGCCAACATGCCCAGGTTCATATTAAAGCTTTGGAACCGTGAGGGACTAGAAAAGGGAGACAGCGGGGAGGCAGAAGGAAGAGACATAGAGAAAGAACCTTTGGTATTAGTACAAATCTTGTTCTTTGCAGGGTTGCATTGCAAAGCACCACAGTACAATAAGCCTACCAATTTACTGTTTGGAGGCCCAGTTGAAGCTGAGGTATTCACAGGAAGGATTAAGAAAAGCACAGAGAAGTCCAGACTGGCTAAATCGTTGCTTTGGTTCAAGCAAGGCACTCGTCCCATGGTAATGTCACACTTTGCAAGTGAAGCATGAGGCTGGGGGGGTTGTCGCTGAAGAGGGGTCTGCTAATTGAGATATTTTCTGTGTTCAGGCTGCCCTTGCTCTTTCTAGGTCCTCCCTCCTAGGGGCTCAGTGGTAGGGAGGCTGGGGAAGGTGATGTTGCTTACAGGGAATTACTCTGCTGCTTGGTGAATTTATGGTCTCCCAGGTATTCTGGGAATTTTTATTGCCAATAGGAATTTGGTGATCAGCTGCTTGGAAAGAAGGTCTTGCAGGTTTGCCTTGTGTAGAGAGCACATATGCAGGGAGGTCTGTCTAGGTAGAAAAGAACTTTCACATATGCCAGCATGAAGCTTGCAAACTTCATGGTGGCTCACAGCTGTAGGCCTACCACTAAGCACATAGAGGCAGAAGGATTGGGAGTTCAAAGCCATCCACTACACAATGAGTTTAAAGCTACCTTGGAACAGATAAAATCCTGTCTTTTTTTTTTTTTTTTTTTTAAGGGAAGGAAGGAAAAGAGAAATGGTGCATGTTTCATAGTCTGTAAGTCTGTTGTAAATTCCTCTGTTGGCTCCACTCTGTTGGTGTGTGGAACGGAGGAGTAAGTTGACCTTCCCTCTCAGCTTTATCTCAGAGCCTCTTTAAAAGCTCAGTGATAACTATTATGTGAAATGTAAAAATGCAGTATTCAGTAAAGAGCTCTGTAGACTAGAGATAGGAATCGGTGTGTAGCTAATTCCCACTTGACCGAAAGCTAAAAAAAGATTCACTGGCTAATGTTCTCATCACTTTGGTGAGTGATCCTAATAATGATTTTGTCATTTTAATAGACTCTAAAGAAACTCAAAGAAGACCAATTAAGTTTTGATAAGGGAAAAAGAGAGAAGTAATTTTAACCATTATTTAAACTGGTATATCCATTCGTCTGATATTTGGGATATTTTTCATTTGCAAGGAATAAACTTTAGCATCAAACAACATAAGGCTTATTGCATTTCTTTTGTTAATAGAATTGACTTAGAAATGAAATGGGGACTGTTAAGTAAAAAAAATTAAATTAATTAATAAAAAGCTGAAAGCTGGAATAGCCTATCAAAAATGATAGTCAAATACCCTTGCTTGATAAATACTGACTTTAGAGTAGCCATAGTGATTCAAATCAATAGGTCAATATTGGGCTTTCTCTTCCCACTGATTGCAAGCTTATTCATTCCAAATGTTGTAGTGGGTGCATTCCCAAGTCATATCACGGTTTGAGTCAATATGCTTTCCAGGACAGCCCCTGAATGAGCCCTAGAAGAAGTTCAAGGCTGGCTACCTTACTAAGCAAAGATCATACATGACTCTGGACACATAATGTAGGGTGTGTGTGTGTGTGTGTGTGATTATTCTTAAAAGGATGAAAATATTAATCCATAAACTACAGTTTCTGTTCATTGCTAAAGGATTACTACTACTTCCCTAGACACAGATAACTACTTTGGCCTGGGCCCCAGTGGGGTAACTGAATGGGTCCTAGGGTCCCCTCCAGCGCTCCTACCCAATGCTTACTCCTGTAGTTGCAGTGGCTTGGGGCCACTTTTCCCTGTGATAGCGCCAAGAAACAGAGGGGGGCGGGGCAGGGGCGGGGCTAAGACTGCAAACCATTTCCAAGCAGTGTTCTCCACCAAATTGGAATGGGAACTGTACAGAATTCACTGACAGCAGCGTCCCAACTGGCATGCTGAACGAACATGGGGGAGGGGGCAGCAGACAGATGCAAGAGACACAGAAAATATCCCTTTCTAGGTTAGCAGCCGCCTTCGTCCGCACACATCGTTGTTTCTTTGGGGAGTCTGAGCTGTGGCTGTCCATACCATATGTCAGAAAGAGCTCAAATCATTATAGAGCACAAGCGAAATGCAGACCGCACAGAGAAAGGAATCTTTGGTATCTTTGGTGTCGTCAACACGATTAAAATTACAAATGGAAAAAGTCAGTGAGGTAGCCTTCTTTGGTTCTCACTACAAATAGAAAGTTTTTCCAGTTTTTTTTCCTTTTTTTTCTGCTTTTTTTCCCCTTTTTTGTTTGTTGCTTTACACGCACACTGAGTTCTTTCTTGGAAGCAGCTAGTATAAGGGTTCTCTCTTTTTTTTTTTGTGATTTCTTATTTATTTATTTATTTATATTTTTTTCCAGTTTCCGTTATAGAAGCCCCGAAATCTGGGCTGGTGACGCTGGATCTCAGCTCGAGTTCTGAAGCAGGTTCAGGCTGATCAGTCACTGCTTGTCCACAGATCTGCTCTGTTGTTCTGACAGCAAACAAACTGCAGTGCTCTGTTGTTTTAAATAACACAAACTATACATCGCATCTGTCGCAGATGCTGAATAAGTTAAATAAATAAGTTACAATAGAAAGGCTCTGAGGGCCCCAGTAACTAAGAGGTGAAATTCGCCTGGTACCAGGTGGGGCTGTGAACTTAAATTAAATAATTTAATAACCATTAAACCATTTTATAAGTTAATCCAAGAAGGGAAATACACCCAGATTGTTTTTCATTTTCGTTGTAACCTATGTTTCTTCCCTGTAACAGAAGTTCACCACTTTATGAAGCACACTACACTAGAGTTGTATAGCAGCCAGGGTTTTGCATCTCAGATGCACCACTACTCTAGATTTTGATAAATAAGAACAAGGAGTAAAATCAAACTAAGGAAGGAGAATTAAATAATTACCCGGATCCTACATGCTAGCATACAAGAAACTAATTTAAATAAATTAATTATATTAACAGCTTGTTGGGTCACAACTGAAAAAAGAAACATTAAAATATAGCTGAGGGGTGGGGAGGGGTGGTCTTTCTTTTTGTGGACAAAAATAGGTCATTTCATTCTAAAGTCTAAGATAAAATAAAGCAGCAAAGTATAACTTCTAAAGTTTTATCGCATTAAAGACCTCTTTGATGTGACACACGTGGAGGAAAAATCACCCCTCCCCTCCACTAGCTAATACAACCTCCACAAGACCATACCTTTGTTCTTTCAACCCTGGAAACCAGACTCCACTTTCGGCCACTGGTTTGCACTGTCCTCTGCATCACCCCCGATCTCCCCTTTTTTGTTCTTTTTAAGGTCTTTGGATTTAGCTTTAGTAACGAGAGATCCAGAATAAAGCTATTCAACCAAAGTCATTAAACATCTAACACAGACAGTGAAATAATATCCAACATTCCACCTAAAGTTGTTTGTCGTGGCTGCACCCAAATCAAAGAGATTTCAAGTATCATGATGAATGAAGATGGTGAGATACTTTTGCTTACATCTCCACACTTTGGTTTTCAGCATTACAAGAAATAACAAAGACAAGGTACATTGTCAAAGTATCACATACATGTTGCATGATGATTTGAAATTTATTTATTGTAACAGATTACAATTTATATATGTATTAAGCATGTCTGTACACACTTGCATGTACACAGTCTAGACACCTCTAGGCAATGTATGTGGATATAAAGTCAACTATGAGGAACTATGTTGAAATATGTATCTAGATCTGTATACATTCAAGCTCACAGACTGTATAAATGTCAGACAAACTTATCTAGCAAGGACAAGGTCTACGCCATGTAAAATGACTGCTGCTAAAAATGGAGGCAAATGGAAGATTCCATGGAATGACTACCTTTGGTGGTTCTTTTTCCCTACATACATTTTTTCCACTAAAAAATGTATAAGCTGGGTAATGTCAACCAAACTAACTCAAAGCCTGGAAGGTAGAGCTCGAACTCTTATCTTTCACTTCCCTATGACTGTTATGAGTAACTTGAGGTCAATGAGCACTTGAGGTCCTGTGGACTTATAGCATAACCCATGGACTCTAATGAAAAGTTTTGCATATATATATATATATATATATATATATATATATATATATATATATATAATGATTCTATGTTCTTTTAAGACTAAGTTTTGTTTTGTAAGTATTTGGGACTTTCTAAGATAAATCAATCATCCATCTATCCTTACCTCCTACCTAGTAGAGAAACAAAGCATTGATAGAAAAATAGGACTTAGGGCATCCACAGTTTGAGCAACCACCTAGGGTACTGCTCTTCTTAAGTGGGACTTTGTTTTGATCTCTGCGGTTAGCCAATGGCACAGAACTGTTAAACTAGCCAGCTTTGCAAATAACCATCAGAAAGGCTCTATCCTTCTTCACCCGCTTCCTGCTCACACTCACTTGGTTAGACTAGCAAGTTTGAATTAGAGAATTGTTGTCCTGTTGTTACAGGATAGCAAAAAGTCAGCCCTGATTGGGTAGGAATCTAGAAAAGATATTGTCAAAGTAGTATCTGGGCCATGTGATAAACATTAACCACAGATACCTACTTTCCCCTGGTTTTAGTGACCCTATTTTTTTTTTAACAACCTTAGAACTTAGTCTGTTTGTAGATTTTGAAAAATTCCAATTAGACAAGCTCCCAAAGACCCATTTCCTCCAAAAGTGTATTTTCATGAATGTTGATACTATCAAGCTAACAGACACATCCATTAACCTTTTTGGTAGTGGAAAGGTTCTTCTTCATACCTACTGAATAGTGACTCTTTGTTTGAAAATTATTCAATTTTAATTTCCTGGCATTAAGACATGAATGCCCAACATAGGCAATGTTTGATTATTTAGATTTTAATTATTAATATTTGGCTTTGAAACTCACTGCTTGCCTTAGGAAACTGTGTGTGTGTTCATGCATGTGTGTGTTCAATTCACCTTCCTAGGTTTTGTTTTGCTTTAGTTTGAAGTGATGATGAGTTTGGGTTTCCAAAGCAGAAGCTGCTAAAAGCCTTTGGAAAAAGAGGAACCCTGTATCCAACTCTGATCTTTCCTTCCTGCCTCAGAATAGCTTGTACCGCTATGTGGTACAAACCAAATACTCTTACATTACGGGAAAATCTTTTAAATACTGGAATAAAATTTTATTATTGTCATTGTATTTTTAATATATTAGCTCCCCTTTAAAAGAGTTCTAAGACTGAGGGAATCAAATCTTCATTATTAAAATCACATGGGAAACAAAAATAAAGCTTAGTTGTATGAAGGCTTAAGGAAAAACAAACCTTTCACTTAAAGCTTTGGATTTCTGTCACCTGATGAAGGTGACATTTGGTTGTGAACTCTTCTGTCCCAGGGTCCTACTGTTGCTGATGGTGGCAGCAGCCTGGAACATTTTTTTGGATTAAGAATGTAGACTGGAGCTGGAGAGATGGCTCAGTGGTTAAGAGCACTGACTGCTCTTCCAGAGGTCTTGAGTTCAAATCTCAGCAACCACATGGTGGCTCACAACCATTTGCAATGGGGGCCCAATGCCCTCTTTCGGTGTGTCTGAAGGCAGCGACAGTGTACTCACAAAATAAATAAATTAAAAAAAAAAAAGAATGTAGACTTTGGCTATAGCCAAGTCCAAATGGTTATTTCCTCTAAAACTGTTATTTAAAATAAAAAATTTAAAGGCTTTGAGAAAAGACACTGGATTAAATTCTATAACTTTCAGTATACTAATTTTTCTTTCAACTATCTAGCAAAACGGTACTTTGTATGGCCTGAAATTTGGATGCATATGTGTACAGATGCACATACACATTTATGTGTATGTGTGTGTGTAAATAACTTTTTGAAAGAAATATTCTCTTTGATATGATCTGAGATAGAAGAGACATTTATCAAGAGTTCCTAGAGGGAATTTCTTGCCTTTTTCCTTCATGCCATCATCTTCCAAGGATGCAAGGCCCCAAATGTTGTTAATTAGTGTCAGTCACTAACCAAAGCAAGATGCTTTGTTCTGCAGTCTGTATTCAAACAGAACCACCATTCCTATTGTCCACAAGTCACAAGGACTCATTTAATAAGACCCAAGTTAATATTCATCTGACCCAGCTGAAATGGGACCAAGACTCTGAGGAAATATGCGTTTTCTTGGTCATTTGACCATAGGTCCATGGATTATAAGCAAGGGACAAGGGGGAAGTGGAAGGACCACTCCCTAGATAGGCAAATTACAAAAATAACACAGGGTCACATTCTCTCAGCTCTAGATATGATGTCCCCTCCACAGGACTGCCCACATTGGGTGAATAACAAGGCAAGGCAGGTGATGAGGCTCTCCAGGGACAGGCATCTGGAACTTTCCTCACAGTCTGCTGTGTGTCTTTTCTCTAGGACTGAGATATCTCCCCCCAACAACAATCCAGTTCTACCTCAGTGCCAGCTATGGTTGCGCTCAAGCTTGTCATTGTCAACTGATAACTATTACCCTGAGGACACCTGACGGACCTATTGCAATAGAAGCTGGACTTCCCCATGAGAAGCCTCTGTTGGATCTAATCACTGAGAGGAATCTAGAATACTCTGATGGATAAGAGCCTCTACTGGAAAATGGATTTCTGGTGTTCCGCTCCACAGCAGATGGGAATGAATCACCAAGTACTTCCAGCGATGATGGAGGATAAGTTCCCTACTGCCAGCAGCGCAGCTCTGAGCTAGTCTGGTGGATGAACCTTGCTTATCATGGTTGAGGCATAGAATAGAGATGACTAAATACAAATAAAACTCACTTACATCAGGAATCCATTCATCAACAGGTTACATGTAGAAATGATAAAATGGACTTTCAACTCTTACCATAAACTTACATAGAAATATGAATACTGCCAGACAACCAGTGGTTAATTAACTCTGGAATGGCATGATAGATGAGCCCAGTTGTGAATTGAATACTCAACAAATGGTGCGTATGACAAAACAAAAAGTTGGACAGCAAAAATTTTGGGTTATCACCAATGCGGGTTAATCTATATGTGTACTCGTACATTTAATATATATATCTATATATATCTTTCTTTAGAAATGCAACTTTACAGCTGATCTTTTTTTTTTAAAAAGCTAATAGAAAAGTAGAAACTGGCAATTCTTTTTACATGTTTCCCCACCCCCAAATGAAGCCCTATTAATATGTGGCAATCACATGAAGATGAGGTTGTAAATTTCTCTATAAATTCTTTGGTTCTGGAAAGGATGGATCACCTAGACTCCTACCCCTGATTATGACAAGACTGAACACAGAAGCAACCAAGTCTAAGGGTTAAGCCACGGACATTCAAGCGACAATAGTATTTCCCATGCTCTGCTGAAGAGAGAAAGGAACATCTTTCAGTATCCCGACATCTCAAATTTGGAGTCCATGGAACCTTATGTGTAGGGGGAGGATTCCATGTTGGGTAAAAAGCCATAAACAAAACTAAAGAGAAACAATAAAATCAAACAAATGACCCTTTCCTTTTGTTGCTTAAAGAAACAAAATCGATTACCTTTGTACAGATCAATGACGCTATAAGTATTTTAGCCAGGCAAAAGAAGGTAATGAACTGAGACAAAAAGGTGTGAGAATCCTCATCTTTGGTATTGTAGCTGTTGAGGTTTCTGTTGCTCTGTTTCCATGTTCTTTTGAAAAACTGCATAGGCACAAATTAAAGACAATCTTCAACGTTACGATCACCGAGAGAGTTGTCATATGAAGCAGCAGCCATTGAGCCTCCTCTGTACTTTGATTTGTGTCTCAACCCTTTCTTTCATATCTGCTTCCAAAAAAAAAAAATAAAAAATAAGAGTGTCCCAAAAGGTCTGTTTGAACACAGTGTGTCTTCGGTGGTTTTGTTGTTTCTTTAATTCTATCGTGCTTTTTCCGTTGGTGGTGATTTCCGGTGATTGATGGAATCATTTACTCATTCAATGGGACAGTTCTGTTTGTTGCAGAAGTAGGTGCAGAAAAAGTTTCTTTGGTTTCAATTAAGTAATTCATACAAAAGTCAGTCTCAAGCGTCTGTAAAGAGTCATTGCAGCTTTGGGCTTGCTCCGAACACCCCGCGGTGCCCACCTGGGGCCATTCACTGGTAAATATGCACATAGTGACCTTTGTAATCTCCCAGAGTTCTGTGGGCCCTCTTCCACTTGCTATGGGAAGTTGACAACCAGAGCAGGCATGGTGAAGCCACTGCCTGGATGTTTGGCTAATGTCATTGACGTAGCTGGTCTGCTCAGCCAGGTGGTGAGCCCAAGACAAGAGCCAAATGCCACTCGGAGTTACAGAGGTGCTCTGATCTCTAAAAGTAATCACAGTATTTGTAGGCTAGAAAATGGCAGGTAACAAATGTCTTTGGTTTGCAGTACTCTGCTTCTTTGGTGTGCTGTGTTCTCTCCAGATTCTGTAGGCTGTTTTACAAGAATGAATTAGCAATGGAAGAGAGTTAGGACAAGGTGACAGGAAGTGGCTTATTAAACTGTTTCTCTGTAGAAAACAATAGAGACATCCCAACTAATGGGATGGGATGGGGAACAACATGATTCAGCAAGAACAAGAATGAACCACAGTTGTAATGCATATAGGAGGAACGGGGTGACTAGTAAATCAAGGGAACGGCAATGATCTAAAAAAAAATCTAGATCTTTTTTAAATGACTCATTCGCTCCTGTACTGTAACAGTTAAATTGGCCTCCTGAGTGTGCATCTGCTTTATGTACAAACAGAATTTGTAACAAACTGCAAAATGTGCTTGAAGCCATATTCCCAATAATTCCCTAATGACTTCACAACAGTAAAGACAGATGTAAACCGCCTTGTCAAACTGGATGCATTGAAACCAGAACCTTCCTTATTTCTGTTTATCTTCGTTGTGCTTGATACTTTGAGCTCAAGTGAATTTACTTTTTTTCTTTTTTTTTCTTTTTCTTTTTTTTTTTTTTCTGACGGATCCAGAAGACCACATGAGATTTCCAGGAGGTAAGGAAAAGAAAAATTGTAAACTGAAATCAAAGCTTTCTAAACTATCCAGTGAAAAGATGCCTGAGTTGGAAAAACATGTCCTTGGATTTTTTTTTTATTGATTTCCATATTTAAAACTTGTGCTCAGTAATTACCATTCTGATTTTTTTTTTGTAATGTTATGGCTGAGAATTTTAATGTACTGTGATATAAAGAGGCTAAGCACTTGGGGAGCAAATGAGGCTTTTCTTGTTAAATTCTTCTCTTCACGTATTATTTTGGAATCCTAAACTGTGTCTATACTCAAGCCAAATACCCACTATGACTCATGGGAAACTAATGTTAGCAAGAGGTTGACAGGGCCTGAATAGGACAATTGATGCTTACAGCTATGCTGAGCTTGGTTGACACCAATGCTGTAATTAACTCACTCCAAGAAGGCCCCATTTGGATCTCTGGGATGCTTAGCATACTCAGAGGACAGTGTCTGGTTCAAAGAGATTAATTGTCAGCGTGCACTTGGACTCTGTAGCCATTTAAAATGAAACAAAAGAAAATGGATACCTGGCCTATGATTACAGCTAGATTAGAAGTTTCAAGAGAATTGTGCTTTCAAGTCACCAGTGAAGGGCCCCAGCTAAGAATCTGATGTCTTTGTGATTTTTTTTTTTTTTTTGGTTTTGGTTTTTGGTATGTGTTGTCCTCATTTGGAGATGACTTGTGCCCAGGTGAGAGTCCTTGCATCACGCTTTGGTACAAGTGCTGGAGGTGGATGAAGAGCCCCCTGTGCCTAGGTCATCTTGCCATTTCTCCAGGCTGCGGCGCCGGGCATTCATGAAGAAGTTACTGACAGTGGTCAGCTCTAGCCCAAGTTGCTGGGAAATGGTGATCTGCATCTCCTTCGAAGGGCGCTTATTCTCCTTGAAGATGGCGAAGAGCGTTCGGCGTTGGAGGTCCGTGAACACCAGGCGGGATTTCTTCTGGGAGTTGTTCCTGTCTTTGTTTGGTTCTTGCTCTTTGCGTTTGCAGGCTTGAGGGGAAAGAAGAAAAGGAAAAGGAGTCAGCGGTACTGTGAGGACCCAACAGGGAAGGTGAGCCATTGAAAACATTGGCAAAGTCGTATAGGGGTCAGAAACTGTTAGGCTTTATTGCATAGATTACTCAAATGTCAATAGCAAGCCAACCAGTTCATCTTGGTGATAGAGGACATCAGTTAGCAAGTGGGGATTGGAAGAAAGAGGAGCCATGACTACTTCACACAGTCTAGTTTGTATCTGACTCAACTTGTTTTTTCCTTTCTCTTTTACTCCCATCACTCTGTGCCTGCTTAACTCTGAAGTCAGCTGTGGTGAAAGAGGTGAAGAAACCATGCACCAGAGGGAGAACTGGTCGGGGGTGTATGGGGGGGTGCCCCTTGCCCATTCACCTTCTGGAACTATTGTCAGCTGGGCTGAAATCACTTCCTCCAGACACACAAAACAAGGCAAACAACTCAACTCACATGATTCCAGACATTGTGAACAGGATGGGAGTCAAGATGGTGAAATGAAGGCATCCTAATCAAAATCCTGTCCATCCAGACATTTATAAAACAAAACAATGACAAACAACAACAAATCATGGGATATTTGATTTAGTCAGTTCTCTTTTGGCCACTTTAAAGAGAAGTCAATACAGGAAAACAGGTGTGTGTGTGTGTGTGTGTGTGTGTAGGAAAAGAAGCCAAAATTACAACAGCCTTTAGGGTCTTATATATGTTTATTACCATATGCTTTGATATTGTAGATGTGAGGAGCTACATATGAATGAAATATGTGACCAGGACATTATTTTATCCATCAGGATAAAATGCTCTCCCTAAGTCTGCATCCTTTTAGAAGGCAGTGACCAATTTTGTCTGATATTCCTAACTGACCCTTTGGAACAGGGATATAAGTTATATTTGGCACAATGGGGACAAACGATTCCTTGACTCAGGAAATTAGGATCTTCCCTCTGAAACTTCACAAACCAGACCATTGTCTGCACTGTCCTCAACATTATTAACTTCCTAACTCCTACAGAGCATCTCACTGAGCTCTTAGCACTTAATGGCTTTTCTGACCCAAAGTTCCAAAGTCCTCCCACAATCCTCCTAAAATTAACATGGTTAGGTCATTATGGCAACACCCCACTTCTGATACTAATTTGTCTTAGTGTTCTATTGTTATGATGGAACCCCATGACTAAAAGCAACTTAGGAAAGAGTTTTATTTACATCATCATCAGAAGCAGTGAGGGTAGGAAGTCAAGCAGGGTGGGAACCTGGAGGCAGGAGTTGATGCAGAGACTAAAGAGGGATGCTGCTTATTGACTCACTCCTTATGTCTTGCTCAGCCTGCCTATTCTTATAGCACCTAGGACTACCTCCAGCTCAGGGATGGCACCATCCACAACAGGCTGGGCCCTCCCCCATCAATTACTGATTAAGAAAATGCATTACAGCTGGATCTTATGGAGGCATTTTCTAACTGAGGCTCCCTCCTTTCAGATGACTCTAGCTTGTGTCAGGTTGATATAAAACTAGCAGCACACATGGTTCTCAGACTCATAAGGGCTAAATAACACAGCTCATAGAAGTCACAATGTTGAGACATGAGAAAACAGGTTACCATGATTTGAGAGAGTCCTAAGCTTCCTGGAAGTGTTGCATAGCTTCAATGGTATTGCCTGGGAAAGTACAGGGGGAGCTAGGTTGGGCAGCCTCTTCTACAGTCAAATTTCACTGGGTACCTGACCCCTAGGATGGGACTTTCCGCTACTGAGTGGTGAGTAGATGCTTTTCTGCACATCTCAAAGCACTGATGTATATGTATGCCTAGACCTTAGTCCAGGTATTCCTTCATATTGTATTCTGAAGTGACACATCAGTGTACTTGTGAGTTTAGGATCTGTTGTTATCTAGCTGCTTATACACCCTTACCAAATTCATATGCTGAGATAGGAAAGGGGACAGCATTAGGAGAGTGGGTTGGAGAGAAGTGACTAGTTCACAGGGGTGGAGCCGTCGTGTGTAGGACTAGTGTTCTTATAGGAGTGCTAGTGGGTGTCTTCCTAATGTGTGGGGTGGCTCTGTAAAACCATCATCCATGAACCAGGAAGCAGGTCCCTGATCTTTTACCCTCCAGCCTCCAGAACTGAGAAAAAAGAACTTCAGACCAGACCATTATGATATTTTGCCATAGCAGCTGGAATGGACTGGAAGAGGATTTAACTCAAGGATAACACTCATGAGTGTTATTTTAACTGAGGCTTCTCTTGCCTAACTTGGGAACACTATCCATGTTCCATACAGAAACAAAGAGGACTCATTCTGGAAGTCAACACGGTTTGACAGTATCTTCCAAGGGCTATGGGAGTAGAGGGGCTTCTGGTGGGAAAACTGTCGGGACATGCCAGTTTTGGCAAAAATTTTCTTCCTGGTTTGTCTTTCTCTCATTAAGAAGAAAAAGGAGGAGGAGGAAAAGGAGAAGAAGGAAGAGAGAAGAGAAAGAAAGAAAGAAAGAAAGAAAGAAAGAAAGAAAGAAAGAAAGAAAGAAAGAAAGGAAGGAAGGAAGAAAGAAAGAAAGAAAGAAAGAAAGAAAGAAAGAAAGAAAGAAAGAAAGAATGAATAAAGAAAGAGAATGTGCCATGCTATCTTCCTAAAACAAGAATATCCACAGAAGAAATACTCTCTTGGAGGGCTTAGGGTTTTCTCATGAGGGGAGCGTCCCTGGCAATGT
The DNA here is from genome assembly GCA_036184795.1 of Tokudaia tokunoshimensis. Taxonomy (NCBI): domain Eukaryota; kingdom Metazoa; phylum Chordata; class Mammalia; order Rodentia; family Muridae; genus Tokudaia; species Tokudaia tokunoshimensis. Next base: position 54,502,433 of record BTHU01000017.1, on the reverse strand, counting down.
GATGTCAGACAGCAGTTACCGAGACTTTCTGCCACTCCTCCCTTGCACAGTTTCCCTTGCACACTTCTTTGTGCACACCTACCCCTACCTACCCACACCACCAGGTTCTCACAGCTTGTTGGATTATGTAGGCTCCCATCTGACTGCCATAAGCTCATGGCGAGACTCTCAGGTTATGTTTCAGTTCATCTGTCAAAGTGATTCTGAACTTCAGGGTGTGCCAGCGCCACCTGAAGAGCACTTTGCAAATACAGATGTGAATGCAACCTGGCTTTACAGGGTGAGGGGCATTGAGGTTCTGCATCATTCATTAGCTTCTAGGTGATGCTGTCTCAGATGGTCCCCATGCCTCAGTCTGAATAACTTGTGTTCTAAAATCTTCCAGGAGCACCTGCTTATGTTGAAAGTTCTGTGGCTAGAGGTACCTGGGTTCAAATTTTGAATTCTGCTTCTAAGGCTTGGGACCTCAGAGTACCCTAACCTTTCAGGGCCAGTGTCCCTGAGCCAAATAAGGAAACCACAGTGCCAGTTTCCACTCACTGCACAACCCCAGCAACTCTGAGCTCTAGACACCAGGCAGGATGATTGTCATCTTAAAAAAGAAATAAGTGGACACCTAGTTAGTGAACTTGATGATCCTGAGGCCAAGCTTCCTCCTCTCCTTCCACAGAACAGCACTTGTTGCAAGGGAAAGGGTCCCTGTTGGGGGGGGGCAGTGGTTAGGACTCCTCTCCTGAGATTTTGAGGGGTACTGTGCTCCCCACAGACTCTTGTGAGATGTGAGAAGCAAAATGCTTCACCACATCGCCACCTCAGGTCCTCAAGCACCAGCTCTGCCCCGACCTCCTGGGGAGGAGTCTTCATCTGGAGGATTCATAATAAGTATCGATGCACAATTATCACCTGATAAAATCTGAGCAAATAGCTTCTGTAAACATTGGCTAAAGTCCTCTGTCAACTCACCCTCCTCCGGATTAGTCACCAGCCCTCAGTTTTCATACCAATATTGATCACCCTTCAGATAAGCCTCTGTGTTTTTAGGAGGCTGATTACACTATGTGGGAGAATCCCACACTGGTTTGTCAGATTATATTTGGTAAGCTACAGATAAGATAGATATTAGATTTATATGCTTAGAAAAATATTAAATGCTTAAAAATGTTCAGCACTGCACAGAAATAATAAACCAACACTTTCTTCCTTTTCCCTTCCAATTGCTTTCTGAAACCTCGGGATTCCACACCAGCAAACGGAATGTTACAGCCTGGAGTCTTATCAATGGACCGCAAGTCAAGAAGGCCAGAAAAATGACGTAGTAGGACTGAACTTGTTGAGGGTATTAACAGCTGGGAGTTGGTAACTCATGATTCTAACTCACAAAGTAAGCTGGGCAGTGGTTCAAATGTGAACATGTACCTGTGACATGCTCAGCCACAAATGGGACATTTATATCATGGCCCTGCCACCCAATGGCCAGAAGATCTAGTAGAAGGAGCAGAAAGACTCTAAGAGCTGGAGCTTGAGGAACACTGGGGCAAAGCAGTGTCTCCTGACACAGCAAGACCACTGTCCTTATGAACTCCCAGAACCTGTTGGTACACGTTGAAGCCAGTCAAGATGAACGGGAGAAGAGCTCACGACCCCTCCCCCCTTGGCTGAGTAGATATTGGCAGTTGATGGCTGCCAAGAGATGGAGAGTTGGTTTTCTTTATGGGTGTGATAAGTTAGCTGTGCTTCAATGGATGGCCCCTCCCCCATGGGTAGCTGGGCATTTATTGGACTCCATTGATGAGCTATAAAAATGAGGACATGAAGTTGGGAGAGGGATTCGAAAGAGAGACACGTGGAAGGAACTGGAAGCGGAGACGGGGAAGGGGCACGACCAAAATATATCGTATGGACGTATTAAATTCTCGAAGAGTAAATTAAAATATTGTGTTAAAATAAGCCAAAAAAAAAAAACCAAACAAGAAAAACAAAAAGAAGTCAGTTGCTCAGAAACAGAATGAAATAAAGTTTTACTTGCTTTGAAAGTCTAAAAAAAGTCAACAGATGCAATGACATGTGGGGTGGGGTTGTGAACTCCAATACTCTTAAAACAAGCCATTGAGCCAGCTATCCCCAGAGACACAGGCGTCTGCAAATGGTTCACGTATTGTTAAGATACAACATTCTACAGTTCATACAGACCCATTTCTGAATGGCTAGGAAAGTGCTAGGAGTAGCTCTCTACAACTAAGGAATGTGTCAGAGACTGAAAATAACAGATGTTTACAGTCAGTGTGGATGGAGTCTTGCCACAGCCCAAGGCTGGTCAGTTCTACCCAGCTTCCAGATGCCTGAAGGAAATTTTGTGATAGATAGTAGGTCCAATCTCATCATGACTGACTGTATCTGTTTCTCTTCCTCCCTTCGTAAGGAAACAAAGCAAGGAGAACACAAGTTATACAGAGACTGAACTTTGCACTGGCAAGGTTAGTGTGAGTCCAGGAAGCTTCCAGTCATTTGTGGCCCTGCCTCCTTATGTGGAGTGTAAGGGAATTCGAGCTCATTTCTAGCTCAGAGATGGGGATAATCATTTGGTTACCTACCATGAGGTGAGCACCCCATGCCACCATGCCTTTTCCCTCTGTCCAGAAGGAATTCCATGACCCAGATTGGTAATTTTGGACCAGGGAAGGCAGGGACAGACAAGAATCCACAGATCTGTCCATAACCTGTGACTAAGTAAAGGGAAACATCCAAATACCAACCTACAAATGAAAGCTCATTGATAGATTGAGTTTTTAACTATTTGTTTCTAAGGAAGGGTCTGGTCCAAGCATAAGTCAAGTCTTATATCTCAACACATCAACTTGCCTCTTACCTGGTCACTACCTTAGTTGTCCCCTTTATAGTAACAGGGATATTAATAAGACAAAGATGCTGCAAAGCCAGCTATGTGATACTTCCTTATAGCTGATCCTTCTTAACTAGGAGGGAGAGATAATTCTTTCCTGACTGATCCACTTATAGATATCTTCGCCCCAACTCTCTCTATAGCTGTGTATTATTTGCTTCGGGAGGAGCTGCTCATGGAATTCTGGGGTTACAGTTGTCCTCAGACAATCAGGTCTTTAGCTCTGCCCACTGCTCACCATGGGCAACATGTAGGAATATGGTCAGAGACCTGAGGCAGAGTTTATCAAAACAGAGATAATTTGCATCTGTGGAAGACATCCAGAGTGTGTTTGGGAGTGTGTGCATTTGTGTGTGTGTGCGTGTGTGCGTGCGTGCGTGTGTGTGTGTGTGTGTGTGTGTGTGTGTGTGTGTGTGCATGTGTGTGTGTGTGTGTGTGTGTGTGTGTGTGTGTGTGTGTGTGTCTGGTTCTGGAGGAAGGCACAAGTGGGTGGGGTCATTCTGGTACCATATACTACCTTGACTCATGATCTATCCAATAGGTTCAGTACCTTTAACTTCTCAAGCACCTAAACACTGTTTTGCTTTACTTTGGTTTTAATAAAAGTTCCATGTAGCCCTGCTAGGCCTGGAGACTGCTGTTTCAATAAGGCCATCCTTGAACTTGTGGTAATCCTCCTTCCTCTGACACCTGAGCACTGGGATTCTGAGCATGAGCTACCATGCTGGGTCACCTGGACATCTTTTACATCTTGTAGCCTGGTCTTTGTCATAGATCTTTAGGGTCTTTGTCTGATCAGAGTCTGTCCCTTTCTTGAGAAGCCCAGAAGATCGAGTACCAACAGAATCAAAGTTAGTTATAAGATGTCTCCTTGGACTTTCTTTCCACACATTTTTGAGAGGAAAATAGAGCAGAGGTATGCATGCCCATTTACAGTTCATTAAAATTCAGAGGTCCCTCTTTGTTGAGTTGAGTCTTTCAGTCAGCAGGCTTACAAACTCCCTTCTCAACCTCCTTAGTAGCTCCTTGAAGTAAAAGTGACCTAAACCAAGGCTCGAATCCCCTGTCTTTCTGGAGCAACAATGCTCCATTCTGCCTGGATTTTGCACCTGGAATTCAGATCCCCAGTGAGTGCCCTTCTTGTACCAGGCTGGTACTGGCTGGTTTTGTATGTCAACTTGACACAAACTGTTATCACAGAGAAAGGAACCTCCCTTGAGGAAATGCCTCCATGAGTTCCAGCTGTAAGGCATTTTCTCAATTAGTGATCAAAGGTGGGAGGGCCTATTGTGGGTGGTGCTGGGCTGGTAGTCCTGGGTTCTACAAGAAAGCAAGCTGAGCAAGCCAGGGGAAGCAAGGCAGTTAAGTAACAACCCTGCATGGCCTCTGCATCAGCTCCTGCCTCCAAGTTCCTACCTTGTGTGAGTTCCTGTCCTGACTTCCTTTGGTGATAAACAGCAATGTGGAAGTGTAAGCTGAACAAATCCTTTCCTCCCCAACTTGCTTCTTGGTCATGATGTTTTGTGCAGGATTACAAACTCTGACTAAGACAAGGCTGGTACTCTCTTTTAGCTGGAGATCTGCAACAGAATTATTACTATGAAATAATGATAGAACCCCTGTGCAGTAGCCTCATTAAATAGGAAGAGATATTTTCATCCTTCCTACACTACAGCTTCAGGGGATGAGTGTGCAGGGAAATATTGGGTCTTAGTGGAGGCTCATGAATTCTTTGCTGGAGAGAGAGCAGTCTGAGCAGTTCCTGGGTACCAAGCTGTAGCAGGATGAATGTGGTCCAAGGGGATCCCAAAGTTTGGGGACCCTGGTTTGTCCCCTCATTCCTGATCTATATTTCTTCTAGACTTGTTTCTGCTTCTCTTTAGGTCTCAGACATGTTTTCTGGGACTGCCTTGTCTATCCTTGCCTTCCAAGGATCTAGCTGTCTTTCCTGTTCCTGCATCCAGCATTCTCTTCTCCTTCTTCCCACCTCACCCCTCAGTTCAGGTGTCACCTCCAGGTACAACACTGTTTCCTGTGTAGATCTGCTAACACCCAGAATCCTCATAAATAGCTTTGACTTTTAACCCTCTCCCCTCTGAAACCAGGAGCACATGCACCAAAAAGAGGTTACGACAGTTTGGATATGGTTTAAGTGTGTTCTGCCTTCCTACGGGTTCAATGTAGAAGCCTGGTATGGTGCACTGAGAGGCAGCACCTAGTGGGAAGGCCTGAGGTTATTAAGGAGAGCAATTAATGTAATTCTTGTAGGATCCCATTGATCTCGCATATCTCTCTCAAGTTTCCAGTCCCACTATCTGATCTTTCTTTCCCCTTACACTTGTCATAAAATCTGCCACAGAGCCTTTTTCTCTAGACTCTTCATCCTCATTAAAGCCACACTGACACCAACGCCAAATCACTGAACCTCCAGAAATGACCTAAACGCACCCCTCTTCTCTGTAAAGTACCCAGTCTGAGGTATTTCATCATAGCAAAGAAAACAGAGGTCATTCATTACTGAGAGCTGAGATAAGGCCCTGGCTCCATCAGCAAAATGTGGTGTCAGCCAAAGATGTTCACAGTTGGGTGTCAGGAGCTAGCCAGGGGTCTTGTGATGAAGGGCCCAGCTTTAGCACACACAGACTGGATGAAAATTTGTCTAGGCTCTGAGAATTCTACCACCAAACTGAGGTTAGCTGTAGGAAGAGATGGGGTGACCCAACTCCAGCAGTGTTAGATCACTCCTAGCCAACCCAGCAGGTGACTGAAGAGGCTTCAGTACGTACAGTTGAGATCAGCCAAGTGTGGCCTGGATCAGCAAAACAGCCAGGCCAACCCACAGAGCTCTGGACAGAAATAAATGCTGACTTATGCCACTGGCTTTGTGGTTATGTTATGCAACCTAATTGTGGTGAGAGACAGCAGACACTAAAGCCAAGAACAACCTTGGCCTTTCTGCTCATGGGGTGAGTCAAATGCAGGGGAGAAGCCTCATCTCAGAGCCAAGCCCTCTTTCAGTCCTTCACTGGCCACTTTCAGCCTTACTTGCTGGGGACTCTGATGCCCACCACTCTAGATAATCAACAGCCCAGCTGTGGGCAGAGAAAATGACTTGGTCAGGAAAATGCAAACATGAGAGTCTGAGTTTAGATTGCCAGCTCCCATGTAAAAAGTCGGGCACATTGGTGGTGCCTATTTCCCCACGGCTGGGAGGGCAGAGACAGGAGGGTCCCTGGAGTTCATCAGCTAGTCAGCTTCGCTCAATCAATGAGTTCCTGATTCAGTGAGAGTCTGTGTCTCAAGAAACAAGGTAGCGTGCAACTGATACTTGACAATAGCGTCTGGCCTCCACACACATGTTTGCACATGTGCGCGCGCGCACACACACACACACACACACACACACACACACACACACACACACACACACTGTTCCCCAACACACAAACAATGCTTGCTGCCACCTTCAGTACACAAATGTCCAGAATGTGTGACACTCTTCTTTCTCTTTCATAGAGAAAAAGGAATGTGGTTTCAGGAGGTGGGTGAGGTTTAGAGTTTTCGAAGGGTTGGAGAGACAGTTCTGTGATTAAAGACATTTGCAATGCTGGAAAATGACCCTGTGAGACCACCCATGATGTCCTGTGACTTCAGCTCCAGGCCTTCTCTTCTAGCCTCTGTGGGCACTTGTACACATGTGATATACACGCAATACAGAGACATACATACACACATATTTTCAAAAAACCACTTCCCACACGCTCAATAGTACCTGAACTTGCCATATGGCTAAAAGTAAGTAAAAGTTCGTGGCTTCTGTCTTCCTTGCTTTCTCACATAGTTCCCAGCATCATGCAAAAGAATAAGATAAGGTCATGAAGCAATTTTTTTTTTTTTTGCCTAAAAGGCTTTCAAGCACTAGTGTTTCCTGACATCACTAATTTATGTTTAAACACATTCTATCTGGGATGGGTCTCGTTAGTCCCTAAGAAATAATGCAGCCACGCTCGATACACCTTGCAATCTCAGTAAATACTCCCTTGATGCCAGCAGAGAGGATGGAGATGGGGAGAAGAAACCCTCAAAGGCGTGAGCCTGTCAGCACCTGCAGTTCTATAGGTCTGAAGCTTACAGGAAAAGCCTTTGCCTTTTCAGCTGAAGAGCCTGAAGCTAAGGATTGTATAAAGGGGGAGGGGGAACTGACCTTCAGCAAGGAGGTGCATCCCATGAGACATCCAGGGAGACTGGGTTGGAAAACATCAATGGCAAAAAGTTCACCTTTGTGCCACTGGCCTTATTCTCTGCAAAAGGCTATGGGCTTTCGAGTAAAGAAGAAAGGAAATTAACTCCCTTCACTTCTTTGCTTTTAAGAGGTGACTCTTCAGTACTGACAGAATAGCAAGCTAACCCTTTCTTTGGAACTAATTTGCACAGTCAAGAGCCTCTACAGGAAGAATAATTGGATCCCTTGCACTCAAACAAGGAAGCAAGCAGGACCCACACAGTGCGCTGGTACATATTTAATGCTCGCTCAGCCATCAGTGCTGGTAAATCGTAGTCCTGCAGGCTGCTTGGGCCAGCAGAGGGACGGGTGCCAGCACATTGCTAAAGGGTCGTGGGGGAAAGAGACTGACACATAAGAGACTTGGTCTCATGCTCCAGTTAGATTCTGTTGGTTACTGATGGCCAGATGGATTCATCTTGGTGGAGGAAGGACTTACTTTGGGGACAGGACAATTATTCTGTTATGTTTTGTTCCATGAATTTAGGAATCTATAAATAGTTTTCAACTATTCCCTGCCTGCCTAATTCCTGACTTGTCAAGAAGACACATTATGTTCCAGATGGCCATAGACTTAGTACTGTGAACTCATTTCTTGAAAGCTAAACTCTTAACTTCACCTCAGTTCTTCTCTCCCTTGGTCAGAGTCAGATGGGAAGCATGCTGGCTTTGTCTCACAGGAGAAAGCTGATTTTCCTTGGGAACTCTGTCTCCACTGAAGTGGCAGAGTTAGCCATATCTTAAAAAAAATCATCTATCTGGAAGGCCAAGGGAAGAAATGACGTACAACAACAACAAAGGGAATGAGGCCTCATAACTACTAGGCTCTTCTCTTCTCATATTCTCTTTTAATATTTACTAAAACTCAAAGCTGTTCTTTTTTAAAAAAAAAGATTTATTTATTTATTTATTTATTTATTATATACACTGTAGCTGTCTCCAGTCACACCAGAAAAGGGCATCAGAACTCACTACAGATGGTTTTGAGCTACCATGTAGTTGCTGGGATTTGAACTGAGGACCTCTGGAAGAGCAGTCAGTGCTCTTAACCACTAAGTCATCTCTCCAGCCCCTCTTCTTATCGAAGTGGTTTTAGGGAAAACCTTGGGAAGAGGAACCTCCAACATTAGGCCCAGCATCCTTGACAAACGAGCTATTCCATATGCTAGGCTCAGAGCTACAGCTCTGCTTATTGGAGCAAATGTAGGTGGGAGGAAAGAGGAGCCAGTAGCCAAGAGAGAAAAGAGAGAGCAAGGGAAGAAACGTGGTAGCTAGAGAAGGGGCTGAGGAGATGACTCAGTTAGGGAGGTTGTGATCACTCAGTCTGGAAGTGCCTATCTCGCAAACATAAGAGCCTGACTTCCAGAACCCACATGAAAGTAAGCATGCTGGTGCATACTTGCAATCCAGTCCCAGTGCTGAGGAGGTGAGTTCCTGAGGCTTGCTGGCCAGGCAATCTAGACTACATTCGGAACCTAGGCCCGTGGGAGATCCTGTCTCAAAAACAAGACAAATGGCACTTGAGGAATGCCACCCGAGGTTGACCTCTGGCCTTCAAATATATGCACACACATGTACATGTATACATATGAACATTCTGGGGTCTAGGCAGAGATTTGGGAGGACAAAGGGGCTTGGTGCTGCCCATGCATGTCTGCGCTGTGCTTTGAGCCTAGTCATTGACCCAGGGCACATTTCTTACCATGAAGGTGTTTTTGAGCTTCCCTTCCTCTGCTCTTTTGGAAAATGTGGGTGATAGGTGATGAACAGCCTTCCTTCACATCCCAGAGTCTCCGCTTTAACGTGAGTGTTGAACAAGTTATAAGTGAGCTGGTCTTGATAAAGCATCATGGCAGGAGTGCACTGTCCATTTCTCATCCAACAAAAGGCAGGCAGCACAGGGCCTGAGCTTAGTTCAAATGCCTCAGAGGCAGTCTTTGGATAAAACCAGCTCTATTTCCTGTCCTTATTTTTTGCTTTCAAGACAAAGTCACTGAAGGTCTGAGAATCATAAAGTGAGAGAGCTCAGATGTCTGGCTCTCCACCAGCAGCCACTCAGGAAGCTTGTGGAAGCTTGCACTGAGAGAACGTATGCTTTCTGCCTCTGCTCCCTGAGAAGCTTCTGCTTCTGCTCAGCAGAAGCCCTGAGAGCAGAAAAAACGAACACCAAAACCATCAGACTGTTGAAGCCAGATAGATGGTCTAGCTTGGCTGACCACCTGTGATGTTCAAAGATGGCGACGTTCATAGACTTTACAGACCACATGGATGAGTGAAGGAGGCTAGAATGCCTAGAGGTGGTTCTGCTTACTTGGTCCTTGGGAATGGTTAAGAATGGAAGCACTTTGAGAATCCAGCTCTCTTCCCATCAGATCCAATAAGGTTTTCTCATTCGCCTACTATGACAAATATTTGGAGAACCAGCTCTTTGAAACTACAATTGTTGATCACCCATTCTGCTCAGCAGAATACTGTCCTGAAGAGATCTCTAGCTCTCCACATAGCTAAAGACAGCCAGGGATAGCATTCCTTTAAGCCACCCAGAAAGCTAGGAGCTGCAAAAACAAGCAGATGTTTCTAGATAGGAACATCTGATTTCAAATGGTTAGAAGATCCAGGGCAGGCTCACCCTCCCAGTAAAGTCATTTCAAAGACCAAAAGGAAAGCTAAAACTTAAACTGTGGTAAAAACTATAACTGGGGTGAGGGGAGGGTGTCAGCACAGAAGAAGAAAGGGAGGAAGGCAAAATAACATCAAAGAAGTTCGAAAAATCCAAGATGAATCATAGCAGTATTTATTTGCCCAAATTATATACAAGACATATAAGTCTTCACACACACACACACACACACACACATGAAGTTATCCCCACTTGATCTGATAATACTCATCCCAAGGACCATAGACTACCTAAAAAAAATTTAAAGCATCAGACATGAGAAACCTCTTTTTGAATTTTTGGTCAAGGGAATAAAAAAGACTCTCAAAATGAAACAGTCTATGGCTGTTACTCTTGATTGCCTCTCCAAGGTTGAAGATAAGTCTCTATTGCTGAAGACACCAGGAACTCCAGACACAAGATCCAGAGATCTGAGTTGGCTGTGACTTGAAAGCCTCCTCCCTGAGACCAGCTTCTATCATACCTGAAGGTTGTATGCAAACTTTCCCGGGATGGAAATATCCAGCAGTCCTACCCAGATGCAATACCCATGAAACATAGTGATGACCAGCACGGCATGAGCACCCCAGGATGTAAGTGCCATAGCGGCTCTCATGTCGTGGGGGAACTAACAACTCTAATTAGACTTCAGGCCTGCTCAACAGGTGCGCAATCACGCCTGCTACTGAAAACCTATCCTGCCACCAGGGCTAGCAAGATCACAGAGGAGAACCTAGGACTTACACTTTACCAAGCCAGCATAATCCCTAACTGTATTTTAAATATCTAGCCTTAGAACCACAGGTCAGTGTAGCTCTCTCCCCTCACCAAAGAAACTTCCTGCGACAGAAGGAGACCATTATAGGAAATCAGAACTGGTGAAAATACATGATCATAGACTGTCCAGCCTTAGTGGATACATCTACAACACAATTCCTGGACCTAAGACCCAAGGAACGTTGCAAAAGAAGAGGAGAACGAGTAAGAGTCAAGAATCAGAAAAGCTGCTGTAAAATCTCTGTGAGCTCAAGGCCAACCTGGACTAAATAGTGAGTTTCGGGAGGGACAGGGCCACAGAGAGATCGTGTGTCAAAAAATAAAAGAAATTTGGGTAGTTTGACTCCAGACTCCTCGCATTTACCACTAGTCTGTACTCTTTCCAGACAGAAACATTACATCTTTCATTACATGATAATCTCATTTTTACCTAGAGAACCCAAAAGCCCCTGAGACAGAGTATTAGCACTAATAAGGAAGTTCAATAAGATGACCAGTAACAAGATAAACATTAAAAAAAATCAGTACTCTATCTATATAAAAAAATCTAAGGAGAGTAAGCAAACTATTAAATTTAATATAAGAATTAAATTTTTTCTTAGACCTAGTAGGCAAAAATCAATGATATTTTGATACAATGTTATACATAGAATAGAATATTAAAAAAATTATGTATCCGGGATAGGAAGAGGGGTCAGTGAGTAAAGCAGTTCCTGTCCAAGCATGGGGATCAGAGTTCAGATCCCCCACACCCACATACATGCCAGGCAGAGGAGGCAGTCTACTTGTAGAGGTAGAAAAGGGGATGGCAGGGGAAAGGTTGCTGGATAGACTAGCCAAGTCAGTGAGCTCTGGGTTCAAATGAGAAAACCTCCCTCAGGATACAAGGTGGAATGAAATCAAACGAGACACTCTACTGCAGCCTCCACATGTTTGTATATGTGTATACATACCAGAACACAGGTGCCCATACACATGCAAATATGCGTATGCACATGCATGTATACCGCAAACCTACGTTTGTAAAAAATGCTATTTACCTATATAGTAAGATCAAAACAAGTACATAGACTCAATGTAATACCAAGTACTGTACAGGTCTACAAGTCTCTGGCAGAAAATTTCCAATTTCTTAGAGGAATTACAGAATATCTAAATAACTGGAGTGGCAGATTTGGCACTGACAAGAATTTGATTCTTTCCATATTGGTCTAAAACACAGTGCTGTCCCCAATTAGATACCAGTGGCCTTCCATTCCTCCTTTCCTTCCTTCATTCTTGGCTGTCTTTGGAGTTTGATCAGTTAATTATGAAATGTACAGGGCTGCTAAAATACGCCTAAGGTAAGCTGCCTGTGGTGGCGCATGCCTTTGACCCAGCACTTGGGAGGCAGAAGCGGGTGGATCTCTGTGAATTTGAGGCCAGTCTGGTCTGCAGAGTGAGTTCTAGTACAGCCAGAGCTATACAAAGAAATCCAGTCTTGAAAAAAAAAATGTTCAGAATGGCCCAGATGTTCCTCACAAAGCAGCATTGCATCAACTACCCAGATGCCCAGCTGTTCAGTAAGGTGCCACACGGGCAAAGCATACAAGTCTAGACCCACAGAACAGAACCACAAGCACAAAGGAAGATTCAAACACACGAATACTTGATTCAGGTCAAAACATGCCCGTAAGCTCAGAGATTCTCTCATCTCACTATGGGAGCACTGGGTTTACAGACATGTGCTACTGTACTAGGCTTTAATGTGAGCTCTGGGTATTCAATCTCAGATTCTTTTTTTTTTTTTTTTTGTTTTTTTGTTTTGTTTTGTTTTTCGAGACAGGGTTTCTCTGTGTAGCCCTGGCTGTCCTGGAACTCACTCTGTAGACCAGGCTGGCCTCGAACTCAGAAATCCGCCTGCCTCTGCCTCCCAAGTGCTAGGATTAAAGGCGTGCGCCACCACCGCCCGGCTTCAATCTCAGATTCTTATACTTGCACAGTAAGTGCTTTACCTACTGAGTGGTTGCCCCAGGCCAGGCCAGGTACATTGTCTACCTCTTCTTCATTTCTTACACAAAACACAAGTTCTGTATGAATCACAAATCTTCATGTGAATGCCGAGGGGGGGCAGACTCAGAAAAATAATACAGAATAATATATTATAATCCTGGGAAATATCTCTTAAGACTCAGTAAGTATTAATTCAAAAGAAAATGATCTATTAGGACCCATTAAAATTAAGAATGTCTGTTTACTGGAGACTGGAATAAGACCAGATAGAGAACCATGGATATTTGCCATACGTGTTATTGGCAATGGGCTTGGAGCCAGAATATATAAACTCTACTGGAAATCAATAAGCAAAGCCCAGACATCCTAATATGAAAATAGGCAAGGGATTACAGCAGGCACTTCACAGAAGAAATGTGGATGTCCAATAAATATATAAAAAATTATTAAAAATTATTGCTAATATAGGAATTACAAATTAAAGTGTCAGTCACACACACACACACACACACACACACACACTCACACGGCAAGAAATGCAAGTGTTTCACCTTCAAGAGCTGCAAGGCTGGGCCTGTAGGGTGCTGACTGGACTGATGTTGGGAATGCATGTTGGGAGAGCTTGGCAGACTCTCCAGTGGGTGAATCTATGTGGGCCCCATGCAGTCCACTCTTGGAAGGCTTCAGTTGAGCAGCTGGTGTTGGGCACATGCCCCAGGGGTCCTTACCACGTGTTCATGCCAACATCACTCCCAATTGTCACAAGTGCCAGCAGTGTCATTTCCCTGCATGAAGCCTTCCTCTGTGTTCTAGACCTTACCTTCCCCATAGGCAAGACCAGGGTGCCCCTTCTAAAATTCCCTAATCAGTGAATAATGAGGGCTACCAAATGAACTGGCTTCCTTAGCTAGGGTATCTTTGAAATGTGTGTGCAGATATGTGTGCTTTCTATTTCTTTCTTCCTTTCTTAAATAAATTTTATTATTAAAAAAACATAAATAAACACGGCATACCAAAATTAAACAGACCCAAAATTTAAATGTACACAATTCAATGAACTTCTATACTGTTCAAATGGGCATTCAGAACAGAAGCTGTGGAGCTTTGTATTAAATTTTACACTCAGTACCAAATATATTTTTATGCACTTACCCACCATCAAAACAAAAAAAAAAATCCATAATATGTGGTTTCCGTGGGATATTACAGAGTGTCACTGAAGGTCAAGCTCCAGTTGCTGACACTAGGAATGTGCTTCATAAAACAATTATCCTTCGGCTTTCTGTCATGTTTCCAACCTTCTATTAGTGCAGTGGTTCTCACCCTGTGGGTGGCAACCCCTTAGGGGACTGAATGACAGGGGTCACGTAGCAGATAGCCTACATATCAGATATTTACATTACAATTCACAACAGTAGCAAAACTACAGTTACGAAGTAGCAAAGAAAATAATTTTATGGCTGGAAGTCACCCTAGCATGAGGAACTGTGTTCAAGGATCTCAGCATTCGGAGTTGAGAACTACTGTACTAGCGCTTGCTAGAATCCCTTTCCAAAATAGACTACTTATCCTTAAGTCCTGGTTTCAGGGTCTTCTGAGGAAATCTAAAACTCTACTGAAATATATGCTGTGTGTATTTAGGGTATTCATGCATTTAGAGTATCCAGAGTGGTTCTATTTATGATAAGACTAGGAATGACCTAAGAGTTCGCCAATAGGAGAATGATTTAGTTGTGGCATAGTGGTTTGATGGAATGGCTTTGAAAAAAAAAGGGGTAACTACCACATGAAATGACATACAACAGCATAAAAATGCTTCAAAAATAACCTTGACACATAAAAATATACATCACGAAAATATACATATGTTGAATTAATGTTAAGGGCTAGAGAGATGGCTCAGTGGTTAAGAGCACTGACTACTCTTCCAGAGATCCTGAGTTCAATTCCCAGCAACCACACGGTGGCTCACAACCATCTGTATGGGATCTGGCATGTCTGAAGACAGCTACAGTGTACTTACATACATAAAATAAATAAATAATTCCTTAAAAAAGATTACTGTTAAAACTTGAAAAGTTAAATTATATTGGCTAGGGATATAAACATGAGTGATGAGTGTCTTGAAACAAATCAGGAGAAAATATCCCTAAGTTGAACTATTGAGGATGTTGTTTGTCTCTGAGGAGTTTTGATAAGGAACATCATATATTCCCTCTAGAGTGCTGGCAATATTCAGTCTGCTTTAGAATGTGAGCATGTGTTTGTTTATGTCATATATCCATTTCCTCTGATATTAAAACTTCTATCTTGGATGGAAACTGGTAAAGACACTGACTGTTAGAAAAGGTCAAACAACACAATGTCTTAAGGGGAGGCAAAACATTCTCTCCCTTAGGGAAGTTCCTAAAATTCAGGAAGTAAACAACACAGAGGCTCCTGGAAGTCCCTGAAACTGACCAGAAACACTAAGCTCCTCTCTCTGCAAGAATAGATAAGGAGCAAGGACAGCTGTGAGATACTCTTGAATGAACTCTTTCTGGAAGAGGCTTAGACCAACTGTGTCACCTGGAAAGGACAATTTCTATCTTGTTGAGCTGCCTGCAAGCTATGCAGTGTGCTCTGGATCTCAGCATTTGTGAGTTCTTAAACACACTGGGGTGGGACTTTGCTGATGTTACTCTGAGTTATTTCTGATCCTGTAAGTAACCCCTTACCCACACTCCTGTGAGTAACCCCAATAAAGTTCACTGTTCACCAAGGTAGGATCTGGTGGTCTCCTCTCTGGTTTGTCATTGTTCCCTGCCTGGGGTAAGCAGGTATTTGTTCATGTCTTCCCAGGAACAGTGTTACCCAACAATGTGTTATGTATTTTAATCTATGTTTTACTTCACAGTAATACATTTGAAAAGGCCAGAGATTGTTTTTCCTACATATCACAAATAACCTATTTAAAAGGCTTCAGAAAGATACACACTTCACAATAGTCATGGGTAACTTCAATGACTTTAACAAAACAGTGGAAAGGACAAACTTCAAATTCTTTTTTCCTTAAGGAAGACATAAAGATTGAAATATGTGGGGGGATGTTAATCGTTTATAAATTGCAGTCTGCTCTGTAGCTCTCTGGAAGAGTGGAAGGGTAAGGCAGACAAAGCAATCGTAGAAACAAAAGATAGGAAGAAAAGTTAAGACCTGGCAGGGCTAGAGACACTTTTAGCAAAGGTCACTAGCCAACACACCCACAGGGCAGAACAGATCTATGGTAACAGGCCCAAGTGTGTATGGGAACCTAATGTGTGATTGAGATACATTTACAATAATAGGGAAGAAAATAATGACCAGGGAGTAATTGTGGACTCAGTAGTTCTCCATCTGGGAGTGAGGCTAGCTTGATCTCAACTTTATGCTGCCCTGCCTCCCCATCATCACAGCCTCTAACCCTCTAGAACTGTAACTCTTGTATAAGTTGTCTTGGTCACAGTGATTTATCACAGCAACAGGAAAGGAAGTAATACATTAGGTTCCATAAAATAGCATGGACACTGAATGACTGCAAACACTTATAATTCTATCACCCTAAAGACCAAAGCAGGAGAATCTTGTGTTCACGAGTTCATAGACTACATAAACCATTCCAGGACCACCTGAACTCATCTCAAAGAACCAAAACTAAACTGAGCAAAACCAATGACAACCTCAACCAAACAACCAAAACCAATTTGCATGGGAGGAAATATTTTGCAAACTACAAAGGATTTCTATGCAGAATACACAAAGAACAGAAAAATAATATTGAAAAACACAGAGACATAGGATGGGAACTAGACATTGTCAATAGGAAATGTATATGGCTGGAAAGTATGTGAGTATCTCCAGATTCACTAGAAGTAACCAAAAGAAAAAAAAGAAAGAAAAAAGAAAACTCACCAAGAAACCACAAACTCTATTTTAATTCATTTACCATGAAGAAGATAAAAGGGCTTCTTTTTGGTAAGTGTGGAAGAACAGAGCTTCTCACCTCTTAGTGTCTACCATAGGCAGCATTTGCACTGGTACACATAAGGTATTCATGCAAAGTGGTTTATCAAGAAAAAGAATTCAAAAGATCAACAGCCTTATCCCTTGGTATGGTTGGTCTGTACCTATAATCCCAGCACCCAGGAATCTGAGGTAGGAGGATATGTTCTAGGCAAGCCGGGGCCAAACAGGAAGACTCCATCTCAAACAAGAACAATAGTAAAGGTTGTCCAGATGCCCAGCAATACAAGAATGACTAAATGAAATTTCCAGTGTTATGTTATACTGTGCTACAGACTGAAACTGGAAGAGTCTCGTCCAAGTGGCAGCTAATAGACATTTTAAATGAAACTGAGGAGTCCTGTAACAAGGAGGCCTATATGAACCCCTCATCAACCCCCCCCCCCACACACACACAGAGTCTCTTAATGTAGCATAGGTTGATTTGAAGACTTGATCTTACTCTCTCTGCCTACCAGTGCTGGGTTATAGGCCACCACACTTGACTCTCATCTTAACCATTTTTAAGTACACAGAACTGGTGTTACCTGTGTGACACTGTGTAGACTTTTTCATCCTGAAGAACATAAACTATATCCCACTAAGCAATTCTGTTTGCCTTCCTTCCTGGCAGCTCTTATTCTATTTGTTCTCACTTCCTTTCCTTCCAATTTTTTTTTTTGAGCAGGTTTTCCATAGCCCAGGATGGCCTTGAACTTACTATGCAGTCAGGGAGGACCTTGAATTCCTAGATCATCCTGCTTTCACCTCCTAAGTGCTGAGATTACAGGCCTTCATCACCCCACACCTGCTTTCTGCTTCTGTGTGACCTACCATGCTAGACACTTTGTAGTAAAATCATACAGTATTTGTTTTCCAATAACTACCTTATTATGTCTTTAGGGCTCACCCATATCACACCATGAATCAGAACTCTCTCTCTCTCTCTCTCTCTCTCTCTCTCTCTCTCTCTCTCTCTCTTTCTCATATAAGCTTTTGTTCTGTAATGCAGACTGGTCTATAAGTCCCAATCCCCCAACCTCAGCTTTCTGAGTACTGGAATTATCAGCATGTGCAACTATGCCTGGCAATATTTTCTTCTTTTCAAAGGGTAATGGTCCAGTATATGTATGTACCTCATGGTGTTTGCTCATTCATCTGCTGATGAACACTAAAGTTACACTCTTTGTCTATTGCAATAAACATAGGTGTGTGTGTGTGTGTGTGTGTGTGTGTGTGTACAAGCATTTCCTAAGACCTTGTGTTCTGCTCTTTTCAAGTATGGATCTAGAGGTGGCATTGCCAAACAAACTATTTGAGCTACCATTCCTCTTCCACAGCAACTTCAGCACTATCCATTCCTAGGAGTGGTATCTAAGCCTCTGATCTCTTCACATCCTTTCCAACAGTTATTTTCGACTTAATAGCAACCATGCTAATAACCCCTCCTCCGCCCCCCAAACGGCTTACTAAAAGAACAAAACATCAGGGCTTTGAGAAGGAAAAGTCTAGCATGGCCACATGCATGCTGAGTTCAAAGCATGAATTCCTACCACCCTTCCTTACTCCTGGCTGCAGAAGGAACCAACATGATGTTCATATGCCTGGCTTTTCTCTCTCAAAGGCTGCTCCCCTCTGCCGTCCTGGATGTTTTCCTAAGCAAAGGCCCTCACTATCGGCTTCCCTTCTTCCTTCCCTCTCCCTGGACATCCACAGGCCGAGGAGCAGGGTGCAGCTGTAACCAGACCCCATCATAGCTGCTGGGCTGTGCAGGTGGATCAGAATTAATGGCATTAGTCGATCACTCAGGGAATACAACTGTAATTACCCCTCCGATGCTTTCTCCAGGATGACCACATGCAGAACACCAAGAGGGGAGAGAGGTAATGAATCATCAAGTGAATTAACTGAAAGATGCTCTAATTAGCGTTGTAATCTTTCATGAAAACACAAATGAATATGAAATAATGTGGCCACGAAACCACCAGGACAATTAATGCTTGGGAGTAATTTGGGGTCAGGCAGGGATTCTGGAGGCTGTTTCCACAGGCTGGAATGGTGACAACTCAGAGGCCATGGCTTCAAACTCTTACACAAGCAAAGCCGTTGCTGCATTAAGAGCAACAGCTGTAATTTTTTTTTCCTTATTGGGATTGGTGGACTTGGAAGCAAAGATTGTGGTGTGAGCTCAAACAGGAACAGCTCAATGCCAGTTGAAGTGGAGTTGGCCAGTATGGTAAAGAGGCAGCAAATGTGGGTAAGGGGGAGCCATTTTCCTAAGGACCAGTTGTCACAAGAACCCTTTGGTGTTGATGAAAGTGACTCCCGGTTAAGACCACATTCCTATGTCGGAATTGTTATGGGTAAGGATAAACTGAACTGGGTGCTTCAGTAGCAATTCCTATATGTCAAGTGGAGAATGTTGTTTCAATTGGCAGAACACTTGCAAAACGGACTCATTTCCTCCCAGCATGGGGTCTATTAAGGATTCAACTGGATCCACTGTGTGCTCATTTGACCTCTGGGCTCAAATGTGAATCCAGTGAGCTCCATTAGCCAAAAGCTATAACTAGGAAACGAAGTGTTGAGGGGGCACGGAGGATGTAGAGAGTGGATTCAGTGGAGGAGTGTCCAGTCTGGAGATCTCACTCATCATAATGTTCACCACTGAAAGTGATGCTCACTACTCAGGAGGACAGATGTGTCCAGGTGTCTTTACAGGGACACCAGAGGCGCACGGAGCATCCTCACAAAATCTCTTTCAGTTTGCACACCAACTAAAGTGGGCACAAAAATCTCCTAGGTCTTTAGAGGAGGGAAGTGTGCCTGAGGCTACAGAGCTAGTAACGGTGCCAGAGAAAATCTGGGGTTGACTGCCCTGCTCATATTCTCAGTGACATTCCATACAACACGCACACGCACACATGCACACGCATGCACACTCTCCTATGGAGGAGCCACTGAGGCAAAGTCTCTTGCTGCTACTCAAAGCAGCTACATAAGGTTAGCAGTGAATGTTATCAATATTAGCAATTAGCAACCATTTTCTACACATTAGTTGTTCTAAGCATCCATATGCATCCACTGACCTTGTCTAAGCCCAGAGACAAATACACTAAGCCTTAAAGAGTTAGTAAGACTGACTATTCTAATGAATTCTAAAGTGTCCAAAGGGAAAGTAACAGTGTACTTCTTTGGGGACTATGTTGAAAGCATTGATCCAGGGCTTAAGGAATCATGGTTCTTTTATTATTATTACTATTATTATTATTATTGCTTTATTTACATTTCAAATGGTATCCCCTTTCCTTGTTACCCCCCTGAAAACACCCTATCCCATCCTCTCTCCTCCTGCTTACCAACCCTCCCTCCTACTTTCCTGACCTGGCATTCCCCTACACTGGGGCATCGATCCTTCACAGGACCAATGGCCTCTCCTCTCATTGATGTCTGAAAAGGTCATCCTCTGCTACATATGTAGTTGGAGCCCTGGGTCCCTCCATGTGTACTCTTTTGTTGGTGGTTTAGTTCCTGGGAGCCCTGGGGGTACTGGTTGATACATATTATTGTTCCTCCTATGGGGCTGCAAATCTCTTCAGCTCCTTGGGTCCTACCTGAGGACCCAGCTATACCACTCCTGGGCATATACCCAGATGCTCCAACATGTAATAACACATGCTCTACTATGTTCATAGCAGCCTTATTTATAATAGTCAAAAGCTGGAAAAAACCCAGATGTCCCTCAACAGAGGAATGGATGCAGAAAATGTGGTACATTTACACAAGGGAGTACTACTCAGCTATTAAAAACAATGAATTTATAAAATTCTTAGGCAAGTGGATGGAACTAGAAAATATCATCCTGAGTGAGGTAACCCAATCACAAAAGAACTCACATGGTATGCACTTGCTGATAAGTGGGTATTAGCCCAGAAGCTTGGAATACCCAAGATACAATTCACAGACCGCATGAAGCTCAAGAAGAAGGAAGACCAAAGTAAGGATACTTTGGTCCTTCTTAGAAGGGGAATCAAAATACTCATGGCTCACAGCCAACCAATGGACTGAAGAATCACGGTTCTAACACCAAAGAGGACCAATGGAATGGTTCTCTTGGTGAGAACCAGGATAAAGGAAGAGTGTTGCCCGGAGGAGGGCAGGCCCAGAAGTAAGGGCCTTTCCAAAGCTGGAGGGGGGGGGACTTTGGTATTCACATCTCTTGTACCAAATAAGAATCCCAGGCACAAAACACAAAGCCTTTGGAATGGCAAGGTCAACAAGCTTTATATAAGGAGGCAGCACTTGCCAGCTAAGGCTGAAGCCTTTCGACATCCACGGTGTGCTGGTTAGTTTTTGTCAACTCCACACAAACCTAGACATATGGGGAATAAGGAATCTCAGTTGAGGAACTGCCCCCATCAGATTGGCCTGTGAGCATTTTCTTAATTGCTAATTGATGTAAGGCCACCTAGTCCACTGTGGGCAACACCATCCCTAGGTAGGAGGCCTGGGTTGGATAGAAAAGATATCTGAGTAAGCCAACAAACAGTGTTCCTTTGTGGTCTCTACTTCAGTTCTTGACGGGGTTCCTGCCTTGAGCATCTGGCCTGGCTTTTCTTGATGATGGGTTACAACATGAAGGCCAAATAGACTCTTTTCTCCCCAAGCTGCTTCTAGATACGGTGTTTATCACAGCAACAGAGAAGCAAACAAGGTCACTGAGGAAAGGGGAGCTGTGTATCATAGGTATCATCGCCTATGTATGCAGAACAAAGTTATCTTCCTGATGGAACTTGAAAATATTTTCCAATTTCATTTTAAACAGATCATGAAGTAAGGAGAATTTTAATTACATAGAGGATGGTGATATGTTTGTCAAAATCACTTCTAGGGGTTTCAAGTGCTTTTCTTTTCAGACAGTGCAGTGAGAGCACCTGAAATATCCAAGCTAGTACCAGGTCCCGGAATACAGGTCTTGGAAATCAATGGGATCGCCTCTCTGAATTAAGTATGCACAAATGAGAGCATCTGACATCCATATAAATCAGCTCAAGTAGCCCTCTGTGTCCTAATGTGACCATTAGGAGACAGGCAGAGAAGAAAATGCAAATGAACACATTATCTGGGGGCACGCTCACTAACGGAAGACATCCCTTAACACCTGAACAGAGAATTGTGACAAAACGCTCAATTTTTTTTTTTTTTAAGTCTGGCTTACCATAAAAAAAAGTATGATTCAGAAGTAGAACCTGAAAACAAAACAAAATTCAGGACACTGGTAAACTTATAAATGAGTACAGTATGTCTTTTGGATACTGCCTCCAAATGCTTCTGTAGTCATTGTAGAACTGCACACACCTTCTACATCTTTGTTTTGGTTTTATCAATGCAGAATAACTTCGATCTAACTCCCCAAACAAACAACCATAAAATACATAGCCAGCAACACAAAATCCCCTAGTAATTGCTGGAAGGAAACTCTAATCCCACCAGCACCCAGTACACACTGTAGCTGTGTGACCTTGGGGTCATTTAGCCACGTGCATTTCCTGCCGGTTAACTAACCATGCCCTAGGCATTGTAGCAGGCTTAGGAGAACAGAAAGCAGTGTGAATCTTGGGGGTCTCTGGCTGCTGTGATCCAAGGAGGGAAGGTCAGGCAGGTCCTACATTGGCCCAGCACCCAGAGGCACTGTTTCTGTCCCTGTGGATATCAAATGCTTCTGCTTCCACATTTACCTTCTCTTTGCTGCCACATTCGTGTTATTCCGGTAGACATCCCTTGATGTTCATATGTCATTAAGAGAGTGTCTTCCTATGTGAACAAATGAGTCACAATATGTGTCATGAGATAAAATACCAAGAGAAATTTGAAAGCTTCAACCCCTCACCTTCTTCTGTACTCTCTTGCCATGCAGCCCAATAATGGGCTCCCCTATATCTCTGGGTTCAGCGATGGGACCTGCCTTCATCAGTGGGATGACAGAGATAGTTTCTGTTTGAATATTTTAACTCTGCCATTATAGCGCATGGACAAACCCAGCAGGGACCAGCCTATATTAACTAGTTTCTGCAGATACATGAGAAATAAGTGTTAAGTGTCAGGTCGCATGAGTCTGGAGGTGATATATTACATATATTTGCTGTACAACAGTATCAATATCAATACATATTTTGTATATTTGCTATATAATGTATTTTGCATATTAAATTCTATATTTACTATGCAATGTATCAATAAAGTTCTTATACTTTCTTTCCCCTCAATACCCAAAGGCTTTTTGCCTCTTGGGTCATTATGTTAGGCAGGGGCTTCTGTAAGGAAACCATGAAGATATAACACTCTTTTACCTAACAGTTACCTTCAAGTCTAATACATGTGATCTCCAAGGTGGACATATTACTCCCACTTTATAAAGGAGAAAACAGAGGTTCATGGAGATTAAGTTACAATTATGCAAAAGCAGAGTTATATACCTGAGCCTGTATGATTCTAAACCCAAAGATCATTGCACTATTCACCTGCTACTCTTACTGTTTCTGTAAGATCAGTCAGGGTAAGGGCCAGCAAGATGGCTCCTAAGACCCACATAGTAGAAGACAACGAACCAAATTCCACAAGTTGTCCTCTGACTTCCATCACATCACAGCACATGTGTGTGCTCACATGCACACAAACACGCACCACAGATACACAAAGTCAATAAATAGATAAAAGGGTTTTTTTTCTCTTTAAGGTAAGCAAGAAGAGAAGGAAGAAAGAGGAGACAGAGAGGCAGAAGGAGGAGGGTGCAGGAGGAGGGGACAGGAGGAGGAGGGGCAGGAAGAAGGGGGCAAGGGGAGAGGCAGGAGGAGGGGCATGTTTCCTTTAACCCCTTTCAAGCAGCCTGGAAGAGATAGTGCCTCAGGTGGGGCTCACCAACTAGGAAAGGGATGTTCCTATGTTCCTAGCCTTGGGATTTAAATATAAATTTAGGTTGCTGATAATTAAAATGATTTATAAATCAGTCTCTGGTTTGATAACCAGGCTTCTGGCTCTGCTGCTCCAAGGTGTGTGGCATTTTCCAGCTTTGTATTGAGGCAGAACAGCCTTTACCAGTAACCAAGCTACCAGAAGTACCATTTGACCCACGTTAGACTGCCTTATGTCTAACTGTGGGGTAGCATTGAAATCTATGTTTAATTACATAAGCGGATATTTCTATCAATTATCTTACTACCTCTAAAAGAGAAGACCCATTTTTAAAGAGTTACTAGAAAGCTAACAAGGGCTGGGACTACAGATCAGTTGTATAGTGCTTAACATGTGTAAGACCATGGGTTCAATACTCAGTGATGACAAAGGCAAGGAAAGGAGCAACACTAGACGTGTGCAAATATACACAACCTACTCTCAGGATGACTGCGATTCATAGATGCTAAAGTCCAGAGGGATGTGAAAAACACTGCTGTGGGTATGGCCACAGATGCCAGTCGTGGGCAACAAAATATGACTTTCCACCTAGAGCCACAGAAAGGGGAGTCACACCGGGGAAGGCGGGACTAAAGAGAATGGAAAGATGCGCTAAGGGCAGAAGACTATATTTAGATGTACAGGGTCAACTCAGCTGGAATGATGTCATTAAGGAAGAATGGAGGAGGTGAGGAAGGACAAAGACGGAGAAGAGGGGGTGCATCCCAGATGGGGAATGAAGTTATGCGAATACACAGGCTTGATAAATAGGACTGCGCATGACCGGAAGCAGAACTGCCTGGCTGAAGCTGGTTACCTGGGGGAGAAAGGCACACAAAAATGTGTCCCTTTTCAAGCGTTTGTTACTCTGTATTACTTGTCCCACTGCTGTGATCTCAAGTTGTGGTTAAAACTTAACTCTATGACTTCCTTTAAAATTAATCTTCATTAATGGTACTGGTGAGAACTTGATAATGAAAAATACTCAATACTTCTAAATGATGCTATAATTCTGATTAAGTCCCCCCCCCAGGATATTATGCAATAACTTGGGGATGTCTCTAATGGTCAGAAGAAGTATCCTGTAAAGTATTTCTAAATTTATTCACAAATATTTATCGATCTAGTGTATGTATCTAGCCTCTGTTCTCTCAAACTTAGTCAAATAGGGTCACACTGCCAGGTGAACAGGTAGTCCATGCTGTGTTCCAAATACAATAGGAAGGGGTATCCCAATTTAGGAGACCAGGGAATACATCCTAGAACCAAGACGGGAAGTAGGGTTCAGTCCAGTGAGTAAGGCGGAAAGACTCTGGGCCAAAACATTAGTCTGGTGTTTGAGGAGCTACAGCAAGAGCAGCTTGTGTTTACCCCAGAGTGAATGTATGGGACTATAAGAGGAGGAAATCACAGATCAGAATACACAGGGGCAGTGTGTTCCACTCAGGGATCTGGACATGGCTAATTTATGGTTGACACATGGAAAAAGAAGAAGGAGGAGGAGGAAGAGAAAGAGGAGGAGGAAGAGAAGGAGGAGGAGGAGGAGGAAAAGAAGGAGGAGGAGGAGAAGGAGGAGGAGGAGGAAGAGAAAGAGGAGGAGGAAGAGAAGGAGGAGGAGGAAAAGAAGGAGGAGGAGGAGAAGGAGGAGGAGGAGGACGAGGAGAAGAAGAAGAAGAAGAAGAAGAAGAAGAAGAAGAAGAAGAAGAAGAAGAAGAAGAGAAGAAGAAGAGGAGGAGAAGGAAGAGGAAGAGGAGGAGGAGGAAGAAACTGGGCCAATATCCTGATTTGTAGATTAAAAGTTTGTACACATGGTATTGTTATCAAAGACTGAATAAATATCTCAAATTCCATGGTGGTGAGGAAGGCTGAAGCCTGAGCAAATGAGATCACTCAAAGGTAGACTGTGTTTGAGGCCATAGGAAAAGATGGCCCAACACAGATGGCAACAGGTTCCTTGAGCTTCAGAGAGAGGGAGAGAGACCTGAAGTCCTCAGTATAGGGAGATAATAATCACATCGATAAGATCTTCCTGGGTGAGGTGAGGAGACACAAATGGCCAATTAATATTTGAAAAGTGTTCAATATTCTTAGCCATTGGGGAAATGCAGATTAAAACTACATTGTGATTCCATTTCACCCTAGTCCAAGTGGCTATCCTGAAGGAAACACATGGTAGTGAACATCAGAGAGGATATGGGGAAAGAGGAAGCCTTATGTACTGCTGAAGAGATTTCAAACTAGCAAAATCAGTGTGGAGTACCCCTGCCCAGCCCCCAAAAATCCCTGGAAAGAGACTGTAGAAAATTAAGTGTCTGAGGACTGGAGTGGGTGTATGTTGGTATGGACTGGCCATGTCAAGGACCCTAGAGCTTCAGATCTGTGAGGAAATGGTAAAGCCTTCCCTTCTGGCCTCTGTGTGGATGTTGGTACTGTGTGCAAACAATGTCCATCATAGCTTTCTCCCCTGGATATTTATTTACAGCCTGAACACTGCTCCCTATAGAGATGGCTCATACTACAATTAGCTAAACCTGTTTCCTCGTTCCAGCCGTATACCCCAAACCCTACCTCCTTGTTCAGCTCTATGTAAAACACTGCCACCCAGTTCAACTCTAGATAATAAACACCTGTGTTTCAGGGATGCTGCGTTTTCTCCAACCAAAAGCCTAGCCCATCCAACCTCAGCTTCTCTGTGTGTCTGGGTTGTATTTTCTTCATTGCTGGCCACCCCAGTTAGATCTGTTCATGGAGTCATTTTGTGTGTGGCATAAAACTACTGTATGGTCCAGCTATACCACTCCTGAGTATATGCCTGAAGGATTCCAGATCTGAGTACTACAGAGATACCACACATGTATGTTGATTGCTGCACTCGCTGGAGAATGATAGCCTAAATGCCTATCAACAGACAAACAGATAAAGAAAATATAGCACATAGACACATCTTTCATTCAGCTATAAAGAAGAACAAAATCGTAACGTTTGATGTAGAGTGGATGAGACTGGAAAGTCAAAGAAGCCAGGCACAGAAAGACGAATATCATGGTGAACCTAGATTTACATGATTTACATGGGTACACACACACATACATGCACACACACAAACACACAAAGACACACAGACATATAGACATAGACATATATATACACATACAAATACACTCATACAAACACACATGCACTCACACAACCATACAGGCACACAGACATACATACACACACATACAGACACACACTAATATAAAGCAAACACACAGGCACTCACACAACCACACAGACACAGAGACATACACACAAACATACATGCAAACACACACATACACACACTAATTGAAAACAAACACACAGAAACACACATGCACTTGTAACATACACACAAACACACACACATAGACATACATACATACACATACAGACATACACTAATACAAAACAAGCATACTCACACAGACACACATGCACACACAGACACACACCCACACAAACACACACACATAGGGCATGAGGAAGAAAGAGGAGAAGAGGAAGACTAAAGTTAGTTAGTGAGGGCAATAGATATATGGTAAGTGAAAGGGACTGTTTGAGAGGGAAGACGATGGGAGCTTTTGAGAGACAGGGAGAGAGGAAGGGAAGGCACTGAGGAGACGAGTAAGAACAAAATGTAATGTCATACATTTATAGAAATGTTACAGTGAAACTCATTATTTTGTATTCTATCTCAAAGTTTTGATTGAAATATTAAAAAAAGAAAGATCTTCAATGTTGAGTATCACGAGTGAAGAGAATCACACAGCCCAGGAGAAACTCTGCTCTAGAGGGACACAGTGAGAGGTGGCTGGAGCAGAGGCTGGGAAGGTGTACCCAGGTGTAGTAAGAGAGAACAGGAGAGGGGGAGGGGGAGAGGGAGAGGGAGAAGAAATTTAAAGGGCTATGCTGACTGTCAATGTTTTTACCTGAAAAGATTTCAAAAGTATAACCCAATACTTGCTTAGAAAGGGAGTCTGAAAATTGAGATTATACAGCTTGAAGAAACCACTTTAGTCAGAGCTTTTAAAATGCTCTCAAAACTAGTTTTTAGATATGGCCAGTTATCTTCATAAAGAGCCACCTACAGCTTTAAAGTGGATTGCCAGAGGAAAAGAATCTCATGTGCTATGCCGTTGGCCTTCTTGTGAAGGAGAGACTCTTCTGTCCCTAGGCTCTGCCTCCCAACAACCACTTAGTAATAGATTCTCAGGAGTAGAACTCCTTAAAATAAAGGAAAAGAGGGCTTTACACATTAATTAGTTTGGGGAACTCAAGAGGTATTTTACTAAAAGCCAGAACAGATGCAAATTGTGTCCAATTATTGACCGATGGGACTCACCTGCTTCTGAGTGCCAAAGGCCAGACAGAGTCAGAGGTCAGCACCTAAAGCCCACACTTGCCTTCTGCAGAGTAGCCTCATCACCTTGGCTCTTTCTGAGTTGGAGGAGTATCTAGAAGTAAATATTTCCTTAAACACAGCCCCATCACCAGTGACAATTGAGCAGCTAAACTTGCACTTTAGATTTAAGTGAGCTGGTGTCTTGTAACTGGGTCTCTCTGAAACATTGCTGCTGATTTAGTGTGAGAATACTTCTTAACACCTTGAGGCTTGTGTTTTCAAACACCAACAGCATGCAGGTAGAGAGCCAAAGCACTTATTTGCATACATACCTGGGGGAAAGGGGCAACTAGGCACAGAGCTTAGAAGAAATCCTAGTTCTTAAAAACCATGTGAAGAATGTCAATCACTGTCTTTGAAAACTGACACGGAGAAAGAAGCTACATCTGGACAACTCCACCCTGCCTTCTCGAACAGACTTCCTGCTCTTCCTCCCTTGGGAAGCAAGGTGGGCTTTCTTGTTTGTTTTTCCAAGAAACCATCCAACGTACGGAAAATCTGAGGCCCTATTCTCTGCCCCCGCCCCCACTGGTCACATAAATATACAGGGTTGGAATTATGTCCCTACTCAGACTTTACACCAGCACACCGCTCTGGTCTAGGCTGAGGGTCCTGCAGTCAGGCACGCAGCTGGAGGGCCGCTCCGTGACGCTGTTCAAGGTGCTGAAGGTCTTTAGGCTTGAAGGCTGAAACCCACCCACAGGCACTAGACTGGGGGTTGAAGGGTGAGGCTACTGCTGGGTGGACGGGAGGTGGTGTTGGAAACAGCTACATCCCATAAAGCTACAGCCAACTCCACCCTTAGTCTTCAAGTCTACCTCACTGGCTCAGGTCTTTGCTCTTCTCACTGTATCTCCTTCTCTCTAGTCTTCTTTACAATATTTTACATTATCAGCTTATCAGTCATGGCCTTCTCTGGCACTGTCACCTGTGCCATTCTTCTTCCACTAGTGGCCACTTCTCTTTGGTCCCACACACATTTCTTGTTTTCTCTGCCACCCCACCCCAAACCCCACCCAACTTAGCAGGATGTTGTTACCTCAATTGCTCTGTGGTCCAAGACCTCACTCATGGTAGAACTGTTGGCTGGTTTCTCTTTGACAATGAAACAGAGGCTGGGTTCTCAAAGGATCATGGGAAGGCCTCTTATGATATATATCTAAGAAGGTAATGTTAGCATTGGGCAGCAATGTGAAAGATAGTGAATGAAGCATCAGTAAGAGACAGGAAGTGAAGGACGGGGCCTTGGGTGAGGCGAAGCTGACAACAGGTCAGAGACTCCCAGCAGGTGAAACTGTAGTTACCAGTGTCTCTGTAGCAAGTCTTGACTCTGCTCCTCCTCCAGTCTGTACTTGCTGCTCGATCCAAGTAATGTATCCATACTCTGTTTATGCTAAAAGCACTGTGTGCACAGTTCTATTTACTGTAATGCACAGTAATAGAAAGAACATAAATAGACTAGGGAGGGTTAGTGGGAGGAGTGTGTGTGTGTGTGTGTGTGTGTATGTGTGTGTGTGTGATAGTGGGCATGCATTCGCTCATGCTCAGATCAAAACTGTTTAATCAGCAATAACATGATTCAGCAGTTGGGAAATGTAAACAATTGGTGAAACTGCTTGCTTTGGTCAAAACCCTGGAGAGGCCCAAGAGACTGGGCCAAACTCCAAGGAAGGCAGTGCCAGCAAGATGCCCCCCTCCCTTGGATGAGGGGCAGAGTCTGGCCCCACCAGCAGATGACTAGTGTGACCTTTGGCTTTTGCAGCACACACACATTTGGGTTGGGGTTAATGGCACTTTGCAGGGAGCTCCAATTGAGTAAACAAAAAAATGCCTTGCCCTGTTCTAATGGATCACATTATTCCAAGGCCTAAGCCTTCATCTAGGCCCCTGCAGCTGCTCTGCAGGTCAGACTACCAATAAAGCAATTAGCCAATGAGAAAACTCTTCTTCCCGGAGGGGGACTCTGGGCGTTTTGCTTCAGTTGCTGCCCTTTGCTTTGGGTTGTTTTTGGTTTTTGGTTTTTTTTTTTTTTTAACAGGCAATCTGCATCAATTGGAGCCTCTTACAGCAGACTCCAGGATAAGGGAAGTGAAATTGTGTGTTCACTCAAAGTGATATTTTAAGGGGCTAGCCCCTTGTTCAACACAACCTAGCGAACCCCTGCTTCCTGTTCAATTAACCTGAACCATAGCTGAACTCTGCCCTTTGAACTCACTCAGCAGATAAATACATTAGCTCACCTAAGGAATCATTAATATTTTTCAATCACATAAGACAAACATGAGTGTACAAAAACAATCTAAGAGAGAGCCAATTGCAAAGAGTCCATGTGCCATGTTGAAAAAAAATTCACGAATGGATGTTACTTATGGAACGACAAAAAAAAGGGAGGGGGCAGCAAAGAAAGGATGGGACTGTGCCAGTAATTCAAGTGACAAAGGGATTTTCACTTTCATATCTGCAAGTGGGAGATATGAAATACGTAGCAATTCCCACTTCATCTACAGTGCTCTATGAGAAACCCTGGACTTCATTCCTAAACTGGCTCCTATTGCTCCCTTCCATCACCATGGCTCCAAGCCCCTTCTTCTTAAGCAGTTTTGGTGTCCATGATCATATATGGAGTCCAAGGTATTGCAACTTTAGGAACCATTTTTATTCTTGCTGTCCCACAAACCAACCACAACAATTATCGTGGCAGAAATAGTGCTTTTTACATGAACTGGTTTAAATGAGCCAAGTTAGTGGTTCAATTGAAATCGCCTTACATTAGGAAATGATGTTCATAAGACATGACTAGTCTTTGCCTAGAAACTGATTTTCATTTGTGAGAGGGGGAAAAAAGGAGGGGATTTGCTAAATGCATCTAATTTATCTTTATCTCTGCATGTCATTTCAGAGTGATCAAAACACGGCCAGCTGTGTCACTATACATTTCGGTCTGATTTAATTTCACTTCCCACAATTCTGCCTCCTGCCCCCTCCCATTTCATCCCCCTTTTTCAATTTTTTTGTTTGGCTTGGAATGTGGGCTTAATGCCCAGCTATCCTCCATGAGAACACTTAGAGGAATATCATAGGCACGAAGGGTAAATCTATTGAACGAGGGTCTTTAACTATGTGGTTTCCTTAAAGGGAAAGGTTGGATCAATAGGATCAATATGAAAGGTTTCCCTGGCCCTGCATAAAAGGGTAAGGGCTTCTCTCTTCACTGGTTTAACTTTACTCTCTGACAAATGCAAATCAATGGATCTGTGTTTACAACAGATTCCCTAACAGACTCAGCTTGGGCAAAGCCCAAAGCCTCACCTTAGGAGGTAGGGAGACCAAGCTGCTCCAGGGAGATGCTCTAGGGTAGAATGGGAAACTGCTGGTAATAGCCACCAAGCAAGAACTGGCTTAATACACATCCAGACCCCACTGCCTGGGACCTCTCCAAAGAGGAGCAAAATGCATGACAGACAGGTTCCTTTAAGAATGTCAGGCAATATAAAGCTCATGTTCCGGGATCTGGTGAGGCAGTCAATATAGCTTCTTATCAATAGAGATCTAAAAGGCTGACCATACAGAAGCAGTGCTGAGATATCTGCGCATTTGAGTCCTGTCAGGGCTCACACTTGCCCTTTCTTAGGTGACAGCTGGGGCTTCTTGGTCATGACAAAGCAAACCACGAAAATGGCGGTTTGCCTTTTAAAAATGTGATGCCTTCCAGAAATTACATGATTTTGAGTCAATACCAGTCACAGAGAAATTATTTTTCTTCCTACAGGAGAAAGTATATGTATATTTGGTTACAGGAACCAAAGTCTGATGCTGATTAAATTACACTGGAGGTGTGCTTCCAACCCAAACAAAGTCTGCTTTCTACCGAAAGAGTAATGGATCTTCAAGTGGTGAGAGATGCATAGAGGAGGTGTGCAGAGCCTGCTGGCTCTCGGGGGTGGGGGATGGGGGGTGGGGGTGGGAGGTGTGGACTTTAATTCATAATAAGTATCCACAGCCTCCAAGAATCCTACTTCCCAAGTGAGAAAAACCTCTATCTCTGGGCTCTGTCTATTCTGTCAGGAATATCCAGTTAACTTCCTTGCCTCCTACCCAATACACACCATGTGATCTTTACAGTCACTGTTTTGTCTGACACTTGGAAATCAAAACATCTCCCTCAGAGGCACTAAGGTTGTCTGAAGGGAAGGCTGGGCCAAAGAGCAGTGGCATTGCCTCTCACCAGGAGGAAGTCACTCAGGCTCCTCTGAACCAGACAGGCTAGAGTCCTCTTCATGCATTCAGCCATGAAGAAGAGTTTCCCTCTGAAGGAAAAGGCGTTCCTCGGTTCAATGGGGGAGAAGAGTCCCCCAAAGGATGAGAGCAAATATTACCCAGAGAGTGTGCCCACGGAGTTTCAGCCCAAACACCCACCCCTGCCTCATCCTCTTCTCCAGGGCCATTTATCCAGACAATTATCTCTATTTATGCGCTCTTTGTTTCTCTTCCTTTGGCAAGAACCCAGAAACTAAATCTCTCTGCTTTTCCTTTGAGGTTTTCATTTCTCCAGAGATTCCTCAGGATGTTACCACTTTTGGCAAAGACATTTTTCTGACAACCCTAGCTACTAGCCATGCCCTAAGCTATACTTTCTTCCCAAGAGCTGTCTTCCTCTGTCCTCTGGTCTCCTATGCACATGGGAATTTTAATTCAAATGGAGGACTCTTCTTGTACCCAGAGGTGATCATTAAAAGACTGTCTGGAAAGCAGGTCCAGGGTCTGGACAGTCTTGACTTAGAATGTAGCTGTTGCTAAGACATTATAGAGACAAAAGATGCGAAACAATCGATTTAACCCTCACCCTACACATTTCAGCAGGAATCCTGCCATTTAGATTTTAAATGGGGTTGGGGGTAACCCAAGAGTTCCACTCTACAGAGACCCTACTCAGCTCTCCTAGAGGGGAGAGGTGACAGATAAGACAGATGTCATCCAGAGCCTTCCACACCAAAAAGGAACCACCTATGCTCCTTGGGGAATCTTGTAACCACATGGCTTTTAGAGACTAGGGCACTTTGCTCCCTCGTTTTAAGGAAAGCCACTGGTGGAAAGATAAGAAATTACCACCTGATCTTTCCCACATTCAAAGCAAAACATAAGATTTACATCTTCTTTTCTTCCCCCTCCCCCATTTTTTTTTCTTGGAGAAAGTAGGAAAACACCCCTTTCCATCAAGGGTAGGACACTCTTGAAGGAAAACATTAGTTTACTCGTGTATATGAATATATTTATAACACACACAAGCACATGCACACACATAGATTTACAAGCATCTAAAACAACTCTTGCCCTCTCTGTAGAAAATTCACCTCAATGCTCCTTTTCAAAGAACAACCCACCACTTAGCTTGAAAAGGGATTAAGAGTGTAGTTCTTTCCTCTCACTCATAGATGGAAAGAAAAATTTCTAGAGTTTTCTATCTGGTGGATTGGATGTGTGTCTCAGAGCAACTCGCCCCCACAAGACACCCCCCCACACACACCCAAGGATGGGCCCGTGGCCTCAGAGTCAGGTGGAAAAGTGTAGAGTGGGTGTTCCCCTAGTTACCTTGCTTAAGGTTTCAGCACATGAAGATAGAGGACAATCTCCTTCCAGTGATTAACCCAATTAGTTCACAGCAGATCGGGCCATTCTGAGGGATGACGATACTGAGGCTGAATTCAACAGTCCAGCTAACTCATGGGTGCAAACTCTGCAACTCGGACTTTTAGTACTAAAATCTGTAAGGACCAGGTCATGCACGGATCATTGAAGCTCGGCCTTCGCTGACAGTTTTAGACACATTTCTAAACTTAATCGAGAGAGAAAGAACGAATTTCAAAACTAAGAGGTTTTCCAGGACAGTTTTGATGGAAAGAGGGATGGAAGGAGGCTGAGAGGCTGGGAGAGAGAAGGAGGGAGGGAGGGAGAGGGAGAGGGAGAGGGAGAGGGAGAGGGAGAGGGAGAGGGAGAGGGAGAGAGAGAGAGAGAGAGAGAGAGAGAGAGAGAGAGAGAGAGAGAGAGAGAGAGAGAGAGAACTAGCCAGAGTTCCGATGGATCAAGTACAATGGTCAAGGGCAGCAGGGAAGATGAAAGCGTTTTGTTGTGGTTTTGTTTTGTTTTAGAGCGGGATCACCAATTGTCACCCCAAGTAGTGCAGATTGTACAGTGCGCGCGCAGCGGTGGGTAAATGGGACCCAGAAGCCCTGTGAAAGGACAAGAAAACCTATCGAGAATGGAGCTGGCTCCAAAGGCTGCTCGCAGGAGGAGCTGCGGTCAGACCTGAGAACTGGGCCTCAGCTGGCGTGGCCGGAGCGCCAGGGATCCTGGGCACTGGCGAGCGCTCTTCTGGGAAGAGTGAGCCGGCCGTCGGACTTACTGGAAACGCGCCGGATCAGGTTCCAGATCAATGAAATCTGGGTCCACACGTTTACGTTATTGTTGCCAGCATTAATGC
The DNA here is from genome assembly GCA_036184795.1 of Tokudaia tokunoshimensis. Taxonomy (NCBI): domain Eukaryota; kingdom Metazoa; phylum Chordata; class Mammalia; order Rodentia; family Muridae; genus Tokudaia; species Tokudaia tokunoshimensis. The sequence continues at coordinate 54,467,949 of BTHU01000017.1, read as the reverse complement.
TCTTTTAATCTTCTAAACATTATCAGCATCGATCTCCCTCCATATACACATTTGTTTGAGAAAGTGACATAACCGCACCGTGGAAAGCCTGGAATAAAAATAAATGCGCCGCCCCTCTAATCCACCGCTCCCAGCGGCCTGGAATACTTCTCGGAGCTCGGGTTCATACAGCTCCCTCACATCCCGCCTTCCTCTACAATCTCCTGTCCGTCTCAATCTGTGTTAGGAGGGCATTCTTTTGGGACTAAGGACTTGACACCGCAAGGACACCGGTAGTGAGCTTTCCAGTTATTAATCCGACCAGGCAGCAAGCTAACAGGGCGGTCTGTTCTGTACCGATGTGTACTGGGTTCGGCCTCCTGACTCGGATCCCCAAACTAAGGCCCTAGGAATGGCGGGCTGCGCGCTGGACTGGACAAACAAGATGGTCCGGAATTATTCTGGGTGGGGAACGGAAGGAACGTTGTGACGGAGGTCCACTTCATTTTAGCAAAAAATAATAAATAAATCAGTTTCCCGCGTCATCTAAAAGCACCTGTACTGGGCGGCAGGAGACGCGCACGTACGAATGTCTGGGCAGGAGCTATGGGGCGATCATGATCTGATCACATCCCTGAGGCGGGCGACAAGGGGATCCGACGGCATCCAGTTGGTTAAGGACTTTAAAACCTCCTGAACTGAGTGTGCTTTATCCTGTCTGTTTGGGGGCTGCTTCCTCGAGAAGGTCACACTGTCTTCACGCAGTTGGCACTGGAGCCTGGCTCCCGGAAGACCAACAGGGAAGCCTCGCTACTTGGAGGCAGAAACCTGTTATGACGGTAATAGCAGCCACACTATTGTTTTCCTGCGTTGAGAAAATAATAATAATAATAATAATAATAATAATAATAATAATAATAACCTCTCATCATTAAAGTCTCGGTTTTCCTCCACCAAGCGATGGACTCGGGTTCTTCCCTGAGCTCTTGAGGTTCCTCCTAGTTCCCTTTTGTGCAGTGTGCAGAGGCCCTCGAGGATCAAAGCCAGAGAAAGTGTGCTCGAACCTGCATGAGTTCCTCCTCCGGCCAGGATAATAAGAACGGCCCAGCGGGATCCCGTCTTTGGCCACTCCCAACCTATTTGGCCAGTTGTTACCACTAGCCATTCTCACCACCCAGTGAGTTTAGAGTTTCTTTCCCTGACTTCTATGTTGGGATAATCCGAACTTTCCTAACCTGCCAGTGGTTTCTGCTATATACCCGAGCTTGGCTGTGCTCACAGCAGAAAGACCGGGAGGACTCATGGGCTGGCATGAAGATACAGCTTTCCCAGTGACTGGGCACACTTGACCTAAAGATAGAACTTGAAGATGGTAGCCAAATCAGAGTCCCTCTGACTCTTGTCCAGATGGATCTCAAAATGATAAAAGAAGAGAGAGAGAGAGAGAGAGAGAGAGAGAGAGAGAGAGAGAGAGAGAAGAGACTGTGAGACTATAAGAATGAGGGGGATGTGAATGGGTGGCTAGATGTGGCCCCAGGTTGTGAAGGTGCCGGGCCATCCTGGGGAGTCGCTGACTTGTTTAACCCCAGAGTCCCTCCAGGATGCTTCCCAGCGGGGTTTCCCGTCGATCAATAGCAATCAAAGACCTCCCTTTTCTCCTCTGTGCGATTCTGTTCCCTACTCTACTGAGCACATAATACCTATTTACCCGACTCCAGCTTTTGCCTCAGTGTCTGAGGGGACTGATCTACTGACCCCATACTGAAAAGCCTCCTATAACCACCCAACGCACTTGTAGTTGCTGATAAAAGGGTCAGATAAAAGAAGGCGAAGGCTCTTGTCCCCTTTCATCTAAGGTTATAAAACAGACTCACATTTAAATGTTTGAGAAAAGCCGGGTCCTCAGTGCACTTTCCCTGTCTGCGATCCCCGCCGAAAATCACGATGCATGATGCATGGTCTGTGGTCTGGAAGGCTTGCCTCCAGGAGTCACCCCGCAACTCTCCAGGAGTTTGGGGGCTGAGAGCCCCAGGTATCACACTCTTCCTCATCCACTGTAGAAAAGCTCGCTGCAAGGGGAAGCTTAACTTTCAACACAGACAGAATGCTAGTGTTTGTAAACAGCCCTGTCCTTTGCCGGACGAGCGTGAGGGGGCGGCAGCGCTCCGAGATGGGCCAGAGCGGAACAGCTGTCATCGAGAGCCTTTTACTGTGCCCCAAGGAGCAGCTGCCAAGTTCCTTCTGGCCCCCCAAGCGGAGGAAACCAACCAATGCTTGAGACCCCTTGAGTTCCTACAGTATTGGGGAATGGGAAGTCTAAAACGAAGTTACCATAATGAGAGCGATCATTATGCCTCCAGCTCGCAAAGCTTTATCTTTGCTAGGGACCAGGGGCAAATCCGAGGAGAGTGTAGAAGAGGACGAAGAATAAACTAACGGAGAAAAAAGATTAAAGTCGGCTTCGAACTCCGTTCAAAACAGTCCACAGCCCACTGATTTTTGAAGGGAATTTTCTGGAAGAAATCTCTTTTCTTTACCCTTTTAGATTGACAGGGGAGGTTGCTGAGTAGTGAACAAAACCCAGCAGTAGGCAAAGGAGGGGGTTGTAGGTGGAAACGCCTTCTCACTCGGAGCAGTGATCACACCGCGGGACACAACCCTTAGTTCTGCTAGGCAACGGCAGGACGCACCCCACAAAACCCGGTTTGGTGGTGGAAGAAAGTCTCGAGGGACAGGAAAGACACCTGAACTACAAGATCGAGAGCTAGTGAACGCAGGATTCAGATCCACGCGAATCCAAATACGGTTTTGTTTTTTTTTTTTTTTTTTTTTGCGAATTAAGGCCAACGCTAGTTGTTCTAGAGCACCAAGAAGCATCGAGAAGTCACCCAGTTAGGTTTGCAGCTGGGTTTTGTATGTCCTCACCAGTGGGAGGTCTGGACACCTTTCCCCTCTGGGTCCTCGGTTCAGGCCTGGGGGCAGAACAGTTGTAGCACTCTGGTAGTCGGGTCTGCCCGCACAAAAGCTCGAAACTGTGTCAGCCGCAGCCCAGGCTGCGTCTTTCGCTTTTGCACCCACCGCCCACACCGGAGATTTCAGTGTTCCTAGAACAATAGAGCGCTGTACCTCGCCTCTTGGCCGCTAGAGGAGGCTCAGAGAGCCGTGCCCGCTCCGGAACAATGTAACCCGCGCGTTGACCGGTCCCCTGCCGCGGGCTGCCAGGCCTCCCCGCCACTCCACTACGCGCACAATCAGCGCCCGCTTTAATGCAAAGGCGGAGCTTACAGCCCGCTGAGGCCAAGAAGCATTAACTAACTCGCATCTTAATTTCTCAGCGCCTCTTTCCAGAGAGCGCCCTAACCTCTCCTGGAGACCTAGCAAACCTCAGCAAATCCTAGTAAATGCTCGCAGCCCAGCAAGGGGTACAGTGAGACACTCTGGTGTCTCGTTCCTCCTCTTCCCAAAGCGATAGTGGGTGGGAAGGTTTGTTGCAGCCCCAAACCTTGGTCTTTGCACCCTCTTATCTGTAGGCAGTGACACAAGAGCTGGCCAGACTCTGCTCTTTTGGTGGGTCACAAAGTCCTTGGGTTAACCCGAAAGCACTGGATAGGTTCCGGCACTGGCGTTGTACCCCGGTTGGCTTTAGTTTTCATAGCCGAAAGGGTGTGTATACCTCCTGCCAATGACTAAAGAAGTTTGCCTGCTTTTTGTGGGTAGGAGGTGAGTGAAGAACTTTTTCTTTTTTAAGGATCAAAACCCACTAACAGTCAAAAGCGTCTACATAAGGAGACCAGGCATCATGGGAAACTGAAATCTGTTGTCCTGGGAGTTCAAATGCACAGGTTGTTGGCTGAGGGCCGTTCGTTCTCGATTTTCACATCCCCAAAACAGGGCTTCTAGAGTCCCCAAAACAGGGCTTCTAGAGTCCCTAAAACAGGGCTTCTGGGGGATACTAGTCCCCAAAACAGGGCTTCTAGAGTCCCCAAAACAGGGCTTCTAGAGTCCCCAAAACAGGGCTTCTAGAGTCCCTAAAACAGGGCTTCTGGGGTACACTAGTCCCTAAAACAGGGCTTCTGGGGGACACTACTCCACAAAACAGGGCTTCTAGGGGACACTAAGAGCCCCGACCCGCCTCACACAGAAGAAGGACAGGAAAAGGTTGGCACACTGATAATAGGACGAAGAAGGGGTGGGGGGAGGACTGGCAATGAAAACTCAGAGTCAAGGAAGGAGTGTGAAAGCAAGAGATGAAAAGAGGGAGGAGAAAAATAAGGGGAGAGGAGAAAGTGAAAATGGAAGAAAAAGAAAGAAGAAAGAGGACGTATATAGAGGAGAAGGGAGAATAAGCTAACTAGCTGAGTCCGCGCACAGACCAGCCCCACAAGCGCAGTGGGGCAGTTTCCCCAGCAGGCTGGCTGCCGGCTGCCCTTGGCTTACCTGCCAGGCGTAAGGCAGACATGCGCTGGAACTCGGGCTCCTGCAGCCACTTCCACATCCTGCGGAAGGTCTCCCTGCCAGATTTGAGTTTACTCCAGGGTTTGGGATTCCGGAGCAGGTCGGAGAGAGTCCCCTGAGACCGGCATAGAACCCTCTGTGCGAAGATCGCCTGTGGGATGCTGTAGCGCTTCAGCTCGGCGGTGATACGCTGGGCCACCTCTTTGGTGTTGATCTCTTCCAGCTGCCCCGACGTGGCCACCTGAGAACCCGAGGAGGACGAAGGGGGCCGCTCGCGGCTAGGAGCCAGCACTGGCCCGTGGGACTGAGTGTGGCCAGGGTGGTGTAAGCCATTGAGGTGAGACATCATGGCCGCAGGCGGGGTGCCTAGGCCTCGGGACAGGTGTTGCTCACCGCGGGTCAGCATGGCAGTGTGGTGCGCGTCGAAATTGGGGCTGAGCATTTTGTCATGGCCCGGCGGACCGTAGTTGGGCAGGCTCTGCTGAGCATTGTGAAGGCCACCCAGCCCGTTGCCCAGCGGTGTGGCAGCCAGCGGAGACAGGCTTTGGCTCATGCTAGGCATCTCCTTGTAAGGACTATAAAGGTTGTTCATGGACGGAAGCCCGCGCTCGTCCCGCATGAGAGTGAAGCTGCCACTGACGTTGCCGGACAGACGCTGATGGTGATGGTGGTGGTGATGGTGGTGGTGAGGGTGGTGGTGAGGGTGCGGGTGGTGGAACTTGTCTGAGACCGTAGAGATGGGTGGCAGCGGCTGGAGCGGCGTCAGCGTGGTGTAGGTGTTGCTCATGCCCATGCCTGGCGGGGACGAGTCGCAGGACATACTCATGGCGTGGTGCAGCGGGATGGAGAGCTCTGGCCGGTAGTCGCTGCCGTCCAGGATCGAGGCCATACTGGTGACCATGGCCGAGCGCGACGCCGCGGCTGCCGCCGCCGCTGCGGTGCCCAGCTCCTGATGCGCGGTTGGCGGTGGCGGGCCGCGCAGCGAGCCAGCAGCACCGCGGCCGGCGTGGTGGGGGCTGGGGCTGGCCAGCAGCTCCTGCTCATGGCCCGGGCCCCCGCCCCCGCCCCCTCCGCCCCCGCCGCCGCCCCCGCCGCTGCCGCCGCCGACCGGCCCGTGCAAAGTGCCCAGACTTTCCATTGTCAGCTCCGGGTTCATGGCGCAGCCTTCTAGGTCTTTGGTGAGGCATCGATAGGCGGTGTAGGCAGCCTTCATTCAGTCCATCGGGGCCCGGGGGCGGTGGGAGCGGCGGGGGATGCCGGCGGGCTGGCTAGGCACGCGTGGCGTGGTTCGGCCACGGGCTCGGGGGCGGGTGTGCGAGTGCGGGAGTGTGTGCTGGGGTAGCGTGCGTGCGGGTGTGTGCCCCGGGCTGCGGGCGGGCGCGCCCGGGGTGGGGGTGGGGTGGGGGCGGACAGGGCGTGCGTGCGGGAGAGGGGAGGGGGTGGGGAAGGAGGGAGGGATCACCGGGCCCCGCCGGTTGTGCGGGCGCGCTGCCTCGCCATGTCCGAGCCCACTCTGGCGCCGACGTCTTCTGTTTGGGTGAGCGGGAGCTGTCCAGAAGGGCTCTGCCGCTTGCCGGAGCAGCCAACCTATCCTCCCGGGCCCGGGGCGGGACCGTGCCCGATGGGCATGAGGAAAAACCAATCGGCGGTGGTGGCTGCCTCGAAAGGCAGACCTTCTCTGAGCAGCTGCCAATGGCTATAGAGGGGGCGGGGTCGAGCGTTTCAGGTTTGGCTGACAGCTCGGTTCGCCCCCCCCACCCCCATTTTTTTTTTTTTTTTTTTTTTTGCTCCTAGAACCAAGCATCAAGGAGAAGAAGGGAGGAGAAGGGGGGTGATGAGGAGAGAGAAAGAAGCAAGAGTGCAGCGGACTAAGGGGGATTATGTGAGAGATGTCGTTTTCTGCCTCTCCTGAGCAGCAACGGTTTGGGCTGATTGCTACGGTTTCTTTAGTCTCACCTCAAAGCTTTCTTCACTCTTGTAAGCTTGTCGTACGGTAAAAACAAACGCGCGCCTCCTAGCTAGCCACTTCCCGAGAGTCCCTCGTCGAGAGCTAGCGGGCTAGCTTTTAAAATGCAGGCGCTAATGTGTCCTAATGCACGGTAATTTTCCGAGACTGGTATGTGCATAATGTATGGGAGAGAACAACTCGAACGCCTGGGCTGTTTGAGAGCTAGGGCCGCCGGCGGCGGAAGGTTCAGAGGGACGGCGGCGCAAGGAGCCCTAATGCAGGCAAAGTTAACACAATAACATCACTTAATTATTTGGCCAGCCCATAAATCTCTCAGTTATGAGGCTTTAGAAGGCCCCTACTAGATTGCAAAACGAGACTAAAATTCCAGCAGCTGCGGTTTCGAGGTGACCAAATGCTTTTTCAAAGAACAGGGAGGAAGGGGGCAGAGTGTAGAACTCATGGGTCCGGGGGTGAAGATTGTTATTGATATTCACAGCCCAGCAAAAAATTCTCCTGGGGGCAAGGTGTATGTAATATAGTGGGGACAGTACCCGCGGATCTTTCTCTATCAACACACACACACACACACACACACACCCCACTCATTCTGCTCACATTGCTTTTCTGGAATCCTTGAGAGGACTGTTCACCCTAAGTTACGGCCGTGGGTAGGTAACCATAGCCTCCGCTGGTATTTACATTCTACGATCCGAGCCTGGGGCATTGACTACCTACCCGGGAGAACGCTCTCCAAAGCTGTAGCTTTCAAAAAGTACATTTTCGTCTTCCTAGAATTACCGTTGTTTGACAAACCCAGGTCGGGAGGTCGGTGTGGAGGAGAGTTCCACGAACTGTGTGGGGGTTGAGGGGTGGCCGAAGACAGCCAGAGAGGCCAACATGCTGCACTGAAAGCCGTAAAAGTAATAGATTCTTCCAAAGCAGGTTGAGCTCCGTTTGCCTCCGAAGATTCAAGCTAGCTGAGGTTGCGCAGATGTTGCCTTTGTTTAAAGAGACAGTAATTAAGGACAGGGTGGACGTAAGTTTGAGAAGCGTGACCTATTTTCTTTTGATCAGCTGTCAAAAGAAGAGCAGGGGGTCTTCTTAAGACAGCCCCCTCCGACCATTTCCAGCTGTTAGAGAAAACTTGATAAGAAAACAAGGACAACCCACAATACTGTATGTTGCCTTCTTGGGACAAGAGAATGGTTTGATTCATTTGGAAAACAGTTCTTCTCGAAGTGACCTTTGCTGCTGATCTGCTCTCCTTTCCAGTCGCAGACACACCCCACTATCACCCATGAATGTACGGTGATGTTATGCATAGATCTACTTTACTGAGCTCTGGTCAATATGTTGCCAGTTATTCTTTCAAATAGCATCCTCTATGACTTCAAAGCTTTGGTAAGAAAGCAGCACAGCCCAGTCTTCGCCAGATCTCTGGCTTCCCAGCTGTTCACATCTTTATTGTTACAAAAGAGACAGGTGAAATAATGCAGTTTTCTGTCACTCTGTTTTCGTCCCATCTTGCATCCTTCACTGTGTCTATGGTGGCTGGACACAGGATAATTGGAATTAGCTAGTGTCTGAAATACACATCTTGTCAAACAAAAGTTCTCCAGACAGCAACCTGCTTTGGTCCCCAAGTGCTCAGTGACAGAACCCCAGACAACAGGGAAGGGCAAGGCTGGAAATTGTTTCTCTGATGGACTCTAGTGCTGACGGTAACTTACAGTTGCTGTTGTCCCGGCTTCAGGCTCAAGGAGTGACCCCAAGCTGCTGTGGACAAACAGAATCCTAAACATATAAATTTACATTTAAATATTTTTTCAAAATGATAAACTAATTTGCCAGACCACCAAGATAACTCTGCTCCAGGGAATTACATTTCCGAGCCGAGAGCAGCAAGGTGAGTTGCATTTTCTCGCTGCCTGGCTTCCTCCTCTCCCCCTCCTCCCTTTCTCCCTCCATCCCTCCCCCCGCCCCCCTCCTCTCAATCAATATTGACGATCTCAGGAAAATCATGAAATCGCATTGGGCTTCTTTGTATATAATTTCATTGGGTTAAATTAGAGCAGATTTTTTTCCATGATGTTTTTCTAATAACTTTGATGTTGCATATTCCAATTCAGAACCTAATTAAAGGGGAAATGAAAGGGCTTGTTTACTTAGCACTCTAATTTTTACTGATTTGGGTTTTACATGCCCCTTTCCCTTCCTTTCTAAAAAGGACCACTACTTGTCTTCCACGGATATAATTTTAATAGTAGCAATACTAATGAAAACTTGTAATGCTTTGGTGTTTCTTCCTTATTATGTCTTTAATAAAACAAAAGGGAAGAGTTGCTTTTTAATCATCTCGTTTAACCCCATGCTCTGCCTTAAGCTTAACAAGTTCTTTAGGTCGGTGGGCTTGCCTTTTAATGTGAACTTATATGCCACTCTCCCTCCCTCTCCGGCATTTGATTCACAAATAGTCTATGGAAATGTAGTGCCACAATAGGCGTGTTCCTGTTAGAATCCTATGTCAGGCATTGTGTCAGGACCTGGAGGTCCACTTCTCAGTATACCACATCTGCAGGTCAGATGTCCTTTACATTCAGAAATGTGAATAAGTACAGATAAAATGTTTGACAGCTAGATTTGTTTTTTTCATGAAAGAAGAAAAAAATTCTGAACTTAAGTTAGAAATTTTCATTGAAAACACTGAAAATATTTACTATCAGTTTTTCATTTGTATGTATATTTTTCATGTTAAACTGGGGAGATTCAGTTAAAACAGGAACTCCATAAACTATTCATGAAAAAAAAATACAAACAGACCCCAAGTCAATACAATCTGGATAAAATACCATCAGCTTTGTTTTGAAACAAACAAAACAGACAGACAAACAAACAAACAAACAAAAAACCCCCCAAGAGTAGCTATAGCTCCGTCTAGGAAGGCTAGGAAAAAAAAAAAAACACCAAAAACACTCAGAATATATCTGGGTTTTCTGTTGGCTCCAACACATTCGTGCTACAGCTAGGTTTATCTGAACAGTACTAAAGGGGGTGGGGGAATGATGGTGGGCTGTTTTGGGCTATTTTATTTTTGCCCTTCCCCAAACCATCTGGCGTGTGAGTGTAGGGGTATTGATCAGGGTCTGTGAGCTGCAGACCCCATGCCAATCCATAGCCTTTCTGGGAATCAGCATCGCCCATGAATTGCAGCTGTCTGTGTAGCTCCGGGACAAAAATCGTCACACACACACAAAAGTACCCCCTTATCAAACACATCATCCATTCCTGGGTAAGTCAATATCATTTCTTTGTCATTGTTCGAGGGAGGATTATGCAGGAGAAAGTTTTTGTTGTCTCTGTATAGCTGCTGCTGCTACGCCAGCCTTTTCTTTTTCTTCCTTTCTCTTTCTTTCTTTCTTTCTTTCTTTCTTTCTTTCTTTCTTTCTTTCTTTCTTTCTAGGAAGGAGAGCAATTTTCTAGCTATTGAATGGTAATGGTTTTCCAGTAAGGCCTCAAGCATTTATATAAACCGTACAACAAATGCAGTTTCAATATCATGGGGGGGAATTTCAAGAAGAGAAAGAAATTTCTCGTGTTGTTGTACACAAATAACAGCAGTGATAATCAAGGCTTCCTTTTAACGACGGAGAATTTTCTTCCCTTTTCTCAGAGTCCCTTGTAATGAAGACCCGGTGAGGCTCTGTGATTACACGTGCAGATGCATGGTGGGTGTTTGTAGCAGAGAGGGAGCCTTCAGAACTGTGGCTCTGTTTGATATCTCCATTAGCTTCAATTTTCTTGTGTCTGAAAGCTAGGGCTGGTTGAACACGGGAAGGAGAAAACTAAAACTAATGTACAGGCCAAGTCCCTCTAGCTTCTCAACCTGAAAAAAAAATTATCTACCAACGCTTTTCAGATGTCCTGTTGGATCTAGGAAATTTGAAACGGACGAACAAACAAATGCATCATTTAAAAATTTTTTTTGCTGTTGACTAGGTCCCAACTCAGTCCTTGGGGGGGGGGAACCTCCTGTCTTCTCTTACTTTTCATATGAAACGTAAACTCTAGGCAAACAGATTCTGCAAAAGCCTGTCCTAACTATGTACAGTTGGCAAAAGACAGTTCGCTTGAGGATGAAGAGAGCTGTTTTTTTTTTTTTTTGGTCTCCCCCCCAGCTTATCTGGCTTTTTTGGGGGGGTAGAGGTGGGTGGGTGGGAATGAAACTATGCAAGCCTGCTTCAAGGAGCCACAAATTCAACCCTATGACTAAAAGGTGGAGTTGGGTGGGTGGGGGAGGTGGGGCTTTGCTTGAGAGTAGTCTGGAAGGGGCAACCTGTGGGTCCACCTGCTTAGTTTTAAAGAAGTTTGGGAATTTAGGTCAGCCAACCCTAATCCCTCTCTATTCCCATAGTTTGGAGACCGCTAAAGTTTGGCGCCCCACTTCTCTCTAGCTGTACACTGTTGCTCTGTCTGTCTTTCCCCTGACCCCTTTCTTTATGGCTGAAGGAGTTCTAGTGGCAGTGGGTAGTGGAGCCTCTGAGCTGGACAGACCATAGCTGAATCTTGAAAGAATAGACTTTGCCAAGACACCTTTCTTGTCTGGAATTTGAGCCCACACCCTTTCCTGGTCTGTTTTTTTTGGGGGGGGCGGGGCGGGGGAAGGGCTGCCAACATTGCTGAAGCTTCTTGGAAAAACATTTTTCCCCCTAGTAGAAAAATTCTTGATAACAATAGAGAATATGCAGGAAGTTGAGGGTTCTAATTAGAGGACTTCTTTGGGTGAAGGAAAAGCTTGTGGCATTTCCCTAGACGGGAGAAGGTTACTTTTCTCTAAAACCACATGAAACTTTTAAGTAATCATCTTGAAGCCCAAGAATGAATAATTCCTCCCAAAAGACTTCAGGAACTTCAAGTTCCCCAATACAACTGCACCGACTTTCAGTTCCCCTCTCAGGATTACCTGTCACCTTGGCCTCAAAGTCAGTTTGGGGTTGGTAAGTCACTTCCGTTGCACCTTCTCATTAAAGAGGGTTTCCAGATGTACTAGTCTAGAGGACTGAAGATAAAGTTTTCCTTTTTAGTCTGTTGTCACCTTACAAAAGAAGACTGGGCGTGAGGTCCCTTTGTCCAGGTCAAGTTGCCCGTGAAATCTTTTTGTTGTCTTTTCTAAAGAAAGGCAAAAGTTGCAGTTGGTTGTAAAAAGAACAAATTTAGGTCCTTGAAAATGGAACAGTTTTAAGTTGCCCGGAGACAGCATCACTGTTTTATTTCTTGTCCTCTAAAAAAACACCATTTATTTGTTCTTCAAATAACACATTTTGAGGGCTTAGCATTGTTTATTTATCACTACGAATACCTAGTACTTTCTCAATTAAAAAAAAAAACACGAGAGTTTAAAATATCTTTCAATTGTGTAGGTACCACAGGAGAAGATTTTTTAGCTTAAAGTATTTTAGACACTGGTCAGAACTGAAACTGAGAAACAGAATTTTCGATTTAAAAATATATTTTATTCGGAAACTTATACATTAAGAATACTTATGTGAATTCATTTCGTTTATTAAAGTCGTACAATTTTAAATACTTTTTGACTCTTTGCTCTCAAAGAAATAAAAAAAAATCAGTTCATTCTGAATTGATCTTTCGAGCTAACCCTATTAAAAGGCACAAAGCACTTTGGGTTGTTTTAGGAGAATTTCATGACCGCAAAATTGTCTCGGTGTCACCTTAAGAATTCTGAATCGTTTTTTGCTTGTAAATGCTTGTAATTTGAAATCAACACTGGCTGCCGCGCACGAGTTGCATGTGGCCAAGGGGCTGTGGTCATTCTAGAAGCCGGACTTTCACTGTGAACCAGAGCACTCCCTGGCCGGACTTAGTTAATAGGACTGCCGAGAAGGAAACTGAGCCCCGAAGACCTTCCGACTCCGGCGGGCGGACAGAAACGACCGGCCCCCTGCGAACTGGAGGGCCGGGGAGACCTGTTGGCCCCAAGGGCGTAGCGTTTTCACCGCGGAACGCCCGACGATGTGGAGCGGTGAAATGTTTGGGCGGGCGAAGCTTGGAGGCCTAGAGGTGGTGATCGAGATCTCAGGGAGTGAGTCCAGACTGTGGGGGTGAGGCTGGAGACCAACTAGGAGGGCGTCGAGGCTCTGGGGATTGGTGTGGAGGCCCTGGAGTACAGGAGGTAGACAGGGTGCCAGAACTTAAGAAGCCCTGCATTCTTCAGAAGGCCGATACCAGAGGGACTGGGCACCGAGGCAGTGGGCGCTGGCCTCCAGCCTTGAGGCGGGTATCAAGGTTGTGGGGTTGGCTGGTGTGCAGGTCATGGAGGCAGGGTGGACCTGGAGACGGTGGGTGTGGGTTGATGCGGTGGAGGTTTGTTGGAGACCCTGGGGGCAGGCATCTACGTAGGCAGTCGGGTTTGGTGTGCAGTCTGTAAGGGCTTGAGTGAGCGGGTCTGATTGCTAGCCAGCCAAATGCGGTTGGCGAAGGTTTCCTACACGAGGTGGGGGTGGCGGAGCCCAGACAGTGGGGAGGAGGAGGAGGGAGGAGGGAAGAGGGAGGAGGGAGGAGGTCAGGATTGATGTCTAAATCAATGCCGTTTCTAGGCGCTTCTATCTTCCTCAAAGGCAACTGGCCTTCAGAGGGTGGATTTCCTGTTCCTTCGGAAAGTGGGCCCGAGAAGGGTGTCTGCACAAAACGCGGCTGCAGCTCTGAGCGAGGGTGAGTGTACTGGTTGGATCTGAAGCCTGCGACCAAAAGGAAGGAACTGTCGCCCAAGCAAGGCCTCTAAGGAGCGCCCCACTTTCCCTCACCTTCCCCTGCCGCCAGGCCAGCTCCCAACACCTGCATCTGGCTCTCCAGCCACATCCAGAAAGGCGCCCCCTCCAGGCAGCTCTCCCAGCCTAGGCGCAGGCAGAGGCCTGCCCTCTGGCCGTCCTCTCTGCTTCCCACCGACTCCCAGTTTGAACGGATCTAGGAGGGGGGCTCCCTATACCCTGACGCCTGGCAGGCCTGGCTGCCTCTGATTTAATTATTCACTGATGAATCAGACAGCTGCAATTGTGAAAAATCAGCGCCCACTATCGATTCCAGGACCGAATGGGGGTGGGGAGGCTGCAGGGAAGGCAGGAGAGTGGCTGGGCCCTGGGGTGCCCTCGACCCCGCGACCTCAGCGGGTGGACAGGTTAGACGCCGCGGTACTCCGGACCCCGGAGAGTGCTCCACTCCCCTCGGGCGGGCTCTTGGCACTCACGGGGCACCGGGACAGTTGTCCCCACCCATGCCTGACCGGAGAGGGAGAGGCTGACTCCCATCAACAAGTCCCTGAATCTCCGCAGCCGTCAGGGCAGTGGGTGGCCCGGTACTCCTGTCCCAGCTCTGAAGAAATGGACGTTTGTCTTCCGGAGAAAGAAATACCCGTATCCTCAGAACAGAGGAGAGTATTTGCTAAAGGGCCGGTATCGTTAGGCTGCATAACAGACGCTACAACAGAGGACGTGGTTTGATGAAGCCATTGACCCAACGCCTTTGTCTTCCTATCTACACTAGACAAGCAAGGGAAGCCAATACATAGGCTTCACGTCTCTTATTGGTCCACTGAAAGGCACGCATATGGATTTTCATTACAATTCGAACTTATTTTTATAATTCATATTTATAGAAACCACGTTATGCACGGACATCCAAGTCAATTAAGCACTCCTTCAGTATTTCATCTCCCCCGATCTTTTAGAAACTACTCTTAAGAATTAGCGATCTTCTTTTGTGGAAAGTGTTCTTCTGGGTTTATTTGGATAGGGTCGAGCATCAGCTCCCGGGAGATTCGACATGGCAGGAGTGGGGGTGGGGGTGGCTAACACTGAATCCTCCTGCTGAAGCAAGCAGAGTTTTCAGAAAATGGCCTTTCCTTTCTTCCTCACTTGAGTTGGTTTAGTGGATTTTTAATTTGGGGTAACCTAGTTCGGGGATTTGTGCTCACACCAATCAGCAGGACACATTCTGGTAAATTCTTTACCTTGGTATAAATTGATAGCAAGATGGTAGAATTCTTGGAGTCATTCTGAACACCGAGTCTTTTACAATACAAACTTGTAGGTTTATGACATTCCCTGTTCAGATTCTTTTAGGAGGCAAGGAGACCCCTTAAGGTTGAGGGATGTGGACATGGGAAGGGTGAAGATTCTAAAGAATCTACAGATAAAATGATCTGTCATGGTTTGATAGAGCCAGTGAAACTAGGTGTGTGTGTATGTGTGTGTGTGTGTGTGTGTGTGTGTGTGAGTATTTTTTTTCTTTGTAAGAAGCTGTTCTTCCTTCTTACCTTCCCTCCCCTTCCTCCAGGTCCCCCCAAACACTCCCCTCCATACACTTATCACACCTTCAGATGCTCCCTTGGAAAACATCTGTCTCTCTTTCATACTCCTTTCTGGTTTCAACTCCCCAGACAATATTCTAAGTCTCTCTCTTTCTTTGTTTTAGCTATCCAGAGTGTTAAGACAGGCATTTCACAGTATGCTTGGGGAAATAATATCAAGCCTAGTTTAGATTTTTAAAGTTGTTTTTTTTTCTGTTGTTGTTGTTTGCTTTTTTTTTTTACTTGAGTCTTGTATCAAGAATAACTTGCATTTGTTAAGTATGATAACTTATCTGGAATGTAATTGGAAGAGGGTCAAAAAGAATGGAAATCGTAGTGTTAGACATAGCGTTATAATAGCCAATTGATCCTCTTAGACTAGTGTTCCACCTAAGAAATAGTTGAGTGTCTACTATAAGTCTACTAGTGGCTTTGCTTGTGACAGAAACTGCTTTATACTAACTTCAGAGGGCAAGAACTTCAGTGGACTAAACCAGATAGCAGACATAACTATAAGAAAGCCGGAGAGTAAACCACGGAGGGAGAGCAGCACAGGAGAGAGCCAGGATCAGGTCACAGGCTGCTTAGCAAGCCCTTGCTTATGTTGTATTTCAGTTCTTCCGCTAGGAATAGCTCTCATCTCACCCCTTAATTTTTTGTCACTTTTACAAGAGCTCTCCTCTCCCTCTCCCCCTCCCCTCCCCCTCGGCCCCCCCCCCCCCCCGTCCTAGTGCATATATTAGAGTCCTAGCTAGCTGCTAGGACTGGAAACAGGAGCACTGTGTTCACCCTTGTAGTGTACACATCAGGATATCCCCTCTAAGTGGAAGAGCATTTGGGGATCGGGAACAAAGAAGATCCAGAAGTATGTAAGCACACGCGCTGTGGATAGAACAGGGAGCAGTCTGGAGGTGGCCCTTGTCCTCAGGAACCTTACATTTTCAGTAAGTGATAACTCTCTCTCTCTCTCCCTCTGCTTCTCTCTGCCTCTCTGTCTCTGTCTCTGTCTCTGCTTCTCTCTGCCTCTCTCTTTGTCTCTCTCTCTGTCTCTCTCTGCCTCTCTGTCTCTCTCTCTCTGTTAATGTAAAGAATAAAACAACAAAGAATTATCCAGATTTCATTTATAAAACAATAGACTATTTTAACCTTCTGTTCTGCTTTGATATGACTCTATGTTCATCAGGAGAACTTAAAAATTATTGGTTTAGGAATCTCATATGTCTAGTCAATGACCCTAAACCTCAAGGTCAAAGTGGACAGGGACCAGCATTTTAGTCCTTTCTTATTATTATTGGTCAGCTAGTTGATGAAAGGGTCTTGAGGTTCTCCAAGGTCCCCTGTATTTAAAACCTTATTGGCATGGGCCAACTACTATGAAAATGGAGTCTTTAAGTTTCTTTATATTTTTACTTTTTTTATAACAATATTTTTATCACATTTTTGAAAATTTCATACAACATATTTTGACCATACTAACCCCTGCCTCAATTCCTCCTATAATACACTTCTTCATTCTTACCTCCCTCCCAACCAACACTGAGTTTTCTTTTCTTTTATGCTTCCAGTTAAATGTGTGGTATCTTAACTAGCCTTAGGAGTGAGGCAAAATAGGGTCTAGATGATTGGGCTCGTTAGGTGTCTTGATCCTGAATCCGAATGGCTTTTAGGACTTCTGGCTTTAAAATGTTATTTCTGGAGTACTGGAGAGTTGGCTCAGCAGTTAAGAGCATTCGTTGCTCTAGTAAAGGAACTGGGTTTGGCGCTCAGTACCCATGATGTCTTTCAGTTATCTATGACTCCGGTTCCAGGGAGATCTGACGTACATTTCTGGCCTCTTCCAGCACCAGGCACACATGTGTACGTACATGTATGCAGGCAAAACACTGATACATATAAAATAAAATAAAACAAAATCCCCCCTTTTGAGACAGGTTTTCCTCGTGTAGCCCCAACTGTCCTGGAACTTGCTCCATAGACCGTGTAAACCAGGCAGGTCTTGAACTCAGAACTCAGCTTGTCTCTGCCTCTGGAGCACTGGGATTAAAGGGGTGACCACCACCACCTGGCTTAAAATAAACCTTTTTTTTTTTAAGAGCTACTTCTGATGAATAATTTACTTCATATCCTGGAAAGCCTTCAGCATTCTTTTTTCTCAAAAATAAATTTTCTTCCTAGTTCCACATGGTTTATATCAGTGGATAGGTGTTACTTTCAGCTTCCAATTATAACATTCCTGCAACTCATTTTCAGACTAGAAGAGCAGAAGTAATGAACAGAGGCCGTGAAAGCCTCAGACTGTCATAGTTCATGCCACTTCTTGGAATATACTACATATTTTAAACTATTTCTTTCAAAAAGAATTTTAAGCCATTTGGAGGGGAAAATACCCTACTTGACAGGGTGAAATCCCCCCATAAAACTCTTGCTTCCTCAACATAGAACTATACTGATATTTATTCTAGCATCAAAGTACCTTGACTGGAAGAGATGAGGGAGAGGTTGCAAGGGTCATGTTTAACATTAGGTTTGTTACCCAATATAAGCAAACAGCAGCAGCCCTTGATAGCTTTGCATCCTTGGTGTACTAAAAAACATGGGCATTGATCAAATAATCATACCTTAAACTTGCCTTGCATATTAGTCCTCTGTATGGCCCATTTAAAGAAGTGAATAATCTCTTTGGACGTCAATCAACCATCTAAAGATACAAACACTTAAGAGACTGATTTCTATGTAAGAGGTGAGGGATGGGGTGTCACCCTGCAGGTGTCAGCAGGAGGTGCTAAGAGTCCCTTGATTCTTAAGGGGCTGAGATTTTTCCTCCTGGTTTGTTTGCCTGTTCTCTTGGCTACTTCAAATCCATTCATAGCACATTTGCCAACATCCTGGATGAGACTCATAGTAGGAAATGAACTTATGTTGCCATCCTAGGACAGTCTCTCTCTGTCTCTCTCTGTCTGTCTCTGTTTCTATCTGTCTCTGTCTCTGTCTCTTTGCTCTGTCTCTCTCTCTTTCTCTCTCTCCTTCTCTATTCTCCCTTTCTCTTTCTCCAGAAATTTTTTTTTTAATTTAAAAATTTTCCCCCTTAAAGGACATTTATTCATTTAGGCCCATGGAGGTCAGAGGACAACATGTAAGAGTCAGATTTTGCCTTGTACCATGTGGGTCCCTGAGATTTAACTCAGGTTTGGGGCTGTTGAGAAAGACCTTTACCTGATAAAAGGCATCTTGCTAACCTGAAAAAAAATATTTTAATTGACAGAAATTTTATTTACTTAGGATGTACCGCATGTTAGTTTGAAATATGTGTATAACGGGATGGCTAATTGAAGCTAACTAACATATGTGTTGATTCACTGTATGTGTGCGTGTGTGTGTGTGTGTGTATGTGTGTGTGTGTGTGTGTGTTAAGAATGTTGAGTTGACATGGCACATTATACGTTTTGAGTTATAAGTTTTGAGTTTACTCTTTCAAACTGAAACTTCATAATCTTGGACTAAGTCTCCCCGAACCTTCCCAGATACCACACTCTTGACACTGGTGATCACCATTACACTTTTTATTCCTATAAATTTGACTTTTTAAGATTCCACATATGAGGGGAACTCATTTTGTATGAAACTTATTTCTCTTACAGTAGTTCCCCTAGGCTCATCTGTATAAACCACAGAACATCTATCTATTATGCAGCGTATAGTACACTATGGACTATCTGTATGTCTACCACAATTTCTTTACCCACCCATCTATTGGTGAACACTGAGGGTGATTCTCTGTTTGGTTATTAAAATTGCTTCAGCTAACATGAGAATAATTAACAGTTATCTCTTGGATATACTGATCTCATGTCCTTTATAAATTTTGGGACATTTGGTAATTCTTTTACATTTCCTAAGAAAGACATCTTTTTTTAAATATATTCTTGTAGGAAAACTCACAGTTTAAATTAATTCTGATGCTTCAGGAATATGCTATTTTCTCCTCTGTGTTTGCTTCTTCATGTTCACAGGCTCATTTCGTACACGCCATCGAAGGCTTGACCTGGCATTGCTGTTTGTGTATGTAGTATTGACCATTTTGTTAGTTGATACTTTGGGATGCTGCCTCGCCAAGATGCTTCCAGTGGCAAGGAAACAGGGCCCTTGGTTCTCCTTCATACAGTGCTTTCAGTAAAATCTTTGCTCAGGTTAGAAGGGCAGCTCAGCGGAGCTGCAGGAAGCAGAGAGCCAATACAATCGCCACAGCCAACACACGGAACACAAAACCAGGGTTTGCAGCAAACTACTGATGTTGGGAGTAAAACAATATGGTATAATTTAGCAATGAATGATGGAATATCTGTTATTTAAGTTGAAAGATGTAAATATAAATCTGGTCTGGGGCAGTAATTCGTGTGAAATATATGGTGGTGGTAATCTGCTAGGTTGAATGTCTTATTCCAAATGTTTGGTTTGTGTGATTTGGGATTTTAGAGTATATATTCTGGAATGTCTAAGCATGGAATTCACTTATGCTTTACATCCAACATAGAACCTATAAGTAATCTTATACAATCTCTTTAGTGACTCTGTAGCACATCACATGAGTTTAAGTGTGGAATTTTCCACCTGCTATACCATGTTGGTGCTCAAAGATTTTTAGATTTCAGATTTTCAGACCAAACATGCCCAATCTGTGTTGGCCAAGCATAGTTATCTTTTGCTGCACAATATACGTTAGATGGCATTTTGGAAACTATGGTATACAGAATTGGCTGGATGGCTTAGCTGGTAAAGATGCTGCCTGCCAAGCCTTATGATCTGTGTTCAGTCACGAGGTAGAAGGAGATAGGCAACCCCATAAAGCTATCTATCCCCAGACCTTGCCTTCTGGCCACACTCCATAACACACACACACACACACACACACACACACACAGTAATGTAATAAAACATAAAAGAAAAATATGATGTACATCTTATAAGGCAGACAGTGGGTTCCCCATCTTCTAAGCTGTTGATCTAATCATTTATGGACACCTCACTTTAAACTGGACACTGATAAATTAAAGCCTAGCACAGACCATCAGGCTACAAGGAAAAAAGAAACCAGTTTCCTGTGGAAAAGCTGGATCAGAAGTTCAGCTTAGAGGAGAGGCAAATGACCTGGTACATGACTGTCCTCTCAAATATTTGACTCTGTCACATGGCAGGGACAGGCCACGTAGATTTTCCTACCTCCAGTTCAGATTTAGGAGCAAAGGGTAACACAGGCTGCTTGTGATTTCAGTAATTACATTTGCCAGAGAGTACAGAGCATTGCCACACAACAGAGAGTTCTTCACTTGTGAAGAATGTTTAGCCAGGGCTCTGTGACTGCTGGGTTAGGGTGAAGTTAGTAGGTATCAGCACAGGGAGGCAGCAGGTTGGAGTGAGTCACTCTAATTAAACCACAGGATTTGCTGAACTGAATGTTTGAAAAAAGTAAACAGCGAAAGTGATTTGATTTAGATAGCTCTTAAAAAAAAACTGATGTAGAATGTTTTCAAGCTTTTTAAGTACTCATGCTGAGATCTTTTCTCTCACAGAACACTATAAAAGCATTTCTTCACAGAAATATAATTCATTATTTGTTGCATGGATTTCTACAGTTAAATAAAGCTCTGAACAGCCAATCACATTTGGATATCGTATGTTGAAATAATCTTAACTGATATGAGACATCTATCATCTTTGTTCTACTTACAAGTAATATTTGCACAGCTGGACATGGTGGCACTCACCTCAACTTCTTCCCAGAACTCTGAGGCAAGGACGGGAACATCTCCATGAGTTAGAGGTCAGCCTGATCTACATCGTGAGTTTCAGGCTAGCAAGGGCTATATAATGGAGACCCCTGGTCCTGGAAAGACTGGATGTAGGGGAACACCAGGACAGAGAAATGAGAGGGGGTAGAATGGGGAAAAGAGGGAGGGAAGGGGGCTTATGGGACTTTCGGGGAGGGAGGAAACAGGAAAGGGGAAATGATTTGTAATGTAAATTAAAAATAAAATAAAATAAAATAAAATATAAAAAAAGAAACTACTATATAAAATGATTTTAAAGAATTAACAATAAACTTACTACAGAGGCACTAAAAAAAAAACTAACAAAACAGCATTCACATACGTATGTTTTCAGACATGGTTTGGCGTTTAGTGAATGGATGCAGACCCTGCTGGAAGATAGTAATATATGAAAAGCTTTCGAATATCTGAGAACCCTCAAATGAATCTCCAAAAATGTCTACCTCAAGGATTGGCCCTAACATGATATTAGTAGTCATACAATTAGATACTTCTTGTTCTCACGGAGTGGCTTAAATTCATTGGCCTGAAATCTAGATAATAAGTCATAGAGTACTACTCACCCATGCTAGAATAATTCTCAAGCATGAGAACTAAGCCTATAAACGTTGCCACAGAAAGATTTTGCTCTATCAGCAAATAATGAAGTTGTGAATTTTCTTACAATTTCTATGTTTATTTTATAAAAAGATTGGGCAAAATGGCCAATGTCGGGGGTCACTTCCCAAAGAATATGTGACATTATTTAGTGCTGGCTGTGGATGACAATGGCACACTTTTGCTGGCTGGACAGGAGGATTTAGTATCACACTAAATTAATGACTTTTACTTTACATATCCTCCCTAAAACTATTACTCACTCTGTAGACATTTATGGAATACCTGTTCCCGTTGGTCCTCAGCTAGGCAGGCATGTCACAGAGACGGACGAGACTTAAGACTGTGGTCATTGTAATCACACATTCATGGGGCTTCAGGAGAAGCAGGGAAAAAAAAAATCCCTGCTCCCGCCTAATTTTAACTTAAAATATTTGTTTATTTATTAAAATCGCATTTGTGTGTGTGTGTGTGTGTGCGCGCGTGCGTGCGTGCGCATGTGTGCATGTGCACACATGTGTCTGCATGAGTTTATGTACAGGTAACTTTGGAGACGCGAACAGGGTATCAGATCTCCTGGACCAGGAGATAAAAGCCACCAGACGTAGGTTCTGTGTGTTCAGGTCTTCTGCAGAAGTAGCTACGTGCTCCTAATTGCTGAGCCAGCTCGCTGGTCCTTACTGTTCCCATTTTAAAGATGGAAAAGTGAAGCTTGGAATTTATGTGACTTATTAAGGATTCTACGTCTAATAAGTGTCATGATGGGACTTGGGTCCAAGGCTTTAATTCAGAATCTACCTACAATTTTACCATATTAACATCTACATTACTGAGAACTGCTGTTTGACACACAAAAAAATTGGCTCATTTCCTCATCAGCTCTGTATTGTGGACATTTATTTTCACTCAACTCCTCAGAATAATTTGTGCCTACATTTTGTGTTTAGAGATTTTTTTAAAAAAAATTCATGTTTAATATTTTTGGAGATTTATTTATTTATCCATGTGCGTACACTGTCACTCTCTTCAGATACACCAGACGAAGGCATTGAATCCCACTACAGATGGTTGTGAGCCACCATGTGGTTGCTGGGAATTTGAACTCAAGACCTCTGGAAGAGCACTCGGTGCTCTTAACCACTGAGCCATCTCTCCAGCCCCATTTTTAATATTTTTAACCAAAATAGAATTACATTACTTTTCCTTTCCTTTTCTTCTCCCACTCCCTCCCAGATACCTTCTCTTGACGCCCTGTGAACCACCCCCCTCCAAGCTGACAGCCATCTTTTCTTTGACTTTGTTACCTCCTGCATATGTGTGTGTGTGTGTACAAGTGTGTATAGGGATAATCTGATGAGTCTGTTTTTGTTGGTGATGTGCATATGGTCAAGGCTGGTCACTCTGCATTGTACAGGCGATACTGTGGTTCATCCCTGTGCAAGGAGACTCTCCTCTCAGCAGTCATTAGTTGCCTGTAGTTCTTTGTCTAGAGTTGGGAGCCATGAGCATTGCCTTCCATGTTAACGTGTTCACTGATATTACCAGCATTCTGCTCTTATTTATGTAGACATTTCTAGGAGAAACTGTTTCAAGAAGACTTCCTGATCATCTGGCTTTTACTATTTTTCTGCCCCATCTTCCCCCATGTTCCTTGAACCACAGATCCAGGAGCCGTGAAATGGATGTATCTTTGGGGCTGGATTCCACAGGCTCCATTGATTTCAGAATGGTTCTATTCTGTCCAGAGTGGTTTTCTGTGATGGTCTCCATTTGCTATCAAGAGAGGCTTCTTTGATGAGGGGTGGTAGCTGCACTCATCTGAGGGTCTAAACGTAAGATTTAGAATGTAGTAAGGGATTATGCTGGTCTAGCAAAGTGGAAGTAGGAGATCCTTTCCTAAGATTTCAGATTCACATATATGTACAAGAAATAATATATACAGTTCCAGTACCCCTGACATGGTTTCCACCAATGAAAACACTACAAAATTATACACAGTATTAGGATGCCCACACTTACAGTTGAGATACAGAACATTTTCTTGTTTCCTCTGTTATTCTCTTATAGCAAAACTCAGTTCTCTCACATCTCTAATGTTTTTAGATTTTTTGGAATTTAATGGCTTTAAGAATATATATATATATCACAACACACATGCATATATTATATATATAATATATTATATATTGTTATATATATAAAACAATCATAATAGACATGACTCTTTGAGATAGACTTTCACTCTGCTTAAATCTTCACAGATACACCTAGGTTGTCATGTGTATGAATGGTGTGTTCTCCCTTACTGTTGAGTAACATTTCACGGTAAGATGTACCATGGATATTAACCTTTTAGTCATTCAGTTGCTTACTATTGTTTCCACTTTGAGGCTATCATGAATATTGATGCTACGAATACACATGTTTCTGTGTGATTGGACATATATGTCTGTATTTCTTTGGAATAAGTGCTCAGCAGTTGCCTTAGTTATTTTTCTGTGGGTGTGTTAAAACATCAGAAACAGGGCTGGAGAGATGGCTCAGCGGTTAAGAGCCCTGACTGCTCTTCTGAAGGTCCTGAGTTCAAATCCCAGCAACCACATGGTGGCTCACAACCATCCGTAATTACATCTGATGTCCTCTTCTGGAGTGTCTGAAGACAGCTACAGTGTACTTACATACACTAAATAAACAAACAAACAAACATCAGAAACAGGGAAACGTATAGAAGAGAGAGTTTATTTGAGTTTTGGGTTTCAGGGGATAGGAGTCCCTCGTGGCAGGGAAACAAGGCAGCAAGTAGCAGGCATTGCGGTAGGAACAGGAAGCTGAGCACTCACATCATCAAATGCAAACACTCGGCAGAGAGAGTAAACTGCACGCGAGACCATAACCACTCAGAGCCTGCCCTCAGTGACGCACTTCCTCCAGCAAGACCACACCTCCCTGATGTCCCCAAACAGCACCCCCTACTGGCATGTAAGTGCTCACACATTTGAACCGATGGAGGATATTCTCACTCAAACCTCTACAGTAGTGTAGTTAGTGGGTTATCTTGTCAGTGCCTGTATTATTATTATTATTATTATTATTATTATTATTATTATTATTATTATTTACTATTATTATTAAGTTGAGATTGACTTTGAATTTCTGTCCTTTCCTTGCTTCCATCTCCTAAGTGCTAGGATTACATGCATAAACCACCAGACCCAGTTTATGCCACTCTGAGGAGAGAGAACCCAGCATGCAAGCACACTTACCAACTGAGATATAATCTCAGCCCACGTCCCTCATTTTAAAAAGGAACCTCTACTCAGAGTGACTACTGGTCTAGTTTCCCACCAGCAATATGAGAGTAATTCAGTTTTATCGTACCATTGCCAGCATAGATGTTACTGGATGTTATTTTAGTTGGGGATGAGAAAAGTTTTTCAGTATGCAATAGTTTCACATATTGGGTTTCCCTCTCATGACATAACCCGTTTTCATGAGCTTATTGATAATCTATATGTGTGTGCCATGTATATGTATATGTCATTGAAACGTATGCTCATCTGTCTTGCCCATTTTCTAAGTGGCATGTTTAATAGTTTTTATTATGTTTTGGCATGTTTAATAGTTTTTATTATTGGATTTTGAGAGTCCCTTTTGCTTTAGATAGTAGTCCTTTGTGGTGTGTTATTTATAAGCATTTTCACCAACTTTTATTATATCTGCTATTCTCTAAATACAAATTTTCACAAAGCAATTATTAGTTCTCCTCATTTATTATTTTTGCTTTTATGGACTATAGTTTTAGCTTCAAGGGTAAGAATAATTTGCCCTGGATCCTGAAGATATTCTCAAACATTTTTGTTTTTTCTATAGTTTTATGTTTAACATCAAATTTGTGATCCATTTTAAACCGTTTTTTGTATAAGGGAGATTTATAATACTTTTTAGTATTTATTTTGCCTATAAGTGAGTGCTTAATTACGCCAGCTCTGTAAGTTAGAAAGCCTGCCTTTTCTCCACTGAGTGTCTTTGTGCCGCTGTGAAAAGCAGGTTTGCCATAAACAAGTGGACTCTGTATTGATGAAGTTTCTGCTCTCCGATAGTCTATGTTTCTCTCCACTACTGTGGCATGCTATTGATTATTGCAACCATGTAAGTCTGAAATTAGGTAGACACGTTATTAAACTGTCCTATTCTCTTTAAAAATGTGTTTTAACCATTTTATTTTCTTTAACCTATTTAAGTTTTATGATAATTTCGTGTGTAAAAACCTTTTAGAGATTTTGATAAGAATTGTGTTAAGCCCTGCCTCGTTTTGGAAGCATGTGAAATCTTTGCTATATTTACTATTCCATGAACATGACATGTTCACTCATATCTAGTTTGATTTCTTTGACTACTGTCACTTGGTTTTTAGGGTAAAAATTCTGTATCTTTTTTTCCTAAAATCTTTGCTTTTCTGGGTGGTAAGAATTGTAAATCACATCATATTTTACATTTTGATATTCACATAATGTTGCTGTATAGAACACAATCAATATCTTGTCTCATCTTTTGCAATTTATTAGTTCTACTTTATTATATTTTGTGGATTTATTTGAATTTTCTATATACATATTTATGTCATCTACAAATAAAGACAGATTTTGTTTCATCCTTTCTGATCTGCACAATTTATTTTCTTCTTGTATTGTTCTCCTACTCTTTCTATGTTTAATACAATAGTTGGTGACAGTGGGTATCCTTGTTCTTAGTCTTAGCAGAAACATATTTAGTTTTTTCTTAATCAGTTACTGTAATTTAGCTGTAAGGAGTTTTTGCTTTTTAACAGGTTGAAAAAATTTCTTTATATTCCCTTGTTATAAGACTTTTTGGACAGGTGTTCAATTTTATCAAATAAATTTTATGCATCGACTGATATGATTGCATAATTTTTTCTTTATTCCGTTAATATAGTGGGTTACACTGATTGATTTTCTAGTATTGAACTAGTTTGTGTTCCCAGAATAAAACTCATTTGGCCATAGTTTATAATTTTTTTCGTATACTGCTGGATTCTATTTGCTAATACTGTGTTAAAGATTTTTACATCTACATTTATGAGGAATAATGATTCATAGATTTATTTTTTAAATGTTGCCTTTGTCTGGTTTTAATATCAGGATAATCTTAGCTTCATAAAATAAATTGAGAAGACTTTCCGTACTCTTAACAGGATATTGTTAATCACCCACGCCTCTTAGGATGGCTGCTATACACGTATGAGCAAGAGCTAAGTTTTAGAGAGGATTTGCAGGAAGAGAATACTGTTGGCATGAGTGTAAATTAATACACATTTAGAGAAACAATATGGAGGGTCTTTAAAATGTTAAAACAGAACTATGTTTGCATATACCATGAAAGGATGTGAGATCAGTTTGGCACAATTAACTGCAGTCTCCTGCTCATTGCAGGGCTAACAGTGATTAGCAATAGCTAAGATATGGACTCAACCTAATTGTGCAATAAAAGAAGAATTGATTGTAAATGCAACACACATGCATGCACAGACACGTGCACACGTACCCATTACAGATGTGTGTGTGTGTGTATATAGGTATACACGTATACATGTACACAAAACCACACCCATATAGATATTCACACAATGGGATATAATTAAGCCTTGTAAGATGAGGAAATCTTGTCATCTGTAGCATTATAGATGAATTTGGAGAATATTATGTTAAATAAACCAGGCACAGAAAGGCAAATATGTATAATCTTATTTATACATGGAATCCAAAAATGTCAAAATCCTTGAAACTCAAAGAAACAGAGTAGACTTGTACCCTAGCACTCATTCTCTGACTGAGATTAAGACTGTGACCCAAAGCAATTTGGGGAGGAAAGGGTTTATTTTATCCTGGCCACGAAGGACATGGAGTCAGGAACTGAAGCAGAGTTCAGGGGAAATGCTCTTTCTGCTTACTGGCCTGCTCTCCGTGACTGGAGCAGATCAAGGTTTTATATCTGCAGGACCACCTTGCCCAGAGGTGGTACTGCCCACAGTGGGCTGGGTCTTCCAACACCGACCATTAATCAAGAAAATGTCCCATACACTTGCCTGCAGGCTAATCCTATAGAAGCATGTTCTCAATTGATGTTCTTTCTTTCCAGATGAGTGTACTTGGGCCAAATTAACAAAAACCATTTTTGACCACTTTGAGTCAAATTGATGAAATCTAAGTAACCATTACCAGGAGATCGAGGAAGAGAAGGTTTGAGGAGATACTTGTCAAATGATGTGAAGTTTCAATTCAATTTGAAGACTATATTTAACAATATATTGCATTGTAAAAAATTACTAAAGAATAGATTTTTAAACTTTTATATGTATATGTGTAGTTTGTGTACATGTATATGTGTGCATATATACATATATATTATGTGTACATGTGTGTAGATGTATTACATTGTCACATTTTGGATACAGATATGTAAAGTAATATGTATGTTATTAGACTGACTTAGCCATTTTGCAGGAAAAGCATGCTGTTATATAAAACGTATATATACATATACATACATATATAAGTTTTTTCAGTTAAAAGTAGAGGATTGGTGAGATATCTCAGTTGGAAAAGTTATTTCCATGAAAGCATGAGTGCTCAGTTCAATCTGAAGAACACATTGTAAAAATCTAAGCCCAATGACACACTTGTAATCCCAAGCATATTCCTGGAGTTTGTTATCTAGTCAGCCTAGGTTGTTTGGTGGACTCCAGGCCAATTAGAGACCCTGCTCCCATGAGCAAGGTTCATAGAGCTCGAGGACACTGAGCATTGACCTCTGGCTTCTAAATGCACACCTGGACCAATGCAGCCAGATGATCATGGACAGAAACCCCTGGCACCAGGAGCCACAATAATCTCTCTCACCTTTAAGTTGTTTCATTCAGGGATGAAAAGTTTGACTATCTTAGAGAGTCAGAGCTGGAATTCTGTGGCCATTGAAATAACGTCCTTCAAATATGAAGGCACATTGAGAGAGTTTCAGGTAAGAAAGAAGAGCTTCTGTCACTAGCATGTTTTGCCAGAGCCTCAGGGGAAGGAAACCAATCACACAGACAAACAAGAGGAGAGGAAGAACACTGGGAAAGGACCCTCAGAAAAAGAATGAATGCTGGTGACATAGAACAATGCACTGTAACAGTGTGTAACAAAATGCACATGGTATTAACAGTCTAGGTAGAACAAAAGGTGGCGTGGACCACATTAATACACTCAACATTGGAAGCATTTCTTGGGAAGCATAAAATACTAATTCCTTTCAAGCTGTATATCAGATCAGTGAAATTCATCTCCAGGAATTGTCTTCTACACGGTCCGGACTGTAAAGTCTGAAAGCCCCAGGGCAAAGCAGTAGGCTGGACACTCCCAGGCTGGACCTGTTACTGTTTTGATGCAGAATTTTATCCGTGAGGAAGCTTTGTTTTTGGTTTTTTAGGCTCTTCAGATAAGGCTCTCAGGGACACACCTAGGAGCGTGCACTCCAGCTTTGTGGATGGTGGAGACAGGAGACTCGGTGGGGCTTGATCCAACTTCACCATGAGCCCCGTCTCAAAGAGATAATGTGTAGAATGACAAAAGACAACACCCTGCTCTGGCTTTCATATGTGTACATGGGTGTACATATAAATAAATATGCAAGGCATACACACACACATGCACACACACATGCACATACACACACATGCACGCACACACACACACACACACACACACACACACACACACACTCCCAGCTTAAGCCAGATGTAACAGTGCATGTCTATAATCTAATATTCAGGAAGTAGAGACAAAGGTACAAGAGTTCAAAGCTATGTAATGAGTTTGAGGCAAGGTTGGGCTATGCAACATTGTGCCTAAACACACACACACACACACACACACACACACACACACACACACACACACACCAACCAAAAGCATCACAAACTTTACTAAAGGTTGATTAAAAATAAGGAAGCAAGAAAAGATGCAAACACCTTTGTGTTACAGAGGAAAACTTTAATATACTTTTGAAACAACTTAATAGCATAAATGGCAAAAGCAATAAATGTACAATAAAAGAAAAACCATGGAAAATTTACATAAACTTATTCTTGTATAGAACCTTGTAAGGAACAATAATGAGAACATATCTTATTTTCAAGTACAGATAGAAAATTTGCCAAAGAAAGTTGTATGCTAAGGTAAAAATCACATCTCAACTGACTTCAAAATTTTGATCTCCTGCAACTACAGGGAATTCAAGAGGAAAGCAACCATAAAACACTAGAAAATTCTTCAATGTTTTGGAGTTGAGCACTATGCTATTAAAATAACCTTTCTGTCAATGAAGAAATCACAGATTATTTTGAACGCTCATGTAAATGTTGTTTATCAAAAGCTTAGGGGAATAGAGATAAACGCTGCTTAGAAATAAATTCATAGCATTAAATGCAAGAATGAAAATGAGCAATGTGTGTCTATATATGTTCATATTGACATATCTATATATCCATCCAAGGTGGGATAAATAATGAGAAATTAAGCTCAAATTAGGAGTAAAATCACAAAGATAAAAGAGATCAATGGAAAGGGATTGGGATCTGACCTCCAGTGGTGCTCACTATCTTTAGATATGTTAATTCCTGAGGAGGCTTATGTTTATTCTCAGAGGAAGCTGTAGACTTACAGTGTAACAGCTTGGTCTAGGAAAGAAGCCCTAGCCTGGACCTCAGCATGTTTGGGTCCTGGTCATGTGACTTCTCCATGCCTCAGTCTGTACCTTCTCATCAAATAGGGCTGTGGTGTCCTACCTCCTTCAGAGGGTTTTACATCCTAAGATGAATCAGAAAAACACGTGAAGACTTAATCCTGGGATCCTGGCTTGGCCTCACCTTTGTCACTGACATGATCTTAGCAGCTCCATTGTTAGTCTATAAAGTAAGGTTTTATTCCTCCCAGCTTTCTATGTTAAATGATAATATAGAGTTATCCAGATTTCACAAATGAGGTGCGTAAGATCCGGCTCCATGTGACGAGGCTCAGAGCTGGTTGCTTAGGAACAGAACTAGAAACGAGTCAGCTTCCTTATCAGTTCAGTTTGTTCTCTTCCTTCTTATCTTTACTCATTAATTTGATCAGCACATAAAATAGTCCAAATTATTCCTCTGATCACTGGGACACAAAGATGAGCGAGACAGGGCAGATTCAATTGTGAATATTCCACATAGCCATCGTGTTAATAGCTTTGCTGTAAGACAGGTATTCCACCAGTGCACATTATTGTGACCAAACATGATTGGGCAGGCAATGACAATTCATATAACATAAGACTTCAGCAAAGAATCTCTGCTTCGGTTGATATAATATTTTTGTTTATCTAGAGAGATGGGGAGGCTCAGGATCCAACTTTAGGTGTGGGCTATAGCATCCTATAGACCAGTGGTTCTCAACCTGTGGGTTATAACCCTTTTGGATTTGAATGTCAGATATCCTGCATATCAGATATTTAGAGTATGATTCATAATGGTAGCACGATTAAAGTTATGAAGTAGCAACAAAAATAATTTTACGGCTGGGGGGGGTCACCATAACACGAAGAACTGTATTAGATGCTCTGAGATCTAGGAGGGTTGAGAACCATTGCTCTAGACTGTTTCTTTGATTCTTTCTGTTTGCTGCAGATTTCATGGGATAAGCACATTCTCTCAACACTCTGAAGTTTCAGTGTACCATCGTATACATCATCATACTTATCTCCATCACCTCCTGTGGCACATAAGCAATATTGTCACCCCTGGTTTATCTATGAAGAATTTGAAGCCTAGAGAATGGCTTGTCAGCTCCATGAGCTCACCTAGTTATTGACAAAGCAAGGACCAGAACCTGTTCCATTAGTTGGTCTTGGCCCAGAGATGTCTGCCTACTCACAACCTTAACTGTCATTGCAATTGCGGTCAAAAAGAAAATACCAGTGATGTTTTTGCAGTTGGTATATTTGGGTAGTAGCATTCAAATATCTGCTAGAATAACACTATGCCTGGATCTTTTCTGTGAGCTGTGTTCTCCTAATGATTACCCATTTATCTCATTTATCCTTAAATAAGCCTGTGAAATAGGAACTTCTACCACCCCTCCCATTTCACAGATGGAAAAAACAAGGGTTAGATCTAGCATTTTGCTCAGATTGCTAGTAAGTTGTAAAGCTGGAATTTGAATGTAGGTCTGCCTGACCATGTCTTTAATTATCATTCAATGTGGACAGCATATTGCAAGTTTAGTTATTTAGAAGCATCAGGGCTCAATATAATACTAGGAGGATGTTGGGGAAGGAAGACAGGAATGCTACCTTGGACAGCAGCATGGTAGGTGTGCTAACTCCTGGTCTGAGGAACAAGGAGTGCTGCTCCTCAGCTTGGCCCCTTCTCATGAGCCCCTGTGTATTCACACAACTCTGCTGTCATGTTGTGACAAACAGCATCTGAGAGGTTTGAAGACTTTTTTTTCTACCTAAAAGTGACCACTACCTACATGATGCAATGTGGCAGTGTTTCTGAACTTTTTGTTCAAAGGTAACTATTTCCCTGGCTTGCTGAAAATCTAAAATTTCCATTCCCTTTTTATTTCTTTAAGACTAGCCAGTTAAGACCTTGTAAAAACAACAAAACAAAACCAAAACAGCTACCGTCCTAAAAAGGCACCTATAAAAAAACCACAAAGAATTCGGCAAACTGCTTCAATCACATTGTTCTAGCACAGAGAAGTCATTAAAGGTATAGAACTCAACAGAGATGTTTTTGGGTGCTCTATAAAAGTCAAATGAAACCCAACTGCTGCAATTCAAGGGGATCTTCTGAGCACAGCTTCTGAGTATAGTGTTTCTATTGTGAACAAAGAGAAGATGTGAACAAGGAAAAATACTTCTAGTACAATGTCGAGATAGAGAATTAATGGGAAGAGGCAGCATTTTGTAACTGGAATGAGTGAATTATATTTGGCAACATATCTTCTCTATAAAATGAAGAATTGTCACATAAAGACCAACAATTACTTAATGCATTAGATAATCGTTATATGATTATTTCAACTTTATGATATGTTGCTGCCCATGCCTTGCATGCAGCCTGCAGGAAGGCACAAAGGCTGGTCACATTTTCTGCCTTGACTTCTACGGCAGTTGTTTTCATTGGAGCGGGGATGTGTTTCCAAGTTTTTAAAATGAGTTGTGTTCTAGAAGCAATGTGTGGCAGGAAGAAGTAAGGCTTAAGGTAACTCTGGGAAAGCAAGCCATTTGGCTGGAGCAGGGACAGGACGCTGGCACAGAGAAGGAGAAGATGTGAAGAAAGGAGACAAGCTAGCTCTATCCAGCCAAAAGGCGCACATGATTTAAGTCCTCCTAAAGATGAGATTTAGGGGGATAGATTACACTGAGTTTTCAAACCATTCTCATGTCGAGACACACTGGCATTTCTGAGTAGTTTTTGTATTTTGGTCAATTAATATCCTCGCAGTACATGGGCCAACGCTGAAGTGGATCGGTGATGCAGAAACTGTGATTCACGGGATCACTGTGAGGAGGAAGACGGACTTTTTTTCTCACCATACAGCTATTTGGCTACATTCGGGTCCCACTTAACAATATTGCCCAGGTTTAAGATAATCCTTAAAGGATTTCTATTCCATTAAAAAGTTTTAGTGTAGGATAGATGCAGCCCCAATTCCTTTTTTAAAAAATAAGGTACAGATGGAGCTGGGTCACACACACCGGTATCCTGAGATACCAGGGAGTTAGAAGTAGGTTTTGGTTGGGACACATTCAGATAGAGGGAAGCATTTGAAATCTCTGGATGATACTTCTGGTGATTTTGGGGAAGAGCACATCGCTCTTTCCTTTTTTCAGTCTGACGCAAAACAAAAGCCCAATCTCACTCAAGGGATTTTAAAGAAGCAGTTGAAATTTCTGGCAGTCACAAGGTGTGAGGGCACAGTATTATTTCCCGGACCACTGCTTTGCAAGTGAGCGAAACTACTACAGCATTTACCCAATGGAAAATTCTGCATTGTCATTGCTGTGAGGTTAAGTGAAATGGGAGAGATAGGGTCTCTTCTTATTAAGCAGACAGGATAAAGCTTTGAAAAAAATGTGTAGTGTTACATATCAGACATGTTATGTTATAATCATTACTGCATCTTTTTGTTACTTGTTAGAGTTCTCCAGGTATGTTTGCAAGTATCTGATTTGATACTTGATATAGGCATATTGTATACCATGCAAAAAAGTTGTGTTACATGACCTCATTTAATTGTTCTCAGAACCCCAGGAGAGATGTCTTACAGAACCAACTCTGAGGCTGATCGGATAATGCTTTTGAATTGATTAGGAAACAGAAAAGAAAATTTAAAAACAAGTTAGAAAACAGTTTTGTGAAAGTTAAAGGACTTCCTTAGAGACCTTTCCCCCCTAGTGATCTCTTCTTAACCATTTCTCATGGGTTAGTCTCCATCGATGAAACCAAGACATTAACTTTCTGCCTTTGAAATGTCCTTCCCTTCCTCTTCCACTTGTGTTAGAAGAAGCAGGTTGTATGTAAAGTTTGATTGAATAACTTGTGGTATAGTCTCATCAATTTAGAGCAAGGCATGTAGGGTTGTCCATCTTGATTTTGGAGATAGTTACAAGATCTGATGAAATGGAGATGAAGTCAAGACAGAAGGCTCTACTGCACTCTCTCCCTGTTCTGTTGGCTTGTGACATGTGGTGTGTGTGCACACATGGCCCTCTTAGTTTACAGGCTCAGAAATTAATGTCTACACAGAATTTCACTGGGAAATTTATACTCTTTTCAGGATATGTATGTACAATGTGGTGGTGAAGAACCGGTGGGTGGGGGAGAAAACACTCTATATTCCTGTATCAGGCAACTCTCTACTGACTCTGCAGGGAGCTGGGATGTTCTTTCAGACCTGTCCCACATTGTAATATGAAGACCCAAGCATTGTCCTGTCTCTACAAAGGCCAATAACTTGTCATATGCTTTTCCCTGGGAAAGTTTATCATGAAGCAACTTATAGATGAAGGTTACTTAGCTCGGATCAACAATACCTAGAATTCTTATCAGCTGGGAGCGGGATCATGAGTGTTCTGATGAGAGATCGTAGGTGGAGCACTTTAAGACTTTAAACTTCCTCACTGCTTATGAATTCGCCCTACTGGGAATATCATCTATTGAATCAGTTGGGCTTGATCCTTACGTGTGAAGGTTTAATGGGAATACTCTAGCTATTGTTGCTATGCTGAGCTCAGAGCTGGTCAGCTGGCTTCAAGGGGCATGCCCTTCCTCACTACTCAGCAAGTCTCTCAACCTGACCAACTTTTGTCTTGGTCTAGGTGGCTTAGATCTTTGAGGCAACCAAACCCCTAGCCTTGGTTCTGAGCCCAAGATTTCTCTCCCCTTCTCAGGCTATGGTTGCTATTGTTATCTATCGGACACCCAACAATGAGCATGAGAGCATCACGACTCCCTGGTGGAGCACCCAATGGAGAACAGATGATTTCTGCTTGTGTTGCATTACAGAAGCAAACCAAATGCCCTTGCTAGATTGGTCAATTTCTTTCTTGCTCATTGGTATCTTAGCATGAGGTCCTGAAAGACATTTGAAAGCAGTAGAGTGGCAAAGCATAGAGTGTATAAAGGGAGTCTGCCTTCGTCAGGGTCTCTATTCCTGCACAAACATCATTACCAAGAAACAAGTTGGGGAGGAAAGGGTTTATTCAGCTTATACTTTCACACAGCTGTTCATCACCAAAGGAGGTCAGGACTGGAACTCAAGCAGGTCAGAAAGCAGGAGCTGATGCAGAGGCCATGGAGGGATGTTTCTTACTGGCTTGCTTTCCCTGGCTTGCTCAGCTTGCTTTCTTATAGAACCCAGGACTACCAGCCCAGGGATGGCACCACCCACAATGAGTTCTCCAACCCTTGATCACTAATTGAGAAAATGCCTTACAGTTGGATCTCATGGAGGCATTTCCTTCTTTCTCTGTGATAACTCCAGCTTGTGTCAACTTGACACATAAAACCAGCCAGTACAGCGTTTAACTGTGCCTGGTGTA
Source organism: Tokudaia tokunoshimensis (assembly GCA_036184795.1). Taxonomy (NCBI): domain Eukaryota; kingdom Metazoa; phylum Chordata; class Mammalia; order Rodentia; family Muridae; genus Tokudaia; species Tokudaia tokunoshimensis. The sequence goes on along the minus strand of BTHU01000017.1, from coordinate 54,432,644 downwards.
GAAGCATTTCTCCTTTGCAATTAGGCTCTCGGGAGCGTAAACACGTGAGGATGGTAAGCAGAACCATGTCCCACTTCTTAGCTACTGTAGTTTCCTCCAGGTTTCTCTCCCTATGGTCATCCCTGCGGTGTGTTTGCTGAGCTTACATCATCCGTTTGACTTTTCTGAGTCCTGAGATTTCATTTATTTCCCTCTTTTCCATTTAGCCCTGCTGGGTGAATCTACACCTGTATATCTCTCTCCTTTCCCTTCTCGCCATTTATATGAAAGTCAGGTTCACAGTTAGTCCAGGATGGACCTCTGCTTACTTCATCTTCCTGCTTTCATGTTACTGCAGGAGATTTGGTCTCTAGAGAACAGCCACCACAGTTCTCTGAAAATGTAAACCACTGGCTCAGTTCATATTTGTCAAATAATTGCCTGGGAAACATTATTCAGCAAATAAACAGGAATGTCCCTGTGCAGAGAATCCTAGGTGTGACTTCAGGGACATCATGCTACCTCCCAATTCCATCACATTCACAGTGAGTGTTGAAACATAAAATCCCTTCCAGAGAGAAGGATACATGAGTCTATAAAGTGTGAGGCAATAATTCATTGAGTGCCACCCAGATCTTTGCACAGCATATCACTGTGTAGCTCTCACATAGGAACCTGCTTAATTTTAGATGATAGGTCCAAAGGCTGCTCTTCTCCCTCCTTTCTTTTCTTCTTTGTTTATGCCTCTCTTGACTCACTAACATGTAAGCCCCAAGAGCTTCAAATTCTTTCATAACTTAGCTATCTGTCACATTACAGGTCCTCTATACGTATTTGTTTAATAAATAAATGAGACCCTTCCAACTGGATAAATTCGAGCATGCCTGGCCTGTTGGCAAGCTAGATACCCTAGCAGTAGAAGAATTCTGTAGTTCATTTCATATGCCATGAGGAATCATACACGGCACTCCTTGGTTAAATGGTGTGAAGTGTCACAGACACTAAGTCACTACGTTTGCAATGTTTTCCCTAAGGCTCCTGAGTCAATGTAGTGGTTTCTCATAGCCCCAGATCCAGGATAGTGCCAACTTTGTTGCAGTGATTTGAGAGCTTACACAAAGGCGGATGCTAGGTGGAGCAGTCTTCTCTTCCTTTCAAGGCAAATGTAGAATGGTGACATAGTAAACTCAGCTGATTCTCTTTTTCATCTCACATTGGCTGGTTCATGGGTTATGTAATCTTCCAATAGATTGTTAGCTCATTGGTATAGTCATTTACTTTAGCAGTAATATGTAAGTATTTTTAGAAAAATATCATTTGTCACTGAGTAAGCTGCAGATCATGCTTTCAGAGGACTTGGAAAGAAAGCAGCCCTGCACATTGACACTTGCTTGAGGCCCAGGGGTGCCAGAATTTAGTAACTTTCCCAGACTGAATGTTTTGGGTACAGCAGTTTCTTGAAAGATTGAAAGAGTAACTTTCAACCCAACTGCAGGAATATAGCTGGGAAAGGGTAGAAATGATGGGTAGGCTCAGTGACTGTGTTACCCACATTTATCTCATTCAACCTCTTCATACAACAAAGGAGAAAATCAGTGTTCAGAGATTTGAGTACACACCAGAGAGTGAGCCGAAGTAGGTCTGGTTGGACAAACACTGGGGCTTTCTCATTACACCAGGCAGTGCCCAGATGTCTGTGACTTGGTAGATATACAGGAATTACGTATTGAATGAATGAATGAACTCATGCTGACTAAGCTTTTTCTCTGTACCTTTTATATTTGGGTATTTTCTCTCTACTCCCCGACTTTGGTACTTCCTCACAGATTTGCCTCACTCTCCTCTCTGTGGCTTGTCTTTCACTTGCACAGCCAACCTTCCATCCATCCAGATCTTCTGGTTTTTCTTCTGTCCTTTTCTTGACTCTGCATTTGTTAGGAAGCTCGTAAGATAACATAGTGCATCACAAGATAAAGTAGAGTCTCACCTCTTAGGGTGTTCACCATGTACTTACCCATGTCTTTCTAGGAGGGCTCCACCTCTGAAGATCAGTGTTTCAAGGGCAACTGCAAATAAGTAGATGACCCTGATTTCTGCTGGGAAGGAGTTTTGATGTCTTTCCGATCATCTTAGGCTCTCTGCTGTTTCTTCTAACTATATAGGATGCTGAAGAACTGAGAATGTGAATTATTAAACAATAAGAGTGTATGTCTGGGGGGAGGGGGCTGGAGAGATGGCTCAGGCCTTAAGAGCCCTGGCTTTTCTTCCAGAGGTCCTGAGTCCAATTCCCAGCAACCACATGGTGGCTCACAACCATCTGTAATGAGATCTGATGCCATCTTCTGGTGTGTCTGAAGACAGCAACAGTGTACTCACACATAAAATAAATAAATAAATCTTAAAAAAAACCAAAGAGTGTATGTCTGGGAAAGAGAATGGAGAATTTAGGATAGTTCAGCTGTGGGAGAAGGTTGGTTTTACTGCTGTTACCAAAACACCCCACAGGGATAACTTTAGTTTGCACATTGTTTCTTAGATTTCTGTCCATCGTGGCAAGAGGTGTGTGTCAGGGAAGTTCATACCGTGGTGGATAGGAAGTGGAACAAAGCAGAAGCAGGAAGGACCCAGGAAGAGCAGAACTCCCAAGAACATGCTCAGCTAAGCCCAGTATCCACAGATCCACCACTCGTCACCATCTTTTCAAACTTTGAAACCATCATGATCAAAGCATTCATTAAGTCAGAACCCTCACAATCTAATTCTTTCTGGGGAATACTCTCACAGATGTACCTAGAAGTGTGCCTTACAATCTCCACGGTGCCTCTCAATGTGATCAAGTTAATAATCAAGATCAAAAATTTTGGGGAAGAGTTATCAGGGGACAAAACCTCAAATTTTTGATGCTGAAAAACGACAAGAAAAATATCTCTTCTAGATAACCTTTCTTCATGAAAGGATTTAATGTATAGAATGGAGATTTTGTTTTCCCAGACTTTAAAAAGAGTGTGTCTATCGTTGCCCTTCTAAGGTTCCAGGATCATTGCAGAATAGTGGGCAGATGGGATGCAAGGGCAAGAAGGCAGGGAGGAGGAGGAGGGCTTTAAAACACTGTGTTCTATAGATGGAGCAATTAATATGTCACAGTCTCACAGTAGCTGTGGCTGTCGGCACCGGGCCTGCACAAATCTGGGCTTATAAGCAGTCAATCATGGACTGGGGAGGGGCTTATGGGACCTTACCCTCTCCTGATAGAGTATTTGCTACTGATGGATTCTGGAAGAAGGGCAGCCATTGATTTCAGTTATAAACCCACTGAGGAGCTCATCAGGGTCATACAAATGATCTTGGTTAAATCAGTGGGTATCAAAAAAAAACCAAACAAACAAGAAAATAAAGAAAAATAACAGTGTCACGTTATGATGTGGAAACGGATTTGTGTGTGTGTGTGTGTGTGTGTGTGTGTGTGTGCTTGCACGCACACTAGGAGAGGGAGATAGAGAACATGAGGAGTTACAATAACCATAATGTACTTTATGTATGCAGGAAATTGTCAAAGAACAAACCCAATGAAAGTTATTAAAAACAACACAGTAGAAGTGTCTCTATTAATAACATCTACTATATCTTATGAATGTTCTCACCATAAGCAAAGGGATATAGTCACATAAGTAGAGGAACTTCACCTGTGCTTCTTTCCTTACCCTCCCTCTATTCCTTCCACTCTCCTTCCCCCTCCATCCCTCCCTTCCTTCCTCTCCCTTTCTCTCTTTCTGTGTATGATATATATATATATCATATATGTATTATATATAAATATATGCACATATGTTGATGTATACGTATATGTATGATTGGTTTTTTCTCAAACATTCATTTTATTTATTTTAGGAAGCGGTCTGTTGTTCTTGCTCCTCCTTTCCCTCCTCTTCTCCTTCCTCCCTTCTTCTTTACCCTTGTTTGTGTATGTGCAGGCCCATGTACATACGTGTTTGCAATGGGAAGAAAGGATTGTAGGTGTTAGGAGGGAAGAGATGCCAGAAGTTCAGGTTTTATTTACAATTGACAAAGAAAGAAGACTTGCCGGAAGCTTTTGCAGAGTCCTCAAGTAAAGATGCTTTGCACAGCATTGTAATAATCACTGGATTTGATCAGTCACTGAACAAGGGGTCCAACTTCTAAATGTTTCCTCTGGATACAGCACATACTCAGTCAGTAGTTACAGGATGTCCGTCCACCATGTGGATAGCTCTAGGGATGATTCTGTGTACAATGCATGACTTAAACCTAAAATTGAGACTGACCAGAAGAGGAAAGTCAGCTATCAGTACATTAATAGTTACTGTGCTACTATTAATTGAATACTCGCTGTGTATCTTGTATAATGCTTTTCACTCCCACCACTGTAACCCCCTGGCACAAAGATTCTGGGGCCACCATGTGCCGGTACGGAGACTGGAGTCTAGCCCATTTCACACTGGATCTCATAGGAACAGGGACAGGAAATTCAAAGGCAGCAAAAACCATTGCACTGTAATTACTAGTCAGGTCTAGAACCTCACTGAGCTTGCAAAGACCTACTGGGATGGCTAATCTGCCTCCAGGCAGACATTCTGGCAGAGGTGCCTTCTCTGATAAATAGTACAGGGAGTGGAGAATGTAAATTTATGGGGAAATTGATTTGGTCTTGACTTAATTTTGATGTGCTTAGGTAGCAAATAAAAGAAATCGAAAGCTACGTTCCTTCTCCCCACAGTCTTTTCCTTCAGTAAGGAGAAAACCAAACTTAAAGGACAGCAAGAGGGAATCTGCCCTTTAGGGTGTCTCTCTACTGTGCTAAGGCAGGGAAGCCAGCCTCCTCATTCAGCCTCTCCCCTCTCTGGCTGGAGCTCAAATGTTGCCCTCTGTGGTTTTCACTTAACAAATGTTAATGAGATGGCATTGTAATCACTGCATTTTATAAATATCTCATCCGCAAATTGGACCACAAAACCCCAATGAGCCAGCTGAGGATATTCCACCAGCCGATATTTTCCCCACAGTCTTAACCGAAGGATGTAAAATGTATTCTTGCTTTGCAGCCCTTGGGGCCCATGGGTGTTCAGATGCTGGAGAGGACTGCTGTTTGCCTGCCCCCAACTCAAGTGGCTCACTGGTTGTGTGAGCCTTTCACACAGTCCTGGGTGATGTAAGGGATTTAAGCTTGATCAATCATACCCTTTTCAAGTTAACACTAGAAAAATGAGAAATTGATTTTTTTTTTTCTGACGAAACAATATTTTAGAAATTCGGGATGTAAAAATGGGATTTGACCTCGCGTATCAAGTTAGCCATCACCGTGATGATGAGAACATGCAATTATGCCATATTTTGTATGTCACAAGCTAATGTCATGAGCTTGTCAGATTTGTTCAGGGAGAGGATGCTCTGTCCTCCCTATGATGTAGAGCCTCCAGCTGGGGCTGCTTTGTGGAGTGGGGGTGGGAGGAGCATGGGCTCTCAGGATCCATCTTGTTCAGCAAATCTGCTAGCGTGAGAATCCTCAGACGTGGGCATCTGACAGGCGTCAATAGGCAAAGCCTATCTTGAAGACTCTCCCTTCAAGTTTAAACTTTTACAGTTTAAACTGTCATTTTGTGATTATAAGCACACTCTCTTTAAATGATACATTTTCACAACAAGCAAAGAGGAGGACACCCCCGTGGCGGACATTCTATCAACTCAACTGAGGGGTTACTCGGCATTTGGAACATGGGAGTCAGGCTTTCATCAATGACGTATCCTTAACAACTGGGACATTTCTTGGGCTTAATTTTTAATAAACTCGGTCTCAGAAAAACAAACATCACATTTTCTCTCTCATTTGTAGGTCCTAGACACTATAGACACACAGAATCCTCTATAGACACTCTATAGTCCCCTACCGATGACACAAAAGTAGATGTGAAACATTGTGAATGAGTAGAGGGACTAAGGGGAGGGGAAAGAAATATGCATGGGGGAGGGGCGTGCTCCAGTACATTCTATGCTCACACAAAACTGACTTTAAGGAATTCTGTGTGGTAAAAAGTCTTGCCAGGAAAGTGGGCTTTAATTTACATTCACTAAAAACTTGTACCTTTTTTTTTAATCCATGGAAATAGCTGAAAAATATACCTCAGAGTTTTCTTCAATTTTTTAAAAAAGACTATTTATTTATTTATTGTACACATGTACATGCCTTTAGTGTATATATGTGCACCACATGTGTGTCACCTGCATGCTGGTACTCATGAAGATTAGAAGAGAGTGCCTGATCCCCTGGAACCACAGTTATAGACAGTTGTGAGCCACCTAATTATGGATGTTGGAAACCGAATTTTGGGTGCTCTGCAAGGAGCCATCTCTCTGCTTCTGCCTTGGGGTTTTCTATTGCAGCTAATGATATGAAAGGAGTGCTAAGCCTTTAAAAATTTGTCAGCAACACCTCATTAGATGTGGGAACTTGAACACCGTAACTTTAACTCTCTTACTGTTTATTCCAGGATAATTAGCTGTTTTCCTTAATGCCATTCCTCTGTGAGGAAGCAAAACTCACTGTATAACAATGTATTCTTGTAGTAACTAACCCATTCTCATTGGAGCTAATTAATCCCTTCCTGAACTATCTTATATTTCCCCCAAATCATCACATTAAGAATTAAACATCAGCACGGGTTTGGGCATGATTATGTTGCATCCAGGTCATAGCAACCAAAATCAAAACAATGAGCTATTGACTATCTCTAAAAATTCCTTTCTGTCCCTGCCCTAGTTCTCTCCCACTAACTCTTCGCTTCCCACGCAATCAATGATCTGCTATAACTTCATCACAATTTGAATGTTCAGAAATATCATCATCAGAAAGCAAAGGAAGCTCATTATCATAATAATTAATATTTGCTAATTGAAAACATTAAATTATTTGGAGACAATGTTTTACCATGTAACTCTGGAACTTGTTCTGGAACTTTCTATATAGACCAGGCTGGCCTCGAACTCAAATGATCTGGCTGGCCCTGCCTCCTGAGTACTGGGATTGAAGGAATTTGCCACGCATTAACTTTTTTTTTTTTTTGAGACAGGGTTTCTCTGTGTAGCCCTGTCTGTCCTAGAACTCACTCTGTAGACCAGGCTGTCCTCGAACTCAGAAATCTGCCTGCCTCTGCCTCCCAAGTGCTAGAATTAAAGTCGTGCGCCACCACTGCCTGGCTGCATTAATGTTTTAAATATTGTAGTATAGACTCTTTTAGGTTTGCTTTCTTTTACTCACTATCATCTCCAGATTCATCAGTTTTGCTGAGTATATCAATGGTCAAATAGTTCATCCCTTTTCATTGCTGAGTAGTATTTTATTGTGTAGTTTTTTTTTATTTTTTTTGTTTGTGTTATTTGGTGTGTGTGTGTTTATGAGTGTGTTACAACTGTATGTGTGTGTGTGTGAGTGTGTGTATGTGTGCATACATGTGTGTGTAGGGGGTTCTAAAAATTGAACTCAGGGCATCATATGCTGGTCAAGAGCCCTGTCTTGACTACATCCCATAAGCACTACATAAGAGCTACAGCCCCAGCACTTACACCATAGGTTTGTCTTTATTCTTTAATTCATTTATATTTTGTTGTTGTTATTTCTAGCGCTAAAAATGAAGCTACTGTCAGCACTTGAGTACAAGTCTTAAGTGACATATTATCTTCTTGAGTATGTAGGGGAGATGCATACTTACCTTTTTAAGAAATTGTCCAACAGCTAGTTAGGTGCGATGGCTGACCTTAGTAATCCTGGCACTAAGGGGACTGAGGCAGGATGATTACCATGGGTTTGATCTAAGCTAACAATGCTGATCACTTTTTAACATGTTTATTCACAGTCTACATATATTTGTTTTTTTTTTTTAAAGATTTATTTATTATATGTAAGTACACTGTAGCTGTCTTCAGATACACCAGAAGAGGGCGTCAGATCTCATTACAGATGGTTGTGAGCCACCATGTGGTTGCTGGGATTTGAACTCAGGACCTTTGGAAGAGTAGTCAGTGCTCTTAACCGCTGAGCCATCTCTCCAGCCCCATATATTTGTTTTTAAACTTTATTTTATATGAATTGATGTGAGGGTGTCAGAGCCCTTGGAACTTGAGTTATAGACAGTTGTTAGGTGCCATGTAGATGCTGGGAATTGAACCCAAGTCCTCTAGAAGAACAGTCAGTGCTCTTAACCCCTGAGCCATCTCTCTAGATCCTAGTCTATTATATATATATATATATATATATATATATACATATATATATGTATATGTATATGTGCATATATATATATATGTATATATATATTATATATGATGGAGTATCAAGTCTACGTGTGAGTGATCTGGCATGATCAGGTGTTTTAAGGATCCATGTCACAGGTCTACACCCACCTTTTTTTAGTGCGCTCCTTCTTTATTTTATTTTTTTATTAAATATAATCTTCATTTACATTTCAAGTGGTAAAACCTTTCCCGGTTTCCCCCCTCCCCAAAACCCCCCAACCCCTCCTCCCACTCCCTGCCTCCAAGTATATACCCCTCCACCCGACCTACTCCCCCCTCCCCCATTTCCCCTTGTTGGGGCATCTATTTAGCCTTCACCTGACCAAGGACCACTCTTTTTAGTAGGCTCCATTGAACCCAGGAAGGCCAACAACTCTGTTAGTCTACTAGAGTTGCTAGGACAGAGAACCACAGCTGAACAGCTTAAGCAATATGGACTTGCTGTCTTATAGTTCTGGATGCCAGAAGTTTAAGATAATGGTCTCATCAGGGTTAATTCCTTCCATTGAAGGGAGAATTGATATGTCCTAGGCCTCTTCTCTAGGTTATGGTTGTTTGCTGGAAATTTTTGACACTTGTTGGTTTACAGATGGATCATCTGCCTCTTCTAGTTGGTCATTTTCACGTGCTCTCATGTTTTTAATATCCCAGTCACCTCTTTGGTTATGAGAGGAACATGATAATATGGCCTCAATGAGTTATATTTACATGACTTCATTCCCAAGGTCACATTATTAGATACACAGGGAAACAAAACTCAAAACCTTCATTCAAGGCCAAGAGTAGGAGAGTAAAAAAAAAAAAAGAACAAAACCCAAATCATTGGTATTTGCCAAAATGCAAAGCTGTGGGGTGGGGAGAGAGAGAGAGAGAGAGAGAGAGAGAGAGAGAGAGAGAGAGAGAGAGAGAGAGAGAGGAGGTGTAGTAGTGGTAAATGACTTGAGAGAAGTCAACCTACGGCACCCAAGGTCCACATTGCAATGTCTTATTGAAATATGGGGGTGGATGTGCAGAGAAGAGGAGGAATACTGATTTTTATCATATAAAATCTGTTGATAAAGAATGTGCAGAAAGGGGCACTTTTGATCTTCATGCTGACCTTCTGAAGGTTGGAGGAGGGAGAGAGAGGGAGGAGAAGAGAGGAAGAAAAGAAAAGGAGTAGTAGGAGGAGAGGAGACAGAAGTGAAAAGATAAATAGTTTGAGAGATTTTAATACACATAAAGCTGAGATCAGGTCTGAAAAGCAGAGTCTTCCTCACTTCCCTCTCTGGTCGCTGAGCTGTAAGACAGAGAATAATATCTCCACTGACTTGGAGAGCAACCAGCTGAACTTTTAAGCATTAAGAAATCCTCAGTGTCTGTCAAGTCTTGATATATGGAATATGGATTGTGTTCCCAAAACATTAGGAGCACACGGACTGAATCTAACCGAAGCAAGAATGAAAACCAGACTCAGTTTAACTTTATATTGACTTGTTTACCTAAGTGTAGATAGGAAGTATACGATTTTTTGTGGACAAATATTGATTCAATGTACGTTATTTTTAAAAACACAATATCTGATGTGATGGTTTGAATGAGAATGATCCCCATAGATTCATATATTTAAATGCTTGGTCAGAAGTTGGTGGAACAGTTTGGGAAGGATTAGAAGATGTGGCCTTGGAGGAGATGTGCCACTTGGGATTGGTCTTTGAGAGTTCAAAAAGCACACATCTTCCCAATTAACTCTCTCTGTCTTGTGCTTGTGGGTCAGATATAAGTTCTCAGATACTGCTTAGCACCACATCTGTCTTACTGCTGCCATGTTCCCTGCCATGATGGTCACAGACTCACCCTCTTAAACTGTAAGACCCAATTAACTCTTTCTTTTATAAGTTGCTTTGCCATGGTATCTTATCACAGTAACAGAAAAGTAACTAAAACATCTGGCATACAAAAATATTATAAACATGTGAACTGGCAAGGCAGATGTGATTTGTGGTAAAAAGAGAGAAGTGTGATAGAGTTCGTCATAGAGAATGACCAGAGTTAGGGTGATTGGCAGGGCCTTTAAAACAACTGGCAAATAGGTTCAAGAAACTAGTGAGAAAGTGGACAGCATGCATGAACACACAGAAAATTCCAGCAGAAAGATAAAGAGTATAGCAAAGAGACAAAGGAAAATGCTAGGAAGAAGACCACTGTAACAGAAATGCAACTGCAGTCTAGATGGAGTGAAGAGTGAGCTGGAATGTTCACTTGGCATCTTTTTAGAGACACCGAGAAATGGATTGTGATGGTAACAGGGTCAACTCACTTCATAGATTTAATACTCCAAAATGTGCCTACAACCTGATGAAAGAACTTTAATTTATACTATCTAATAGACAAAGCTATAGTCATTGTTGATGGTTTTATACCCTCTCAGACACTGACAGAAAAACTGGGTGAAAAACTCAGTTGTGAATAAAATTGTGTTCTCTTGAGTTTTCTGGATCTTTGATTTAGAATCATTAATTTTGGGAGGTTCTCAGCCATCATTATAATCTTCTCTCTTTTTTGCATCATTTTCTTTTACTTCTGGCATTCCAGTTATACATGTCTGGTACATATTTTTCTTCATTAGCATCTTTTTTCTCTCCCACTGTCTCCACCCACTATTCCCTTCTCTTGTAGCAATGCAACCAATATTTTCTTGAAGGTCTCATCCTTATTGATTACATTTTCCACTCTTGGGTGAGATAAGAAACCCTCATGGGGCCAGAGCAGGAGGAAGGGGGTGTAATGTCCTGGTAAAGTCTTTTTCCCATGTGAAGTGAACTCTTCCCTCAAGTAAGGCTCTCACCAAGAGATAATTTCACAAAAATTATTTTTCTCAGTATTCCAGGTCCATAAAGTACATGATATCTTTTATGTAAAATTCAAGAACAGATAAAATATTCTGTGGGTATGAAAATTGAAATGTGTTTCCTTTGGGTTGGAGACTGAAGGGGGGGAGGGTCTGATGAAATTTTAGGCCCAAATGAAATGTTTTATACACCACATATGGTGTTAAAGCTTATGAACTAAACACTTAAGATCTGTATACTTACTGTGTATAAACTAAATACGTATATACAATATTTCCATGGAGGGATGAAATCCAGCCTGAAAATATGGAGAAATACCATACTTCCAGCAAAATGTTTGTAATCATGCTATATATGAATAGAGATTTTGAGACAGCCCGGCCAACTCTCTGGAGAGCAGTGAATGGATTTTGTGACAGTGTCAACTGTCAACTTGACAGACTCTAGAATTCTCTGGCAAATGAGCCTTCAGACTTGTCTGTAGGGGGTTATCTTTATTGTGTTATTTGAGGTGAGAATGACCAATGCCCATTCACCATGAGTGACATCATTCCCTGTTTGGGATCCTGGACTCTCTAAATGGAGAAAGACAGGTGAGCATCGGCCTTCGATTTCAGCTTTTAGATTGTGAATTTGATGTGACCAGCTGCTTGAAGATCCTGTTGTAAGGGAAGGTGCTTTTGAGCCATTAGGCAGAATAACCCTTTCTCTATTAAGTTGCTTTTGTCAGAGTATTTAATACAGTAACAGGAAAGGAAATGAAACAAGCATCGTCACTTTGCCTACTGAGCTGGCATCTCTCAGGCACTTTTCTGGAGTTTAGGATCCTTGTCTATGGAGACAGATGACAGGTCCGGATGATCAGTGAATAGGGCGATCATATTATTACATCCTGTCTGAATCATGGCATTCTGGAGAGTGAAATGAAGTTCAAGAAATAATCATACCTGGAGAAGTGTTTTAAAGCTCCCTGTGCTGGGCAGATGGAGTTGTCCTATGAATAGGAATCTGACCTACATCCAGCACCCTGTGATGCTCCAGCAGTGTGCATTAGAAGCTGGGTGTTCTGAGTAATCTCTCAGATCCTGTCTGATTTGATGCCTTGCTAGGTTCTGTGGTCATAGCTCCTTGTAGGCTATTGAGAGAGTCTACCAGGCCTGCAGTAGTCAATGGGTTGCTGTTCTCCACACTGGCAGAATAATTCACACTTTCTAATATTGACATTTCTAGGTTAAAAACTATTGTGATGAAGCTAATTTTTCAACAGGATGAAAAATGGATTCTGCTTTCTGTTGCTCTGATAATATGAAAATAATGGGCCTACTTTACAATAGTCACTTCTTCCCAAATGTTGAAGATGATTTCCCTGTGTTTATGAGTCACAGAGTGAATAAACTTTCAGAATTATCTTGTCACTGCCAAAGCTTTAAAGGGACTGTAAAGGTCCTAAGTGACAAGATCCTGGCCATTGTAAATTATTACAACATAAAGCTGATGGAATCCCAATTACTAAAATAGACAGATGAGTGGGATTTAGTGCTGGGCAGTATACAATGAGCAATACACATCTGCATAGAAAAGCAAACAGAGCAGAAGCAACAGGGACTACTAGGAAGACCACTGGAAATTGCTACTAGAGGTGAAGGTTATAGGGGAGAACTGAGATTTAGATGAAGATATAGGTACCCTACTTGTAGTAAAAAAGATAGACTAATAAACCCAGTTCATTTGATAGAGTATGAGATAACTTTCTGCTTAAAAAAAAGTCTGTGTGTGTATGTGTGCACATGCTCTATGTGCATGAATGTTTGTGTACAAGCCCTTGGTTGACATTGGGAGCTTTTCTTAATTGTTCTTTACCTTGTTTATTGAGGAAGGGTCTCTCAGTGGAACCTAGAGCTGGATAATGGGATTGCTAGTCTAGATAGCCAGCTCGCTCCAGGATCCCGTCTCTGCCTTCGGACCACTGGAGTTCCAGGTATGCCACAATACTTACCTGGTATTTATATGGGACTTGAACTCTGTTCCTTGTGCTTGAGCTGAGCCATCTTCCTAGTCCCAGACCTTCACTTTTGTGTTCCTAAATAAGACTTCTATGTTCTTCATCATGCACCCAGGGGACCTGTCTTATGTTAAGAATGAGGAGAGATGATTCTGGAACCAGACTAATCCTGAATAGGCTAGATTTATTTCGATCACATTTCAAGGTCATGTTGATAAAGTTCATATACTTAACTACCATAATGTGAGTAACATGTTTAAATCCTACAACATAATCCTTAGTACATAATTTTATCACTAGGGAGCTAGTGTAAGGTTCTGCCTGAAGCCTTAGATTTTTTTTTTTGCATTATTGGATCTCTTTCATACTCTGGTAAAGCCTGTAGACTATGTTTCAGGAATTCTTTAAATGTAATTACATTACATGGTCTATAACTAGGATTTGATATAGTAATATGTGATTTTTCAATGTGTTAAATTAGGTCTAGTAGTAGCTTTGAACCCGCTTCCATGTCGTGATGCATGAATAGCATTAAAGATGCCAGGGGGAATTGAGTGTGACTTAGAAAACATAGAAGACTTGTACCAGTGACGAAGTCGAACATATTGTTAACATCATGCAGGTTTTTTTGTGGCCTACTTTTATACTTAAAGGAATTGTGCCAATTTAGTTAGAGGCAAGTGAAAATAAAGGTGTACCCCATTTCCAATAGAGATCAAGGATTGTCTGAATGTTATCTGAGGTGTTCAACGATTACAGTGTGCCAAGGCACAGGGATTTCCAAGTACTTGGGACTTTCAGTTGAGAGCTGATCAACAGTGACCCTAGATTAAGCCTGTGTTCTCAGAGCACTGTGGTACAATGTAGTGTCTTTCTCACAGACAATAAGTTCCTCACCATTGCCTTCTCTTCTATAGAGAAGAACCGGAATTAGTCCCAATGATCACATTTGCTAAGTGTTATATTTCTTTTAAATCTTTGCTTTATTATTTTTTTTCTTTTTGCTGTAGTTTCTAGTGGAACCCATTGTTAAGCTACTGTAATGTTGATATGTTAATTACACATTGCAGCACAGTGGGGAGTATTTCAACTCTGAGTTGCTATCTTTTGCCTTTTGATCTGGAGCCAGGGGTTTAGATATTGTCTGGACTCTGAGTACAAGGCATGGGTAACCTCAGAAATGCCTGACCGGCCACAGTAGCAAGAAGTGGAGGATAGGATGCTGCTAGGGATACAGGAGGAAGGCAATCTTTGTTTCTGATGCTCTGTTGTTTTCAGAAAATTGGGCTAAGATCCGGAGACAGAGAACCTGGATTTCAGCCTTTCCTCTGTTATTTACAAACTCTATAATTTAGGGAGAAGTAAGATTATTCCTACATCTGAAGTTCTTTTTTTTTTTTTTATATTAAATGTATGGGAGTTTTGCCTCATGTATATCTATCTGTACCATATATGTTCCTGGTGCCCAAGGAGGCCGGAAAAGGGCACCAGATCTGTGGTAACTAGAGATTCAGATAGTTGTGAGCTGCCATGTGGGCACTGGGAATGGAATCTGGGTCTTCTGGAAGGCCGGCCAGTGTTCCTAACCACTGAGCTACCTCTCCAGCCCCCTGAAATTCTTTTTCATGCTATCAGTCTCTGGTTTTCCACCCAGGAAGAACAGACTCTTCATGCCTGATCACCTAAAGGGTGATCTTTTGCTGTCATGTTTCTCTTTTCTCCTCCTCCTCCTCCTCCTCCTCCTCCTCCTCCTCCTCCTCCTCCTCCTCCTCCTCCTCCTCTTCTTCTTCTTCTTCTTCTTCTTCTTCTTCTTCTTCTTCTTCTTCTTTGAAAGGGTCTCTCTATTATATAGTCATGACTGTTCTGCAGTTTACTATATAGACAAGGTTGGCTTAAACTCACAGAGACCCACCTATTTCTGCTTTCCCAGTGCTGAGAGTAAAACATGCTCCACCACACCTGGCTGTTTCCAAAAGGAGGAATGGAAGTCTGCTGAATGTCCATTTTCCTCTCCCCTCCCTGACAGGAGCTAGGTGTCAAAGTGCCAATTACTTGTGACTTAGGGAATTGCTGTTTCCTCATGTGGGACCCTGTAGGGTGTTAATGCTGAATCATTGACTGGGGAAAACCACCCAGCCCTCACAGACAAGTCTCTATGGAGACTGATAGTTTCATGTGTAGCTACAAAATCGTGTCAGCCTACTGGCTTTTCTTGCTTAGCTCTGATTACTTAATATTCTGGTTAAAGGATGAAGGTTTCTCACTCTGGATTGCAGTCAGGGTTGTCTCTTGCAGAGGTGACTGAGCCCTATGTGAAGGCTTAAAGAAATTTTAGCATGCTCTTAATTGCATTCTGAATGCAGTGGCCAGGCTTAGTGGGGAAAGCTGTAGAGAGAATAATAATGATTAATAGTGATAATAATAAAAATAATAATAATAATAGTAATAATAAACAACTTTTTCAATTGGCAAAAGTTTAGAAAATTGCAGAACGGTGCCAAAATTCTAACATAAAGAGATAGCCATTATTATTATTATTATTTTAAAGATTTACCCATTCATTATATGCAAGAACACTGTAGTTGTCCTCAGACACACCAGAAGAGGGAGTCAGATCTCATTACGGATGGTTGTGAGCCACCATGTGGTTGCTAGGATTTGAATTCAGGACCTTCGAAAGAACGATTAGTGTTCTTAACCACTGAGCTATCTCTCTAGCTCCCCCAACTTTTTTATTTTGTTTTTGGAGACAGGGTTTCTCTGTATAGCCCTGGCTGTCCTGGAACTCACTCTGTAGACTGGGCTGGCCTTGAACTCAGAAATCTGCCTGCATCCGCCTCCCAAGTGCTGGAATTAAAGGTGTGCACCACCACTGCCCAGCAAGATAGCAGTTATTAATTAACATGTTAGTATCTGGCCTTTGAGATAAAAAGATTACCTAATACAAGGTGTTAGCATCTCTACAAGGTAACTTCACCATGAAATGACTACTACCTGCTAGTTCTTTAGAGGCCTTTACGGTTAAAGAGGGACAATAATGACCACAACACAGTGTTCTGGCTGTGCTTAGGGAAGGGCAATTCATGAAAAGTAATTCCTTTTAATTATAGCATTAATGCAAAGACCATGTTCTGAGCTACACCCTCTGTTTCCCCAGCACAGCTCCAGACATGTATGAAACACTTTCTGATGAAATAAATGATGCTACCCAGGACTAGGTACTGCAGGAACCTTAGGATGTGACTCTAAGAAGAGACATGCTTCATCTGAGTAACTATACAGTCAACAAACGCTGCCTGTTCTGGATAAGCCAGAGCAAAGGACACAGAGGAGAATGGAATATGGTTCTTGTCCTCAAGGAACCAATGTCCACTGAGTTTCAAAATACAGAACAAAACCACAAAGCAAGAGGAGCCAAATGTTAGTGAAGCTGATAACATAAATGATACACTCAGTGTGTGAACTTTTAGGTGAGGACAAAAAATCCTGCATCAGGATGGGATAATATGTCTGGAGAATGTAAGGTTATTTGGCGCAGGAAGGAGGCTATAATTAGATACCAAGATGTACATTGGAGCACTTTATGGATGAATAGTATACAGGCTGATTTTGTGTGTCAACTTGACACAGGCTGGAGTTATCACAGAGAGAGGAGCTTCAAGTGAGGAAATGCCTCCATGAGATCCAGCTGTTGGGCATTTTCTCAATAAATGATCAAGGGAGGAGGGCCCCTTGTGGATGGTGCCATCTCTGGGCTGGTAGTCTTGGGTTCTATAAAAAAGCAAGCTGAGCAAGCCCGGGGAAGCAAGCCAGTAAGAAACATCCCTCCATGGCCTCTGCATCAGCTCCTGCTTCCTGACCTGCTTGAGTTCCAGTCCTGACTTCCTTTGGTGATGAACAGCAGTGTGGAAGTGTAAGCTGAATAAACCCTTTCCTCCACAACTTGCTTCTTGGTCTTGATGTCTGTGCAGGAATAGAAGCCCTGACTAAGATAGTGCCTTGTGATTGTTTTTGTTTCTGAGAATTTGAAGTCTAAAGAGTTATATTAATCTAGATAACCCAGGCCATGCTTTGATCATACATGAACACCAACTGTCAGTGATTTTTAACAGCAGAAGTAAACATGGCTCACTCAGTCATGGCTGGGAATGAAAACTTGTGGCCAGAGTTCCTGAGGATGCCATTTTTCTGTGACACAGACAGGAATATACTAACCTGCTCTCTGTCCCTAGATACAGGGATTTGGTTTACTTCTCTCTTTTTTTCTCCCATCCAATTGTGCCATCCATTTATCACTTGGGATTCCCACTCCAAGGATGCCTGATTTCTAGTTCTCAGCCAGATAGTCTGATAGCTGAATGTCTTCTTTTGATGGGCTGGGTGAATCATCCCAGGGGCATTTTTTGGGTTTGGAGAGGTACACTTTGCCAGAACTTATGCATATTGAAGTCTCGTTACAAAACCAGCGTGGGATCTGGGGTTGGAATCACTTAACCTTACATATGGGCAGGGAAGTTGATATGACCCTGGGAGCTGACCAGGGGAAGGACTCTGGGCTAAATGTAGAAGAAAGGTCTATGTAAATAAATAGAAGAATGAAAACAAAGGGGCTTCCTATGAAACAATTCTGGACTGTGTGTGACACCATCAGAAAAATGGCAGTGGGTTTGAACTGCTATAACAAAATACCATAGACTTGATAGCTTACAAACAACAGAAATCTTGGTGATTGGGAAGTCTAAGATCAGTGCTGGAGGGTTCAGTATTGAGAGAGAGCACACTTGATGGTTCACATCTGGTTCACATTAGTTATGTCCTCATTCAATGGAAAGGGACAAGGCAGGTCTCAGGGTTCACCTTTAATAATCATTTCCAGGGTTTTGACCTGATAGTCTAACCACTTCCAGTGGCCCCATCTTCTAATCTCATTGGAGATTAGTTTCTAACATAGGAGTTGGAAGAAACACAAATATTCAGAACCCTATAGGTCATTCAGAAAGGTTATCAGAGAGTAAATCCACCCATAAGGTGGAAAGAGTCTAGGTACCCACCAAAAAAGAGACCTAGAGATTGACAAAGATGGGGTAAATAATAAATCCCTTGTCCCTAACTGGTGGTTCATGAGGCTCCATAGAACATCCAGATCAATCCGACCTCCCTTCTTGTCCACCAAAGGCTCTATGAACTTAACTCTTCCTACACCTCATCTTTTGTTTGCTGGATCTGTCACATGGAAGATCTCTAAGAACGAGAAGAGAAAAGCCACATAGCACTCTGGACATCCAGGGTGGGCAGGTATACGATATGTTGTTCATTCCATCTGGATATCCCTGGTTTCTTGCCTGAAAAGTAGGGCATTTTCTCACCCCGAGCCTCACATTACACACAGTCATGCTGGTCTGGAGGTACTTGAATGGAGACAAGTTTCCTACAGATATTCCATTTTGAAGGATTCAGTGCTTTTAAAGGAAAGCAGAACCCCAGCTTTCTCCTCTTAAGCCACCCAATCAGCCCTCTTACTGACTACACATGGTTGACTTCAGCATAACTGTTTCCTTTTCTTTTCTTTTCTTTTTCTTTTCCTTTCTTTTCTTTTCTTCTCTCTCTCTCTCTCTCTCTCTCTCTCTCTCTCTCTCTCTCTCTCTCTCTCTCTCTTTCTTTCTTTCTTTTTAAATGGTATCTCCAACTGAATTCCCACTTTTCTTCCCAATAGACTCTGTTTGCTGATTAGGTCACAAGGTTTCAGGAAGCTAAATCAGATATATTAGTGTTTGTGACTAAAGCTGCCTAGATCTATATCTATATACCTGTGTTATCTTCTGCAAAGCTGAGAATGAGTCTTAAATTGATCTTTAAGGTGTTGAATGAATGTGTCCACCGAAACATTTTAGGCATTTCTTTTAAACTTATCATTTCGTGTCATAGGTTGGTCAACTTTCATATTTTCTTTGTCCATGTGTTTTTCTGTTAAACACGGTGCATGTACCCCAGCCAGAAAACTCACTCACACAAGATCAATATCACCAGTGCTGAACAGCTCTTTGGTGTGGGAAATAAAGTCTTGTCTTCTAGGAATGTCTTTAGAATTTGTTGATTTTTGGTGGTGTGTGATTTGTTTCAGAGTCTGTTACAAGAACACCCATTTACTGTCAACACACAGTGGAAAACTCTGTAAGATCTAATTAGTTTGAAGATATAACTTCTGTCACTCAATAATACTGCTGCGTTTCTATAGAATGATGTGTTACCTTGAAAGGGGGTGTCTTAGTTAGGGTTTCTATTGCTGTAAAGAGACACCATGACCAAGGCAACATTTAGTTGGGGCTGGCTTACAGTTTCAGAGGTTCAGTCCATTATCGTGGGAAGCATGGAAGTATGCAGGAAGACATGGTGCTGGAAGAGAGTTCTACATTTTCATCTAAAGACAGCAGAAGGGGATTGGATTCCATACTGGGCAGAGCTTGAGCTTAGGAAACCTCAAAGCCCAACCCTACAGTGACACACTTCCTCTGACAAGGCCACACCTCCTAATACTTCCACTCCCCATGAGTCAAGCTCATGAGTCTATGGGGGGTCAAACATATTTAAACCATCACAGGAAATTATCACAGAGTGTATCAGAGCCTATATGTATCATTTGGTTGTATTCTGTGATGCTCTATAGGTTCTTGAATTTTTTTGTTTGTGTGTATTATAAATGAAGGTTGGCAAGCTCCTCAAATTATGTCTCTCTGAAAACTCATAATGTGACCTTACTTATAATACGAGTTGAGACAAATGACCCAGAGTAAGAACTTGAGAGGAGATGGTCCCAGACTCAGTTGGACTCTCAGTTCAGTGGTGTGTCCTTAGGGTAGAAGATAGAGGCAGAAATCTGTATTTATAAGTCAAGGAATACAAAGGGTTCTGGCATCTAAGGAGAAATGCATGCAACAATTGTGTGTCAACTTTCAAGGGAATCAGCCTTGCTGAAACCTTGTCTACACACATCTGTCCTCCAGAACTGTGTGTTATTTTAAGCCTCTAACAGTGTAGAAATTAATTTTGACCACCCTCAGAAATTAGTGTGATGAAGATCAAGTCAAATATTTAACATAATAAAGGGGCTTCTTGTTACTTAAAGCAGAAGTTGTCAAATTAGGACCAAATGGACTGAATCTAGTTGCTGTCTGATATCACAAATAAAGTTTTATTGGAACATGACCCCTGTCATTTGTTTATATATATCATTTGTGGCCTTTTTTTTTAGAGTTGAGTTGCTTTCATGGAAACTACAAGGCTTATGGAGTTGAATATGTTACTTAATTTTTTGATGCAAATCTACTTTACTCATGAAAGAAACAGTTGTTGGTTGCGATTTTGTGAGTACTACCTTACCTAGTCTTAATATTTGCCTTGAAAGATCTACACTGCGTTTTTGAATTTGGTTAAAGCATATCTCCTATAGAACTGGTGCTATGGAATAAAAAGAAGCTCAACAGAAACAATTGATCTGTACATTTTGTGCAGTCTCAAGGTAGATTGGTTCAGCCTCCTCATTTTGACTTACTGGGACTTAATATAAATTGGAAGCATTATTAGGTTGGTAGATTGAGTAAGCAATAAACATACTCCTAGAAAAAAGGAAAGAACTATCTATCATTGTATTGAAGGACTGTCTTTCCCATATGATCTAGGTGCCTCTTATTTGATTAGTAATGAGAATACAAGCAGATGAGTTTTTCCTTGATTATGTGAAGGTCTCCATCTCCTAAAAGAGAGATATAGTAACTGAATATAAGAAGCATACAATAGTGTAGCTACTTACCTGAGTAAGTATGAATTTTATATGTAATATATAATATAAAATTTTATATTACATATAAAATTCATCATTTCACCATTAAGGAAGTTATATTCAGTGACAATGTAAGATTTTTCTTCTAACCTTTGTGAAAGTGTTCTAGGAGAACATTTAGAAATTTGGTCACTGAATCTCTATTTGAACATTTCTGCCTAGCTCTGACAAGATTTGTGTGTGTGTGTGTGTGTGTGTGTGTGTGTGCACTCCTATGTTCACATATATGGGGGCATAACTGTGCATGCTTGTGTGTGTGTGCTTGACATATATGTGCCTGTGGAAGCCAGATGTCAATCTCTGCTATTATTCCTCAGGTACTATACATTTTGCTTTTGGAGACAGGGCCTCTCATTGGCCTGAGGCTTGCCAGTTTGGCTAGACTGGTTGGCAAGCAAGAACGAGCTGCTCCTGCTGCTGCCTCTTACTGATGGGGTTACAGGTGCATGCTATCATGCCCAGATTTCTATTTCTTATATTTAATTAATTAATTAATTATGATTGTGTGTGTGTGTGTGTGTGTGTGTGTGTGTGTGTGTGTGTGTGCGTGTGTTGCACACATGGGAGATAACAGGACAGATTGCTGGAGTCGGTTCTCTCCTTCCACCATGTGGGTCCCAGGAATCCAACTGGAGTCTATAGGTTTGGCTGCTGGTACAGCCACCTGCTGCGCCATCTTGTTGACTCCATGCCAAGCTTTTCAGTGCGGGCTCTGGGAATTGAACTCAGGGCTTTGTAATTGTAGGCCAAGCACTTTACTAAGTTACCTCCCCAGAACCTGAAAAAGAATTCCTTTTCACAAAATTTGTTTAAAGTTCTTGAAAATTTACCCTAAAGAGCAGCCAATATTTCTTAGAGCATTGTCTATAACCATGAGAAATTACAAATCACCTAAATTTGAAGCAATAATTGAGAATTGATTCAATAGGTTAAGGTGCTCTAATGCTCATTCTGTGAGTTTATCCTTTAATATTTAGTAACATAGAAAGATACTCTTGGTGCAATTTTATAAAGTAAAAAGGCAGAAAAGGCAGAGGAATATATGATGCATAATAAACAGAAAAAATGGGCTCGGGTTGGGGGGTTTGAAGATGTTCTGGTGCTTGTCTCTATTTCTACTATTTCATTAACATTTCTGATCACTGTTAAGTAAAGTGGGCTGTCTGTTTCTTTAAATATTCTTAGCTGGAGTGGAGAACTGTGAGTTGACATAACAGCACAGTTATTTCCCCTTCTCCAAAAGCTGACCAAAGTGCTTCAATTTTGGCTTGTTAGAGTAGCTCATGGGGACAGTCAGAGCCTCCCCCCACCCCCGTCCCCCGTCCCCAGACCAGACCTGAGGACCTGAGTCTCTTTACCTGCAATCAAGAGCATCTGAGTTCAACAAGAACCTAAGTTCTTGGTGAGTTAGTGGCAGGAGAAGCGTGGTCTATGAGCTCACTGCACTCACTGGAGCGCCACACTTACAGCAGCCCCTCTGTAGCTGGCATCATCGGCACCAGCTGCCCCTGCTCTGCGACTGGGCCCTGCTAACATAGAAGCTCCAACACTTGTTTAGGTGGAAGCAGAAAGCCTCGGTCTGGGGGCCATAGGGTCAGGTTGGTTCTTTTATGAAGGGGATTTCTCTCTTTTTAAGTCCTCTTTGTCTTGATCAAGTGGTGGCAATGCATTTTCTTAGGGAAAAAAAATTTCCATTAAAAAAATTTAATTTGTACTAATCAGCCCCAGGCAGAGAGTCTGCAATAAGCTTGATGTCAATTTCATGTTTTGCTGAAGTTTGTGAAATGTTTTGTTTTAGGATTGCCCCACCTCCCCATCCTCCCCCCCTTAGTGTGATTATGTGTAGGGTGGGAGGGAAATCTTGAAATATGACTTCCAGAAAATAAAAGACTTGATATAGGGCTCTAACATTTTTATTATATTTACTTGAATTAACCCTTGCTCTCCCCAACTTCCACATTTCTCCTCTTCTGAGACAGGGTCCCAATATCTATTCTAGGCCCACAATTTGCAATTCCCCTGCCACTGCTTTCTGTGTGTCCGACCTGCAAAGCTTGTGTGGTTCACAGTGTTTCCAGCATCCCCTGAGCCATTCAGGATAAAACACATCCCTGTGGTATGTTAAGGCCGTTAGATATCTTTCTTGTTGAGTACAGCTCACAGGGCTGCCTGAGACAGCACAGCCAGAGGAGAGCCAGGGTTTCTGAAGTCTCTGGTGCAGACAGAAGAGGGAAGAAACAAAAGAAGCTGGGTATACTGTGTTACAAATCTAGGCACCTGGGGCTGGAGAGACCGCTCAGCTGTTAAGAGCACTGACTGCTATTCCAGAGGTCCTGAGTTCAATTCCCAGCAACCACATGGTGGCTCACAACCATCTATAAAGAGATCTGACGCCCTCTTCTGGTGTGTCTGAAGACAGCTACAGTGTACTTACATATAATAAATAAATATTTTTAAAAAAATCTAGCCACCTACCTGCATCCTGTAGATACTTTTTGCCACCTACTGAAATCCTTGCACTGTTTTTGGTACCAAGGGCATAGTGTAAATTAGTGTAATGGGTTCAGAGGAGAGAAATAACAGAAAGACGAGAAGCTGATGGTGACAGCCAAGGGGGTGTTATGAGGAGGGACCCAATGATGATTCTACGGGTGGAAGGCTCTGGCTGAGAGTCAGGCTGAATTGGCACTTCATAAGGTGCAGTGTGGACCAAGTCCTTAAGTGTCTTTTGTTTGCACCCCTTTTCTCTTCTGTGTTTCCTTCTTCTTCCCTCTCTCCCTTCCCCCTCCTTCTCTTTCTTGTCTTTATTTCTTCCTCCTTCTCTCCTCTCTTGGAGATCGAACCCAAAATCTTGTGAACACAGTCACATGTGCTACTATAGAGGCTTTCTCATCCAATTCTTTCATGTTTGAGATGGATCTTATGTAGTCTTGGATGGCTTTGAAATTCTGAACTCCCTGCCACTAAGCATTGCTAAGCATTGGGATTTGTAGCCACACACCACCATATCTGGGTCATCCTACTCTCTGTCTGTCTGTCTGTCTGTCTCTGGGTGTGTGTCTCTGTCTTCGTGTGTGTTTGTCTCTCTGTCTCTGTTTCTGTTTGTCTGTCTGTCTGTCTGTCTGTCTCTGGGTGTGTGTCTCTGTCTTCTGTCTGTCTCTGTGTCTGTCTGTCTCTCTGTCTCTGTCTCTCTCTCTCTCAGTGTGTGTCTCTGTCTTCGTGTGTTTGTCTCTCTGTGTCTGTCTGTCTGTCTGTCTGTCTCTCTCTCTCCACTTTTCTGTCCAGGGTCACATATAGCCCAGACTGGCTATATGTGAATGACTGTAACCTTCCGGTACTTTTGCTTCCTCCAGAGTACTGGGATTATAGGTATATGGCCCCATACTTAATTTATGAATGCTTGAGACTGAACTCAGGGCTTTGTGCACTCTAAGTAGTTCATTCTACCAACTGAGCTCCATCTCCAGACTTGTGGCTCACTCAATTATTGATTAAATAAAATGGTGCTTATAATTGTAATTGTCAGGAGTAATGTATTATTAGTAGTTATATCATTCAAATATCCTATGGAAATGTGTATATAGATATTTTTGCTGTTTACTGATGGTCCATGGCTATAGATAGCTAGGGCCAACCTGTGTGGACTTGTCATGCAAGCTGCCAAGAGAAGGTCTCATGGGAATGAAAAGAGGAGGATGTGTATATGTTTTACATGTGACTGTGCTAGTACTCTTAGATGTGTGTGCCTCCTGAATGGGACAAAGACAGATAGCAACATTTTCTAAAGCACAATAAAACAGTTTATTTAAAAACAATGCATCCAGTACTGTGTTTGGCACACAAGGCAACAAGGCAGGCACGTTCATACTCAACAGGTACATCTGGGAAGCTGTCGAAGCAAACTTTTGCATTTCCTCCACAAACTAAAGTCACAATACACACACAGTTATCTCTGTGAAAGGTGATCACTCTTGTTCACGTAGAAGGCAGGAGATATTTACATGGTGCTCAGCCCAGCAGTGCTGGCGTCTTCTGGGCCTCTGTGACCCCTACTCTTTAGCAACTTCTTTCCAAGAGCAGGTAAGACTGCGTCTCACAAGAGAGATGTGACTCTGATTGGTAAAGGACTCTTCTTCTCCTCCTCCTCCTCCTCCTCTTCCTCCTCCTCCTCCTCCTCCTCCTCCTCCTCCTCCTCCTTCTTCTTCTTCTTCTTCTTCTTCTTCTTCTTCTTCTTCTTCTTCTTCTCTTCTTCCTCCTCCTCCTCCTCTTCTTTTTCTTCTTCTTCTTCTTCTTCTTCTTCTTCTTCTTCTTCTTCTTCTTCTTCTTCTTCTTCTTCTTCTTCTGACCACAAAATGTCCAATGTGGTTGAGGGGGTAAAGCCTGCCCACGTACAATGGCATTTCCCAAAATGAATGCGTCAATGAGGGTGGGGGAAGGGCTGCCATCATAAGAGGCATGTTTTTCACCTGACATGTTTGGTCATCCTGCTCATTTCTTTGATAACTACCACTCACCATTCCTTCACATGTTAACCATTTAGTTTCATCATTACAATATTAAGGGCTCTGACCTACTTCATCCTATCCTATTAAAATGGCACCGAAGTCAAAGGTGAAAACTAAGGTAAGTGTGAAGAACTCTCCCATGTTCTTCTCTCTTCACTTCTAACTTATGTTTTTACAGTGCATTATCCAGATCTCCAGGCATAGCATGATATCTGTGGTTTTCATTTTAGCTAGGCAGAGACGTCACTTCTGAATCTCAACACTGAGATTGCTGACTTACAGCTAAGACAGACATGGTCTAGATCCACAAAGCCTTGCTGTGACATTAAGTAACCAGCTCATCTGAAAAGGTGCTCATGCACTATGATGCTTTGATATATTTGTCCAACATCAGGGGTTCTCAACCTGTGGGTTGTGACCCTTTTTGTGTGTGTGGAGGGTCAACTATCCCTTTCACAGGGGTCACTTATTAGCTATTCTGCGTATCAGATATTTACATTACAACTTGTAACAGTAGCACAATGACAGTTATGAGGTAGCAACATAATAGTTTTAAGGCTGGGAGGGTCACCACAACATGAGGAACTATATTAAAGGGTCGCAGCATTAGGAAGGTTGGGAACCACTGTCCTAGGTCTGGGAAGGTTTCAGTGCCAGTTATTGACACTTGGTGATTACACCTCAGCTGCTCATAAAATCTACTAGAGCTTGAGGGACAAAACTTGACTCATATATACATGTGATATTGTGTTTATGAAATGTGATTCAACAGCATTTCTAATATGAGGTTCAAATATTCCAATTTCACAAAAACTACTAACCATTTGCAAGTGCCTCAATAATTTTACTCAATTTGTTCTGCTTCAAATCTCTTTCCCACTGCCTATCAACTTTTCTCCTTCAACTTCCTATCTAGCAAGGGAAAGCCTGGATAGCATTAAATATGTTCATAATAAAATGGAGTTTCCCTGTCACTTCCCTTGTGATGGTAGCTGTGGACTCCTCTGGTCAGAAAATGAAACAGAGGACAAGCACATTCATTATGCCAATATACGATTTGCTGGGAGGACTGAAAAATCCCTGAACACATACCTGACTCATTTGAAACAAAATGTAGTTTGCTCAGTATAAAGAAACAAGTTCATTTCAATGATAATTAAGTAAAACAGAAAACAGCGCCCAGAGCAGTGGACACACTTTTAATTCCAGCACTCATGAAGGCAGGTGGATCTCCGTGAGTTTGAGGACAACCTCATGTCTCTAATGCAAGTCTCAGGCTAGTCAGAATATACAGTGAGACCCTGTCTCAAAAAACAACAAACAAATAAAACTCCAAGAAAGCAGAGGTACACTTTAGCTTTTTAAACATGAATTCCAAGCATTCACTGTGTAGAAATAACTACAGGACCAGCTGGATATTTTATTATGTGAGGAAAGTAGATTTGGTCTTTGCGATTTAAATTTGATTCACTCCATGAAGAATGGCCTTTCACTGTCTGAGGAATTAGGCACTTTGTCTCTCATCATTGCCTTCCAAAGGATTTTACTGAACCCACCTAATTATGACTCCTACCAGAAAAGTCTCTTACTTGGCAAGGCAAGCTTAGTCAGCGTCTCATCACTGTTTTAGCTGTGCACATCCTCAGTAGGGAGTGCATTCATAACTAATAGTGTGGAGGGACATCATCTCTGCTACCCAGTGCTGTGAACTACAGGGCAGCATGTTGCTTGGTAGGATTCTTTTCAGAGGCCAAACATAGCTAGCTAAGCTGGGAAGAGAGCAGCACAGGGCACCTTGCTCTACCAATTTTGTTCACTCAGCCTCTGAAGTTGTCCAGAGATCTTCAATGCAGTGAGTGATGTCTTTGAATCATTATGACTTCATCTTTGAGAAGTGTTCATCTGTTTACTTATGAAAGCTCCAGGCAGGAAGCCGAGCATCCCTTTGGTGCAGCGCAGACTTCCAGCCATGGAACAACTGTTTGGTGCAGTGTAGACTTTAAGCCGTGGAGCTTTTGCAGGAGTATGGAACTAGCCAAACGGTATTTTGTTTGCTTGCTTTCTCTACAGCTTGCTGGATGCCTGTGAGTTTTGTGTTGTCAGAAGGATGAAATGTAAGTGGGTAAGCAAAACCTCATCCAAACGTGATTGTAACCAGCAATTAAACTTGAGAATGTTCACCTGGAAGCTCACTCCTTGGCGTTAGGAGAGCTCTGGCTGACAATCTCCTAAGCTGAGAACCTGTTGAGAGACTCCCATCAGCCAAGAATATTTGGATACCTTAGGGCTTTCATTTAAAGGGCATAATAACATGTTCTTTTTCTAGAAATTAGAGCACTAACCAAGGTAGATTTTTTTTGTCTTGTTGAAAGGTGGTGTTTGAACATCCCCCAAAGCCACTGCTTCTATGGCACTTGCTGATTCAGAATTGTTTAGGCAGTGCTACGCTAGAACCAGCTCATATGTCAAAGCCAATGCATACTGGCTCTTGGGAACCTTGTACATCTGAGCTGGCTGATGTTATGTTAGTAGCTTGAAGTTGGCTCTGATGGGGTTACGTATACATGGAAACTTATGAATGCTAGTTTACCAGAGCAGCTGTTAAATAGCTAGCTGCATAGCAGAGTTAAAACTATTTCTCAATTCCACAGAAAGAAATCAAAAGTGGCCTTTGGGTGCCTGTGATGATCAAGAACTTGGCATGTGCACAGTAAAGTGGAAAAGCAAGGCTTGGAACTTCATGAGGACAGAGGCACCTTATCCAGCATGGGCTGGAACAAGACAGCTAGTAATAACTGACCACCTGCTTTTGTACGTTGGTCTTAGAATTTTAGCTCTATGAATTTCTTTTATGGGGGCTGGTTTCATTTTAGCTCTAATATCACAGTATTAGAGCATACCTCCATTTGAGGCACTGTTCAGAGATTGAGAAATCAAACCACCTGAGGAATATTTTAGCTGCTGGGAATGAATCCCAAATTGAATCCGAATGAATCACTTAACTTCTGTGCTTCTTGGTTTATCCATTTATAAAGATGAATAACCCGAGCTTTGCCTCTTTGTTTGAAACACAGACCATGAAATATAAAGAACTAGGCTTGGAGTAAAGTGCACAAAGCTATGCTCCTCACTTTGTCTGCCGGCTCTTATCTATTCTGACTACACTGACAAATGACTACTATGCACTTAAAAAGTAGCAGATGGTCAGTTTGGCCAGAAGTTGGTAAGCTGCATCGCTAATACTGTGTGTATATTGTCATGTGCTGTAATAACTTTAAGGAATATTTTGATACAAAGCATATGAGGAATGCTCTGATTAAAGCCATCTAGATATAGTTGACTGTGAAATATGCTGTTAGTTTCCATATGCCACATCAGAACCAATCAGGGGTCCTTTTAGGCTGGACTTATCTCAGGATATGATGACTCAAAGACATGGATTGAGGAGCAAGAATTCTATCTCAAGGTGTTCCTCGTGTGCCTCGTTGCTGATACATCCTTGGACCCCACAAAGCCCTAATCCCAGCACCCCACTGAAACCAGAGCCGGCTACTTAGCATCAGGCTCCTCCCTGATTCTACCAATAAGAGAATGAACTGCACCAAGGATTAAAACATCTATTCAGCCACACATATCTTTAACAAATCATTACAATAAAAATAAATGCTCAGCAATATCACATAACAAATCATAACATTCGAAAACATTTCCCCTTTGAAATGTTATATTTATGTGGCAAAGCAGTCAGAGTGTGAGAGAGGCAGGATTAATCATTTTGGTCCTTGGTATAAATTCACTGGTGACCTTGGTTAAATGGTCCACGGATTAAGCGGCTTAGACAGACTGGTGAGATGCCTTCGATTCCCAGCACCCATGGTGTTCCATTAGAGCTCTTCAGTCACATATACACAGTCCCAACTCTGGTCACAAGGTCAGTTATACACAGTTGGGAAGTAGTAGAAGCTAAGCAAATGTTTGTCTGATGCGTTCAAATGGTTATGAGAAGGGAGGCTTAAAGACCCAGAATTATACAGACAAGATCTTAGAATGTCATTTGAAAGGAATGAAGAGCCACCAAAATTTCCCACTACTCTTTGCACAATCTTAGTGAAATGAGCTAATACAATAATTCAAAGCCTGTTGTTGAGATTACAACAAGATGGAAAACATTTCTTAACTCAAGGGGCCCCTGCCAAAACTTTTATATACAAGGAGAAGTACACAGTCACTTTTAGCCTTCAACTTCTAAATCATACACAATTTTATCGAGATGAATATATTATCAGGTACAATTTCATCTGTCAGCTCTGCACCGTCAATAACTGAACTGGGATTTATTAGTCAATGATTTAATAGGAGGTTTCTCTCTCATTTTAGGGGAGAGTGGGTGGTTTTCAGCAGGCTGCTGTGTACTGGACAAGTGTCTCTTCTACTGCTGTGTACCCAGGCAAGAGCATTTAGTGATCTTTTTCCCTCCTTCCCCTTACAGCCCCTCTCCATTATGTTTGTACTCCAAATATTCCACCTTTTAAGTTGCTTGGCTTTGATCTTATCTTTGATACTGATAAGATTAATATTTGAAATCATAACTTCAATAATTATCTATATAAAATTTGGGGAAAATCACTTAGTCTCTATGTATCTCAATTTAATATTTGTAAAGTCAAATGGGCTAGAAAACTCAATGACTCCTCCCTTTCCATTGTTCCTACTTCTCTGGGGCCCATGAATTATTGTCTGAGTATTTGGGGCCTTGCCTCAAGTTAGGAAGCATGCACTCATATTCGTTGAATTCCCTGCAACAGTAGTTTTGTCTGGGCACTCACATTTATCAGCACCAACAGCCTTGGTACAGCCTTGGTACTGGAGTCTCGGTGAGTGAATGGAGTTTTCCTTTGTACATCCTTGCTGTAGCCCATGTCTGAGATTCAGGTCAGAGACAGATGGTACAGTGGTCATATTCAGCATTGGTAGACATACAGTACTGCTAAACAGACTGCATTTTTATAATGGTTAAAGTTACTTAGCACAAGAACACAGTCTGGGAATGGAGATCAATGGTAGAGTATTGTCTACCATGAGCAAGGTCCTGAGTTGGATCCCAGCTCCATAGACACACACAGACTCCAAATTTCTGGGTGTGGGAGGAAGTCATGACAACCACCTTTTAACTCATGCTGCCAGGAGTTTGTAAATTTCCTTGTCTTCTCTGCTAAGTAATTAGTTATTTTCAGACATCCTTGGGAGAAGTATGGTGAAATTTATTCACATAGCTGATGGTGTACTCTGTTTTAAAAATGATTATGTTTCTAAATGCCAAAAAATGAATATGTTTCTAACAAAAGAATACACTAACCAGGTCCAACCAGGTGGAGCCAACGTAGAAGGGCAGGGGTTCAGTGGTCCCTCTACTCTGTCCACTGCACTTGAGGCTACAAGCCTGGGGACTGTGGGAGAGCCAACGAGCTCTGGCTGCCTTTCTAATAAGAAAACCTTCCTGTCATGAAAGTGTTTACATTGGCATAGTCTTGGGGGAAAAATGTAGGGTCAGCTGGTGGCTGCATTTCCAAACCATCGGAGCAGCAGGTCCAGGGTGCAACTGAGGTAAAAATATCCATAAAAAACAAAAACAAAAAAACCACAACATTCTGATAAGATCAAATTTAAATAGATTATCTTGGATTGATTAACTAGCTTTGGGAATCTTCTAGTCTTTGAGTATTTTATCTTGCTTAGTGCAAATAGTCCAAGTTTATATTTAGTAAGATCTGATGGATACACTGACATTAAAGCTCTGGTGTCAGAACCTGGCCTGGATAATCTCAGCATTAGTATCCCTTAGCTGCCACCAAATGAACTAAGGATTTAGGAATAGCCCTGGCTTTCAATCCTGATGATAACTGCTGCAGTTCTGTCAGTCTCTATGACCCACACCCATCCAGAGAGTAGCAGCATGGTGTCCTGTGCTCTTTAAAGTGACAGTGTACCATCGAGGTACACTGCTCATGAAATTGTCCTTGAATTCTAAAGTGTTTTAAAAATACCTTATAATTTTAATTCTCTTACTATTCTGTGCATAGTTAATGCTTCTTATTTTGAAATATTTACCCCTATTTCCTCTCCTCTATCTGAATAGCTGGCATTCACAAGGGGATAAGATGTGCCACAGTTGACATTGTGTTTGGACCTGAATGATCTTCTTTCACTAGATTGAATCTGGGGCTGATTTAGCTCCTCAAAAAGAACAGTGCAACTCCAGGACCAGGTGTTACGAAAGAATGGTGTGTCTCCTTACTCCACTTCTTTCTAGGAATGATTTTTTTTTTCCCAAAAAGGGCCGGTACACTGATGACTGAACTACAGCAAGGGTTTTTAAAAATATTTACAACACTGTAAGCAGTCTAGATGAGATTTCTGGAAAAGAACAAGATACCCAACTGGAACATATAACAAATGTGCTCCACGGGCACCTTGTAAAGAGGAAAGAAAGTCTTATTAAAATTTAACATCAACTTGGCCAGACTTTGGGTTGAATTGGAAGAACAAAGTGCTGTTCAGTGTAAAAGCCTGGGATGGGAGTGATGCGATTTCTACTGATACAGCTGAAATGACGAGAACAATGGCCAGCTGGTCTCAAATTCCAAAGGTTATTTAGGACCAAGTCTTGCCACTGCATAATGGCTTTTCTTTCTGAAATGCTCAATGTATAGGCACACAGACTTGGAAACAGAGAACAGTATCTTCAACTGTCTCAAAGAAAGCAAGCATGTCTAGTTGCTTGTTGGTGGGGATGTCACAGAAAGGATCTGACATGACTAATGCTAACATAATCACACAGGGACCAGTCTGGCCAACGCTCTAGTTGGTCCTCCGCACCAACTCTTGTGCTTCTCCAATGGTCACAACTCTTTACAGAGTATACAACCTGCAAACACTCTTCTTCACCTTTCTTCATAGTGCCCAGGCTTTTAAATTAACCCAATGCTTCTTTGTTCTGAGAGAGTGCCCAGCCTAGCGCTTGAACTGAAATTGTTGAAGGCTACAATAGAAAGCCCTTGTAGGATTGGCCACAACTGCACTCATGCCAACAGACGCATTGCCACCCACACTGCGGGCTTTCTTTGTGACAGAAAAGGAGACATTGCAGCATATGCCACTCTACCCAAATAGACCACCATGCTGTAGAATAACAGTATGGACAAGTAAGAACTTGATAAGGGGCATTCCTTATAGAATTCTTCCCAGGGGAAGTCATTAAGATTTGCTCAATTTGTAATGAAACATCCAGGTTATCCAGAACCTTGAACACATCAGGTACAGATGCAAACACATACAAGCAAAGCTAATCCAGAAGTATTCCTAACAAATTATTAAATTCAATGGTAGAAGGGCATCAGGAAGTGTGTGTGTGTGTGTGTGTGTGTGTGTGTGTGTGTGTGTGTGTATGTTGAGAGAGAGAGAGAGAGAGAGAGAGAGAGAGAGAGAGAGAGAGAGAGAGAGAGAGTGTAACCTGCAAACCAGTTTTTTGTTTTTGTTTTTGAAGATTCTGATCCCCCTGGCAAAAGAGATCCTATTGAAGCTGGCCAGAACTCTAAGGTTATGAGGACTGTATCAAAGTAGGGCTGAGGAGATGATAGTCACAGCCCTCATTCACATGGGAGTCAGATATTATTAAAATATACACTTAGAAGTATTTCAAGCTATTCTCTGGGCAGCATACTTCCAAATGCAATATAACTTTTCGCAATCAAGTCTAAATCACACGGCTTCAATGCACCTGTCCTAAGTCTGTTAAGACCATTCAAAGAGCAGTGCAGAAGAGAAAGAGAAGACATCTTTCCTTGTAAGTGGCAGACGGGCTTTGCCAGATTGTCTATGGGTTCTGTTCTGGAGACTATTCAATTTGGTTTGGGGGCACTTTTTAAACAGCCATTTGGCACTTTCCATTTGGAGTTCTTAGGCACAGTGTGACAGAGTGAGCTTCGTGAGCCCTTCCCCATGCATTCGATAGAGCAGCTGAAACTCAGCAGGCAGCTGGTGAGACTCCTGCCACTTGGTGGTAAATTTGGTTCCTTTTTTGTCATAGTAGTGGTAGGGCAGATCCTCCCTGGTGTTGGGGTCAAATCCAAAAGGCCAGAAACCGTACAAGTGGATCTCTTCACATATTGCAGAGGCAAGAGTGTACATAAGGATACCTGTGCTCAGTCGTTTGGGTGACAAGTGCTTGTTTTTCCAATACCTGCAGAACAAGAAGTACATGCAGATTCAGAAGCTGGTACTGAAGGTTTCAGTCAATAAGCAGGGCTAGGAGCTAGATTTTTCTAGACTGTTTAGGCTTCATGGGTAGATACACTTTCCAGTCTCAGTACATGGGCCTGTTCCCTTCTGGATGAGATTTAAAATGTCGTAAAAAAATTGAATAAAAATGGAGCAGAATGGAGTAAAAAACGATGAAGTCAAAGATTTGGGATAATGACCTCGTTTTGAACTCTGGCTTCTCCCACATTCAATCGCGACTTTAGACAAACATACTCCACTCTTTGTATTCAACTGTCAAACTTTTTGGTTTAGTTCTATTATCTCTTATATTCTTGGGAGCCAGTACCAGTTTATGTTACCCTTTGGTTATTATTCATCACATCCATTTTCTCAAAGTAAGGGTCTCAGTTTGGACCGTAAATAATATAATTCCCCTTCCTTTTGGAGACACTCCAATTTATTAGACTATGAGTTCTCCTTCAAAGGAAGCTCAACTAAACAGATCTTAAATTTGGAAGATTTTAGGAAACAACAGGAAGGGGATATCTATTACAGCATGCTCTCTTGGTCGCCAGGCCTTCCAGAACCGACTTGAACTTAGAGTAAGATCTGTGCTCTACTGTGATGCCTGGATTCCTTACATAGGAGGGTGTGGGAGTTGAGGCAATGCTCTGAGGAGTTAAAGAAAAAAGAAAAGCTGTACAATTAATCTTGCCTTTAAAAATGCCCTGGATGATTGTCTCACTTCCGGCTGCATATTTGAACCATCTAAGGGGTTATTAAAAACACCAAATGCATGATCCTTACCAAGTTAGACTCAAGGCCAGTCCAGGTAGTAGTATTTTACTTCAAAACTCTGATTCTTATAAACAACCAGAACTGAAAAGTTACTAGACTAGATGAAAATGTACCTCCGGCCAGTCTCTTTATCAAGTCACAAGCGATGAGCTCCTTAAATACTCAAACATTTAATTATAAAAGCAAATTATGCTGTTTAGGATTTACCCAGGTGGGTTACTAAGCCTGATACTCTACAAACACCTGAACATCAGACAAAAAGGATATTTTAAAGTCAATGGTAATGTTTTCTTTTCTTTTCTTTTTTTTTAAAATTACAATTTTTTTTTTGGTTTTTTTTTTTTTTTGAGACAGGGTTTCTCTGTGTAGCCCTGGCTGTCCTGGAACTCACTCTGTAGACCAGGCTGGCCTCGAACTCAGAAATCCTCCTGCCTCTGCCTCCCAAGTGCTGGGATTAAAGGCGTGCGCCACCACCGCCCGGCAAAAAATTACAATTTTTAAAATTAGGCTTTGCATGACTTAATCACTGATGTTACTGGGATAAACCTATTGGTACAAGGGAAGTTCTTGGTTGGTGGTGATTTCCATGGCTGTGCACTAAGAAGGGGCAGGAAATAAAGGGAAGGGTAATGAATGGTCTTTTCATTTCGCACTTGGTTACCAGCTAGGGGTAAGCTGAACTTTTTAACTAGCATGATTCATTCATTCATTAAAAAGATAAGAGTTTGTCCTCAAGAACTAAACCAACCACAACAACTAGTGAGTTGGATGTCTCCCATGTCCAAGAGATTACAATATTGACTTGCCATCTGGTGGAGGTATGAGTTAAATGTAATAAAAACATACACACCTGTTGACATGTTGCATGATATTTCCAGGCCAAGCCAACTGGACCTTTAACTGACCTCTGTGCTCAACAAAAAAATCCACTAGCGTTCTTGTTATCGTTGCAGAAGTGTGGAAGAAAAATGCAGGGATCCAAAGAATGGCCCCATCAAGCTTTTTTAAACTGAGGAAGAAGTTGTTACGGTCTTGAATGGTTAAAAGATTGTTGTAATATTTTTCCAGGATGCTCGGATTGAAGGTTGTGAGGTTGGTTTTCCTTCCAACATCTTTGTGGAAAGCCTCTGTCGGGGCAAAATTGCATCGAAAAACAAAATCTGATTTATCTATTTCTTGTCCACACTGACTTCCCGTCAAGATTCCACTGTTTCCAACCACAGCACAAATATTATAACGCTTATTCATAATGGGTGATACATCTGGGAGCAGGGACCGGAAGTTATTGCTAATAGAGAAGACATATTTATGGCTGGAATAATCATAATGCATCAGTTGTCCAATCCGAACACTATTCTTGGTCAAAGAAAAATTTTTTATTACATCGACATGCTGAAGAATTTCTTGCCTAAAATAAAAAAAGATTCATTAAATACATTCTATCCCAAAGAGCCAAGTTTCCATCTTATGCTCCCATTTAATTCACACAAGAATATTAAGCACATTCAATTCAAGTAAGGGTATACATTCATATTTGTGGGCTCCAAAGGGAAGCCTGTTTTATAATAAACAGCCATAGCAATATATCTCAGTGAAGTTCTGAATGTAACCTTTGGATGCTAGTAAATCCAGTGTACAGTTTGACCTACTACTTCTTGGTATTCTGGCCTAATCGAAGAGTGTATTTGATTAAAGAGGAGACAGATGCCAAACTGTGTTAGAGGACATGGGGAGACAATTTACACAGGCCTCAAAAAGCTCACATTAATGTATAAACATTGGTGACTTAGAGTTTGTAACTAGGGGCGACTTGTTTGCTATTGGACTATAGTGCTCAACCAATAGTGAATACTACAGGTGTCTAAATAAAAGCTAAACAGATATGGATCAGTACATAGAACAACACTCTCTATTATTAAAATATGAAAATGGGAAGAGGAATGGGCATGGCTAAACACTTAATAGAAATGAGATGATAATCTCATTGAGACCTGCTGAATCATGAAACAGGGATCCCCCACCCCCATCCCCATTTGATTATATGGAGTCACAATTTAGCAGGATGTAGGTAAACCTTCAGGGGAAAAAAGGCCATTAAAATCCGAAGAGAAAAGGTAATGAGAAAAGTGATACTTAGAATTGACTTCAGCTTGATTTCATATTGAGCTTTCCATGAAGTTATTTCCTTTTAAAGTCTGAGGTTCTTAAAACTAGTTTAAGAGATGGGTAGCTTGCAACTGTGCTGCAGGTCCCCAGTGACAGGAAGGCAAATAAACACCCATGCCTTCTGTTTAAACAATAGCGGGGGGGGGGGAAGAGCTATTATCAAATCTAGGACAACGTAGACGACAGGACAGTCACCTCAGCTTTCAGTTACCAGCATAATTCTTGGAGTTGTTAAAAAAAAAGCAATTTCAAACAATACTGTTAAAATTAATTAAAGGTTTCCTAAGAAATGGAATGAAAGGTTGGACATTTTGAGAAGGGAGTTTTCTTTTGATTGACTGCTAGGGGTACTTGGCCCAGTGCAGAAAAATTCTGTCATCCAGTTAGAGATGTAACTGGTGTGTTTGGGGGATTGGTATAAGGTGTTCTACCTTGAAAACTGTGCTGTCTGTAAAATTAAATTTAGATGAAAATCCAAAAGGCTAATGCTGAAAAGCACCTTCATGGTTTAGAATTAAGGACCACAAACTAGTTTATAATTAGGCATAAATACTTTAAGAACTGTAACCATAATCCTATGATTCTATGATTATACCAGTTTTAAAAAACCCACACATTTTTCTGACACCATGGGTTTCTTTTCATTCTTCCAGGAGATTTTATATATACATACATATATATATACGTATATATATATAAAGTACAGTGACAATAAATGCAATAAATGCCAGGGCAAAGCCACATATCCTTTCCTGGTTTGTAAAATAAGTATTCACAGCCCTAATAAATACACTAGATGGCTCACATTGCATTTAGTGACATAATAATCCCACTGGGTGTGGGGG
Organism: Tokudaia tokunoshimensis; assembly: GCA_036184795.1. Taxonomy (NCBI): domain Eukaryota; kingdom Metazoa; phylum Chordata; class Mammalia; order Rodentia; family Muridae; genus Tokudaia; species Tokudaia tokunoshimensis. The sequence continues at coordinate 54,395,100 of BTHU01000017.1, read as the reverse complement.
GTGTCTATGATTCTAAAACAAAAAAATCACTGAGACTTAATTTCCTTCTTCTCCCTTCACCTAAAACAAAATGAAACAATAAAGAAAAACCTTCCTCATGTATAAAAACAGGCCACTACAATGAATAAGAATGAAGTAAGTCAATTTTATAATAAACTAAAAGCTGCAAGAACTTCATAAAAACAAACAGGCAAAGTTGAAACAAAATCATGTTTACATAAATATATATTTGGGCCCACATTTCCACTAGTGAGTGATGTGGTAAGGTTGTGTTTCAGTAAGACTGTATAATTATATTATAAAGGAGATCATCTGTTTGCAATGAATGAAATCTTATTTTTTTTTTAAATGGACAACTTTGGTGCAGCCAGATATCATGGTGCTCAGTGAAGGCTAAATTATGAAGTTATTGGCCAACCTGACGGCTCCTTTTTAGAGGGTACTACAAATCTTTAAGAGGGATGGCTATGAATCATCTCCTCTTACATTTAGACTAGGAAGACAAAGCCCCTACACTTGCAAATGGGGCGAGATGAGTTGTAGCTTTGTGTGTGTGGTACTGGTTTTGGATTTGTTTTTGTGCTGTTTGTTTCATTGAATTTCAAAATTAAAAACAATCACCACCAAAGCCTCTCTTCCTATCCTACCTTTGATGTAAAAACGCTGTCCGATTAAATGTCCATTTAGGAGGTTTCTCTTGGAGTTCATGGGTGAGAGAATTCGTAATAGGCACAAATGACGGGTCTAGAAACTTCAGCGCAAGCTGAGACCTGAAGAGGAGCATGAGTTCAGATAGGTGCTGGCCTCAGGGAGGGGAACACAGAGTGACAGCTCTAGCAACAACCGGAAGGGACAGCTGGCACAAGAGCAAGCCCACCCCACAGCCCCTCTCTTTTGGCACATTCTCTGCTCCTACACAAGCCCGGAAGAAAGGGAGAAAAGGAGAAACTCTTCGCCATTGTCTAGCCCTCCGGGTGCAGGGCTGACCATAAGAAAGATGGCGGTCACGCAGACAAGCAAGGGTCGGAGCCCAGCCCAGGGCTGCAGTCCGCGGCTCAGCGGGACTGAGAGTCAGCACCGCGGACAGCAGCCTCCGGCCGGACCCCGCCACCCTTAGGCCCGGAGAATTGATTTTTGGTGAAAGGGCAGAGGAAATTCGAGACTCAGGCGAAAGGGTTGGGGGTTGGGGGCTCCAGCCTTAACCTTTTCCTTCCCACGCCCAAGTCTGATTTCACCCTCAGCCTTTAGCTGGAGACTCCCAGAGGCCGCCAGCAGCCGGGCTCTTCTATCCAGGCCTAGCTTGTTCAGGTTGCACATCTCAGGCCCAGCTTGGCCCACAGGGTGCAGCTTGTGGTTGCCACCCGCCCACGAGAAGGCGGTGCAGGGAGAGCTCTTTGCGGGCACAGGTAGGGGTGGGGTTCCAGATGAGCTGTGCGGAGCTGCGCCCCGCGGTGACTTCGACCGGACGAGGGTGGGCGCCCCTCAGCAGAAGGCTAGCTTCCCGCAGGGGCTGAGGAATTGCAGAAATCCAGGAAAGGAGGGGGCGGGTGGCAGCGGGGGAAGGGTCGAGGAAGAACCCCCTAGGGGCTTCAAGAGAATAAACCTGCGCATCATTAGATGAGAAAGGGGAGGAGGGAAGGGGTGCGAGAGCAGTCGGCGCCTGCGCCATTAGATCTCCCCAGCCAGGCCTGCGGAGTCCGCCGCTGGTGCTCGGCCAGGTCGCTCACCTCAAGCCTTGCCCATCTCTGGGTTCACCTCCCGCCCGCCCCCCTGCCAGCTGTCCAAACACCAACTCTCGCTCTACCACCCACACCCCGGTTTTGAAATGGGGGAGGGGATGCAGAGGAAGAATAGGAGAAATTTAATCACATCGATTAGTACAAAGGCTTTTTAGGAGCTTTGGGATATATAAAAATAAATAAATAAATAAATAAATAAATAAATAAATAAATAAATAAATAAAGTGCAGAAACAGAAAAAGGAATGAAAGGACCACGCAGTTAGAGAAGCCCGAACACTCTTCTCTGACGGTCTCCCAACACACCATCGACCCGAGATACCCGAGGACGCTCCAACAGAGGCCCACACTCACCGGAATCCCGCGTGGAACATGTACATTCGGGGCGCCCCCGGGCTGGCGTACTTGGGAGTGGTGAAGATGTTCTCCTTTTTCAGAGACACGTAGCTGATAAGCGATAAAATCAGCAGGGCCACGCTGAGCATGACCAGCCCTAGTACACTGGCGACTCGGGCCATTTTGCAATTTCTCATCCCGGGCTAGGCTGGGTTCAGGGAAACCGGGGAAATCGGTCCATTGAGCGGCCAGCAGCCTGCTGGCGTGTGAGTGTGTTGTGTGCGTGCGTGTGTGCTCGCGGGCGCGTGTGAGTGTGTGTGGCGGGGGAGGGGGGACCCAGGCAATTGAGTCGCAGAGGGCCCGGGGGTGGAGAACGACCTGGAGCCCCGGGAGAAGCTGGAACCGGCCTCCTACCCCACCCCGGGGCAGGGTCGAGCCTGGGCCCTGAGCTGAAATGGAAGATGGAGGGTCTGCGCGGCGGCGTGGTGCGGGCGATGGAGCACACCGAGCAGTACGTCTCCGGCTGCCGGCTCAGGCTCCCCCACGCGTTTCCAGCGAGGTTGCCATCTCCACCGCCGCCTGAAAGATAAATGTGATTGGAATAGTGTTACAGTTCGATCTAAGCACAGGATTTAATTAATGAACTCTAATCTCCTAAATAACCAAGGGGAGGGGTGAGGAGGGGGGGCAGGAGGGGAAGCGGCTTGGGAGGGGGGGTGGGGGACGGGAAAGAGGCTGGGAGGCTGGAGCCCACTCCAATGGGCTCCAGGACCCGCTAAGGGTACAGCTGAGTAGGAGGCTGTTGGGAGACAGATGCCCAAACTTAGTTTAATGAACCATTCATTACTTTACAAAATACATCACGAAATAGAACGATAAATAACCTGATTTGCTACTGTGGAGGATAAACACCAGCTGGGTACTTCTCAGAGACGCAGTGAGAATGTTTTTTAGGAAGGCAAACGTTTAAAAGCTTTCTCATCTCCATCAGGCATCACCCCCGAGTCTCACAGGCAGCACCTGCAGCAGCATCTCTGCAAGGAAGATCTAAATGGCAGCTAGGCTAGGCTGCCTTGGGAACGCTTGAAAACATTCTAGAGAATATTCTAGAACGTCTCATCGTGCTCCTTACTTAGATACTTACGTAAAAGATGGGTACAAACAAAGTGTGGAAGGCTTGACTGTCCTCACGCTTCTCTCCTCTCAGTGTTTGGTCTACGTACTTCAGCATCAGGTTTAAAACTGTTAGACCTGACTGAGTCTCTTCACTCTTGGGACTTATCCTTAGGCCAGGCAGGTTCCCAGAAGCCAGGACCATTATAAGAGCGCGCAAAACGGCTTTTGCGGGAGCTCAAGATCTAGGAAAGGGAGGTTTGACTGGAGGGTGGCAAGAAAATACACTTGTATTGCTTGACTATATCCTCTCATCGCGTGCTGTCTGTCTTAATATCCATTAGAAATGCACGTCCATCTGCTTTCAGTCACGCTCAGAGGAAACTCATTTGTTTCTTTAGCTTTGCTCTTTACAGTTAGATTATAGTCTCTTCTACTCTGCCTTTACCCACACTTTGGTCGTTCCTGGGCTGGCCAATAAACACCACTGAAAGGCAGTCAAGGTCAGAAGTTGGCCTTTGAGAACCTTCTCCATAAAGCAAGTTGAGATTTCTCCAAGAGGCTTCATGCCTTTATGAAGGTGGGAGGGCCCTGAGGTGCTCTGCCTTAGGGACTGTAAATTCACCAAAAAGGAAGGCCTCTTGGGCTGGGAGCTCCTGCAGAGCAAGGGCCATGTCTTCTCCTCTAGTACCTTCTCATCTTGAGGGAAATCTAGTTAAATATGTGAAGACCCAGTAAGTTCTCTCATCAAGTTACATGGCCATGATCAGCGATGCCCAGGATACTTCTGTTGTCAATGACAAAGGGGACCATCTAGTACGTCTAAAGGCCTTCATACCAAAATGTAATGATGTGAGTCAAGGAGACACAGATAATTCTTTCCTCATGGAGTCTTTTGTTACTTAAAAAGATCCAGGCAGCTGGGCAGTGGTGGTGTACGCCTTTAATCCCAGCACTTGGGAAGCAGAGGAAGGTAGATTTCTGAGTTCGAGGCCAGCCTGGTCTATAGAGTGAGTTCCAGGACAGCCAGGACTACACAGAATCCTGTCTCAAAAAACAAAACAAAACAAAACATCCAGGAACTCAGAGGAAGATGACTGTGCCTGTCAGACAGGCGTGAGGGAGTCTAGACCTCTAAGTTTCACATAGAAGCTAGGTACTACCCTGCTAAGTAAGAAGGGAGGGAGGGAAACAAGGAGGCAGGTGGGTCCTTGGTGGTCACTGGCCAGCTATTTTAGCCAATGGATTAATTCTGGGTTTAGTGAGAGAGCCTGTCTCAAAAACTAAAATGGTAAATGATTGAAGATGACAGCTGGTGTCAACCTCTAGAATTTATGTACATGAACAATACCTGTGTGAACACTCACATGCACATGTGCACATACCCACATAAACACATGTACTCACACACAATTTTAGAAAAGTGTTGTGTGCTTAAGGTGTCTTGCTTTTGTTTTGTTATGGTCAGAATGCTTGGCAGAAACAACTCGAAGAAGAGCTTGTCTTGACCCACTGTTCTGGTTTCAGTGCACCGTGGTGGGGCAAGACTTGGACAGGTTCATGACCTTAGAGATGCTTTGCTTTGCTGCAAATCAGGAATCAAAGAACACTGAGATCAGAGACAGTCTGCAACCTTCAAGATTCCATATCTACTTCTACCAGCCAGCCAGTTCTCTGGCCTCCTCAAATAAACAAGAGTTCAAAACTGGGTGGTAGGCATTTCAGAGTGAAAACAGACACCTAAACAGGATGAATAAATCCTAAGTCTAAATAACTACTCTTGTATTTTTTAGAAGAAAGAACTGTATGAGTATAAAACGCCAAAAGGACATCTTATGACAACTATCCAGAGTTAGAAAAATGCTTATTGAATGTGGAGGGGCATGCCATAGGGAGGTGGTTGAGGTGGTATTGTCACACCTGACTTCAGAGCTGACACTGGCATGTGTGTGCTCTGTGACATTAGTTGAATTACTAGCTTCTCTGTGTTTTGGGCTGTTCATTTACAGAAGCAAGATAAAACCTGCCTCGGATTAGCATGAAATACACATCTTTGCTTGAATTGTGACTCTTAAATATGAGTGAGACAAACTGGGCAAGGTTTTGACTTGTTTCTTTAACCTCTATGTGCCTGGTTATGGAATGCACAGGAAAAAAATGTTCCTGGCAGGAATTTCCTGCAAAAAAATGGCAAAGATCAAGAAACTACATTTTCCTCAGTGAAACATTCCTGGGGCATAGAATAGCAATTCACTCTGCCTGGATTTAACTGTTGTTCTAGGTGCCTGGTGTGGTGGCACACACCTTTATTTCCAGCACTTGGGAAGTAGAGGCATTAAGACCTCTGTGAGTTCAAGGCCAGACTGATCTATATTGTGAGAACTCCAGGATAGCCAAGACTAGGCAGAAAAAGACCTGTCTCAAACCTCCACCACCACCATCTCCACCTTCCACCTCCTAACCAACCAACTAAACCCTAAAAGTTGTCTAGGGACTGGAGAGATGGTTCCACAGTTAAGAGGACTTGCTCTCCTGGAGGACACAGGTTCAACTCCTGTATCTGCGGGGCTGCTCACAATCTGTAATTTTAGTCCAGGAGCCCTCTTCTGGCTTCTGCAGGCACTGCATGCAAGTAGTTTACAGACATACGTGCAGATAAACACCTATACATAAAGATTAAAAAGCCATTCTGTTCTGCTTAGCAAAGCTCTATAAACCTTCTACTCTGGATGGTGGCACTTCAGAAAAGAGCCACAGCTCCTGGTACAAGATTTTTCAGGACTAGGATTATAGCTCTTTGCTAAATTTAAAACAAGTAAGGCTTTCAAAAATCCTTATCAAAGTTTTAAAATTTTATTTTGAAAATCATCTCTGTTTGGAAATTAAAAAAGTGAAAAGAATAAAATAAGACAGACTTTGATTTGAAACTTTTCTAGGGGACTTGTTGCTTTGGTTCGAGTTTGTATTGCTCTTGCTCACATTTCACAAACGTGATTTTACTGCTCTGTGTCTCTTCACCAGAGTGAATTCCAGGCACAAAGTCATTGGAAAGCCTTGAAAGGATGATGCTTTTTATTATAAATAGCAGCATTCATTCATTCATTCATTTTTGTTTTCTTTCCCCAGTTCATTAAATAAAATGCATTGGTTATTCATATTGGTGCTGGGCAGGACGACCTCATGATGCTGACTGTCTTGTCAGAGTCTCTTCCTGTACAGTTCTGAGGAGGTGCTCTATGAAGAGCCAGACAACACTGGACTCGTGTGAGAATGGGGTATTGATCTATGTTGCACAAAATTGGTGGAGGTTTTTTTTTTTTTTTTTTTAACCAGGCACCATTTGGGTTGGGGTTTTTTAAATTGTTTTTTTTAAATTTTATGCATATAAATGCTTTGCCTGCATGTATAGACAGACATACCATGTGTGCCAACTGTCTTCAGCGTATTTTACTTGCCAATGAACAAGAACATATTTCTTTTATGAACTACTTCTGAGTAGGCACAGAGGAGTTAACCTCCTGGATGGCTAGTGATCTTACCCAGAAGTCATGGAGATCAAAGTGCAGGAGACTCAGGGAGAGTCTGTTGGGAAATTGTTCTCTGTAACAAGTGACTGGAACTTGTTACTGACTGGCATCATGACTTCTAATTAGTCTAGCAGTGGCCATGGAGGAAGGTTCTTGGGGTCCTCTGAGTTTTCATTTCTTATAGTGTCCCATAAAGAAGATATGCACTGTGTGAACTCATTGATAGGAAAAGTCATTGAGGTCAGAGGAAGTGCTACAAAAGCTCTTGGATAAATAGAGCTTGGAAAGATGCATGAGGTTCTCAGAGCTGGGGATGGAGAGGACAGAGCCAGCACGGATGAGTTAAAGTGGGTATCCAGGAAAACAAAAGTTTGGGGCGGGGGAGTAGATGGGCCCCTTTAGACTGAAGTGGAAACAGCCAAGATATACAGAACACTTAAGCATCAACCGCTTTTTGTTCATTGTGTTCAAATGCTATGAGAAAAGTATAGCTGTCTTTACCTCATGGGTAAGAAAAAATGGATCTTGAAAGAAGATGGGGGTGGGTGTCATGCTTCTATAATCTCTGCACTTGGGAGGTTCAGGCAGAAGGATCATGGACTTGAGGCCACCTTGAGCTATAAAGTAAGACTCTATGCAAACTCAGACAAGACCAGAGGTTAAAGATTTGCTCAAGGTAAAGCCCTCTGGATGTGAAGCTCACCTTTTCTGCTAGATCACACAGTTTATAAGTAGGTCCTGGGACAGATGGAGGGTTAGAAGTTTCAACAGTCCAGGGAAGCTAGAAACAAGGACCAGTTCTTTTTATTACTGCCTGTGATAATTACTACCCAAGATGATGGATCTGGAGAGTCACCTTAACATTTCTGTCTCATTGAGTTGTGTATGGAACTAGGTATTTCCATTATCGACATTGTTCGATGTCTGGTCATTCCTTGGAAGACACACAGAAGGTCCCTGATAGACTCTGGTTTGACTTTTAAGTTTCAACTTTCCAGTGACACAGGAGCAGCAGAGACTCAAGTAGGAATGCAGATTAGGTTCTGACTCGTTTCTGAGGCTAGCCCTTCCTTTGTGATGAATGAGAGTCACAGCTCCTAGTCAGACACACAAGTCATAGGGTGAACAGGTGAGACATTCAATAAATCCCAGGAGACAGTCAGCAACTTTATTCTAAAATAAGTGTCATGTTGGTTGATTTTTACCCAAATGGAAACTAATGGAGGTACTCTGAGTGCATTTGGGATAGCCTAGACTGGGCTATGATGCTTGCTCAGTTAGGTACATGAACACTTTAAATATATTTAACTCCGTGATAATTTCAGTCTGTAGTGAGTTTATAGGAGTGCAAGCCTATTATAAGCCAGGGATTTCTGCAATGACTTTCACAATTTAAAGAAGGAAGACTCAAAATTTAGAGAGTAAAGAAACTTGCTAGCTAGTTTGTTCTGTTTCTAGTCTGTTGCACTGGGATACTAGGACCCAGAGGAGGAGAGTAAGTAAATTGTCTTAGTTATAGCATCTCCAGGTTCTTGAGGGAAGAAGACGTGCACAGAAGCAACTGTGGGAAGGTGAAGTCAGTCAAGAGAAGACCAAAATGCTCCCTTTGCAGGCTCTCTGGGGCTTGGAGAAGGCTAAGTGTGGTTGAAGCATGGGTTAACTATCCTGGAGTGTTGACTGGAAATTGTATCTTCTCTTCATTCACTCAGTCAGTGCCAACACAACTCCCCAGGCTCAGAGCTCAGCGTAGAAACCAACTGGGAATCCTCTGCCTGACTGCAGGCCTGAGGGCCAGGCCAGGGAGAATGCTGGTCTTCTGGACTGACAAAGACCGCAGCACCCCTGGAATGGAGGAACTGTCTAAATTGAGGAAGAGACCAGGGGTAGTGAAATTAAGTAACTACATTAGGTTAACATTAACGCACACATGTATACAACAAAGAAAGGATAGACTGAGAACAGGGGCCCACCCCCTTCCTTAGCGTTTCAGTGATTTCCTTGGGGACAGGCAGCCACTGGCTGTCTAGATATGTTCTATGCCCACCATCCCAGGCATGTGAGATGTGTCTAGTTTACACAGGTAAATGCTGAGATCCGTTTAAAACGATTCTTGTTTCGAGGCTTTTTTTTTTGTCTGTATCTCTACAAAGACCTTTTACATAGCTTTTAAGAGTTCGGATGTTTTCAGCAATTATGTTTCCTGGGAGCCGAGGAATTACTCATTTTGTGCCTGTAGACAAATGCTTCCCTTAAAGCTCAGAAGGGTCTCTGTGAAAGGAATGCAAGAACTTCACAGCCTCTCTTCTTCATTGAATAATAAAATGTATTTGGAATGCTGTCTTAAGGTTGAAAGTTTTTCTTCTTTGCTTTCTAGTTCCTGGGAAATGGTTTGGAAGGGGGCTATTATGTTCAGTTGTGTTAATCGCCCAGTCCCTTGAATAGAGGTTCGACTTTTCATATATTTGCAGCTATTACTTTTTTTTTTTTTTGGACGCTAAGTTATTACATTTGGAGGAGCTACTTGAAAAATAATCTTACAGTTAAGTCTTAAGCTATTCAGTTGTTTATTATGTCTCTTTACCACAATGACGATGGGCATAGAAAATCACCCTCCTCCCACTGCTGTTAGAGCAGCCAAGACTGGGAGAGGGTGGGACTTAAAAAGAAATCTAATTTTACCTTTCATCTTGAGTTTTTGGATAGGCTTTTTTTTTTGTTGGTTTTTTTTTTTTCACTTTGTGCTTCTGAACCTGTAATTGTCAACAGCATGTCTTTGAGAACAGGAAAAAGAAACAACCGTTTTGTTTGCCTGTTATTATAGCAGTATAAAAGCAGTAACATTTCCATGTAATTTTGAAAAGTGCACTGCTGCTGACTGGCTTATTGATGAGTGCTGCTTCCTCTGAGGAGACAATAAGAACTGCTGGCAATGAACTGCTAAGCATCGCTTTCCTTGAGCTTGGGTCGCCACAATAAGTAAATACCTATGGCCGAGATTTCTTGTCTTCTGCTCACAGGGGACTCACAGAGATCAGAGACCACAGAACTTCTTTATACTGAGATATTCAGTCTCAGTAATAGCCAGACAAGTAAAATATGCCATCTTCTATCTGGTGGGCTTGTCATTCCATTTCTTTCTTTTTCTTTCTTTATTTTTTTAGTAGATATTTGCTTTATTTACATTTCAAATGTTGTCCCCTTTCCTTGTTACCCCTCTGAAAACCCCCTATCCCATACTCCCTCCCCCTGCTTACCAACCCTCCCCTCCTGCTTTCTTGACCTGACATTCCCCTACACTGGGGCATCGAGCCTTCACAGGACCAATGGCCTCACCTCTCATTGATGTCTGAAAAGGCCATCCTCTGCTACATATGTAGCTGGAGCCAGTCATTCCATTTCTAGTGGTGCTAAAAATGATACTTTTTTTACTTCTTTCCATAGATGGGGAAAGACATCTGTGGAGGTTAGCTAGCTTGTCCAAGGCCCCAGAAACAATTCAACATTTTTTTTTCCTAAACAGGGTTTCTCTATGTACCCCTTGCTATCCTGAAACTCACTCTGTAGACCAGGCTGACCTCAAATTTAGAGATCTGCCTGCCTCTGCCTCCTGAGTGCTGGGATTAGAGGCATGCACCACCATCCCTGCAACTATTTTTTTTTTATTTACTCATTTTTGAGACAGAATCTCACTAGTTCAGGCTGAGCCCCAGCTCTCTCTACAGCTCAGAACGACCTTGAGCTCCTGAGCTTCTTGCCTCTTCCTCCTGAGTGCCAGAGTGACTCCCACACTATTCCCTTTTGCAGCAAGCTTAGTTACCTCTCATGTGAGAAGCTTGACCTGCATATACTGGAATGCGAAAGGTACTTCTTCAATATGGATGGTTTTCATTAGGCAAGGAGTCAAGGGTGGAGTGCCTAGAGGGACTCTGGTTAGTTTCTTTTCTATAATAAACTTTCTCCAAGGATTCATAAGCAAGGCAAGTGACTCTTGCATGGGTGAGAATGCCCATGGAAAGCTGACAAGTATCCATTATAGCTTTGCTTCAAAATCCAATTGCTTTGCGGCCTTGTGGAAGTGATATAAGACAAAGGAGTGACTGGCTTTTGGGCTCTGTACTTCTGTCCGAGTAGGGCAAAGAGGTGGGGGCAGACCAAGAATGCATTAATGCCTTCTCTCTGATAGTAACCAGAGTGGAGCAGACACAGCCAGCCGCAACGTGGCAGGGGAGGGTAACTGATCGTTCCTTAGGTGCCCACACTGGTTACCAGACACCTGTCTTAACTCCTAGTTGAGACTTGATCCATCTCTCCAGTTTTTTTTTTCCTCTGAATTCAAATTGTTAGAAAATAAAGAAATCCAATCATGAAGTCATGCTGTATCGTTGACAAAGAACTCTGTTTGCTAATATTTTTATATCCAAGGACAACATGAAACCCACAGTAAGATGAAATCCAACTCTGAATATCTACAGTCATCTATGATTAAAGAACACCTGTCTGTGGGGCCTCAGCAACACCATGGAAGGTGTTACTGTTTGCTCTGAGCAGGTAACTGAGAAGGCCTCTGCTCTGGTTATTGTAGGTCCAGCACAGTATGGGGGGTGGGGTGGGCATACCTGGGTACTCAGATAGACCTTAAGGCAGTCATGGAGTTTTGTGGTGCTTTTGGTGCAGATTGGGGATATTCTTTAACCTTCTGCAAATTAGAGTCCTGACTTGTAGCACTGCCTGCTCTCATTGATACCCTTCAGTCTCTGGCCTTCCCTTTTCTCTATAAGAATGATATTGACAACTGAACGGGGAACCACGCAACATTAAATTTACTTTTAAAACTTTTACAGCAATAACATCTTTGCTCTTTTTAGTTTCATGTTAGATGGCTGATCTATTTAGCAATTTTAAGCAGGATTTGTGGGACTCTGGAAACTGCATCTATTATAGATGGCATGTAAGGCTAGCTGTGAAAAAGTAAGAGTTGCAAACAGCATTAGACCTTCAGATAGTAGCTGTGAGCACTTATCAAAGGATACTGTCTTTGTGAGCTCAGCGTGGAAGGGGATACTGGCCCCTCACATGTCTTTACAGTTGATAATCACTATCTTTAGGGCCATCTTTGGGGAAAAGGAACTGACAGCCATATAAATCTTACATTTTTATAGCACTTCAATCCTTTTTTTTTTCGAAGTGCTCTCACATCTATTATCCCTTCTTGACCTTTCAAGGAAACTGTGAGTTGGGCACAGCAAGTTTTTTTCATCCTGATTTTAGAGATAAGGTTAAATCACACAGTAAAATGGGGGTTGGGGGGGGGAATAAATATCCATGCCTGAGGTTAAGACTGCTAGCATCTTTTTTTGAAAAACACCTCTCTCTGTTTATTCTCTGTTCTCTACTACTCTTCCAGAATTGCTGGCTTTCAACAAATGTGTCAAATTTCCTCTTTGGTTAATTTGTAAATTGATGAATAAAACTGACATGCATTTATTCTTTATGCCATGTTTTGAAATTTGTACACACTGTGGAATAGCTAACTGGTCTACCAAATAGATGCTTCACTCACTCTCCTTAAAGTAATTCTTAACTTGCACAGAACCCAGGTTAGAAGCTTGGCAACAGCAGGTTTAATGTAAGTCAGTGACTTTTCCTCAAGTGATAGCCTGGGTGATTTGGCACTAATATCTTTATTAAATTCACTCTTCCATTGACTTCTAGGAAATGACACTCAGCTGATTATCTGATATATTTTTCCTGATTTATCTTCTTGGTCTCCCCCCACCCCCAGAAAGGGTCTTTTTATGTAGTCCTGGCTGTCCTGGAGCTTGCTATGTAGATCAGGCTAGCCTCAAACTCACAAAGATCCTCCTGCCTCTTTCAGGGATTAAAGGCATGCACCACCACAGTTGGCTTCTTGGTTTGTTTCCCCCTCCCCCAACTCATCCTTCTTATTTGTTCATTATTTTTTAATTTGTTTTTAGTGGTTTTGAGGTAGGGTCTCATGTCTCCCAGGTTGGCTTCAGATTCACTTTGTAGCAGCCAAGGATGACTTTGAACTCCTGAACCTCCTGTCTCTACTACCTGAGCCCTGGGATTACAAGTACGCTCTCACATCCTAGTTTATTCTATACTGAAGATATCACTGTAGTGTTAGGCAAACACTGTACTGATTGAGCTACATCCTTAGCCCTGCTCTTTGTACTGAACAATCATACACGAAGAAGGAATTAGTGAGGTGGTTGTGAAAAGGCTCACTCACTTACATGGGCTTGGGCAACGGAGTGTCGGCTGTGCTGAGCAGAAACTATGCCTTCAGCAGCTACCACAGTGGAGTGGTCTGAATGTAAGTGGCCCCAGGAGTGGCCTGATCGGGGCTGTGTCATTGGGAGTAGGCTTTGAGATTTCAGAAGCTCCAGATAGGCCTAGTGATGGACTCTCCCCGTTTCTTTTGGGATCCAGGTGTAGAACTCTCAACAACTTCTCCAGCACCATAGTTGCCTGCTTGCCACCGTGCTTCCTGCCATGATGACGATGAACTAAAACTGTAAGACAGTCCCCAATTAAATGCTGTCCTTTGTAAGAGTTGTGATGGTCATAGTATCTCCTCACAGTAATCGAAGTCCTAACTAAGATGAACAGTAACAGGCACATGTTTAATAAGTGAGTGATTACATTTCAGTGAACATCTCTCACCTCTGGAAAGTCCTGACCTGTATTCTAGACCTTCCTGTCCAACAGCACCTTTTGAGTGAGTCATCATCCTAAGCCCAGGCCATTCAAAACTGATCACACCAGTTTCTTCCTCCATACAACATAACTCTTTTATTTTTAAATTAAATTAAGTTTGATTTGGCATATGAGAGCGTTTTGTCTGCATGTATGTCTGTGCATCACATGTGCGCTGTGCCCATGGAAGCCAGAAGAGGGTATCAGGTCTTCTTGGATTGGAGTTATGGAGGGTTGTGAGCTGCGATGAGTGCTGGGAGTTGAATCCCAGTCTTATGGAATCGAAACCACGGCTCTTAAACATGGACTCACCTCTCCAGCTCCACAGAGCTCTTTTAAATGCTGGCATCCCCGTGTCTCCTTCTGTGAACCTTAGCTTTATCAGTTTTGACACTGCTTTTACATTCTCCTTTTCTTAAGTTGGGATTCTTCCTCTTTGCTAACCCTCCTATCCATGTGGTCTCTAAGAGGCTGTATTCTGGGCAGTGGCTGAACCAGGGTATGTCCACACACCTACTGGTCAGTGTTTGCTATAGGCTCTCAGTTCTTTGCAACATGGAGGGAAAGTTTGGAGAGTTCTGACTGGTAGCTATGCAGGAGTAGCCTTTGAACCAACTTGCTTGGGCACCAGTGATTTGCAAGATTCACACATTCAGGCACCATAAATCCTTTAGAGAAACTAAGTTTTCTGTAAGGTTTTGAACATGAGATTCTGTCTTTCCATAAGCATATCAATGTTAATAGTACTAATATTTCTTGTCTTGAAAATATTATTTTCATCTGCTTCCTTTCTTTGTGACTGCGTCGATGTCCTCTCCTTCTTTATGTTGAGACGGGGGATCTCTGTAGTTCAATCTGGCCTTCACCTGGTAACACTCTTGCTTTACCATGCTCTAGTGTTTCTGACTTCCATCCTTCCTCCTCTTCCTTCTTCTTTTTGAGACAGGGTTTCTCTATGTAGTCCTGGCTGTCCTGGAACTCACAGTGTAGAACAGTCTGACTTGGAATACACAGATCCAGCTGCCTTTGTCTCCTGAATGCTGGGGATTAAAGACACATGCCACCCCACCTAGTGCTTTCTTCTTCCTTATTGTAGCATCAAGCCAGAATTCCAGTGACCAGGCTAAGGTCATTCAGTGACCCTCTAGCATGCGCACTTGATTATTCTCCTTCACTCCATCTTATTTGCTGTCTCTTCTGTTTGGATTTCCTATCAGTTTAATATATGAGAACTTTTGTGTTTTTGAATTTTTTTCTCCTAAGATTAAGAATAGAAAATAGATTAAGTTATCAAGTTGTGTCTAAGGTCAATTTTCCTGAGGACCTGTGAGCGAACGTTGTGATGACTAAAGTAGAAAAAGCTACCTGACCTTTCCATGTCTGCCTCTTCAACTTTACAAGAGAACTAGTAGTAACTCTCAAAGGTAGCTGAACAGATTTAGTGGGTGAATGTCCGTAATGTGTTAGTCACTGTGCGTGTTTAAGTGTTCATTTTGATCTGTTTCATTACTGCTATCTCTAAGCAACTCCCTTCCTGCTCTTGATGTCTACTGCCCTCTCTGTGTTCATCAGACTTGTATCTTCCAAATACTTAATGACTTAGGGCTAAGCACTCTGAATTCTGAGTTTCACAACTGGATCATTACAATGAAATTTGGTTGTCTAGAGACTTTGCAACTTGTAGCTAATATCTTAGAATAGACTATCACTCTGGATGGGCACTTGTGATTGGCATTGATGGCAGACTCCCCCACATGCATCTTCTCCCCAGCCACTCTTAACACATTAGTCCCACTATAATTCCATGTTCTTGAAAAACATTTTATTAATTCTTTGAGAATTTTATACAATGTGTTTGATTATATCTTCCCCCTTAACTCTTTCCATGTCGACTCCCTTCTCTACTTAAATTTGTGTCCAATTTAAATCCATCAAGGCATTTGTGCCACCTAAATATTCTAGATATGTGGCCTTCCACTAGAGCATAGTTGATTTACTAGGGGCTCTACCCATAGAGAAAACTGACGGTCCTTCTCGTAGTCAATAGCTCCTCAGGTTGGAACAGGACTTCATACCCATCTCTCCTCTTCATGCTGGGATTTAGTCTGGCTTGGGTTTGCACAGATCTTGTGCATGCTGTCACAAAAACTGTAAGTTCCTATATAGAACTGCCCTGCTGTGTCTTAGAAGATATTCTTTTCTTGTAGTTATCCACTCTCTCTGACTTTCAAACATTCCAATCTCTTTTCTGAGATGATTTCTGAATATTGGGAGGAAGAGGGGCTCCATCCAGGGCAAGGCATTCTTACTTTTGCATCTTGGTCAAAGTTGTGGGTCTCTCTGTCAGTTGCCATCTACTGCACGTAGAAGCTTCTCTAGTGAAGGTGGGAAGATGTATTAATCTATGGATACAATGATAAGTCATTAGGAGTTAGTTTAATACCGTTTCCATTTAGCAGAATAATAGTAATAGCCTCTCCCCTTATGAACTGCCTAGCTGTAGGTTCTTGGTCCTGATAACAGTGCCAGGTATAACTTTCATCTTGTGGAGCAAGCCTTAAAACAAACCAGAATGTGTTTGGTTACTGCCATAACATGCACACCACTATTGTACTGGTAGATATATCTTGCCAGGCCAGTCATTACTATAGCTCTCAGGGTTCACAGCTGAGTGGAAATTATGATTACTTTTCTCCTCTAGTAGCATGCATAATACCTTTCATATGCATCAAAGCTATCAAATAGGGATGAAGCTTTAAGGTAAGTACCCACATGTTATCTACATGATCTATGACTCAAGTATGTGGTATTTTCAGCAATAGAACTTATTTTCAAGTCCTGAATGGTAAACAAGCACACTGTCAGTAGCCTGTAATATTTGGGGCTCTAAGTGACCTTATTGGCTAATGGTTCCAAAATAAGTACCCTGTTTCTGGCACAGGAATTTTTATTTGATAATCTGTGGTATCTAATTGGGGTATTCTATCCCTATTATTAGATAATTCTATTGTTCCAGTATCAAACTATTTTTACTACTGTAGTTCTGTAGATAACTTGAAGTCTGTGATGGTGATACTTCCAGTAGGATTTTTATTTGTTATGGGTTGTTGCTAATTATTATGTTGGCCACACTGGTCTCTTTGTTTCCATATGAAATTTATAATTATTTTTCAACTTCTGTGAAGAATTGAATTTGAATTTTAATAGAGATTGTACTGAATCTGTGGACTGCTTTTGCTTGCTAACTTTTCCATTGCTGTGATAAAACACTATGACCAAAAGTACTACATGGAGGGAAGAGTCCCGCTCCTTGGGTTGTTTTGAGGAGACTTCTCAGTATGATAGCGAAGGCAGTAGCTCATCCTGTCCTACTTCTTCGCCACCATTCCAAGTCTTTCAAGCTCAGTACACTAAAAATCTTGAGAGAGAGAGAGAGAGAGAGAGAGAGAGAGAGAGAGTCAGAGATGAAGCTTCAGATCTAGGAAGTGCGAGCTGTAGGTAAAGGGCTGGTAAAAAAGAAAGTTCACTAAGCATGGAGTTCAGTGAGATCTCTGTGGTCAGACCTGTGTCAGGTGCGCTGCATGGGCCACTACCTTGAATTTACAGGACTCTTCCTCAAACTCTCCCAAACCCGCTGAGCATAGACAAGATGCTGTGCTTCGTCTGTCAGATCTGGATCTCCAGGGGCCTCTGTGAGCACCATAAACTCCACTGAACTCTCAGAGTTGAAATCTAGGAGTTAAACTCTACAGGAGTTTAAATTGAGGTCTGGGTTGCTAAAGCCCAGGTTCTTTTCCTGTCCCGTTATACTCAACAGGCTCTTCTGTCTGTACTGTGTCTTGTGTGTGTCACTTGCATGGCACTGATGTACTGTCCTCATACTTTATGTACTTTGTGATAAACAACTTTATTCCTATCTCTGTCTGTCTGCCTGCCTGTCTGTCTGTCTGTTCTCATTCTCTCTCTCTCTCTCTCTCTCTCTCTCTCTCTCTCTCTCTCTCTCTCTCTCTCTCTCTCTCTCTCTCACACACACACACACACACACACATACCACCACTTCTAGTTTATACAGAGCTGGGGGCTGGACTCAGAGCTCTGTACATACCAGACAAACATTCTAGCAACTGAGCTACATCTCAAGTCCTGCCTTCATCTTCACAGCTAATAATTCATCATAAGGGAGTCCTGCACAGAATTCCCTGAATCTACGCACAAGTGACTGCTTCTTACTTCTTCTTTGTAGTGCATGCACTTTTACTTTAAAACACTTGGAAGTAGAATCCAGTATTGATACCAGGTCCTGATGAAACCCACAGGCAGACCTGGCATTAGTAACAAAATGCTACCTATCTAAAAGGGCTCCCCTTTCAACAAGACACAGTGTTCTCCTGTCAAGCTCAGGCCTGCTGCCAGGAGAGCCTGCTTGCCAGGGATGGTTCTTCTCAAGGCGTGTGCAAGATGTTCTTGGCAGGTGAAGTCTCTGATGGTTATGAAATAAAGGAACTGTTTCCTGTGGTTCATTTCTGGAGGCATCTAAGGGAGACAAGCTATCACTTCAGTCAAACTTGTGACGATAGAAGAAGAGTCACAACTCTTGGAGATTAAGAGAATTTGGAAAATGAGAGAAATTCAAATAGATACTCACTGTTCCTATTGTACACAGACTGTACTGCCCTCATACTTCATGTACTTTGTGATAAACAACTTTATTCCTGCCTGCCTGCCTGACTGTCTGTCTGTCTGTCTGTCTGTCATCAATTATTACGCTACTCTGAGATAAAGCTAATTTGGGAAAGACAGGTTTTCAGAGCAATGCTTTGAACATTTCCAAAATATGATCATTAAAACAAACAATTTCATTTTACCCACTGCACTGATTTCTGTAGACTGCATGATATCCTGTGAGCCTAGTGCTGGATGGGGACCTCCAAAGCCAGTCTACCTGTCTGCCCATGTAGTACCCCACCCACCAGGACAACGTGGATTGTATAGTGTCCTGCCCTTCCCTTTGCCACCATAGGTAGATTGGCCTCTAACACATGCACATCTTACATGAGGATGGTGTAGCATCCTGAGCCCCACCTCTAAAAATCACCACCCACTCTCACTGTAACCCCAACCCTTGCCACTCAAGGACCCCCTATAGAATCTGATGAGCCCTCCACAGATTTCTGAAAATCAGTAGTGAGAAAATTTCTCTAATTCAAGGAAAGAGATGCCTAATGAGGTTTAAGAGACATATAGGCCATGTGAATAGACAGGACCAGAAAAGAAATCCTGATATCACATAGAAATCAAAACCCTAGATGTACAGAAGAAAGACAGGATATTGAAAACTGCAAGAGAGAAAGGCTAAGTCACTTAAAAAGGCAGACCATTCAGAACAGCACCTGCCTTTTTAGTGGAGACGTTGAAAGCCAAAAAGGCCTGAACTAGTGTTCTACAAGTTCTTAAAGACCACAGATGCCAGTCCCAATTATTATACCCAGCAATACAATCAGTTATAATTGAATGAGAATGAAAAACTTTCAGCAATGAAACAGATTTAAGAAATTATGGCCACCAGGCTACATTTGCAGAGGATACTAGGTAGAATACTTCAGAATGAAGAGGTTAAAAATATCTAAGGAGCATAGGGAATAAATAATCAGTTTCAAGAGAGTTAATCAAAAGATGGGGTGAAAGGGCTTTCTTACACCTTCATCTTCCAGGAAGTTGCCTCTGATTTCTTCTAACAGTTTCAGCATTTCAGGTTTCACGTTTGATCCATTTGGACTTGATTTTTAGCCTGGGTAATAGATATGAGTCCAATAATTTCCCAGCACCATTTCCCAACAATACTGTCATTTCTTCAGTGTGTATTTTGTTACATACTAGATGGCTGTATTCTGTGTAGTCATATTTGCATCTTCTGTTTTGTCCCGTTGAACTAGATGTCTGTTTTTGTGCCTGTACCATGCTGTTTTTATTATGACAAACTCTAAAATATATAGCGTAAAATATGGTATATTTTAGACTGCATGATATCCTGTGAGCCTAGTGCTGGATGGGGACCTCCAAAGCCAGTCTACCTGTCTGCCCATCTAGTACCCCTGCAGCTTGGGTCTTTTCCTCAGAATTGCTATCCAGTATCTTTTGGATACTAATTTTAGGAAGGTTTTTCTCTCTTTGTGAAGAAGTCATGGGAATTTTTTAAAAATCAAGATCACATTGAATTGTTAAATTACTTTTGATAGAATGCTCACTTCCACAATATTCATTCTACTAAGGCATGGGCATAAGAGGTCTTCCTCAACACTTTTCTTCAGAGAATTAAAGTTTTTGTTGTAGAGTTCTTTGTTTTCCTCCTTGGTTTATATATATATGTTTTTATTTTCGAGGCTATTGTGCATGGGCTACCACGATCTCTGTCTCAGCATGCTTCCTATTGTTCTATAGAATACTCGCCTATTTTTGTTAATTTTGGATCATACAGCTTTGTTGGCAATGGTGTTCTAGAAGGGTTTTTTTGGTGGAATTTTGGTTTGTTGGTCTCTTATGTATAACATATCATCTGCAAATAATAATTTGATCCCTTCTTACCTCAATTGTATTCCTTTAGTTTTCTTCTTTTCTCTTAGTACTTAGCTATGCTTCAAGCATTAGGTTTAAGAGGAGTGGTGATGGTGGGCAGCCATGTCTTATTTCTTTATTTCACTTTAATGGGATGGCTTCCAGGTTTTCTCCATTAAGGATGGTTTTGGCTGTGGGATTGTCACATATGCCCTTTATTGTGTTTAAATATCTTCCTATCAGTTCTATTCTCTTTTAGGTAGAACTTTTACCATGAAGGAATTTTGGAGTTTGCCAAAGACCCTTTTCTACAACTTTTGAGATGATCATGCTACTTTTGTCTGTAAGTTCATTTATACGATTTATTACATCTATTAACTTATATATGTTGTACCATCCTTGCACTTACAGAATAAGGCCAACTTGATCATGGTGGACAACCTTTTTGATAGATGCCTGCATTCAACTTGCAAGTGTTGAATTGAGGAATTTTACAACTATATTTATGAGGAATATTGGCATGTAGTTTTCTTTCGTTGTGTCTTTAGCTGGTTTTTGGTATTATTGTCTTCATAAAAGGAGTTTGGAGGTATTCCTTCTGTTTCTTTAAAAATACATATATTCAAAATTATATATATATATATATATATATATATATATATACACACATATGTATAATTAATGAAAAAAGGGGTCATAGATTTAAAGCGTGCAAGAGGGTGATATATGAGAGGGTTTGGAGGAGGGAAAAGAAAAGGGGAAATTATATAATTATATTATAATCTCAAAACATAAGGGAAATCCATTTTTTAAAAAATAATTTAAGAAGTATTAGTTGTAGATTTTCTTTCAAAGTCTTAAAATTATTCTGTGAATCTGTCTGAGCCTGGGCTTTTTTTATTTGGAGGGAATTTTGTTACTGTTTGAATCTTGTTTGTCATGGTTCTGTTTAAGTCATTGCTTACTTCTTGGTTCAACTTTGGATTAATCTAGACATTTTCCCTTTTTAAAATTTTCTAAGTTAGTGGAGTGTTGGTTTTATAAACATTCTTTTGCAACATTCTGAATTCCTTTGATGCCTGTTGTAATGTTTCTCTATTTGTTTCTGATTCTGTTAATTTCAGTCATCATTTTCTTTCTTTCTTTCTTTTTTATTTTTATTTTTTGATTAGTTGGGCCAAGGGTCTGCCAATCTAGTTTATCTTCTCAAAGAATAGGCTCTTAGATTCTTTGAGTCTATTAATTGTTGTCTTTGTTTCCATTTCAATTAATTTCTGTCCCAACTTTAATTATTTCTACCCATCTACTTGATTTGCTTTTGGTTTATTTTTTTTTTCCAAATTCTTGAGTTACACCATTAAGTTATTTATTTGTACCTTTTTAATGTAGGTGCTTAGAGCTATAAAATTCCCTCTTAGGACTGCTTTTAATGTTACTATGAGGTTTTGTTATATGGTGTTGTTATTTTCATTTAATCATAAAAAGTTTTTATTTCTCTTGTTAATTTTTTGACCCACTCATCATTAAATGATATGTTACTTACTTTTCATAAGTTCAGGTAATTATGAGATATTTGTATGCTACTTCTGACTTCAAGCATTATTGCATTGTGGTCAGATAGGATACACAGAGCTATTTGAATTTTTCTGGGTTTGGTGTATGTGTGTGTGTGTGTGTGTGTGTGTGTGTGTGTGTGTGTGTGTGTGAGTATGTGGTCTATTTTAGAAAAGCTTCTATGGGCTTCAAAGTAGAATGTATGGTTACGGTTTAATCCAGAGGCTTCTGTTTATATTTTGTCCAGGTGATCTTTCTATTGGAGAAAGTTGGGTATTGAAATTTGTTATTTCTGAGTTGGGGCTTATCAGGTCCAGCAATATGGTTTCTCCTCCCCTTTTCTCCCTCCTTCCCTCCCTCCCTCCCTCCCTCCCTCTTTTCTCTTCCTTCCTTTCCTTTTCCCTCCTTTTCTTTCCTTCCTTTCCTTTTTAAAATGAAATTGGGTGTGTCATAGTTTGGTGCATATATGTTTAGGATTTTAATGTTTTCTTGGAAAATGGTTGTAATGATAAGAATGAAGGGTCCTTTATATCTTCTAACTCACTCTAGTTTAAAGTCTTTGTTGTCAGATATTAGAAGAGCGATACCAATATGCTTTCTGACTCCATGTGCTTGGAGTACTTTCTTCCATTTTTCGGTTTAATAAGGATGCTATTTTTGAAGTAAGATGAATTTCTTTTAGATAACAGAAAGATGGGCTTTCTTTCTTTCTATTTTTTGTTATGCATTCATGAAATTTTTAGTTCATAAAATATTGTCTAAATCACAGTAAATAGCAATTCAGTTTTTATTGAGTACCTGCTATTTGCTAGCTGTCCTTGGAGCCAGGGATGTATTCAGAGCAGAAGCAAATCTCAGATCCACAGAGCTTAGAGTGCATAGCCAGAAATTGACAACATGACAAATAGACAATAGTCTGCTATGTCAGATGACAATAAGCATGAATAAAACGGAAGCTGAGGGGTGGGTGGGAGTACCAACCAGGGGTGAGGGTTTTGCTCTCTCACTTTTCCCTTAATAGTTATCCATTAATATTGTCCATTAATATTAATATTTATTCCCTTAATATTTATCCATAATATTGTCCATTAATATTAATATTTATGGACAGCTGTTGAAGTTAGGCCTGGTTCTGCCTCCCATCCCCATATTCCCAGAAATAAGACTCAGATTCAAAATATATTTATGAATACCTTGGCCATATAGCTAGGCTCTACTCTGACAAGATCATAACTAAAGATAACCCATTTATTCTACTCTACAGTCTGCCATGTGGCTGGTCACTTACCTCTCTCCCTCCCTCCCTCCCTTCTTCCCTCCCTCCCTCCTTCCCTCCCTCCCTCCCTCCCTCTTTTCTCTTTCTGAGAGTAAGTGTAGAGTGAGTGCCTACTGCATTTGAAAAACAGTAAAGAGGGGTGTAAGGTAGAAAGTGTGGAGGAGGGAGAAGATAGGGTCAGAAAAACAAGAGAGTCCGTTGTAGATTCAGCTGGACAGTCAAGAGGTTGCCTGTCTGGCTATGATTCTTGAAGCAGATTCCTGACTCTCCAGCCATCTCAGTAAGGAGCCTGTCTTTAGATCAAAGCCACCCAGGAACTGAGACCCTTAGTCCAACTGTCTAAAAGGAAGTGAGTCTGTCAAGGGTCACACAGGCGAGCTTGCAGGCAGCACCATAATGGGGCTTAACTTTGTCTCTTAATCCATTCAACTAGCTTGTCTTTTGATCGGGGAATTGAGGTCATTAATATTTACTTACTGTTGAAAGATTGTGTTGACTGCCTTCATTCCTCTTCTGTTTGTGTTCTTAGTCCCATTTTGTATTTCATTAATTATAGCTTCATTTCTTTTCTTGCTATATTTTCTTGATTATACCCAGTTTCCCCTTCATTTCAAATGCTTCCAGTATTCTCTGTAGGCGTAGTTTTCTGGACATGAATTCTTTTAGCCTGTTTATATCGGGGAAGTCTTTCTTTTTCCTTCAATTATGGTAGGTAGTTTTGCTGGATATGTCTAGGTTGGCTTCTGTGCTCTTGTCTTCTGGAGTATATTGTTTCAGGCTCTTTTGACTTTTAATGTTTCCATTGAAAAATGAACTGCATTCTAATAGCTTTTCCTGTATATGCAACTTGTAGTTTCTCTTGCATCTTTCAGTACACTCTGTATGTTTTAATTGTAATAAACCATGGGGAATTTCTTTTTTTTTGTCTTGTCTATTAAATGTTCTCTGTGTTTCTAATATCTGTATTGATGTCTCTCCTTTGTTTGGGGACATTTTCTTCTATGATCCCCTTGAAGATCTGCTCTGTGCCATTGACTTGGGATTTTTATCTGTCATCCACACCTATAATTTAAAATTTTGATCTTTCATGTTATTCCACAGTTTCCAAATGTTTCATTTACATTTTTTCTATATTATTTGATGAGGGTTCCAGTTCCTCTATTTGGTCTTAAAACCTTGCCATTCTATTTTGTACATGATCCATTCTATTGGTAGTGCTTTCCCCAGAGTTTTCTATTTGGATTAGTGCATTTTTTTTCAATTCCATCTTTGTTTACAACTTAAGAGTACTTCAATATTTCCATCTCCTTAATGTTTTCAAATCCTGAATTGTCTTTATCATTCCATTCAGAAATATGATGTGCTTTCTTGGGCCCCATTCAGTCATTTGTTGCTATTCTATTTAAGTCATTTGAGCTGTTTTTCTGGTGTCTTTTTTTTTTAAGCCATTTGATACTTTGATGAAGTTTGTGTTTTTGTTTATAAGGTCTGTGGCCTGGGATTCATCTATGTAATTGCCATTGAAACAATTTCTATAAGATTGGTAAAGTTTAGGAAGGGCATACTTGCTTTCTTGGCCTTTCATATAATTTATATGTTTATGATAATACTTGGACACATGGACTTTTTATTGGCTGCATGTCTTATGTGAGACTTGAGGAGGCCCCTGTTGAGTGGCAATTTTGTTTTGTTGGCTTGGGTGATTGCAGATCAGGGATCAGGAGTTTATAGAGCATACCTTCAGAGGGTCCAGTGTTGATTTTCCACTGGAGGAATACGGGTGATTCCAATTCAGCCTTAAGCAAGAAAGCATGCAAATAGAAGCAGTAGCCGGATCTCCATAGGCTGGCATGCAAGCTGTGCTATGCAGTACTATTCCCGTGAATATGAGGATGGCACAAGTGTGCTAGCATCACTCAGCCAGCTAGCACATCACACAGGTTGTAAAACTAAGGGGTGGCAGGGTCAGGAGAGGTTCCAGGGATTTACCAGGCTGGTCCAGCCGACAGATGTGCATATCAGCTTAAGCCTGGAGATTGGAGGCAGTGCAAGAGAACAAGGGCTCTGGGATTTAACAGTCTGGACCAGCACTCAGGGTATACAACCTGGCTAAGCATGGTCATTGTATGTGGTATGGGTGGGCAAAGGTCCAACAGACTCAGCAGAATGGGTTAGTGCATCTTGGGTAAGCCTAGTGGTTGGGGATAGCACAGGCAGACTAGTACACATGGTCTCACCAGCACTTGTATTCCCCAGGCTAGGCTTTGAGCTTGGATATAGGTTTCAGGTGGGCTTGGATCAAACCAGTCCAGCAGCTTGGACTGGTACACAGAAGAATGCAACTGGTGCCAAGCCTGGAGGTTGGGAATGGCACAATCAGGGCTCACTGGACGAGGATGTGCAACCAGGGCTATGTCTTGGGTAATGAGGACAGGGTACAGGTGGGCTAAGATCAGGTGAACTTACCCGACTGAATTGGAGCCCAGGATGTGCCACTCAGGTTAGGTCTGGAGGTTGTAAATGGTGTGGATGGGCTAGCATTAGGCAGATTCCATCTTAGCCATCCAACTCAGTGCTATTTGCACTCCCTGGATGCCTCAAGGGTATTGAGATGGCCCATTTGCATCAAAAGGTCAGATTTTTGTGACAGTGGTCAAAATATTCTAT
Organism: Tokudaia tokunoshimensis; assembly: GCA_036184795.1. NCBI lineage: Eukaryota > Metazoa > Chordata > Mammalia > Rodentia > Muridae > Tokudaia > Tokudaia tokunoshimensis. Next base: position 54,369,617 of record BTHU01000017.1, on the reverse strand, counting down.
GACAGCCTTTGCAAGAGTCTGACTCAACAAAATAGCAACTCTTACAGAGAGGAATGTATAAGGCTATTTATAACACATAATGGAAAGTCTGAACTGCAGACAGAACCCAAAAGCTAAGACTGGCTATATCCACACAAAAGTGCATATAATTGAAGGTCATTTAGAGAGAACTACGAAGTGGCATAGGATAGCCATCATGGAGACAGCAGTGTGATCTTCAGGTGCTCAATTCTGGATAATTTCAGTATTTTCTTTATCAGTTTCTATAATATTCAAGTTGTTTATCCTGATCACTCATTATTAAGTACTTCTTACCAAAATGTTCAGGACCCTAAATGTTTTTAGATTTTATATTTGTTCAGATTTTGGAACATTATACACAGAGAGACACACATGTACACACATGCACACATGTACATATATATGTAAATACAAATATATATATATATATATACATATGTATGCATGTATATATATTTTGTAGATGAGACCCTAGTCCAAATGAAAAATTTGTCTTTCATATATTCCTAATACAATAACCTGATTGGAATTTTATACCATTTATTAGTGTGACTGTGCTTTGATTATAATCTGTCATGTGAGATTAGATGTAGGATTTTTCACTTGCAGCTTCATATCTGTACTCCACAAGTTTCTGTATTTGAAGCATTTTGGATTTAAAATTTTAGAATTAGGACTATTCAGCCTATATTCCCTTTATTCTCTCTCTCTCTCTCTCTCTCTCTCTCTCTCTCTCTGTTTTCTTATGCATGTGAAAGTGCTGGTAAGGAAGTCAGAGGTGAATATAGGGCATCTTTCTAATCAATCAGCCTATACCTTATTTGTTTGTTTGTCTGTTTGTTTAGAGACAGGGTCTCTCATTAACCTGGAGCTCATTGATTTGGCTAGACTTGGCTGGTCAGCAAGCACTTGATTTGGTTTTCCATGGCTGGGATTACACTTCTGTGCCCAGCATTTTTATCTGAGTTCTGGGGATTAGACTCACGTTCTACCTTTTGTCCAGCAAGCCCTTGATCAACTGAACCATCTATCCAGATGCAATTCTGTTTTATCTTTTAAAATACAAAATGAAAATTCTTTTTGCTGACTGTAGTTGGTAGGTAGGAAAATTACCAATCTATTCCACAGTTTCTGGGTTTATTGGAGCACTCCTCGTGTGTAGTGTAACTTTTCATTTTTCTGTTTAAAGGTGGAGAATGTGTGCAAAAGTAGACAAAAGCTGGTTTTTGTAAAATGTATTTAAAATGCCTTATTTGGTCTTTATTCTTGAACAGGTAAAAGGATTTTCTAATATATATATATATATATATATATGTAAAATACACACACACATACACACACCAGTTGAAGACACTATTCAGTTGTCTTTTGGCATCTACACATGTATGATTTTGCTGATGGAAAGATTGAGTTCAGTTTAATGAACATTTCTTTGTGGGTAATTTTTTCCCTCTGTACTTCTCATAGGTTTTATGATTTTATCTATAATATTCTGCAGTGTCACCATTTAATGTCTAAATGGAGATTTATCTTTGTTTATTTTTTTTGGCACTCCATGCATGCTTTCTAGATGAGGACTTGTCATCTCTCATCAATTCTTTAGCCATTTTCTCTTTGAATATTGCTTTTCCCATCAGTTCCTGTAGTTGAGAAATCTGACTACGTATGCACACGAGGTTTTCTTTTCTTATCTATTCTCTCTCTCTCTCTCTCACTTTCTCTCTCTCTCTCTCACTTTCTCTCTCTCTCTCTCTCTCTCTCTCTCTCTCTCTCTCTCTCTCTCTCTCCATCTACCCTCCACCCCCTTATTCACTACTGCTTCGTTTCTATTCAGAAAAGGGCAGGCCTCCCATTAATATCAACCAAACATAACATATCAAGTTGCAGTAAGACTTGGCACCATCCCTTTTATTAAGACTTGATGAAGCAACCCAGTAGGAAGGAAGGGGTCCCAAAAGCAAGCAAAAGAGTTAGAGACAGGCTCTGCTCCCACTGTTAGGAGTCCCATAAGAGAACAAAGCTATACAACTGTAACATACATGCAGAGGGTCTAAGTAAATCCCATACAGGCTTCGTGGTTGTCAATTCAGTCTCTGTGAGCCTCTGTGAGTCCAGATTAGTTGATTTTGTAGGTTTTCTTGTGGTATCCTTGACCCTTAAGGCTCCTACAATTTTCCCTTCCCCTCTTCTGAAGGATTCACAGAGCTCCACCTAATGTTTGGTTGTGAGTCTCTGCATCTGTCTCCATCAGCTGCTGGATGAAGCCTCTATGATGAAAAGTGGGCTAGGCAACAATCTGTGAGTATAGCAGATCATTCGTCATCATTTCATTGACAATTTTCTCCTCTTTTGGCATGCATGCTTGGTTCTATTATAGATCTCTAGATCCAGTCAAGCATATGTTTAAAATCACAAACATCTCCCCACCTCTTTCCAGGCCACTCCCTTTTCTTTTTTTTTATTTATTTTATTTTATTTTTTTAATTTACATTCCAAATCACTTCCCCTTTCCTGTTTCCTTCCTCCCCGAAAGTCCCATAAGCCCCCTTCCCTCCCTCTTTTCTCCATTCAACCCCCTCTCGTTACTCTGTCCTGGCGTTCCCCTACATCCAGTCTTTCCAGGACCAGGGGTCTCTCCTTCCATCTTCTTAGAAATCTATTGATATGCGGATTGTGTCTAGGGTATTCCGAGATTCTGGGTCAATATCCCCTTATCAGAGACTGCATACCATGTGTGTTCTTTTGTGATTGGGTTACCTCACTAAGGATGATATTTTCAAGTTCTGACCATTTGCCTAGGAATTTCGTGAATTCATTGTTTTTAATTGCAGAGTAGTATTCCATTGTGTAGATATACCACATCTTCTGAATCCATTCCTCCGTTGAGGGACATCTGGGTTCTTTCCAGCTTCTGGCTATTATAAATAAGGCTGCTATGAACATAGTGGAGCATGTGTCCTTATTGCATGCAGGTAAAGCCTCTGGGTATATGCCCAGGAGTGGTATAGCCGGATCCTCCGGGAGTGTCATGCCCAGTTTTCTGAGGAACCGCCAGACTGCTTTCCAGAGTGGTTGTACCAGCCTGCAATTCCACCAGCAGTGGAGGAGTGTTCCTCTTTCTCCACATCCTCGCCAACAACTGCTGTCTCCTGTGTTTTTGATCTTAGCCATCCTGACTGGTGTGAGATGGAATCTCAGGGTTGTTTTGATTTGCATTTCCCTAATGACTAAGGATGATGAACATCTCTTTAGGTGCTTCTCAGCCATTAGATATTCTTCAGGTGAGAACTCTTTGTTTAGCTCTGTACCCCATTTTTTAATAGGGTTACTTGCCTCTCTGGAGTTTAACTTCTTGAGTTCTTTATATATCTTGGATATTAGCCCTCTGTCGGATGTAAGGTTGGTAAAGATCATTTCCCAGTTAGTTGGTTGCCGCTTTGTCTTTTTGACAGTGTCTTTTGCCTTGCAAAAACTTTGTAATTTAATGAGGTCCCATTTGTCTACTCTTGATCTTAGAGCATAAGCTATTGGAGTTGAACTTCAAGTCTCTGAAGAAAGAAATTGAAGAAGACCTCAGAAGATGGAAAAATCTGCCATGCTCATGGATTGGCAGGATTAATATAGTAAAAATGAGCATCTTACCAAAAGTAATACACAGATTCAATGCAATCCCCATCAAAATCCCAACTCAATTCTTCATAGAGTTAGAAAGAGCAATTCAAAAATTCATCTGGAATAACAGAAAACCCAGAATAGCTAAAACTATTCTCAAGAGTAAAAGAACCTCTGGGGGAATCAGTATCCCGGACCTCAAGCTGTACTACAGAGCAATAGTGTTAAAAACTGCATGGTATTGGTACAGTAACAGACATGTAGATCAATGGAACAGAATTGAAGACCCAGAAATGAATCCACACTCCTATGGTCACTTGATCTTTGACAAAGGAGCTAAAACCATCCAGTGGAAAAAAGATAGCCTTTTCAACAAATGGTGCTGGCTCAGCTGGAGGTCAACATGCAGAAGAATGCAAATTGACCCATCCTTATCTCCTTGCACTAAGCTCAATTCTAAGTGGATCAAAGATCTCCACATAAAACCAGACACACTGAAACTAATAGAAGGGAAACTAGGGAAGAACCTTGAACATATGGGCACAGGGGAGAATTTCCTGAACAGAACACTCCCTTTTCATAAACATGACTTTTCTGATTTTCCCCATGGTGGCCCCAGTTCCTGAGCTTCCTATACATAGGACTATTCTAAATATGCTGTCTTTTCTATTTCACTCAAAAAATTTTTGAGATAAATTGTTTCATTATATGCACTAGTAGTGAATTCCTCCTTTAAAGTTGAGTAGTTTTCAATGTAGAAAAATAAATTGAACTTATTTAACTCATTTACCAGCATAGGCTGCAAGAATCTTTAGATACATAAATGAAGGCATGGTGAGGCTGTCATTGCCAGTGAGATGCCTGCAGCTGAGGTCCGAACATCCTTGCAAATGCCTTCCTGAATACCTAAGCTACTAAATCAAAGATCAAAGTAAAACGACTTGTTTTACCCTCCAGAATGTAATGGTGGTCTAGCAGCAACCACAATGCCTGGTCCATTTGGTAGTCTGACTTCAGGGAAACCTGTCAGAACTTGGTGATTGCTGGCATGGGAGTCTCAGGCCACAGTAACATTAATGATATCTCAGGATGGACCAATGATCTTGGGAGGCATTTGTAAAGCTACACCTACGTCATCCAGCTTTCTCAGACCTGAGCTTTGTTTAAGCAGAGCCCCTGGCAAAGCCATAAAAATTTTGGGGGTAGGGGGAGACTGCAAGCACAACCATAACCAAAACCTTGCCATGTTCTCGGAAAGTCAGGGAGTAAGCCTTTGGAATCAACACTACGTCAGTCCTGCTCTCAACGCCACACTTTTGTCCCTGTTCTGTACCATAGTTTCCTCTTACCCAGGTTTTAATAGCTCCCCACTTTTCTTCCAGCCATTTATCTAGGAAGAATCTGATTATGTCACTCATCATACTAGAAAGTTAAGGAATATGATAGACAGGAAAAAGCCTCCCCTGTATCCACATTGCAGCCCTTTCATCCAGTGGCTCTGTTTCCCTAGATGTGAAATGGTTTAGTTTACTGGTGTGGTTAAAGTCTTTGGAAGCAGGGAGAGTGGGGGAGTCCAGTATAACCACCAGGTCCCCATTAGAGGGTCAGGGACAGAGAAAGGGATATGACAAAAGAAATAGTTGGAGAAGCAGAAGGAAGGAAGAAAAAGATGGAAGAAAATGGGAGAGGGGTTGGAGAAATCTTCTGCTTCTTTAAAATGGAAGACAGTTCTGAGGCAAGGATGCTGGCAGCTCCTAGAAAGGGGAAAAAAATCAATGAAAAAGGTTCCTTTGCAGAGGCTCTAAAAAGAATTCAGTCCTGTTGTCCTATCTAGACTTCTGATGCCTCAGAACTATAAGAGAATGTTTCTGTCACTTTATCTAGCTTGTGTGAAATTGATGAAGTGCTGGTTAGAAAGTAACATGGGGACTGAAGCCTTTACTTTCTTAGAAATACTTAAAGTTTAACGCAGCACTAAAGGAGAAGGGCATTACTTATTCAAATACACAACTTCACAATTGAAGAGGTCCAGCCTCACAAGCAGGTGACTCCGTTCTTAAACTCAGCAAATGTCTTAGTTAGGGTTCTACTGCTGTGAACAAACATCATGATCAAAGCAACTCTTATAAAGACAACATTTACTTGGGGCTGGCTTACAGGTTCAGAGGTTCAGTCCATTATCATCGAGGCGGGAGTATGGCAGCATCCATGCCGGCATAGTGCAGGAGGATCTGAGAGTTCTCCATCTTTATCTGAAGGCTGCTGGCTGAAGACTGACTTCCAAGCAGTTAGGATGAGGGTCTTAAAGCCCACACCCACCATGACACACCAATTCCAACAGGGCCACACCTTCTGATAGTGCCACTCCCTGGACCGAGCACATATGAACCCTGACAGCAATCTTGTAGCATCTTTAACAAATGTTGTTTCACTGACTTAGGGAGCTACTACAGATAGAATTTTCTTCTGTTACTCAAATTATTTCAGTTTGTGTAATTTCACTTGCCAGTCATTGAATTTTTGCCAGCTGTCCCCTTTGTATTCCTTTTCCTTGAGTTTTGGCATGGTAGGACCTGCACAGGATCTGGGTTTATCTTGCTGGAAGGTTCTGTCTTCAAAGCTGTTGACTTAGGAAGATACTAGCTCTGGAGCAGGCGCTAATTTAGGGATGGACAGTTATGGGATGGAGAAGGGCAAGTGTGGACATTCATAGAGATTCTTGGCTCTGGAAGCCTCATGGGCCTGGGGCACCTGACATAGGCAGAAGCCAGACTGGTAAAGGGAATGGTAGCCTAAGGGTGGCCCAATGAGGCGTTACCTTCTGACCTATAGTCCCAAGCAGGTCATGTGACACTCCTTTACCAAACTGCTCAGAGGGACACGTAAGAGGCAAAGGTGATTTCACTCCAGATTCTTCACAGCAGCAATATGTCAGCCTCCCCTAGAGAGGATGAAAGTAAATGAATCAGCGCTAGAGAGCGGAGTATACCATCCGTGCAGAATGGTGAAAGGACTCCCAAACAGCATCTTCATTGATTTTCTTTGTAATTGACACAGCATCTCGGTTTGCCTTCAGGCTTTCAGCAGGAAAGAGTGGGCTACCATGTACACAGAGCTTCCTGGTGTCAGAATTTAATATAAAAAAGCCTCCAAATGAGCACCCTTTCCCCCTCATTGCTCCTCTGTCTCTCCCTCTTCTTTCTGCTTCCTCTGTGTTTCCCTGCTTCCTTCTTGTCCACTCAATGCCTCCCAACCTCCACTTCAAAATAGAAGCATGCACAGTAGATATTACAGCGTGCGGAAGCCAGTTTTCATTGGCCGTGACATTGATGACTTTAGCACATTCCACCTTTGTGGTTGGCTTGGATCTCATTTGAACAAAAGCTCAGTATTTTCCCTGAAAACAACAACAAAGTTAAAGTTGTCATGCCTTAGAATTCTTCACAGTAGTAACATGCAGAGAAGTCCTGTGGTCCTCTCAGGGGGCTCCTAGGAATCCACTGCACAGGAGATGAGAGCAGGAGTGTCACTTCCTTATCGGCAGGTCATCCCCCCCTGACCTCAGCAGCAGGGTCTGGTCCTGTCATGATGCTAGATATGGGTTTCAGCCTGTGGAAGCTGAGGTTAGTTCTGTAAGTTTCAGGAGTTCCTTGGCAAGAGATCCTCAACAGGGTAAACCTGATGGCTGGGATGGAGGGTTGCTATAGCTCTAAGCTGCTTTCTCAAGGACTGGAAGCAGGAGGGTTAGGGTTAGGGTTACTCTAAATCAGAGAAATCTTGCCAGTGGGTTATCAGTAACTTCTGGGCCAAACCTAAGTATGCTCAATTTGATTCTGGGACACAGACCTCCTGATAATCTCTTGTTGTGACAGACACTTGTATGGGTTCAGAGACATGGGAAAACAGTCAGACATTGTACCACAAAGATACCATTGGGCCAAAAGCTAGTCTTGGCACAGAGGAGGCTCACAATGTAGTAGGAAAGTTTCATCCTTCTCGGTCTGCCTCTGCCTTTGTTACTTTTGGTCTTGCTTGTTTGCTTTAATGGTGCCTTTTAACTTACCTTTGGAAGCCATATCCCCTCATTCAACAGATACATGTAGAGTTCTATTATGTGCCAAGCACTGTGCTTTGTGTGATGAATATAATGATGAGCAACAAATCAGATAGAATGGTAACATAAATGAAGGAGATGAACTTTGACCCAAGGGTGTTCTCCTGTTATTGTTTTGTTGTTATTGTTTGATTTTAAATGAAACAACTAGTGTGGGAGGTGCTGTGAAGAATGGAGGGCAAAATGAACAAATAACAAAATGGGACTACCTAGTTAAGGAAGCCAGGGAATAATTTCCCTTTCTTAAGTCACTTTCTTAAGCAGTGATTAGATACTGGGATTTGCAATCTGCAGGAAGTGCAGGAATCAAGGGAAACTAAGTTAATCTGGAAATTAACTTAGGAATCAAGCTAATTAACTTAAAGGAATCAAGTTAATCTGGAAAATATGATGAGGAAATGACTAAGAGTAAAACAGGGCTCATGGCATGAACCCCATGCTAGTCATATTGGGCTGGAGATGCTTGGTCAGTTTTTTTATGCTTGTGGTGATTTGAATATGCTTGGTCCATGGGAACTGCTGTGATTAGGAGGTGTGGCCTTATTGGAGGAAGTATAGCCTGACTGGAGGAAGTGTGTCATTGTGGGGGTAGGCTTTGGAGGTCTTCTCCTATGCTCAGGCTCTACCCAGTGCAGAAGAGATCCTCCTCCTAGCTGCCTGAAAGAGACAGTCTTCTCCTGGCTGCCTTTGGAACAAGATGTAGAATTCTCAGCTCTCTTAGCACCATGCTTTCCTGGATGATGCCACACTTCCCACGATGATAATGGGCTGGACCTCAGAATCTGTAAGCCAGCCCAAATTAAATGTTGTCCTTTAGAGTTGTCTTGGTCATGGTGTCTCTTTACAGCAATGGAAACCCTAGCTAAGACAATGACCTTTAACCTTTTCTTTTTGTGGTATCTTCCAAGTATTCAGTGGCTTGGGAGACGCGTTCCTCCACATTGCCTAATGACCTTGTTCTGTGAACTTGCCTAGAGCAAGGCTTCTGAGTGATATGTACCTCCCCTGACCTGCTGGGAGGAGGGCTGAGAAACCATTGGAAGGAAGATGGCAATGACACTGAAATACCCTAGAGCCCTTCTCTCAATGATCTCTGTTTTAGGAATAATGTCTGAGTTCTTCCAGGTTGCAAGTCCTCTCTCAATCTTGGAACTGCTCTGATATTTCAGGCAAAATAATTCTTTGTTGTGGTTTCTTGTACCTTATAGAATGTTTAGCACTGTTTCTTTCCTATATATTTGTTGTGATTATCAAAAGTATCTCCGGGGCTGAAGGGATGGCTTGGCAGATAAAATACTTGCTGCACAAACTTGAGGAGCAGAGTTCAGATATACAGAACTACCTACATATGGTAGCATGTGACTGTAACCTCACCATACCTATGGTGAGATGGGAAGCAGAAATAGAACAATCCTCAGAAATGTGTGGTTCAGCTAGTCTGTCATATGTAGTGGCAAACAACAAGAACACTGCCTTAAATAAGATGAAAGGCAAGAACTGACACCCAAAGTTGTCCTCTTATCTTCATACATGTACCTGCATTCACAACATGCACATACATGAGCATGCACATATATACTGTATACACAAATTGCAAACACACAGATATGCAATTACACATATATTAAAAAGTCGATCCAGATGTTGCCAAATGTTTGTGCAGAACACAATAGCTATTTGAGAATTTGTACCATATGCAATTTCATTTGACCTTTACATACCTTACGATATAATACAACATAATATGTAGACAGAATGACTGTTATCCTGTTGGTGTGATAAAACACCAAGAGCAACTTGGAGAGGAAAAGGTTTATTTCACCTCACATGCCCTGACCATGGTCCATCATGAAGGGAACTAAGGACAGGAATCCAAGGCAGGAATTGGAGGCAGAAAGCTGAAGCAGAGGTGATAGGAGAAAGCTCCTTACTGGAGTACTTCTCATGGCTTTCTCAGGAGACTTTCTTATAGAACCCTGGACCACCAGCCCAGAGGTGGCATTAGGCCCTCCCACAGCAGTCATCAGTCAGGAAAGGGCATCACAGGCTTATGCACAGGCAAGACTAGAGGGAGAAACGTCTCAATTGAGGTTCCCTCATACAAAATGACTCTAGCTTGTGTCAAGTAGACATAAAATAAGCCAGCACAATTGACCCCTTATCAATCTGACATACAAAACATCACTGCTCAACCATAACTTTTCCTTTCTTGTTGTCTTTAAGATGTCATATTAATATCACTATCTCAATATAAGACACACCCCAAACTCCAAAAGTTCTACGTTCTTTACAAATTCAAAAATTTAAAAGTTCAATCTCTTTAAAATATCTAGTCTCTCTAAAATTACAAAGATTCTCTGAAACTCCAAAAGTTCTCAACTGTGAACTCCTGCAAAATAAAAAATAACTTACATACTTTGTTACTCCAAGAAGGATGAAACAGAGCATAGTCATAATCAGACAAAAGCAAAATAAAAACTTAACAGTATAACGAATTCAATATTTGGTGTCTTAGACCCACTCACAATCCTTCCTGTCTCCAAAGGCCTGAACAGATAATTCTACTTCTCCAGCCCACCCTCTGCAGCACACACAGCTTATTTCCTAGACTTGGGATGGCCCCATTTCACCACTGCTGCTTTCCTTGGTGGTCTTTCCATGGTACTGGAACCTTTGAAATGCTGTATCTCCTGCTACAATTGTACGCGCACCAATAACCACTTTAGGGCTCTCTTCATGATCTCTGACCTTGTTCCATACAATCTCAACTTCTCTCCATAACTCCTACACTCCTGAGCCTTCTACTGCAACTGAGGCTGCACCTTCACCAATGGCCTCAGCCAGCCTCTCTCAGGGACTCCAGTCCTACTACACAGTGTTAAGCCTCAGCAGCTCTCAATGACCCCTTGATGCCTTCAAACCCAGTACCACCTGAGTGTCTTTTGCATTACCAAATCTGGCTGCTGATAGGAGATGTAGTCTTGCCCCTCTCTGAAGCACAGCTTCTGCATGATAACAAACAGGAAATACTTCCCTGAAGGTTTTGCCTCAGTGATGTTGGTTTCTTCTTGTTTACAACTGATTCAGCCACAGCTGGATCAGTATCCATTGGTCCAGTAAAGCAGAGTTTTCATTTTGGTGGTCCTTAATTAAAATTATCAATGACCCTGATAGAGTCTTTAGGGAATGTTCAACACTACCCTCTGAAACTTCCCAAGCCAGGCATACATCACCTGGACTGCTCTCAGCATGCTTGTCTTCCAAGCTCCCAGGGAACAACCCGCTGAGCTCTGAGCACCCAATGACTTTTTCCAAGTTCCAAAAACCTCCACAATCATCTCTAAAACACATGCTTTGATCTGTCACAGCAATATCCTACCCTGGGTATTAATTTCTGTCTTAATTACAGTTTCTATTGCTGTGATAAAGCACTATGATAAAAGTATCTTGGGGAGAAAAGGATTTATTGCATCTCACATGTCCCAATTATAGTCCCCTATAAAGGGATGCCAAGGCAGGATTTCAGGGTGGAAACCTGGAGGCAGAAACTGAAGCAGAAGCCACCAAAGAATGCTGATTACTGGCTTGCTCCATATGGATTGCTCAGTCTGCTTTCTTATCATACCCAGGAGCACCAGCCAATGGGTGGCTCCATGTACACTGAGCTACACTCTTTCACATTGATTACCAATCAAAAAAATGCTCCACAGGCTTGCCCACATGCCAATCTATTGGGAGCATTTTGTTTTCCAATTGAGGTTCTCTCTTGCAAAATGACTCTAGCTTGGGTCAAGTTGACATAAAACCAGCCAGCACAGGTCCCCTTCCAATTATCATATGGCTTTCTCTCTAATGGATGTCAATAATGACTTCCTGGCACTCTGGCAAACTGCTAGGAGAAAAGGTTTGACACATGGAAACTCCTGCCAAGGTGGCCCCTGAGTCTGCCTCCAAATGAGACTGAAGCCAAAGAACACATCAGGTATTAGTGGTAAAATCATAAAATGCCTTTGTGTCTAGAAATGGTTTAAAAACATAAAGGATTTTAGACTCTAAAAAGGAGGAATAGCATTTGTCATTGATTTATTTATCCTTCTCAATTCTGTGTTACTATGGAGATGGGACTCAGGGTTTCCATTTTATGGATGGATAACATAAGTCCTTATAGTTAGAAAGGGACTATGTTGAGGGAGAATCTCAGATCTGTGTGATGGCAATTTTGTGTTCCTTGAATGAACCTCCATTGATGGGGGTGCTGGGCTGAATGCGTGGTCTTGAAGGGCCTCTCTAATGCTCCCATGTAATGACCTAAATTATAGAATCATTATTAGGGAAAGAAATAGCATCAAACATGATCCCAATGTGAACAGTCTGTTATGCTACTTTCCTAGAATACCAAAGGTCACCTCTGTGGGTGTGTGGAATACTAATGCTCATTTTTGCTTGGTATGCTGAAAGAAAAATCAAACTCCAAATAAAGCAATAAAACAATCCTTGTAGAGCATTCTTAACAAGGAAAAATTGGTTTACACTAGTCTTTTTTTTTTCCTTTCTAGTGGGATGCTTTGAGTGTGAGAGGGGGTGGGAAACAGAAGGGAAGAAGCGCCTCTTAGGGATCACAGTACAGGGCCAGTACTGGCAAACCCTTTGTGTGTGGGAAGTTTGGTTCATCTTCTTGTGTCTTCTTTTGCTTTTTATTCTTTCTTGAATACTTCTTCCTCCCCCCAAATTCCCTATATCCCAAATGAGGGGATTGGCATCCTAGCTACATAGAAACATTTCCTGGGAGGAGACTATTAACCAATACCAAAAGACCAGCCCTGAAAACATACAGAGAAGTAGCATGATACAGACGGAGCATGTTGCTTTGTGTATTTAGGGATATGTATGTAAAGAGAAGTCATAGGCGTGAGAGGAGGGTAGATGGGAGGGATTGCAGAAAGGAAAAGGAATCAAGAAACAGTATGATTATGTTATAATTTCAAAAAATAAAAGAAATAATAAAAAGAAAAAAATACAGATATCTGCCCCTACTTATTCCAGAAGCTTGAATCTGAGGTGAGAGATTCCAGCATCTCACCCTTAACTCGCCTGTGTTCCAGCTTCCATCCCTATAAAATACAAGTGGTGATGGTGGTTCCAAAGGGCCGTGGAGAGTAGAGAGTCCCTGCATTGAAGTAAGCATGTGTCCTAGTTAAGGTTTTGTTGCTATGAAGAGACACCATGACCATGGTAACTCTTACAAAGGAAAATATTCAGTTGGAGTTGGCTTACAGTTTCAGAGGCTTAGTCCACTATTGTCAGGGTGGGAAGCATGGCAGCATGCAGACCGACATGGTGCTGGAGAAGGAGTCGGAAGTTCTACGTCTTAATCTGCAGACAGCAGAAGACTGCACCACAATAGGTCTAGCTTGAATATATGAGACCTTAAAGCCTGTCTGAGCAGTGACACACTTCCTTCAAAAAGACCACACCCACTCCCACAAGGCCACACCTCCTAATAGTGCCAAGTATCCTACCTATGGGCCAAGCATTCAAAAACATGAGTGTATGGGGGCCATTCCTATTCAAACACCACAACATGCTATTTCTCAAAATGCCCCTCAATGTACTTTTCCACCTGTGTGAGCTCTCTGTGCCCCTCCCCCACAGGCCACGTCTTTTTGGGAGTATGATGTAGTACAGCAAGTCTGAAGCTACTTTCCAGCTTGATGAGCACCTGGAAGTGCTACTGGGTGAAGAAAAGCAATTTTTAGTCATTTGGTTCCACCTCTAACTGGGCTTGTTGGTAGTTTTCTTCCAGTCTCTAATAACAATGTTGTGGGTTGGTTGTTTTTTTTCCTGCAAAAATCTATACTTGGTCCTTGTAACATATGGTACAGTGATAAAATTCCCTGTGTCACCAAGTGAGGTGAGGTGGAGGACATCTTTCCTCATGGCCCCATAAAGGAAGGTGATTTAAGTGTGGCAACAACAACCCCTTCCCACTTTGTCTGGTTTTGGAAAGAAATCAGCCGGGGACAATACAGCTTGTCCTTGATTGATCATCAAACAGCTGTGTGACTGTCACACAGGTGTTCTCTTGTCTTGGCCTCTGTGAGGATGCAGATAGCTAATGGGTACCTAACAGGGGAGAGGAAAGGATGTGTGTGTGTGTGTGTGTGTATGTGTGTATGTGTGTGTGTGTATGTTTCTATGTGTGTGTGTATGTGTGTGTGTGTGTGTGTTGTACAAATGGTACCAAATAGGAGCAAAGGCAGTCGTCAATGTTCCCATTCTGGGATGCATGTATTCATGACAATTCTGATTCAAATTCCAGAAAGGACCAGTGGACGTCTTGTTTAGCACTCTTAAGTCAGCCAGGAGCCATTTCTTATTCATCTTAGAACATAGTGGGTGCTCAGGAAACTTTTTAAGAAAAAAAAAGGAATAAATTATTCAGAACCATGTCATACCTGGAAAAGTGTGTGCTTTGGTGCTCATTTACAAGGGAGTGGTGGGATGTAGCTGAGTATGTTGACTGTGAACTGGGTTGTGGGTGGTGGTGGTGGGGGGTTGATTACAGACCTGAAGGTATTTTCTTTAAAAGCCTGTTTAGCCAGAGCCTGTTTGTGTGCTGGGGTGTGAAACTCTATGAATGTATTATCAGCACGGCCTTAGATGGGCTCCTGTGATTTGCTTTGGGCAGAAACAGATTCCTTCTTTACAGATTCCCTGGGGGCAGGGAGACCATGGGACCACCTGCCACTCTAATGATCCACTCCTCCACCCATAATTAATGCTTGTGCTAAAGGTGAAATGTCTAAAAACACTAGCCACTGGCTTCATGTGGCTGCTTGCACTCCTATAGCTAGTCCAAAGTCAGACATGCTGCAAGTATATAATAAAACCACTGTATATTAAAGGTTTGATGGAACAAAAGAAAACAAAGCATCCCATTATTAATTTTATATTTAATATGTGTGTACATGATAATGTTTGGAATATACTAGAATACAAATATTTAAAATTGCATATATGGATCATATTATATTTCTACTGTGTAGTCTTATTCTAAAAGACACCTTGTCTTGGGATATAATCCCAGAAAACTTGTTAAAACTTGTTAAATTTAGGTTTTGAAGGACCTATAAACTTAGATACAAGGACAATGGAATTTGGCATGAAGGAAAATATAGACACCCCAAATCACACAGTGTGCAGGGTAAGACAGAAGACCAGTTGTCTACAAACTCACCACCCAACTTCCCTGTATTTGATTTAATTATTTGACAACTCCAGTGAATTTCACTTTTATTTCAATATTCTAGCAAAATAAATCATAATGATAAGAAACACTGGCCAACAACTGCTGTATACCAGGGGCTATGCCAAATGCTTTATACACAGCATGTAAATGTATATATGTGGGTATGTATGAAGTAGGCTCCTGGCTATGTTCAGATGGCATGCAGGACAAATCATGCCAAAGTCACTGGCAATGGAAGGCAAGGGGCAAGGAATAGGTACAGGTGTTGCTCAGTTCCTGGCTTGACAAGTTAAGTAACTGCTGAGCTCACATCCTGATCAGGGCTGGCCAGAGAATGAATGTGCTGGGCATCTTCATAGCAGACACCTGCCAGAATGCCCTATGTGTGACATGTGCTCATTAAATATTGGCTTATTACCACCTGATCCTTCTCCTTTCCTCTTGCTTACATCTTGGCCCCTTCCTTATTCTCATCACCGTTTCCCAGAAACACTCTGCCATTTATTGCTATATGCTGGTCAGGCCACGGTGATTAGCATCAGATGGACTTTGGTGTTTGGAGCCAAACGTCACTCACTGACAAGAGTAACTTATGAAGGGAGGTGATAATGCCCACTCATAGGCTTGTAATGGGGTTTAACGCCATGTGGATGCAGTGAATCTCCAGGGAGAAAGTAAATAATAAATGCTAGCCGGTGCCATCGCTTAATCTTTTCATGTGGTTTACTTATTCTCTATTGTTTGTTTGTTTTTAAATTGTCTTTTCTTTATTTTTTTTTTATTACAGGATCTTATTCTAGAGCTCAGGATGGCCTGGTACTTGGAATCCTCTTATATCAGACCCACTGTCTGACATAAGTACTGGAAATATAGATCTGTGCACTACACCTGCCTATGATTTTCTATCTTCTAAATCTCAATTTCAAAAATTACAGGTGTCTAGAGGCTAAAATTGAATTGGATCACTTTCTCCCAGCCCTCACCTCAGGTAAACTCATCCTCTGCTCCTCTCTAAGTCCCTTGTAATCTAAAAAGAGGAAGTATAGAAAAAACTTAGGGGCAGTTTAGAAATTGTGTAAGGGCATCATGTGGGGAGCAACAAAGAGGGGACTAGCAAGTGATTTGAAGGGGGAAATGGTAGAAACAGGGAAGAGGTGAGAAATATAGACGGAAGGTAGAAGAGCAGTAAGGATGTCTGAAAAAGTCATAGACAAGCATTCAATCTATCTATCAATCATCTGTCTATCTATCAACCATCTATCTATCAAACTATCTATCAATCATCTGTCAAACTATTTATCAATTATCTGTCTATATCTATCATTCATCTATCTATCTACCTATGTATGTATGTATGTATCTGTCTGTCTGTCTGTCTATCATCTATCTGTCAACTATCAATCGTCTATCATCTATTTATCTATCATCTATCATTCTATTTATCTATCATCTGTTTATGTCAGCTATTTATCTTCTATTTTCTATCTATCAATATATTTATATTTCTATCATCCTATCTATCTGTCATCTATCTATCTATCTATCTATCTATCTATCTATCTATCTATCTACCTATGGTAACATATAATTCATATAAGTCTGTATGTACATAAACACATATAATTTAAATGAAATATTTCTATCTGGGCTGACAATGGTCCCCCCAAAAGCCATAGACTGTCCAACAAAAAACTCAATACCAGGCATGAGAAGCCCTCTTTTGAGCTGTTGGTTAGGGTTGTTCAAATGATTCCTCAAACACGTAGCCCATTGATATAGCCTTTGTTACTTCTCTGAGGTGGAAGTTAAATCTCTATTGATCGAGATACCACCAACTTCAGAAAAAGGGGTCCAGAAACCCCTTTTCTGGAACTGATAAATACTAATTTTTATAGTGTGAGAAGGTACCATACATGTTTCCAAAGAAGGGAGTAAACAGCAATCCTACTCAGATATGACACCAATGAATCACAGTAATAACCAGCATGTATAGTCATGGCATATATAGCTTGGCTATAACCAACAGAACTCTAATTAGTCTTAGGGTCTGCTCACTAAGTGGGAAACCTTGCCCAGTACTAGAAACTAAGCAAACTAGTTGATAGTGAAATCATGGATCTTGGAGGAGAACCTACAACTTCCACTTCACTGAACCAGCATAATTATTAACAACATGCGAAATATTTATTCTGATACTCACAGATAAGTCTAGCTCTTGACCCTTATTAAGGAAGCTTCTCCTTGCAATAGATGGAAACTGTTACAAAAATCCCTACAGCTGATCAAAATTCTGAGAACAAGAGATCCCGTGGTGGCCAGTCCCAACCGATGGATAAACACAATTCTTGCATCTAAGGTTCAGTGATCCTTGAATAAGGAGAAGGGGAGAGAGATGGTAAGAGCCAGAGGAACTGGAAGTTTGCTATGAGATTGTGACTCCTAAAAATGTCAGAGAGGCTACACTCATGAGATCTCAACATGGCTGACTAAACAAGTCCCGAATAATAATGACATCAATAGACGTGCTAACATGGAGGGAGAAAGGCTTCTGATGCCTCAACCCTAGACAAGAAGCTGTGAGAAACAGGAGAAGGCTAAAAATGGGAGAAATGGACTGAGCGAGAGCAAGGGAAGGTGCATGGGAAAAGTCAGAGGCAGGAAAGAGAAGGGGGAATTATGCAATTGTATTATAATTTCAAAAAATTAAGAACATTACTATAAAAAGTAAAATCTTGAAAAGACGTTAAGAAGCAATACCACCTTTAGAAGTGAGACCACAATTTCTTTAAGTGGTAGCCATCACTAACAGATTGTTTGACTTACTGTGGGGCTGTCTGCAATCTATTTTGACAAGAAGAAAAACCCTTTCTCATTGTTTGTAAGTTGTTATTGAAATCTTTATATTTTTCAAGTGACAATTCTACCCTCTATTATATTCATCTGTTCTATAACATAAAAGTCAGGGGCTGCTTGAACTACTTCTTACTCAGAAATTTTGCATGTTAGCTATAATTAAATATCTATTTAATTATATATTCTCATGTTAGAATATATTCTTATTTAAAAAAAGAATTTTTCTTAAGTAATTCATATAAATATGTAGAGGCCACTTTTGTCTTTGAAATTCCTAAGTTCCATCAAAAGTCCAAAAGTCCTTGGAGAGTTGTTTTGCATGTACCTATAGCAAACAAAAGTCAAAGTTGCATGAACATCGTACCTCTCCACTGTGAGCTTCCCTGTGTCTTTATTGTTAGGGTCATATGGCTATCCATTGCCATAGCTGCAAGTAACTCCAGTGGGGGGAGCTGGAGAGTGGCATGCCATGGTACAGCCTAGCCTCATGGCTAACAGACATGAGCATCTGTCCCACCTCAGACATATAAGATGAGATGGCTGTCAGCACCTTTCTCCTCTCAGGGCATCAGTATCAATGCTTGTCTGAAAGGGAGCTGAGTCATAGGTCTCAGCTCTGGAGACCCTTGGTAGAAAATCTGAGAGGAACAGACTGCCATATTCCTTAGAGTTGGTCTTCAGTGTCTAATATGTACTAAGCACCCGATAAACACTTATGGACTAGATGGGCACCCTTAGCTGCTCAGCTATGACTCCCTGTGTGATCGGTGCTGCCACTCCTAAATCATCTCTTGAGTGAGATGACAACAAGAGGAACAGAGAATGGACAGAGTTGTACTGAGAAAGCCGGGGGGTTCTGGGCACTTCTTCAACTATTTCATTCCTAGACCTTGTACACACTTGGCCTGAACCTATTTATTGCATAACAAGAAGATAGATCACAATAAGATCACTTAGTTCAAGCTCTTTAGTATATGGGAAATAAAATATACACACTTAGTGTCTTTTCTTACTTAATAAATTAAGGCTAATTTATTTAGATTCCAGAGGAGGGTCCCAGACAGTGCCTATCTAGTCATACTAGTTAAGTGGTTGTCATTGGCTGCAAATATGTATGTATGTATGTGTATAAACACACACACACACACACACACTTCAAACAAGTGTGTGTCCAGGAAGGCAGTATCAGCTGAAGCAATCTAGAAGACTTCATTAAGTTGACTTACTTGAGTTTTTTCGTTTTCATTTTTGTTTTTTGTCTTTTGTTTTTTCTAAACCAGTGTCTGCAGAACAGGCCTGTGGTCATTGATAGTGAGTACCTGGACTCTTCTGCCTTGCTAAAGAAATGAGGCCCAGGATATGTTGCACTTGGAAACCAATAAACACAACCAATGACCTATGGTTGAAGTCTTGTCATAGCTTAAGCCCAAGGCAAAGGCTTCAATCTGAAGAGTGCTCTCTTGTGTGTAGTCAGGGCTGTGAGCAGGGTGCTGTAGTGTTTTTGAACAGACAGGCATAATGAGATCATTGGGAGAGGTGAAAAAATATCTTAGCCCAAAGAAAAGTCACAGTCATGTGTCTGTTCTGTGGAGTCCTTCTTCACTCCATATTCTTATAGCCTCATTTCCTATTATGCAAACTGAGTAATAAGATATACAGGACATCACAAACCATACAGATAATTGGTGATATTAGAGTATTAGAATATATTAGAGTAACATCATCCTAATGAGCTGACTTTCATAAAAGTCTTTACCAATTTTATGCATTCATGTATGTGTATGTGTGAGTGCTTTCATGCCTGCATTTGTGTGTGTGTGTGTGTGTGTGTGTATAGAGCTTATGATTTAGGCTAGACTAGCTGGGCCAGTGAGCTCTAGAGATTCATCTATTTTTGTCTCTCAAGTGCTGAGATTACAAGTACACCCAGCACCATTAAATGGGTTCTGGGAATCATTCAGGTCTTCGCCCTTGAGAAGAGTAAGCTATCTCCCTCCCTCGTTTTGCTTTTTATTTGCATGGTCTTTGTCACATTTGATCATGTTTTCTAAAGCTCCTCTGCCTGGGAGTCCAAGAAGGATGAATGACTTTTATCTAGTTGTCTAGTTCTCCATAGCTCCCAGGAGTGTGAGGACAGAGTGACCACCTCTAGGGTACCAGTTCCTTCTGGCTGTAAGTGCCCAGCACACCCTATGGACAGTGCCATTTTGCTGAAAGAAACTCAAAGAGTTGTTAAAGACAATTCCCTCTGGGAAGACAGGGACACTGCAGAAGGTTTTCAATGCTGTTTCTTCGGTTCTGATGAAACCCGAATCCCTATATTGAACCTTGAATGATTGCTTAAGTGGGTAGGTATTCAAAGCTGTGAAAATTTCCATTATTTACAATTCTGTAACTAGTTGTCTAGGTAGGGGTCATTTGCTTACTTTAGGCCAAAGGCATGTGTGACAAGTAGCATGAGCTGCTGGCATGCCTGGACTACATCAACATCCTTCTGAGATCCTAGGCCATTTCCTCTATATGCTGGCTTTATGTTGAAGCCCTATGTGGCCTTGAAGAATATGAAGGATAGCAGAACCCTTGGCATCTGTGACGCTGTGATGCTGAATAACTGCATAGAGAGGGGAGCTCAGCCCCGAGCCCAACTGTTCTGTCAGTGTAAAGGTGTTGGCATTTGGGTATGTTGAAGCTAGTATCTTTTTAATACACTCCTGGATTCTCAATAAGCAATATTTTCTGTTCTTGATTCCAGCTTATGTCTTACTGCCCTCAGGGTGTCCTGCCTCTGCATTCCTTTAGCTAATGCTGTTTGCATCCAGACAGCTCCGTCTTTGTTGCCCATGGGCTTGAAGCCATAATTGAGGAGGACAGTGCTCACTGTGCATCTCCCAAAATGCCTAGCACGAAGCCTAGCAAACAGTCAGCACTCAGTCAATACATAGTGATCGATTTGAGAGGCTGGAATGATCCATATCAAACTCCAAGCATCACCTGGAGCTTTCTGATTAAACGAACGCAATCTGGCAATCTTTCTCAAACACCACCATTCAACCTTGGCTGAGGGGGAGTCCCTGGCTAAGGGGCAACCCCTTGGCTGAGGGGGAGCCCCTGGCTGAGCCTCCTGGCTGGTGAGTCATACTTGCTGGTCAACTGTTGTCTGCTTTCCTGGGGTTCAAGTTGCTCTGGGCCACTCTCAAATGACTCAAGAAACATGATGACCAAAGATTATTCTCTGTTCTTTCTACACCTATACTTTAAAATTTTTCACAAAGATGAAAAGCCCATCAAATCAAGGTCAGACTCTCCCCCTAGGACTCCTGTCTCCCTCTTTATTACCCAGGAAAGAAGGAAGGAAAGAGTGAAATAGATGTGTCTCCAATAACTGCACCAGTATTTTTAAAGAATCATAACAAGGGGCTGTAGAAGTATAGGTCCAGCACTAGGGCTCTCTAGTGTTAGTTGCATGCTCACAGCTGGTGGTTGCCATTCAAGTAGCTCGTCATAACACTAACGTATCTGATATGTTAGCGAGTGGTTATGCCATAGCGGAGAGAGGGCAGCTCAGTGATCGAAGTGATCTCAGAGATGGAGAAGTTAGTTTAGTTTTTAAAAAAGTTTTCATGATTTTTGAGGCGTTAATAATTTCTTTAATGAAAAAATATAGATAACATGGATAAGCAACTGGAATTTATGTTACACGCATTTCCACGAATGAACAATAACCCATTGTGAATACCTTCACGTTTATCTTCCCAGACCTTTCCTGATGCTGACATAAGTATTTCTGTGACACATGCATCCCTGGCATCATATGTCAGGATCTAGTTTTTACTTGACATTTTTCTATGTTAATGTTATCACTTTCATGGGCTTTGTATTATTTTTTTATAGAAGTGTATCATTGCTCAGAAAACGATACTTATTTGTTATTAGATATTGTTTTGCTTGTTTTATTTTGCTACTATAAATTTCCTGTAAATAAACATTCTCACACTTGTAGGACTTGTTCCTGAAGGTCTACTCATGCATAGAGTGCAATTACTTGGTCATAGGCAATATAGGCTTTTAAAGTAAAGTCATAGCTTTGGACAGAAAAGTCACAGCATTTGCCCTCCGGTTTAACCTTCCAGATACTTTAAGTTTATTCAAGTTGGATTTTATAAAATCAAGTGAATACAAACAAGACAAAGATTGAATGGAGGAAAGAATATAAATAGTTAATAAATTTCTAAAGTTGAATGATTTAGTTCAATTTGTTCTGGTTGAACCACTACTGCTCTTTAAAAATGATTTTCAGATTGAAAGCAGGAAGGAAACAGGAACTCCGAAGGTAGACCAACAGAGTGAACTAATGTGGACCCTTGGGAACTCTGAGACTCAAAGAACACAAACAGACTGGACCAAGGACCCTGGCACATTTATAGCAGTTGTGGATCCCCCAACAACTGGAGCAGGGGTTGTCCCTAAAGCTGACTGTCGAATACATTCCCTAACAGGGCTGACTTGTCTGGCTTCAGTGGGAGAGGATGTGCCTAATCCTGCAGAGACTTGATGTGCCAGGGTGGAAGGATCTGGGGCTGGGGGTGGAGGATCACCCTCTCAGAGGAGAAAGAGAGGTGGGAGGGAAGGGAGAGACTCTTTGAGGAGGGGATGGGGTTGGGGGCAGTGATTGGGATGTTAAAAAAAAATAACTTTCGGAAATCACTCTGTAGACCAGGCTGACCTCAAACTCAAAGATCTGTGTCTTGGTCAGGGTTTCTATTCCTGCACAAACATCATGACCAAGAAGCAAGTTGGAGAGGAAAGGGTTTATTGAGCTTACACTTCCACACTGCTGTTCATCACTAAGGAAGTCAGGACTGGAACTCAAGCAGGTCAGGAAGCAGGAGCTGATGCAGAGGCCATGGAGGGATGTTTCTTACTGGCTTGCTTCCCAAGGCTTGCTCAGCTTGCTTGCTTTCTTTCTTTCTTTCTTTCTTTCTTTCTTTCTTTCTTTCTTTCTTTCTTTCTTTCTTTCTTTCTTTCTTTCTTTCTTTCTTTCTTTCTTTCCTTTCTTTCTTTCTTTCTTTTTCTTTTTTCTTTTTTTTACTCTTTCTTTTTTTAAATTTAATTTATTTTATTTTCTATATTCTTTATTTACATTCCAAATGATTTCCTCTTTCCCGGTTCCCCCCTCCCCGAAAGTCCCATAAGCCCTCTTCCCTCCCCCTGTTCCCCATTTACCTGAGAATTTCATGAATTCATTGTTTTTAATTGCTGAGTAGTATTCCATTGTGTAAATATACATGGAAAATATCTCTGATAAAATTGAAGAAATATATAGAAAAAAAGTTAAGATTGACTGTTTCATGGAAAAATTATACAGATAAAATGGTAGGCATAAAAATATTCCTAAGTTGATTGAAAGAGGAATTATAAACTTTTTCTAATAAAATTGAAAATCTACAAGGAAATATTTGTAATAAAACTCAAGAAATATATAGAAAAACACGTTAAAAACTGACTATTTCATGAAAAATTATACAGATAAGATAGTAGGCATAAAAATATTCCTAAATTGATTGAAAGTAGAAGTAAAAACTTTTTCTGATAAAATTGAAGATTTACATGGAAAATATCTCTGATAAATTGAAGAAATTTATACAGATAAATTGGTAGGATTAAAATATTCCTAAGTTGATTGAAAGTAGAACTATAAACATTTTCTGATAAACTTGAAGATTTACATGGAAAATATTTCTGATAAAATTGGAAAAATATATGGAAAAACATTAAAATTGAAGATTATCATGGAAAATTATACAGATAAAATGGTAGGCATAAAAATATTTCTAAGTTGATTGAAAGTGAAATTATAGACCTTTTTCTGATAAAATTGAAGAAATATATAAAAAACGCATTAAGATTGAGTATTTCAGGGAAAAATTATACAGATAAAATGGTAGGCGTAAAAATATTCCTATGTTTTTTGAAAGTGGAATTATAAACACTTTCTGATAAAATTGGAGGTCTACAAGGAAAATATTCCTGAAAAAATTCAAGAAATATATAGAGAAACATGTTAAAACTATTACATGGAAAATTATACAGATAAAATGGAAGGTATAAAAAGTTCCTAAGTTGATTGAAAGTAAAATTACAGACATTTTCTGATAAAACTGAAGATCCACATGGAAAATACCTCTAACAAAATTGAAGAAAAATACAGAGAAATGTTAAAACTGTAGATTATCATGGACAATTATACTGACAAAATGGTAGGCACAAAAACATTCCTAAATTGATTAAAAGTGAAACTACAAACACCCCCTCCCCCCACTGATGAAACCAAAGATCTACAGGAAAATCACCTCTGACAAAAATCGAAGAAATACACAGAAAAAATGTTAAAATTAAAGATTATCATGGAAAATAATACAGTCAAAATGGTAGACACAAAAAGCATTACTGAATTGACAGAGGAGTCACAAACATTTTCTGATAAAATTGAAGATCCACATGAAAAACATCTCTGTTAGACTATGTTTTTTGTTGGGGAATTGAGTTTATTGACATTATAAGATATTAAGGAATAGTGATTGTTGCTTCCTGTTATTTTTGATGTTCTTTTTATGTTTGTGTGGTTACTTTCTTTTGTGTTTCTTGAAAAAAGATTACTTTGCTTTTTCTAGGGTGTAGTTTCCCTCCTCATGTTGGCGTTTTCCATCTATTATCCTTTGTCGGGCTGGATTTGTGGAAAGATATTGTGTAAATTTGGTTTTATCATGGAATATCTTGGTTTCTCCATCTATGGTAATTGAGAGTTTTGCTGGGTATAGTAGTTTGGGCTGGCATTTGTGTTCTCTTAGGGTCTGTATTAGATCTGCCCAGGATCTTCTGGCTTTCATTGTCTCAGGTGAGAAGTCTGGTGTAATTCTGATAGGCCTGCCTTTATAGGTTACTTGACCTTTTTCTCTTGCTGCTTTTAATATTCTTTCTTTGTTTAGTGCATTTGGTGTTTTGATTATTATGTGCTGAGAGGACTTTCTGGTCTGGTCCAGTCTGTTTGGAGGTCTGTAGGCTTCTTGTATGTTCATGGACATTTCTTTCTTTAGGTTATGGAAGTTTTCTTCTATAATTTTGTTGAAGATATTTACTGGCCCTTTAAGTTGGAAATCTTCGCTCTTTTCTATATGTATAATCCTTAGGTCTGGTCTTCTCATTGTGCCCTGGATTTCCTGGATGTTTTGGCTCAGGAGCTTTTTGCATTTTGCATTTTCTTTGACTGTTGAGTCAATGTTTTCTATGGTATCTTCAGCCCCTGAGATTCTTTCTTCTATCTCTTGTATTCTGTTGTTGATGCTTGCATCTATGATTCCTGAATTCTTTCCAAGATTTTCTATCTCCAGAGACGTCTCACTTTGTGATTTCTTTATTGTTTCTACTTCCATTTTTAGATCCTGGATGGTTTTGTTCAGTTCCTTTACTTGTTTGTGTTCTCCTATAATTCTTTAAGGGATTTTTGTGTTTCCTCTTTAAGGGCCTCTACCTGTTCACCCATGCTCCCCTGTATTTCTTTCAGGGATTTTTGTGTTTTCTCCTTAAGGGCCTTTACCATTTGACCCATGTTCTTCTGTATTTCTTTTTTTTTTTTTTTTTTTTTTTAATTTAATTTTATTTTATTTTTTTAATTTACATTCCAAATCACTTCCCCTTTCCCGTTTCCTCCCTCCCCGAAAGTCCCATAAGCCCCCTTCCCTCCCTCTTTTCTCCGTTCAACCCCCTCTCATTACTCTGTCCTGGCGTTCCCCTACATCCAGTCTTTCCAGGACCAGGGGTCTCTCCTTCCATCTTTTTAGAAATCTATTGATATGCTGATTGTGTCTAGGGTATTCTGAGATTCTGGGTCAATATCCCCTTATCAGTGACTTCATACCATGTGTGATCTTTTGTGATTGGGTTACCTCACTAAGGATGATATTTTCAAGTTCTGACCATTTGCCTAGGAATTTCGTGAATTCATTGTTTTTAATTGCAGAGTAGTATTCCATTGTGTAAATATACCACATCTTCTGAATCCATTCCTCCGTTGAGGGACATCTGGGTTCTTTCCAGCTTCTGGCTATTATAAATAAGGCTGCTATGAATATAGTGGAGCATGTGTCCTTATTGCATGCAGGTAAAGTCTCTGGGTATATGCCCAGGAGTGGTATAGCCGGATCCTCCGGAAGTGTCATGCCCAGTTTTCTGAGGAGCCGCCAGACTGCTTTCCAGAGTGGTTGTACCAGCCTGCAATTCCACCAGCAGTGGAGGAGTGTTCCTCTTTCTCCACATCCTCGCCAACAACTGCTGTCTCCTGTGTTTTTGATCTTAGCCATCCTGACTGGTGTGAGATGGAATCTCAGGGTTGTTTTGATTTGCATTTCCCTAATGACTAAGGATGATGAACATCTCTTTAGGTGCTTCTCAGCCATTAGATATTCTTCAGGTGAGAACTCTTTGTGGAGCTCTGTACCCCATTTTTTAATAGGGTTACTTGCCTCTCTGGAGTTTAACTTCTTGAGTTCTTTGTATATCTTGGATATTAGCCCTCTGTCGGATGTAAGGTTGGTAAAGATCATTTCCCAGTTAGTTGGTTGCCGCTTTGTCTTTTTGACGGTGTCTTTTGCCTTGCAAAAACTTTGTAATTTAATGAGGTCCCATTTGTCTATTCTTGATCTTAGAGTATAAGCTATTGGAGTTCTGTTCAGGAAATTCTCCCCTGTGCCCATATGTTCAAGGTTCTTCCCTAGTTTCCCTTCTATTAGTTTCAGTGTGTCTGGTTTTATGTGGAGATCTTTGATCCACTTAGAATTGAGCTTAGTGCAAGGAGATAAGGATGGGTCAATTTGCATT
The DNA here is from genome assembly GCA_036184795.1 of Tokudaia tokunoshimensis. Lineage (NCBI taxonomy): Eukaryota > Metazoa > Chordata > Mammalia > Rodentia > Muridae > Tokudaia > Tokudaia tokunoshimensis. Next base: position 54,342,894 of record BTHU01000017.1, on the reverse strand, counting down.
CTTCTGCATGTTGACCTCCAGCTGAGCCAGCACCATTTGTTGAAAAGGCTATCTTTTTTCCACTGGATGGTTTTAGCTCCTTTGTCAAAGATCAAGTGACCATAGGAGTGTGGATTCATTTCTGGGTCTTCAATTCTGTTCCATTGATCTACATGTCTGTTACTGTACCAATACCATGCAGTTTTTAACACTATTGCTCTGTAGTACAGCTTGAGGTCCGGGATACTGATTCCCCCAGAGGTTCTTTTACTCTTGAGAATAGTTTTAGCTATTCTGGGTTTTCTGTTATTCCAGATGAATTTTTGAATTGCTCTTTCTAACTCTATGAAGAATTGAGTTGGGATTTTGATGGGGATTGCATTGAATCTGTGTATTACTTTTGGTAAGATGCTCATTTTTACTATATTAATCCTGCCAATCCATGAGCATGGCAGATTTTTCCATCTTCCGAGGTCTTCTTCAATTTCTTTCTTCAGAGACTTGAAGTTCTTGTCATACAGATCTTTCACTTGTTTGGTTAGCGTCACGCCAAGATACTTAATATGGTTTGTGGCTATCGTAAAGGGTATTATTTCTCTTACTTCTTTCTCAGCCTGCTTATCCTTTGAGTATAGGAAGGCTTCTGACTTGCTTGAGTTGATTTTATATCCGGCCACTTTGCTGAAGTCGTTTATCAGCTGTAGGAGTTCTCTGGTGGAGTTCTTTGGGTCGCTTATGTATACTATCATATCGTCTGCAAATAGTGATAGTTTGACTTCTTCCTTTCCAATTTGTATCCCTTTGACCTCTTTTTCTTGTCTAATTGCTCTAGCTAGAACTTCAAGTACTATATTGAAAAGATATGGAGAGAGAGGGCAGCCTTGTCTAGTCCCTGATTTTAGTGGGATTGCTTCAAGTTTCTCTCCGTTTAGATTGATGCTGGCTACTGGTTTGCTGTAAATTGCTTTTACTATGTTTAGATATGGGCCTTGAATTCCTGATCTTTCCAAGACCTTTAGCATGAAAGGATGCTGAATTTTGTCAAATGCTTTCTCAGCATCTAATGAGATGACCATGTGGTTTTTTTCTTTGAGATTGTTTATGTAGTGGATTACATTGATGGATTTCCTTATATTGAACCATCCCTGCATCCCTGGGATGAAGCCTACTTGATCGTGGTGAATGATCGTTTTGATGTGTTCTTGGATTCGGTTGGCAAGAATTTTATTGAGTATTTTTGCATCGATATTCATAAGAGAGATTGGCCTGAGATTCTCTTTCTTTGTCGGATCTTTGTGTGCTTTTGGTATTAGTGTAATTGTGGCTTCATAGAACGAGTTGGGTAGTGTTCCTTCTGTTTCTATTTTGTGGAACAGTTTGAAGAGTATTGGTGTTAGGTCTTCTTTGAAGGTCTGATAGAATTCTGCACTAAAACCATCTGGACCTGTGCTTTTTTTGGTTGGGAGACTTCCAATGACAACTTCTATTTCTTCAGGGGTTATAGGACGGTTTAGATGGTCTATTTGATCCTGATTTAATTTTGGTACTTGGTATCTGTCAAGAAAATTGTCCATTTCCTCAAGATTTTCTAGTTGTGTTGAATACAGGTTTTTGTAGTAGGATCTGATGATTTTTTGAATTTCCTCAGTTTCTGTTGTTATCTCTCTCTTTTCGTTTCTGATTTTATTAATTTGGATACTATCTCTGTGCCCTCTGGTTAGTCTGGCTAAGGGCTTATCTATCTTGTTGATTTTCTCAAAGAACCAACTCCTCGTTTTGTTGATTCTTTGTATGGTTTTATTTGTTTCTACTTGATTGATTTCAGCCCTGAGTTTGATGATTTCCTGCCTTCTACTCCTCTTTGGTGTATTTGCTTCTTTTTGTTCCAGGGCTTTCAGGTGTGCCATTAAGCTGTTAGTGTATGCTGTCTCCCGTTTCTTTTTGGCGGCACTCAGGGCTATGAATTTTCCTCTTAGCACTGCTTTCATTGTGTCCCATAAGTTAGGGTATGTTGTGCCTTCATTTTCATTAACTTTCAAAAAGTCTTTGATTTCTTTCTTTATTTCCACCTTGACCAAGTTATCATTGAGTAGAGCATTGTTCAGCCTCCATGTGTACGTGGGTTTTCTTTTGTTTTTGTTGCCATTGAAGACCACCCTTATTCCATAGTGATCTGATAGGAGGCATGGGATTATTTCTATCTTCTTGTATCTGTTGAGGTCTGATTTGTGACCAATTATATGGTCAATTTTGGAGAAGGTACCATGAGGAGCTGAGAAGAAGGTGTATTCTTTAGCTCTAGGATGAAATGTTCTATATATATCAGTTAGTTCCATTTGGTCCAAGGCTTCAATTAGATTCACTGTGTCCCTGTTTAGTTTCTGCTTTCCTGAACGATCCATTTCAGAGAGCGGGGTGTTGAAGTCACCCACTATTATTGTGTGCGGTGCGATGTGTGCTTTGAGTTTTAGTAAAGTTTCTTTTACGAATGAGGGTGCCCTTGCATTTGGAGCATAGATATTCAGGATTGAGAGTTCTTGATGGTGGATTTTTCCCTTGATCAGTATGTAGTGTCCTTCTGTGTCTTTTTTGATGACTTTGGGTTGAAAATCAATTTTATCCGATATTAGGATGGCTACTCCACCTCGTTTCTTGGGGCCATTTGCTTGTAAAATTGTTTTCCAGCCTTTTACTCTGAGGTAGTGTTTGTTTTTGACACTGAGGTGCGTTTCCTGCATGCAGCAAAATGCTGGGTCCTGTTTACGTATCCAGTCTGCTAGTCTATGTCTTTTAATTGGGGAATTGAGACCATTGATATTAAGAGAGATTAAGGCATAGTGATTATTGCCATCTGCCATTCTTGACGCTATCTTTATGTTTGAGTGGTTATCTACTTTTGGGTTTGATTCAAGAAGGTTATTATCTCATTTTTTCCAGGGTGTTGTTTCTCTCCCTGTATTGGAGGTTTCCACCTATTATCCGTTGCAGGGCTGGATTTGTGGAAAGATATTGTGAAAATTTGGTTTTATCATGGAATATCTTGGTCTCTCCATCTATGGTGATTGAGAGTTTTGCTGGGTATAGTAGTCTAGGCTGGCATTTGTGCTGTCTTAGTGTCTGCATGAGATCTGCCCAGGATCTTCTGGCTTTCATAGTCTCTGGTGAGAAGTCTGATGTGATTCGGATAGGTCTTCCTTTGTATGTTACTTGGCCCTTTTCTCTTACTGCATTTAGTATTCTTTCTTTGTTTAGAACATTCGGTGTTTTGATTATTATGTGACGGGAGGTATTTCTGTTCTGGTCCAGTCTGTTTGGAGTTCTGTAGGCTTCTTGTATGTTCATCGGCATCTCTCTCTTTAAGTTAGGGAAGTTTTCCTCCATAATTTTGTTGAAGATGTTTACTGGCCCTTTAAGTTGCAAATCTTCACTCTCATCTATACCTATAATCCTTAGGTTTGGTCTTCTCATTGTGTCCTGGATTTCCTGGATGTTTTGGGTTACGCGTTTTTTGCATTTTGCATTTTCTTTGACTGTTGAGTCGATGCTTTCTATGGAATCTTCAGCACCTGAGATTCTTTCTTCCATCTCTTGTATTCTATTGTTGATGTTTGCATCTATGACTCCTGATTTCTTCCCAAGGTTTTCTATCTCCAAAGTTGTCTCCCTTTGTGATTTCTTAGTTGTTTCTACTTCCTTTTTTAGTTCCTGGATGGATTTGCTGAGATCCTTCACTTGTTTGTTTGTATTTTCCTGTATTTCTTTAAGGTATTTTTGCATTACCTCTTTCAGGATTTCTTCCTGATGACCCACGTTCTCCTGCATTTCTCTGAGCGATTTTTGTGTTTCCTCCTCATGGGATTCCATCTGTTGATCCATCGTCTCCTGCATTTCTTTAAGCAGTTCTCGTGTTTCCTTTGTAAGGGCATCTAACCGTTGATTCATTTCTTTAAGCAATTTTTGTGTTGCCTCCTTATGGGCATCCGTCTGTTGACCCATATTCTTCTGCATTTCTTTATGCCAATTTTGTGATTCCTTTGTGAGTGCATCTACCCGTTGATTCATCTCGTTAAGCGATTTTTGTGTTGTCTCCTTGTGCGCCTCCATCTTTTGATCCATGTTCTCCCGCATTTCTCTAAGCGATTTTTGTGTTTCCTTTGTAAGGGCTTCTAACCGTTGATTCATGGTCTCCTGTAACTCTTTATGAGATTTATTTGTGTCCTTCTTGTGATCCTCTAATAGCATCATGAGAAGTGATTTTAAATCCAGATCTTGTCTTTCGGGTGTGGTGGGGTATCCAGGACTTGCTGCTGTTGGAGAGTTGGGTTCGGATGGTCCCACATTACTTTGATTACTGTTAGTAACATTCCTACGTTTGCCTTTTGCCATCTGGATACCTCTGGTGTTAGTTGGTCCTGCTGCCACTGGCTGTTGGTTGGACCTCCTGTGAGCCTGCAAAGCTATTTCTGCCCCCCCTGGATTACCAGGATTCCCCTGGCACCGATTTCTGGGGCCTGCCTGCTCCTGAGTGACTTTGGAGCCCTAATGTGCTTTGCCCCAAGTGATCTTATATTGGGGAGGCCTTGCACATCTAAAGGCTCAGCCTAGTGGATTCCTGGAGCAGAGGTCGCCAAAGGGAGGCTGGCAGGCTCCTGCCCTGTGCAGGGGTGTGTGATCTCTTCTGGGGGGGGAGGGGGCGCCAACCCGCCCTCGGGCACAGACGGAAGCCCCAACAGGCCGTGTCCCAAGTGATGTTATATCGGGGGGGAGAGCCTGGGTACCGGTCTCTCCAGCGCAGTCCGCGGGAACAGAGGTCGCGGAAGGGAAGCTGGCAGGCTCCCTCCCTGCGCGGGGTCCCTCCACCAGGCAGAAGGTCCCACCGCGGAACTGGCGCGCTGGTTACTGCAGATCAGCCCAGCACCTGGGAGCAGGTTACACACAAGCTGCCTGAAACCGAAGCGATATTATGCCTGTCTGTCTCTGAGCCTGGCGGTCCCAACTACCTGGTCACTGGAGCAAAGATGGCGGAGGGCAGTCTCCGTGGCGCCGCTCACCCTGTGGTCACGATGGCCCGCCGATCTGGCACCCAGACGACCACAGCGCCAACCCGCCCTCGGGCACAGACGGAAGCCCCAACAGGCCGTGTCCCAAGTGATGTTATATCGGGGGGAGAGCCTGGGTACCGGTCTCTCCAGCGCAGTCCGCGGGAACAGAGGTCGCGGAAGGGAAGCTGGCCTCTCCTGTATTTCTTTAAGGGAGTTATTTATGTTCTTCTTGATGTCCTCTAACAGCATCGTGAGAAGAGACTTTAAATCCAACTCTTGCTTTTCCGGTGTGCTGGGGCATCCGGGACTTGCTGTGGTGGGAGAACTGGGCTCTGATGTTGCCAAGTAGCCTTGGTTTCTGTTGGTAGGGTTCTTGCGCTTACCTTTCGCCATCTGGTTATCTCTGGTGTTAGTTGGTCTTGTCTCTGGCTGGAGATTACCCCTCCTATAGGTCTGTAAACCTGTGTCTGTACTCCTGGGAGACCAACTCTCTTCTGGCAGGGTCTGTGCACAGAAGGCTGTGGAGCTGTCTGGTTCCCTGAACCAAATGGCGGCTAGAAGGGAAGACTCCTGTTCCAGCTACTTCAATGATTATATGCCTTGTGCGCTCCTAGCTGTACCCCTCCAGAGAGAAGGTGGAGATCTCACCTCTGCCCTCAGAAGTGAAATCGCTGCTGGGAGATCACTCTCTCCTGGTGGGCTAAGCACAGAAGGCTGTGGAGCTGCCTGGTTCCCTGCTGCAAATGGTGGCTGGAAGGGAAGACTCCTGTCCCAGCGGCTCCACTGATCGTATGCCCAGTGTGCACCTAGCTGTACCGCTCCAGAGAGAAGGTGGAGATCTCACCTCCATGCTCAGAGGTGAAATCGCTACTGGGAGATCACTCTCTCCTGGCGGGCTAAGCACAGAAGGCTTTGGAGCTGCCTGGTTCCCTGCTGCAGATGGCGGCTGGAAGGGAAGACTCCTGTCCCAGCTGCTCCACTGATCATATCCTTGGCTTGCTTTCGTATAGAACCCAAGAATACCAGCCCAGGGACGGTACCACCCACAAGGGGCCCTCCCCCCTTGTTCATTAATTGAAAAAATGCCCCACAGCTGGATCTCATGGAGGCACTTCCCCAACTGAAGCTCCTCTCTCTGTGATAACCCCAGCCTGTGTCAAGTTGACACACAAAACCAGCCAGTACAATCTGCCTGCCTCTTTCTTCCAAGTGGTGGGTTAAAGATGCGCTTTGACTCATTTACTTTTTCTTGGACCCTTTTCCTTATGCTGGGTTACCTCACCCAGTCTTGAAATTATGATTTGTGCCTTGTTTTCCTTTAACTTCTGTGTTTAACTTCTGTGTTTTAATTCTGTGTTTGGTGACTATCTCCCAGGAGGCTTGTTCTTTTCTGAAGGGAAACCGAGAAGAAGAGAGGATCTAGAGGAGAGGGGATGTGTACATGGTTAGGATTGTATGAGAGAACAAACAAACAAACAAACAAACAAACACGCTTGGATTTAGATCCAGTTTCCACACAATGAAAAGTGGGCAAACATCTTCATTTGTATACTTACATAGGCGCAGAGGAGCATCCTCCTCCAAAGGGGCAAAAGCAGTGTGTTCTGGAAAGCAGTGTATGTAGGAATATGTAGTGGTGTGTGTGCGCCCACACACTTATCCACATTCATCATGTAGCTTGAAATCCCTTTGAGCCATGTTTTAGTCGTTTGAATAGAAAAAAAAATCTGTTTTTGAGATGCTCAGGGGAGAGAAAAGCCAGGGTAAAGACTAACCAAAAGGAACCTTGGAGCAGTGAGGAGTTGCTTTAGGAAATCTGTTCTTCTTTTTTTTCTTTCTTTCTTTCTTCCCCCCCCCGCATGTGCTAATGTATTAAAATTTTCTTTTAGTTAATGTGTCAAAAAAATCTCTTTTCAAAGTAAAAAATAGAAACTGCTAATGTCTTCCCCCTCTACTCCCTACCCTGCTCCATTTTCTTGTCTTCTTGATGACTCCCACACTGCTCTCGGATGATGAGGAGGTCAGCGAGCATCAATGGCAGGATTCAGGGTCGGATGCTGCTGCATGAGCTGTCCTGTGGACCAGACCTTTGTTGAGACAAAGGTCGCAAATACCAAATTGCTTGACCCAATGTGGAAAAACTAGGATTGTCTTGGTCATGAACCCAGGAGGAGTATTCCTTCTGGAAGGGGAGCAACAGCTGTCTGGTGGAAAGGGGGCTACTGGCTAACCCTTCTCTGCCTAGGCCAGTAGAGCCTGTAGGTCACAGAGGTGGGAGGTATCTGTTATGTAGTAAGGAGGGACAGGGATTTGGATCCGATCCTGGCTACTGGGATGACATTGTCTAAGTCATTTAGCCTCTCTGAACAATCTGGTCACAGGCAAATCCAGGGCTGCTGACCTGAAGAGAGAGAGAGAGAGAGAGAGAGAGAGAGAGAGAGAGAGAGAGAGAGAGAGAGAGAGAGAGAGAATGAGAATATGAAGTTGGATGGGTTGGAGGAAGGTAAGAATGTGTAAAGGTTCTGGGAGAGGACTAGGGGAGGAGAAAATACAATCAGTATATATAATATGAAAAAGTTGAAACCATAGAATTAAAAAAAAAACCACACGAAATGGCTAAGAAATATCTTAGAAAGTGTCCAGAATTCTTAGTAATTAAAGCAATGCAAATTAAAACTTCTTTGGGATTTTATCTTATCCCATCCAGAATGGCTAAGTTCAAGAATACAACTGGCAGTCATCTTTCTGCCTTCTTGTCTCAGAGACCTGCTGCTCGACCAGGATGTCTTCAGGAAATGCACAATTTGGGCATCCTGCCCCCAACTTCAAAGCCACAGCTGTTGTGCCAGATGGACAATTCAGAGATCAGCCTCAGTGAATACAGAGGAAAACACGTTGTTTTTCTTTTACCCTCTTAATTTTACTTTTGTGTGCTCCACAGAGATCATTGCTCTCAGCGACAGGGGAGAAGACTTTAAGAGACTCAACTGTCAAGCGATCAGAGTTTCTGCGGATTCTCTCTTCTGTCATCTGTCATCGATTAACATACCCAAGAAACAAGGAGGAGTGGGACCTATGAACATTCCCTTGGTATCAGATCCCAAGTGTACCATTGCTCAGGATTACAGAGTGTTAAAGGCTGATGGAGGGATCTCTTTCAGGGGCCTCTTCATTTTTGATGATAAAAGTATCCTTCGCCAGATCACTATAAATGATCTTCCTGTTGGCTGCTCTTTGGATAAGACTCTGAGACCAGACTAGGCCTTCCAGCTCACTGACAAATGTAGTGAAGTGTGTGCCCAGCTGGCTGGAAACCTAGCAGCGATACCATCAAGCTTGATGTCCCAAAGAGCGAAGAATATTTCTTTAAGCAGAAGTGAGCACTGGACCACTTTCCTGCCAGGCGCATTGCGCAGCCAGGAGAAAATCTCTTGTATTCATGCTTAAACACAAGATGTTCTGTGATTCAAGATATGCCTTTCCTTCAGGGCTGGGGGTGGTTAGCCTTTCTTCCACTATTGGGAATTGGCTGTGCTGTGCCATGAGCAAACTATCTGATATACCAGTCACAGAAATTGCCCTGGTTTTGTTTGCTAGTTTCATTGAATGTGAACATTGTGGTGGAGGGGGGGAAGAATACAACTGGCAGCAAATTCTCAGTGAGGATGTAGGGAAAGGGGAACACTCATTTGCTATGGGTGGGATTACAAAGTGGCACAGCCTCTGTGGCCATCAGTGCAGAGAAAAGCTAATTGTGAATTTACCATACAAACCAGCCACACCACACCTTAGCATATAACCAAAGGACTCAGTAGCCTACTCCACAGATACTTCTCAGCCACATTCACAATAGCTAGGCAACAGAAACAACCTAAATGCCCTTCAACTGATGAATGGTTTTATGAAAATGTAGCACGTATATACAATGAATTCTGTTTAACTACAAAGAAGAATGAAATAATTAAAATTTCAGGTAAGTGGATGAAACTAGAAAGTATTATACTGTGTGAGCTGACCCAGACACAGAAATACAAATGCCACATATTCTATCTCGCTTATTTGTGGATCCTAGCTCTGAATATTTGGACTCGAACATAAAGCCTGCAGTAACCGCTGACACCAGGAAAGTGGATAAGAACCATGGAGAGCAGTGTGTAGGATGAGGGCTATAGCAAAGGGTAGGACAGGGAGAAGGGGGAAAATGGGGAACTTTAACTGGGGAGGGAGAAGCGAGGGTAGAGGAAGGCAGGAGAGATAAAAAACACTAAGGATGTTTGAAAAAGCCTCAGGGAAACATATTTTATAAATTTGCAATTATATAAATTTATACACACACAAACACATGCACATACGGTGGAGGGGGGATGGGGGAGAGAATTAGTAGAGTTACATCACGTGTGATGATAATCCTTTGCCCAAGAGCTATATCTAACAAAAACCCAGTGTTAGTGTTAGTTAAAATTGTTGGTCCAGGGAGACCAAGAGACTTCTCAAAGAATATAAGTCACTGCCACTGCCTGTAGTTGCTTCCTGAAACTTGAAGATAAGACCCTATTATTTTAGATACAGGACTTAGAACAATGGCTCACAATCTTCCTAATGCTGTGATTCTTTAACGCAGTTCTTCATGTTGTGGTGATCTCCGATATAAAATTATTTTTGTTGCTGGCTCATAAGTGTAATTTTGTGACTGTTATGAATTGGAATGCAAATATATGTGCTTTTCAATGGTCTTAGGTGACCCTCTGTGAAAGGGTCATTTGAACCCCAAAAGGGTTTCTTCCCATAGGTTGAGAACCATTGACTTAGAAGGATTGAACTGGAAATGACCAGAAAGCCTTCTCCATGAAGCTAAGCTTTCATCCAAAGGTGCTATCCAAGCTGCCAAAGGATAAAAGTTATGAAAACTTCTACATGGCTATAATGCTGAACCCTCAAATACCTGACTGAACCACAAAAATAACCAGCCTCAGAAGATGCTAAGTGCTACCAGTGTGGCACTTCTATCTTGAGAGTAACTAACCACTGCCTAAATGAACTTAAAGCCCACTCAATGGGAGGGAATTCATGCCTGGTACTGTAAACCTGCCTACTACATGTTGTCAATGGGAGGGAATTCATGCCTGGTACTGTAAATCCAGCTAACTACATATTATCAATGGGAGAGAATTAATGCCTGGTACTGTAAACACAGCCAACTACATGTTGTCAATGGGAGGAAATTCATGCCTGCTACTATAAATCCAGACAACTACATGTGGCTGGAGAGAGGTCATAGGCCCTAAAAGAGAATCGGCTATTACCATTTTCCTAAACCAATGTAAGTTTCAACTGGATTCTATATACTAATCCTTATACACATAGATAAGTGTAGCTCTCACCTCTCACCAAAGAAGCTTCTTTTTCAGCAGATGAAGACTGTTGCTGAGATTCACAATTGGTCAAAAGTCAGAGACTAAGTGAATATGGGTTGTTCATCCCTAACTGGCACATCTATAATGCAACCCCTCCACCCATGGCTCAGGGAAAAGAGAGGGCAGAAAGATTCTAAGAGCCAGGGTGCATGGTGCTAGTTTCTTGTAGGACTGATAAGCATGTTGCATCTATGAAATCTCAGCAATACAGTTGCCTCAACAAGATATAATTGCATAATGACAATACCGGTTGACATGTCAGCATGGATGAGCAAAGTTTCATGAGGCTCCACCCATAAATGAAGAGCTATAGGTAATCAGTGGCTGCGGAAAGAGGGGGGAAGAGGGGAGGGAGGAAGGGAGGGAGAGAGAGAGAGAGAGAGAGAGAGAGAGAGAGAGAGAGAGAGAGAGAGAGAGAAAGAGAGAGACTACAGTGAAGTCTAAAAGAACTTTGAGTTGTTCCCGTCTTTGAACTTACATACAAGGCATCATACAGTGCACCCATCACAAGCACAGCTGTGAGATTCATTTACACCATTGCTTTGTGTTGTTCTTTGCAAGGTGAACGTTCCCTATGAATGAATACCTTTTATTCTCACCATGAAGGCATGTATCATGGTGGTTGGGTTAAGCAACTGAAAGCATCCAGTTTTCTAGGGTGAAAAAGAAATAGATGTTTTTGTGCCTTTATTTTAAAAAATAACAACACAAGCTCTTGGGTAATGATGAGAAAGTGCCTTGACGCTGCGACGAGCTGTGGATTTGACATCTGAGTCTGACCTACATTCTATTCTTTTCAAGGAAAACAGCAGTCCAATCAAATGGGGGGTGATTCTGAAAAGCTCTTTTCGGGGCTGGAGAGATGGCACAGCGGTTAAGAGCACTAACTGCTCTTCCAGAGGTCCTGAGATCAATTCCTAGCAACCACATGGTGGCTCACAACCATCTGTAATGGGATCTGATGCCCTCTTCTGGTGTGTCTGAAAGAGCAACAGTGTGCTCACATAAAACAAATAAGCAAATATAAAAAGAAAAAACAAAAGCTCTTTTACCACCTCCTATGACTTGCTTTACCTCTCTAAGCCTCAGGATTTGAATCTGAAAATGATGATGTCTAGATTTTTGTTTCTCTTGTCAAGAAACCATAAAACAAAGTTGATGATAGAATTCTGAGAGATTTAATGTGTAAATGTTATTTTTGTTGTTAGAAGTTGTATTAGTCAAGATTCTCTAGAAGAACAGAACTTATAGATTGAATCTATGTATCACCTATCTAACTACATTTAACATCTATCTTCTCTCTCTCTCTCTCTCTCTCTATCTATCTATCTATCATTTATCTGTCATGTATCATCTTTCTAAAGAGAATTTAGTAGAGTGACTTACAGACCATTTCCAACTAGTTCAACAATGACTGTTTACCAATGGAAGGTCCAAGTGGTTCAGTACATCAGGCTGAATGTCTCAGCTGGTCTTCAGTATACACTGAAGGAAGAAGTTGCAATGGAAGGTATGGACTTACTAGTGAGAGCAAGAGGAAGCAGATCTGGGAGCAAGAGAGAGAAGTGGAGAGGGAGAGGGAGAGGGAAAGGGAGCTTCCTTCTTATATGTCCTTTACATAGGCTGTCAGCAGAAGGTATGGTCCAGATTAAAGGTGAATCTTCCCACCTCAAAAGATCTGAGTTAAAAGTGTGTCTTCACACGTTAAAAGTGTGTCTTCACACCTCAAAGCTCCAGATTAGTTGTCCTCCCACTTCAAGTAATTGAGTTAAGAAAAAAAATCCCTCACAGTGTGCCCAGCCATTTAGGTTTAAGTTTGTCATAGACCTAGTCAAGTTGACAATCAAGAATAGCCATCAGAGTTCATAAAAACCATAATTTCTTTTGGAAGCAGATGTACACTATAGTGGACCATGTATGAGTGATAGCATCCTCACTTGCCAATCATATACATTCTGTCATCAAGAAAATCAAAGGCAGGTTTTTGGTATGGAGGAACCCAAACAGGGGACAATTAGCAGCACCTACAGCACGAAACACACCATATGAAATGCTGATTCCTTTTACTGAAAGCCACCAATATTTTCATCTTTCTTAAGTGCTTCATAGGGATTAGGATATATGAATAAAAGGCGATCTAGATGAGATCCATCTAGCATATCAGGATGGTATCTTCTTTAGTCAGTGTCCAAATATTACAGGGCACTGGCTAGCATTTATAGTGATGGAAGGTGCTTTGCAGACTACCAGAGGAAAAATTAATTATCTATTTCACCTAGCTATAAACACTGTGACCTACAATAGAGACCTGCCTACAAGACATATTGGTACAATAGTGGCACATAGTTATGGGAGCAACAAATCACATTTAAAATCGAATTTAAGACTTACTTTATAAGATGGTGCCCACTCATGGCACTATTAAGTGGCCAAGAACCTGAGACTAGATAGATCACAGGCCTGGGGGAAAACCTACTATTATTCTACTTAAGGAACAAAGCAATAAAATGACCCCTAATGACATTGCTCTTCCCACAAATCACTGCATTATTCAACCCTAATCACACATGTGCGTGCACGCACACACGCACACGCGAACACACACACACACACACACACACACACACAGAGAGATAGGATATTTCTAGTACTAGATGGGAATTAACACGGAGAGCAATTGAATCATGTACAGAGGGTAAGGAACTTTGGAGCACCCAGCCGTATGTGGGATGTCTTTAACAAAGGCCTCCCATAAATCTCATGGATCTGTCTGTGCAGAACAGGAGACGGAATGATTGTGAGAGCCGGAGGTTGTGGTTGATTCCAAAGGAACCATGTCTTCCAGACACAGCCTGAATGATGCATATATGAACTCAAAGGTCTTGTGGGACAGCACACAAGGCCTGCACAGGTTCAAAACAGACAAAATCCCAGCTTTGAGAAAGGAAGTGATCGCAAAGTCCTACCCCTAATCAAGAAGATATTTATAATTGATATCTGCTGGGAAGAAAATCAGGTTTCTTCAATGGAATAACTTTGGATATATCAACCACACTCCAGGGTAGGCCCCATGCCCCAAGAGTATTTGACCAACACAAAATGGATCCTATCTTTGTGTGTGTGTATGTGCACTTTTTGTCTCATTTATTTTCTTTTGTTGGTCTGTTTGACTTTTGTTTTTGGGGATTTTGTTACTATTTTTTTTTAACTTTTTTTTTTCAGGAGAGATAAAGAACATGAATCTGAGTTGGTAGGATGGTGGAGAGGATCTGGGGGAAGGAAAATATGAGCAAATATATTGTATATGCTATGAATAATAAAAATTTATAAATTATATATTTTTTTAAAAAATTTGAAAACCAATCTTGAACAGAACTGATGCGAGAAAGATTTTCTAAGGATGGCACCTCATCTCTCACTCATTTTAAACCGGGAGGTCTGGACAAATTCACTCAAAATTTGAGTGCTGGGTTGACAATACTGTCTTTCCCAGTAGAAATTCATACCAGTTTGGCACAATTATTCACCTACATGTTAACAGCTCTCCCCTGCAGGCAAGTGTGATTGTGGGCTTTCTCTGTTGCTATATTGACTTTCCAAAGAGCCCTCCTCAACCCAGACTGGAAGGGAACTGTGGCTAAGGACCCAGCCTCCTTATGCCTCAGTAACACAACTGTGAAGTATATTTTCCACAGTACCCTACATCCTTAAAGGCACTGAGCTCCAAGTTTCCACAGTAGCAACCTCAATATTGAAATAACTCACAGGTCCTGTTGTTGTGTTTATAAAAAGATAAGGAGAGAAGGATTATGTTTGGTGGATATGTAGTCAAGGGTAAGGGAAGGGGGTGCCTCTGCAGACCCATCTGAAGCATCCCTTTCCCCTGAGGGACCAGCCACAGGGCAGTATAGTATAGAACAGAGTTTATTCAGAGGGAGAGAGAGAGAGAGAAATAGAGAAGTAGAGGCTGACCATGAGCATGCGGAGAGAGAGGTAGAAGGGATGAGAGGACAGGGCAAGAGCAAGAAGGCAAGAGAGCAAGAGCGAGCAGAGGGGGCGATTAGCCCCTTTATAGTGAGTCAGGCATACCTGACTGTTGCCAGGCAACTGTGGGGCAGAGCTTAGACATGCTAACACCTGTCACTTTCATTTCTCACTTTTCCCTAAGGACACTTCTTATGTAAACCATGTATATACCGAGTCCTTGTCCCACACCGCACCACAGTGCTTCTTGTTCTTTGTTGTGGGGTGGGGAAACTTAAAGCGTTTTGTTACTTTAACTGTTAGGTACGGACTCCTGTTCCTAAGAAATAAAAAAAGGAAAAGTTGTTCCGTGTTAGACATTGGGAACTCCATAAACCTTGCATAGGCACACATCAAAGAGCTATCTAAGGAAGTTGCAGAAACAGATAACACTGAGCTCAAATGCACCTTGGAAGCATGCTTATGTTAACAGTTTAGTTCAGAGAATTCCAGAAACCATTCCTCTGATGAGAAATTCTGAGTGCCCCTTAGAATGAAAATAGTCAGTCAATAGAATTGTCAAAATCACTACAGTTAATTCCAACACAAACCCCAGACTGAGATCTACTGCTCTGTTTAAGTCCAGGACATTAGAGTGATGTTATAATGATGGTTGTTTATTGTTTGTTCTGTGAGCCAGGCACTGTGCTATATCCTTTGAATATCGCACATTGTCTAATGCTGACAGCAGCGTGTGAGGCAAGCTTATTCTGTTATCTACATTTTGCACATGGCAAGTCTGTGCTGAGAGAATTTAAGGAGCTTGCCAAGACCCCACAGTTACTTGCTTTGCAACTGAAATCCAGGCTCTGAAATTCAATCTTTCTGCCTTTCTGAGGAACCATGTGTTCAGCTGATTTCTTAGTGAAATTTGCCAAATGTGTTTCTCCATGAAGGATGGGTTTTTATCTTATTAATTCGTAGAAATTGTACTTCTTTTCTTTTCTTTCTTGGGATAATCTTATTACTTTTCTCATTTGAGAGTTCAGTCCATTTAGTTTTAGTGTGTGTGTGTGTGTGTGTGTGTGTGTGTGTGTGTGTGTGTGTAAGAGCACATGCTCGTGCTCTTAGACTTTTGTATTGTTGTCCATTGACTTCTGAGGACCACCTTGGTTCCATCCCATGAATGCTTTTGTTGAGTAATACGTGGTTTGTAGTTTGCTTGTTTTTCTTCACAAACCTGATCTAAGAACTGATTGAAAATCTGTTTGAAAGTTTTCAGGTGTGGATTTATTATCTTTTCATTGCAGATTTCCAATTGTGTCACATGGTTTTTAGTGAGTCTATCTTACATCATATCTATTTTTGTCTTCATGAATATAGAAGGTTCTAGAATTTTCATTTGGACTGGAAGAAATGGTGCACCTCTATTGTCTACAGAGCTTTAATAGAAAAAACAAATCCTTCGTGTGATAGCTAATCTTGGTTTTCAATCAAAATATCTGGGCATGCTTGTGAGGGATTGTTTTTGATCAAATCATTTGAGGCAGGAGGACCAACACTAAACCTGGGTCATAAGTCTTGATGGGAACCTCTATAAAAGATCACGAAAAAGAAAACTTGATTTTTGCCTACTGACCTCATTATCACTGTTAAGTTCATCTACTCTGCTGCTGAGGTACTCCTTGGTATTAGAACCTACTTCTTTTAGATGCCAGTGTTAATGGAAGGCCAGCCACTCTCTAGGAATCCTCTTGGATGCTAAGAGCAGATTGGGACTGCTAAGACATGCAGTCTCATGGATTGAACAGCTACCTTTCCATCAGGAGACAGCCATTATTGAACCACAGCCTTTAAGCCACTCTAACACAATCACTTTTAATATGTAAATAAATATATGTTCATTCTATCAGTTCTGTTTCTTTAGATTAGGACACCCCATTAATCATTTATATTAAAGGATGGAAAATGAACCAGGTATTTTGGCCCACACTTGCAGTTGTGACAATCAGGAGGTTAAGACAAGATTTGAGTATACCCTGGGCTGCATATATTGTCTCAAGGAGAAATCAATGCAAAACAAATCAAACTAAATAAAAGCAAAAACAAAGTAGAAGCATAGAAGTAAAAAGGTATTGTCATACTTACATCCCCTTTTCTACCACCAAGCTCACCACTCATTAATCTCCAAATACCTTCTCCAGCATTTATAATCTCTAGTTTGGTGATATTGTCAAAATAAGTCTTTCATTTATATTGCAGATACATCAGAAAATAATTAGCTCTCTGTTTTAATAGGAAATGAAATCAAGAAGAATTAGATCTAAAATAGCAGTGGTCAAATGTCACTAATTACCACAAAAAGAGAAAGCAAGCTTGATGAGGACCCTGGAATGAATGTGGAAAAGTGGAATAGAGTTTCCAAGGAGGAGAGAATCAATGCCAGTCTGTGGGTCATCAGGGCAAGCAAAACTGTTGTGGTAGAAACCCAACAAGTAGAATTTGACTGTAGTCAAGAGTTCAGACTCTAATTGGTAGAAAATGTAGCTGATGGGATCGGGATGTTTAGGGCTTCAAAGAATAGACCAGAAACTTTAGTTCCACACAGAAGTGAGAGTCTCTGTTGTTGAGGCTCAGTAAGTATGCTTAGGAAGTTCATTCTTCTTGACAAGCAGAAGGGCTAGAGACGAGAGAATGGACTGGTGGTGGGGGAAGTCTGGGGGATATTTTGGAGAATAGCCAGGACCAGTGGCATCTGGAGATGGGTTGGATCTGGGGGTTGAGAAGAGGAAGGGCTCAGAGATTCCTGGATCCCAGTCTAGGGAATGAGAGGTGATAATGGTATTCAACGAACAGAAGACTGGGTCTAAAGGGAGGACCACAGTGTGGTTTTACATATGTTTCAGAGGATGTATAAGAGAAGAGGTGTGAAGAGCTTAGGCTGAATAAGACAGAGGTAGTAGAAGGATTTCAGAGAAATCTACAGAAACCAGGAAGAGAGAAATTCAAAGAAGCACTGGAGTGGATATGGGGGTTGTTGTGTGACATGAGGGTAGGAGGGAGTTGTCAAATGTGTCAAATGATGTAGAAAAGTGTGGGTAGCATGGTTAGATAAAGCACTTGAGATATGACCTTAAGGAATTCTGTTTCAATTAGTGTGATGGTGACAGACAGTCACAATGACTGAGCAGAGCATGAAGCTTTAGGGCAGAGAGGGCAACAAAACCGAGGAGGCAATAGCCCAAAGGACATGAGGATGTCACTCTACCCAGTCACCCTTCCCTTTAATTCATCTGAAATCGTTAAACAAAGATCTAAGAAATGGAAGTGTCCTTGGGGAGTGAAGTGCGGCAGAAACTAAGATTCTGTGCTTCAAGCTTTCCAGATGGGCCTCCCTGAGATGGTGGCAGGGGGCGGTAGGAATTTGGCCATCAGAAATTGGAGTTAGAAAAGACATGTAAGTCTTCATTTCATCACCAGGATGGTTGAGAATGGGTCATGGCCATAGTGGAGGTGACAGAGGAATGGAGTCAGTCTAACTGTGGACAAAGGGATTTTGAGTGCTGGGACAGGCTTATAAAAACTAGCAAGTTTAGGGGCATCTTTCCTTTGGGGAAGACAAGAGGGCTTTCCTCAAGTGCTCACAATAGGTGGAGACTTTGGGGGGTTTCCATAGTGACCATAAGCATCCATTCATGCCTCCATCAATATGACTCAGGAAGATTTGCTTAGACAGCCCTTCTGCCTCATTATGATCAGGACAAAGACAAGCTGCTCATTTTTGATAGGCCTAAAAGTTCAAACTCTTTTCTTCCAGGTCAAAGTTAGCACAAGACTGAAGCATCGTTAGCTGTCCTTCAGCTCTGAGAGGGACTCCTGCAGGACTCAATATTTATAGCTCAGGAAGCACAGACCTTCCCCAGCGGGAACGTGCTGGGTAATTTCAAGTCTCTGAGGTTCTTGAGGAAAGGAGACCTTTCTCCTTTCTGTCATCCCACTAGAACACAATAAAACTGTCAGTCCCACACAGTGGTATATACTGCAGACAAATATTCATATCTGAGCATAGGTGGGTATGGGTTTATATTATGTGTGTTCAGTAAGCCTTCTCTACAAATGATGGACATAGTGCTGGTCTAGAAAACGAAACCATCTGTGTGTTTCAAACCCAAATTCTCTTTGAATCCAGGAAGAAGCCAGTGCCATCAAGAGACAGGGGAACTAAAGCTACTTATCTGTTTCATAGGAGGGTCTCATCCTACCTTGGGGAGATGGGATCTGGTAACAAATATGCCAATTAAATGGTTGACATAGGGCTGGGGTTGCAGCTCAGTTTTGCAAACATGAAGACCTGAGTTTGAGTCCAAGGACCTACATAAAAACAAAAAAAATCCAGTCATGGTGATGCGTATGTGTACACATGGCTGTTGGTCAGTTGACCTGACCTACTTGGTGAGCTTTAAGCAAGCTATTGACACCTGAGGAAAGACAGCTTGGATTTACTTCTGCCCTCCACATAGACATGCACACACATCAACACACATACCATACATGCACATGGACAGACATAAACTATTTGGTGTAAAGTACCATCTAAAATGTACTGTATAGTTTATGCCTCCCCAAGAAATAGAAAACACATGATGTAGTAGGTCAGTTTTCAGATTTCAGATTTCACCTGATGGAGGCCATATAAACACTGGGACTCTTGGCAGAAAAGGTGAACTTGTTAATCTTGGTTGTCATCTCAGCTAAATTGAGGAATGCTGGGAAAGAATTCAAGCATGGTCCTACTTATGTCTGTGAGGCTGTTGCCAGAGACAAGCAAACTGAGGCTGAAGTTCCCTCCCTGAATGAGGGCAGCATCTTCCATAGCCTGGAGCCCAGATATAACAAAACAGAGTGGGAGAGGAAGGAAACCCACATGCTTGCAAACTTGTTTCTTGAGCTCACTCATCTTTGCTGAGTCAGTTCCTACAGATCTCAGACTCCTGCTTCGCCAGCCCTCGAATAAGATTCACACCAGCAAACATCCGAGGAGCTTCAACTTTGGACTGAGGTTAAACCATTGGTCCCCCAGCTTCTAGTCTCTTGAACCGAGGAGTTGTCTTTTGGTTTGTGCAACTTGCAGAAACTTCCCAGTGTATGATCATTCTAGTCAACCCAGATCATGTGTGTATGTGCCTATGTGAAATATACATTTCTTCTATATCACACAGACCAATACAAGGGGATTGGAACCTCCATTTCCCATGGAGAGAGTCCCCTGTGCTTCTTAGAAGAGTGTCTCAGGCATCATTATGTGGTTGGCCCACCAACCACAATGGCAGTTCTCACAATGGCTGTGAAATATACACAAGTCATTGTAAAATTACATAACTCTCCTTTTCTATTCAAGCTAGTTAACTGATATAATACTCTAGAAAACTCTATGTAGAGTGTGTATGTTGATGTATGTGTGTGTGTGTGTGTGTGTGTGTGTGTGTGTGTGTGTGCATGTGATCAGAGAACTACCTTGGGTGTTGGTCCTCACTTTCTGCCTTGTTTGGAAAGTTCTCTTTGTTGTTTGCTGATGAATACATCAGGCTAGATCATAAGCTGCAGGGGATGCTTCTGGCTCCGTCTCCCTTCTTGCCACTGGAAAACAGGTGTACTATTCACCCAGATTTTACACAGGTTCTGGGAATTGAGACTCATGTTTGCCCAGCAAACTCTTTATCTACTGAGTCTTCTCCTCATCTATGAATCAGTAGTTTTTAAGCAAGAAAATTCAGCCTCCAACTTTAGGAAAAAGTCATACCTCACACTGAAGGGGACTATATAGTAGTTGAAAAACAAAACAAAACAAAACAAAACTTTAAAAAGAAACTAAACAGATCCCTGTAAAAAGAAATGCATCCTAGGATGCCTTGCAGAAAAAGTCTGCCTAAGTCACAGATGTACTGGAGGCCTTCCCTTAGCATGCAGATATCTATTAGTCAGAAATAGAACTTGACATTCTGTAGGATTCTATCACAAATTAACATTACCATCAGCTCTCATCAAATAACATATGAACAGCACATCTGAAAACTATCTAGCAGAACCACTCGATAATACATGTGAGGTTTGAAGATGCCTATTTGGAAATTGCTCCTTTTAATCATATACTGGAAACATCAAAATGTAGGAAAACTAGTTCTAGCCTCAAATTAATGATGATTCTCTATGGTTGAAAGATTTTTTGTTTTTTTTCAATGAAAGAAATGGAAAAATGGTTAATGCCATATAAAAAATAATTGTGTATGGGTATAATGACTGTTTAAACTACTTGATGCCTGGAGACCATCCTAAGCTTTCCTTGGGGACACTTGTCATAGTGTTCCATTGGGTAAGAAGATTACATTTATTCTTGACAGGCACTATGAAATCCATTTAGAAGGAGAAATAGTAAATAGAAGTCAGAGATTAAAGTTTTCCAAAGGCTGACTATTGGGAAGAAAGTCATCCAAGGCAAACTTGAGCCAGTGGAAACTCCTTGCACCAGCATCTTCTAGTACACCCTTCTACTGCATCCTACTTTTATGCACACACCCCGTATTAACCTTCAGACATCATGGTCCCATTCTGTAATATTATTCACTTTGGGCCAAGAATCACCTTATCCATCAGTCTTCTTCACCCATCATGTCCCAACCTCTCAAGCCCTTTATCACTCTGTGTTGTGTGTGCCATGTTACTTCCAAGTAAATGGTTTTATTTGAAAAACAACCATCTGCAGATAGCCATGCCAAGTTAATAGATGCCTACAGGGAGGACGTAGAGCTGCCTGAAGGGCACGTCTCTGTGATCACAGCATGCATGCTATGTGTTTGGAGAACAGCATGTACTTTAGAGTTTTCATGGTTAAATAAATGTTGGAGGTTCTACTACTTCCTTCCCCAGAGCTTCTGAGAATGTTGTTTAACTTCTTCAACTATCCATTTCGTCATTGTGAAAGATAGATAAAGTCAGCACTGAAGAGAATAAGAAGCAAGTCCTGTGCCTAGAACAAAACAGATGCTTCTTAGATATGAATTGTGGCTGCAAAGGCCACTGCTTCTATCAGGATAAGGTCACAGAGACAAAAGTATGCCTGAGGAGGATGGTAGAACCCCTGTGGTACAAAAGAGAAAGAGGAATACTAAAGATGGAAATGTCTAAGTGGAGACAAAGGAATGAAGAGATGGGGAGAAGAGGATAAATAAATCTAAGGTCAAATAAGAGGTCAAATAAATCTAAAGTCAAAAAAGAGATAAAATAAATCTAAGGTTTATGAAAAAGGCACAAGGAAACCTGCTACTTTGTAAGCTAATAAAAAATAAAATTTTAAAAAGTTTGAAAAATAAAAAAGGTGATCAGTGTATCCCAGACCCATACCCTGGCTGCGTTTACATACTAGCTACATGGACTCAGTCCCAAAAGACTCCCCCAGGACATGAATGTATATTCTTTTAGTCACAATATCCTCTGGTCTAGAAGTTAGTCCCACTATTATTTCAGAGGGCTCTATGCTAAATTGACTGTCTGATCTAGAGTATGTAATATTTCACTTGGGAATTAGAAAAGCAACTCATGTGGAAGCTCCTGAAAATTGTAAATTTCTGGCTGTGAGGGAGATCATGTTCAGGTGTTGAGTGAAGCCAGATCTTCAAATGTGTCCAGGTTCACAAGAGGTCCGGGAAGCAGAGGACTAGAGAGATGATGTGGAAATGACTTGTTTTCTTAAGATTTTCCAGTTGTTTCCACACCATTGTTATGTAAAGACATTCCCACTTCCCGCAGATGTCTCAGATTCTCCTAAGGAAGTCTCATGAGGTGAAGCGTGTGATTTTCCTTGCTTCCTGAATAATTTAGAAAGCCTGTCATCTCAGAGGCTGCCTTTTCATCTAGGGCAATGCTTCTTTCTATAGGACTGAAGGTGGGAAGGCTGGGTTTTAAAACAGCGCCTCTCAGCTCACCATAGAGGGCCCAGTATTTGAGTATTTTCCCCTCTGCTTCGGATATTCATCGGAATTCTGGGAGAACAGGAGGAGCCTTGCTCCATGTTCCATCCTATAGTTCCCATGCCCAGTTGTGAGGTGGCATGCTTGCAAGAGGAGAGGCGGATGATGGTCCTTACGTTTGCTTCATCAGAGATGTATTTTAATTACGTGTACTTCGCCCAACAATCAGGGCCAGGGGTCAAGACGAGGGCTCACTGACAGGCACAAACCACTAAGACCTTTAAACATTTTTCTTTAAGCCTTTTGTGTTTCATTTCATAGTTAGTGAACACTTGCTATCTGCTTGGGGAAGGAGGAGGGGCTAAAAAGACACAATGATACCTAGGAATTTCTAATTCCCTAGAGAATGAAGGCATGCCAGTAACCAGAACACTGGTCCTGTTGGAAGGCATGTGAAATCTGGGTAGGACCCCCCGGAACAGTTCAGAGGGAGGAACAACTACTTCAGATAGGCAATCTGAGGCAGCTCCACCGAGAGGATATGCTTGACTCGGTTTCAAAGGATGAGATGGGTAGAAGGTAGAGCGAATGAGAAGTGAAAACCTGATGATGTCACATGGAACTGCATGAAAAGAACTGAAGACAGACAAGGCGGGGGCAGCCTTCTAAAAATGGAACTGCTGGTTGGTAGAGCGGGGGAGGAACTGGAACTGAAGACACAGGCAGAGGTGGGGCTTGGAGGGAGTGCCTGGGAAGCACCCTCAAATAAGGACTGTTTATTTGTGCACAACTATTTTCAAAATCCACTAAGGACCTGGATGTGGTAATATTCAACGAACAGTCAATAAATACTGCATGTCAGAAGGGCATGGAATTTTATTAGCGCTTTAGAATAGTAGCTCTTGATGTAAAGTGGTAAAGGGATAGCAGAGGGGTTTCTAGGCTGGTCTTTATTGTTCATTCCCCAGAACATCCCTTCTCATCTGGCCACAGAACTCCTTGAGCAGTGCCTAGTCATTTTGGTTCAGACATCCACATCTCTGGCCTGGTGGGTGCAGCAGAGTTTGCCTCGGGCTCAGCCAATGAGAACCTGGGGGCTTTTCTGCCAGGATGTGTCTACTTCTGTTTCTACTCAGATTATTCGGCAAGCCGTCATGAACTTGGAGAAACGTGTAACAGCCTTGCACAATACAGTAGGCAGACTAGACAGGAAGAACTGACAAAAGGAGAAATGGAAGTTGTAACAATGTCACTGGTTGTCCTGGATCTAGCTGTGCCTGGAACCCCCACAAGTCTCCATTATGCAAGTTAACATCTCCCTCTTTTAGCTTAAGGCTCTTGGAGGTAACTTTGCTATGTCAGCCCTAACTAGAACAATCAATTAGGAGCCAGTTTCAGAAGGTTTGATGACTACTACAAGCTGACAGCAAGATAAGAAAGACTTTGACCTGCTCTTCAGAGACACTTGGATAGGCATTCACTTGGAATTCTGTCTTACCCAAAGGCATAGTAAATGTAAAGATATTGTCATTTATATTATGCACACTGTATATTTTTGTGTTGTGTAGTTCCAGGGACTCAGCACATAATTTTTGTCAAAGGCCATTGGCATTCTTTAAATTTCTTAATTCTTTTTATTGCTTTCTTGTTCCATAATAAATCTTCTTTGATTTTAGACTCCCAAAGGTTTAAGTTCTGGTTTAGCGGTGTGTGCCCCTTCCCTACATTCCTCCAGAGAAGGAAGTAGAAACTTCCGAGTTGAATCAGGGGAGAAGTTAGTAAGAAAGAAGAGAAGAAGTTTGTTCTATGGCAAGAGGGTTGGTCCCTCCTTCTTCTTCAAACTCCTCCTATAGTCTGGAAATTTGAGCAAGGGTAGAGACTTGTGTCTCTCACTTGAGGGAGCAAAGCCCTGGGATTCAGGCTCATAGATAAGTCCTCCGAGTATCAGAGTTCCAGTCATATGATAGGAAGTGAGCAGAGAAGAGAAAACTAAATAAGTTTCTGGCTCTCTGTGGTCATGTAAGTGCTAGGTGGACAGCCTGCAAAGGGTTCTTGTAGCTAAAACTAGAGACAGTGAATGCACTACTTGCTATGGTCACCTGGATGGGGGCGGGGGGAGGCGATGGTCACATGGAGGCAGAGGATGAAGATCGGTCAAGAGCCCAAAAGAGTTGCCCTCTTCTGTTCCCAGGGCATATTCATAGCAATATTGCATTTGGATTTACAGGGAGATTCTGGAATGTACAGCAACCGCTCCAATTCTTATGTAGATTAGCTCTAAGGCAAGCCAAAAGTTTTTAACAGGGGAGAATCATTCAAAAGGTACGATTTTTTTTTCTAGAAAGTTGACAGCAACTAGGAGAGGGAAAAAAGAGTGTCTGTAATAGACATGACATCTTAATCATCAGTATCGAGGAGACATAATGCCAGACTATAGGAAGCTTAAATAAAACTGGAGCTCTTTTTTCTTTTATTAAGGAAAGAAGGCCCAGGAGTGCAATACCCGAACAAGAACTAATTCGGAAAGCTTGCTGCTATGCTATTGTCAGTCACATCAGTGGTGTGGATAAAAGGTTTTAGCACATGAATAATTTCAGTGGGAGGACTTCATTGCTTTTTATTTGCTGGATATTTACAGGAGAATAAACATGTTAGTATATATTATATATGGAGCGAATATCGGCAAAGGCCCTTGGACCCAGTTATCAGGACAGAGAGGGTTGCTTAGCAACTGGGCGACCAGAGAATTCTCTCTCCCTTTCTTTTGTTTTTAGATTGTTGTAATCTTTGATCAATTTTGGCTCTATAACAAAAGCCTCAGATATTTTGAGAGAAGGGCACCTGCTAATTTACAGTATCGAGGATGAAGATAGAAGAACCGACTGTCTCTCTGATTTCATGTTAAACAGCGAAACAATATAGAATTCCTTTTGAAGCCTTATCTCCAATGGCTGGATCTCTGATGAATCAGAAGATCTGTGATAATCGCTCCAGATGATGTTTGCTGTCTGTCAGTTGCTTTTGAGTCTGTTTGTTGACCAGCTTTGGAACCCTTGTTCTTGGTTCTCTATCCATTCTCCAAATCCAGAATCCTCGGGAGCCTTTATGCCCTTCCTTCTGAAGCCATTCCAGGATCAGAGAGCACAGTGTTGAAAAGCACACCCTCTCTTCTGTTATGGTTGCTTATTTTATTGTCTAAATTGTGTGTGTGTGTGTGCGTATGCACATATGTTTATGCCTGTGTGTATGGAGGTCAGAGTTCAACCTTTGACGTCATTCCTCAGGGTGCCACTTGCTATTTATTTATTCATTTGCATATTTTTCAGATAGGGTCTCTCACCACTCTGGCAGTCACCTCTTCAGCTAGACTGGCTGGCCAGCAAGTGTCAGTGATCAGCCGGGCTCTAGCACCCCAGTGCTAGGATTACAAGTACACGTTCCAATAACTGGCTTTCTTACAAGGATCCTGGGGATTGAACTCAGGTCCAATTGCTTGTGTAACAACCACTTACCTAACTGAGCCAGAGCCTCAGCCCTTAATTCAAATTCTTACATGCCAACACACCGATTTCCACAGGTTCAGCTACCAAACAAATGAGTTCACGGGCTCTTTGTTCCCTTCAAGGACCTTGCAAGCTGGGAGGACTAAGGCAGCAGATGATAATGATCGGATTGGCTCAGCTTTGAATGCCCAGGATGCAAGGAAAATATCGGACAGTCTGCATTCAGCTGGTTGGTAGAGAGTATGCACTCTGGCTTCCTCAGGATCGGGCTGCCAATAGCTGGGCTGCAGAGGTCAAGTCTATTTCCATGAAATTAACTTTCCTGAATCAATCAGTCAAGGACTCCTAATAAATTAATTGTGCCTAGCTTGTCTTAGGTTGAAAGAGATAAATACGTGAGATGGGATGGCTCTGGAAGGAGGTACCAATGGGGAAACCAAAGTTTGGGAATGTGGGGATCTGTGCTTTCTGAACACTAGCTCTCCCTCTTGGGGATCTATCAGTCTCAGAGAAATAGCAAATTGAGCAGTGTGGTTCCTGCATGCATTAAAATGAAAAGTGATGAGTAAGTCCTTTGGAGGGCCAGCTGTGGAGTGTGTGTTCGTTATATGTGTGCTTCTCCAGGAAGCTAAGCCCATAGATTACCCCTGGCTCAGTTTATCTGAGAAACTTCTTTCAGTAGGTAGGGTCAAGAATTGGGTGGGTTGTAGTGTCAGAGTGATGGCTGTGGTATTATTTTTTTCATCTTGTCCAAATGTCTCAGTACAGCACCACCCCTTAAAGTTTAAAGGCGAGTCCTTCCTTCGAATTGGCATACTGCACATTGTTGGGGCTAGAGGAGGGGTGTATGCTCCTGCTCCACTTTTCCTTCTTGAGTCCGTATTCAGATATGTGGACAGCTCACTTGTTCATGTCAAGCCTTTGCTGGAAAGAGGATGTGTAATGTTCTCCTGCCCCCAACAGACTGTGCCTCCCCAGCTCAGCCTGGTCTAGTTAGGCTGGTGCCTGGCACCTGGTACTTTTCTCCCTGTCCTCAATAGCTGCCACCGGAGCTACTAACTGCCAAGGGTGGGGTAGCACTTTGAACTCCAACTGTCTTGATGTTTGCACTGTGAGTTGAGCCTTAACTGTGGCTCTCCGCCCATTTCTTCATTCCAGAGAACTTCTGCAAACTCTCCCAGGGCTCACTGAGAGCCTGGAGAATCCCTAGGAGACCAGTCTCAGACTCAAGGGCATAGGAATAAGAACCAGTCCTTTTGCTTCCTGTGGACTGCCACTTGATGCCCTGTGCCCATTAGCTGATGAAGGTTTACATGAAATTCCTTCTCATTGCTGTTTCTTTTTTCAGGAAGGCTCCCTTCCTACCAAAGGAGCCAAACCCCAGAAATAAATAGGTCAGTGGAACAGCTGAGCTGTTAAAAGCCCCACCAACTAACAGTCACTGAAGGGCATGGTTTCAAATGGTTGTGTTAAATGTTTTACAGCTGAGCCGGTTCCCTTCTGGGGCTGGATAATGTCTAGGTGAATGTAACCTAGTTACAGTCAAGAACTCCTCCTAATGTACTCTTCATGCCCTGGCTGATGCTCGAGCTGGGCAATTCAGTGTGAGGTCAATTCGATTTAGTAAACTGTATCAACAAAGTTGGTAATTCTGTGATGTAGAACAAAGCAGAGGTCTGACGGGTACCATCTCAAGTTAGAATCATACAGGGGGCATGCGTGAGTCTCACATCTTTACCCTCACTTATGAACTGTGAATTTGGGGGAAGATAGGAGGGATTTGGCATGGTGGCGTTTTGAAAAAAAAATAGGGATTATAGAGAAAATGACAAAGTTAAAAATATACATTCTGGGGTACATAAACGTGGAAATCCCTATTTACAAGAAAGTCTTTGATGAGTGCATCTCTTAACCTTCATCAGCAAGCCTCTTTTTTCAACAAATGGCAATTAGCACAGAAGCCACAATGGGTCAAGGTGCAGAGAGCAGGAAAATAGAAACTGTAGAGTGCTCAGCCTTGACCCTCACCTACACCACGCCCCTTCCCTTAAGGGTCCAGGATCATTGCAAAGAGGCAGCAGAAAGGTTATAAGAACAGGTGTGGGGGGTGGGGGAAGGGGTGACTAGCTAAAAGGAAATGGCGGGCTTTGGAGACAACAAGGCAGTTATATTTACAAATTCACAATGGCTATGACAGCATGCACGTGACCTGCACAAAGTCAGACAAAGTCTTAGCATGGAGAGGGGTGCTGGTCACAAATTTCCACACCTTAGCTGAGGAGCTATTGGCAATTGATAGCTATTAGGAGAGGGAGAGTTTTTTTTTTTTAAGGATGTGAACCAATAAGTTAACCAAACTCTCCAGTGGACAGCTGCGTGCCCAGGAGTATACAGGCAGCACAAGTTAGACTCGGTGTGAAGAAGAAAAAGAAAAAGAAAAAGAAGAA
The DNA here is from genome assembly GCA_036184795.1 of Tokudaia tokunoshimensis. Classification (NCBI taxonomy): domain Eukaryota; kingdom Metazoa; phylum Chordata; class Mammalia; order Rodentia; family Muridae; genus Tokudaia; species Tokudaia tokunoshimensis. The sequence continues at coordinate 54,314,582 of BTHU01000017.1, read as the reverse complement.
GAAGAAGAAGAAGAAGAAGAAGAAGGAGGAGGAGGAGGAGGAGGAGGAGGAGGAGGAGGAGGAGGAGAAGAAGAAGAAGAAGAAGAAGAAGAAGAAGAAGAAGAAGAAGAAGAAGAAGAAGAAGAAGAAGAAGAAGGATGGAAAGGAGAAGAGGATGGGGAAGAAGAGGATGGGGAAGAAGAAGAGGGAGAGGACACAAAGTTGTGTGGGTGAGGAAGGGAGAGGAAAATCTAGGAGGAGTCTGGGGAGAAGTGGATAGAATCAAATACATGGCATGAAATTATCAAAGAACGAATAAAGATTTCAAAGCCTTTGAATTAAGTCAAGATTTCTGTAATTTTAGCTCTATCAAGGGTTGACAATAATCATTATTTATAGCTTTCGTAGAAATAAACATGGGTAGAAAAATGCCTTTTTGATGCACTTGTCTTTTGGTAATGGCCAGCTGCACACATTTATATTTAAAAAATGGACTCGTGGCTAAAATGTCTACTGTGAAGGTTTAGTTTGGTTTATCATAACTACTTTTCTCAAAGGCCCAGCCTCCTAACACCACCACATTGGGGGGATGGATTTCAACATACAGATTTGATGGGAACACATACATTAGGCTGCTTTGCTTTCTGTACAAGGACGATTAGCCGTAGGTTGGTCGTCTCTCAGTAATCAAGTCTGTTTTCACTTATTAAACAGTGAATTTCATTCTATGCTTGCAGCTCATCTCCTTGAGCCCGAGTCTTCCAACAGTAAGTAAAATTGAGTCACTTAAATTTCCTGTGTCTCAGAGGTTGTTATGAGGGCCAAATGGGTGACACAGGTGTAGAACTTAGACTGGAGCAGAGTGAGGTTTTTTTTTTCTTTTCTGTTTTTCTTATTCACTTTACGTCCCACTCACTGCGCCCCCTCCCAGTCACCTCCTCCCACAATCTTTCCCCCTCCCCCTCCTCTTCTCCTCTGAGTGGGTGGGGACCCCCCCTGGGTATCCATCCACACTGGCACTTCAAGTCTCTGTGAGACTAGGTTCTTCCTCTTCCACTAAGGGCAGACAAGGCAGCCCAGCTAGAACAATGTATCCCATATATAGGCAACAGCTTTTGGAATAGCCCCCTCCCCAGTTGTTTGGACCCCACATGAAGACCAAACTACACATCTACTGCATGTGTGTGGGGAGGCCAAGATCCAGCCCATGTGGGGTTGGTGGTTCAAACTCTGAGGGTCCAGGTTAATTGACTCTGTTGGTCTTCCTGTGGAGTTCCTATCCCCTTTGGAGCCCACAATCCTTCTTCCTATTTTTCCTTAAGATTCCCCAAGCTCCATCTACTGTTTGGCTGTTGGTATTTGTGTCTGTCTGAGTCAGCTGCTGGGTGGAGCCTCTTGGAGAACAACATGCTCCTGTCTGAAAGCATAACAGAATATCATTATTAGTGTCAGGGACTGGTGTTTGCCCATGGGATGGGTCTCAAGTTGGGCCAGTTATTGGTTGACCATTCCCTCAGAGTAAGTTCTTAACCAGTATATTAGTATTGTGTTGTGATACTGCGTCTTAGTTACAACCATGGCAAGTGGGTTCTAGTATTCACCAGGAGAAGTAGACCTTCAAGTGACAACTTTATCAGTGCTCCTTTTGGCTCCACTGGAAGGCACACTGGATGGGGGGGGGGGCAGATAAATAAACCAGATTGGGTGACATATATAGGGAATATATAGAACCAAGCAATCTGTGTAGTATACATCCTAAGACACCTGAGGTTTATCACCGAATTTATACAAACAATTGATGTATTTAAAGCTTTTCCAAGTCTCTAAGTCTTTGCTGGACTTAGTCTGTGACCAGAATTAAATATTGACCAATAAAACACATTCAAAATTCAGTTCTCTTTTCAGGCCTATGCCTCCAGTTCCACAGATACAGTGACTTCTCTGAGCCTGACTCGTCATCTGTAAAATTGAGAGAATAATAAATCCTGCTCCCAAATAGTTATTACACAGCTTAAATGTACTTGGCACATGGTGATTATAAACTATAATAAACTCTATATTTTTGTTTTAAATGTATGGGTGATATCTAGTTAGCTAAAGATTCCAATTAGATATGGTAATTTTAGTGCAGAGATCAGATTGTGGGATGCCCAGCCCCGGTGGATACATCTACATCACAGCTCCTGGATCTATGACTCAGGATGCATCATGAAACTGGGTGTGGAAAGATTATAAGAGCCAGAAAACCAGGAAGTCTGCTGTGAAAATCCACTCATAGAAATTGTCACAAGATCTGAACAATGGCAATATCAGTAGACAAGCTAATGTGGGAGGTGGAAAGTCTCAACGGGTCACACCCCTAAGCAAGGAGCTACAGGCAAGTGATGTCTGCTGAGAGAGGGAGAATTAGCTTCTTCCAGAGACCAGCTCCCATTGGTTGTCTAACACAGTGGCCAGTCCTGAAATCATATACACACAAACAACAAAAATGGGGTCAGCAGGTCATATTTGCATATGTATACACATACATGCAGATACGCATACACCAGTGATAACTGAGGAAGAAAAGGCTATCCATTTGAGAGTCAAAGGTACATGGAAAGAGCTGAAAGTTGAAGGGGTGGATCTCAGAGGGGCTGGGAGGAGGCCATGGAAAGGGGAAAATGATGTAATCATATTTTAATTAAAATGCATGAAAAATAAAAGACTGAAAAAATAGTACTGCCAACATTGCCTAGAAACTTCATTGCTGAGTGTATATCCAAAGGAAGTAAAACCAAATATATAAAAATGAGACCTGCATACCACATTCACTGGAGCATTTATAACAGGCAAGATACGGAACCAGCCTAGGTGTTCAAGGTGTTATATCTGTATAACTCTAAAGCATGGAGTACTATTGGGAGTTTAGAAAAGAAAACCTGTCCTTTGCAGCAGTGTCAGTGAACCCAGGGGGAACCTGAGTTAAGCGAAATAAGCCATGCATAGAAAGGCATAGGGGGCATGATGGGATTCATGCGTGCAGTCTAAGACTTGAACTCACAGAAGACAAGAGAAGAATAGTGGTTGATCAAATGAGTAAAATCTGAGGGATGTTGATTGGGATCTGTTTATTATACAGCAGCAACTGTGGCTAATGACCTTATACTTGTGTCTAGTAATCGTGTACTTGCACTTAGTGATGATGCACTTGTGGCTTAGTGACCATACACTTGTGGCTTAGTGACCATACACTTGTGGCTTAGTGACCATGCACTTGTGGCTTAGTGACCATGCACTTAAAGCTTGCTGAGAGAGTAGACTGTAAATATTTCTGACCTAAAATAATGATGAGTAGATAAAAAAATATTCAAGGTGAGAAATATTCATCCATTAAAGTCTCAACTAAGTGGATTCTGGTTAACTGGAATTACTTCGTATTATAGGTAAGTCTTTTAAATAAAAAGATCCGTTTTCAACTGTTCAGGAAAGACAGTAGACTACTTATTTAGCCTTGAAATGATGAGACATTTAAAAGTTTGCCCTGATTTCCCTCTTGTTGAGTGGGTTGTAAGTCCAATTAGAAAGTTGTTGCTTATGTTAAGGTGTGTACAACACTACATATATGCATTTCACAATTAATGAAAAAAAAAGAGGGCATGAATTTGAAAGAGAGCAAGGAGGAGTATAGAGGATTTGGTGATAGAAATGATGGGATTATGCTATTATTTCAAAAGAACTTAAAAGGAATTATAAAAAGTAATTTTAAAAAACTTTGCTCTGGTGTATCCAGAAATAGCATGCCCACAAAGTGTGCCCTAAGTACTCCCTGGTTGGTGAGGGAAGGTGAGGGAGCCCTTCTCTTTCCTGAAGCTGTTATCTGACGCTTTCAGGTTCAGTTGCTAAGGGCAGCTATACCACACATAGTAATTTTCCCTCTGTTTTTGCTGAGTTCTACAAAGAACATCTCTTTCGCAGTGAGAATGAGGTTCTAAAGATTGCTTCACTTGCTATAAAACAAGTTGCCTGGGGGTGCCAATGTCTTTACTGTGAGATAGCTTATCCCAGCAGGAAAAAAAATTGGAGCCCCAGGAACTGGAATTGAAGTTTTAGATACTGGGGCAAGCTAAGAGCAGCTGAGGGGTCATCAGTTCACGGAAGGAAGTGAGGAGAGGGGGTACGTGGGGGATGGGGAGGTATCTTATCCAGTGTCTAGAGTCAACATGGCTGCCATCCAGCTCCATTAGCTGTTATTGGAGGGACGCAAAAGGCGAGCGATTAATGTGTGTGGTTACCCACAATGCCCCCTTTCTTGTCATTCTTATTTATGATTGTGATATATGATTCGTTCTGCCCTGTTCATAATTGTACTAAATGACATCCTTCATACACTTAAGTAAGGAAATAAATTTTCAATTAAAAAATTGGCACTTGTTAAAAGGAACTTAATGCAGAACAAATTTTTAGGGAAGTAAGTTTCCTTGAGACATTCATAGATCCACCCCCCTCCCACCTCCCCCCCCCCAACACTCTGGTATAGACTATAAAGAATTCAGAGAAGTGGAGATTTAGAAAGTCTCCCTTTCTTGTGTTTGTCTTCTGCTTCATTGTAAAAAAAAAAAAAAGAGGTCAAAGTGTATTGGTTTCCTGATAATAACCACAGGTGTGTGACTAAGTGTGTAGTAGAATTCCACATTTTCTATATTGCTGTAAGTAAGGAAATTTTAAGACATATTGTAGCATGTTAGCAATCACCTCTTCTTGAAGGGACTCACATGGTGAAGGTTACCACCACAGAACATCTTCATTGCTTCCTTTCTCTTCAAAAAGGAAAAGTAGAGGATCCATGGAGGCACCAGAACCCCCACTAATTAGTAAACCCTGGCCTTCTTCTCCCCATAAACTCATTTATCAGATGTGCTCCTATTTTTGCCAGTTGCTTTAAAAAGCAAACATTCTTTATCAGGAATGTCTCTATTTTAACCAATTACTTTATTGCTTCTTTATTACAAGTCAAAGGTTAGGCAAAGTCAATGCCTGCCGTCTACCTGGCTCTTAGTCACAGCGAACACTGCTGATCAAGGAAGTTTGGAACTAGGCTTCTTATTGTTTAACCTGTCATTAGCCCCCAAGTAATTATTGTAAATGCCATTTATATGTCAACCATTATGTTGAAAGTCTTCCCAAGTTCAAGCCCATGAGAGGGAAATCACCTCTCACTCGGGTTCCTCTGATAATCCTGAAAAGAGTATTTTCTTAACCTTAAATAGACATGCATAAAATGGCCCCTTCTGAGATAAAGCCCAATGTTCTGCCTGGCTATGTATAGAGATGAGTAGAAATATTAGGACTAATTATGTAGCATGTTCACTTGAATCAAAATTTCAGTTTGCATTTGATTTGAATTTTGAAACATATTTAGCTATTTGGCTATTTGTGTTGGTTCAGTCCACCAACTACACTTAACAATATATTCTATGAACCCAAATCCTCAGTGATAGACAGAAGACTGATAGGCAAAGAAACAAGAAAGGTTGGAGAGAAATAACTTAAGGGTTTGTAATGGCTCCAGTGTTCACCTAAAGAAATCTTACTCCACGTTTGAGTTTCTGTCTTGTTTTGTGCATTTTGTAAGAAAGGCCGAGGACTAGAGAGAGGCATCTGGGAATGGAGTATGGCAGCCCTTCGGGGCTCTGAACTGACCACCCTGATTCAATGTCATTATTACTTTGTTCAGATGATAGCAGTATGGCAGACCGTCCCATAGATAGTGCTGTGATCTTGGGTAACTCACTATACCTTTTATAGCCTGAAGCTTCTCATCTACTGTGTGAGAGGCCTCCAAGTATGGCCTGTAAGCATTATTTAGTACTTATTAAAAAATGGATCCTGGTGCTGTGAAATAGCTCAGTTGGTAAAAGTGTTTGCCATGTGAACATAAATTTGGTCTCTAGAAATCATCTTAGAAAGATGAGTATGGTAGCATAATCTTGTAATCCTAGCACTGGGCAGGTAGAAACAGGTGGATTCCCCCAAAACTTGCCACTAGCTGAATTGGGGAGCTCTAGGTTTACTGAGAGACCCTGTCTAAGAACTTAAGGTGGACATGTGTGCACATACACATACAATATACACACATGCACATACTCCCATGTAATATACACATACATATGCACATGCACACATACATGCATACACGTGCACACGCATACACAATGCAACATGCACACAGACACATGCATGCAATACACTCATACATATATACCCACACATGCATGCACATTTCTTGCAGTCCCATGAATTTAACCCTTATTTACTACCATCAAGTATGAGCTGGTGAATAAGCAATCTGCCTGACACACAAACAGATGTGATCTATTGATTAAGGATTGACCAACACAAGACTTGTGGTGCTGAAGAATGAGCTAGGTCATGCTGAAGTGTCAGTTTTGAATTGTTTGAGCAAGAGCTTCCATGCTGTTCACCAGTCCAATACACAGAGTCTCAGGATTTGTCTCTCTCTTTGGATTGTGAATGGTAATATCATCCTGTGCCTTCATGTCACCTTTACTCTGTACGTGTTCATCCTAATCTCTTCCATTAAGGACTCCAGTCTTACTGAATTAGGGACTAGTTAAATGGCCTCATTCATTTAACTACATACTTTAAAGGTACTACCTCTAAAGGGAGTCATGTTAAGGGATGCTTATTATTGTTTAATATGTGAGTGTATGAATTTCTGAGGGCAAAATCCAGCCTATAATATCCTTAAATAAATGTTTTGCCAAGGTCTGAATGGGTGAACTTGTAAGAACAACTCGTTTTTTGTTTTATTTATTTTTTTGTCTTATTTAAAAACAACCCCTTTTTCTTTCCTTATTCCTTCTAGATACATATAAACATGTACGGAAGATTTATTGGGCAACATACAAATAGGAAGACACTTTTTAACAATTAGGTCAAGGCTACTGGTGATTAAACCTGTGATTATAGACTCATCAGAAGGTCTAGGGATGGCACAAGGTTTTTACCTTCCTGTGGTCCCAAGCTCTCAGGCTTGATAGTTGTCCTTTGGTAGTGGAAAGGTTTCTAGGAGAGCAAAGATTTTGCTCTCAACTGCTTTTTCCATAGAAACTTTCATTTTCCATTCTTGAGTGCAGGTACACTTGAATGAGTTTGTTAAAAGTCTTTTGGTGTTAGGGACTCCAAAAGACAATGTCAGGGATGGACATTTGCTACTCCCTTCCACAGATGGGGAGACAGAGACTTCAAAACAACTTCCCTGGTCTGAACTTTGTTTTTTCCTGTCTTTTCTCCTCCAGGGCACATTGTCCACCTGTCACTCTTCAGAGTCTTCTTGCTCTTCCTTTCCTGCATCATCTGTCTTCCCCACCCATTAGCTTCGCCTGTGTGAGCCTATGCATCTGCGCATACGAGGTACTCACTCAGCTTGCTGAACTATCCTATGTATCTCCCATAGCCTGCCATCCACTGAGCTGCTGCACTGTGTTGGCCACTGTGTGTTGCCCTCTGCCCACGTGATCTCGCTCCATTCTGTATTTCTCTATACTTTTCGCCTGTTCATAACTTCACAGATTGCATGGTCAGATGATCGGCCCCAGAATGGAGAGAAAGAAAAGAAGAGATAAAACCAAGCTTCAGAGCTGAGCAGATTGCCTGGCCCCAGTACAGACCGTGCTTCCTGATTCCCTGACACAGAGTGGTGGTTCCACAAAACTTAAAAACAACCCAGACCAGATTCCAGGCTTCCTCACAGTTCTCAGAGCTCCTGGCAACTCAATGAGCATCCTTTAAAATAGTCAACTACTCAACGCTTTGCACGTTTGTAGACAGCTCCTATTTCTGAACGTCCTGTCTTCGGTTCATTCTAGTTATTTGTGATTGAGATTTGTTCCTCAGAACCTTCCCTAACCCCTCCAACTTCAAGCAGCCATCCCAAAAATCCAGTACTTTTCAAACTGTCCTTTCTAAGGCCAGATGTCACTCACAAAAGACTCTTGAAGGCAGACAGTGGAGTACTCCTTTCCCTTTATAAACTGCAAAGCTTCACTCCAGAGAGCCACACCTCACTAGCAGTATATTGTGGTAGAATGTATTACCAGCAATGATTTTCTAGGCGTACATTAGAAATCACAGCAGCCCTGAAACTTCACTCACATCTGCCCCTTCCCTCAAAAGGAAGTACTGCTGACCCCTAGGACTAATTGCTGGCCAACAAATTCCTGTGCCTGGGTGTGTACCTAGATCCCACACCTCTGGGAGTCAGGTGTGCTCTTCGGCCAGCTGAACATGGCTGTAAATTATGCTGCGCTTTCTGTCAGCTCTCTGACACTAAAATCATATTTGCTGTCAGAGGTGACAGGGGCCACAATGATGATATATTGAAGTGTTACAGAGTGACTGGGGGGACAGGCAGGGTAGGCTCCTCTTGCAGGCCTGCAGACACCTGTGTGTGGCCTGCATAGTCTAGTCACATTCTGCCTGAGAGAGTCATGAGAGAACTTCTACGTCATCCCAGCATCGCAAGCATGGCTGTATCTCCCATTGAGGTCTCTTAATAGGTTTCAGATGTTGACTGAACTCTACCTCTTAATTGTATTGTGTGACAAAATGCAAAATCCATCTCCTAATTACTTCCAAGCACCGGGTTCTAAAGCATTTTGACTGCATTCAAGCGGCTAATTTGAACTCACAGACAACAAGCTTTATTTTCTCCAAATGACTGATCATTTCTTGCCATTGTCCCGGTGATCTTCCCTCACCTTCCACCAGATGTCTCTTTGCTTTTTTCTTTTTCCCCTTTAGAAAGTAAGGTGAAGGAGCTTCTAACAGGTAAGAGCTCAGCTCTGTGCACAGGCTCTGCCCAGCCCTTAGCAATCAGTCTTTGTAGCCTTTCCTCTCTATCCTGGATTCTTACTCCATAGGTCTGGTACATACTGGCTTCTAAGACACTGTCACTGGAAATGCGTCATTCTGTCAGCAGCAGCCGCTTCATAGCCTTCCCCGGGCTGGCCATCACACCCTATACTTGATCCTTATCTTTGTAGCACCCAGGACAAATATGGACGAGCCAGAGTATGAGCTGATGCAGTCGGCTCTTTCTTGTAGCTCACGGTGAGCTATGGTGGTCTTTGTTTTGAACGGAGTGTATATTGGGCATTTGGTCTTGCACTTCATAGGCTGCGTGGTCAGAAGTCTCTTGCTTGGAGTTGGATAATTTACGACTGCTGTTCCTTGGAATCCTCAATCATCTTGCCTTTGGGTTTGTGTTTTGTAAATGAAGTCTGATGGAACAATGGTGGAGTCACTGTGGACTCGAAGCCTTGGTCCAGCATCATGTAACTATCTATGGCCTCCCTCTTTCTTCTGACCAGGGTTTTAGCTGCCTGTTTTTAAGTTCCGTAACACAAAATACTCTGATCAGCCTTCCAATCCCTTTCCCTCTGAATTCCTCTTGACTATTGCTTTTTTTCCCAGCCAAGTCTTAGCAAGAGACCCACATCTTTCTGTTGCAAAGTGTACGCCCTCCATAAGGTAGAGAGAAAAGTAGAGGGAGACAAACCGGTGAGAATTCCTCAGTCATCTTCCACTGGAGGTATGGCCCAGAAGAGTGTGGGGAGGTAGAAAGTATAAACTTTCTCCTCTTCCTTTTAAAGTGCCATCATTACATGCCTGCTAAAGTGTGACCTTCTTAGGCTTTAGTGTTTCGCTTAGCCCCTGAAGACAAGGTAGTCAATTGGGTAGGCTGAAGAGGCTCTTCTCTGTGTGGTAAGAGATCCCCCCCTTGAGTGCTGTGAGGTGGAAGACTAGCATTGAGCTGGACCACCTTAAAGGTGCATTGCTTTTTGTTAGCTTGCATTGCTGTTTCTAGAAAATGTCCTACTTTATGGTTCAACTTGACCTGGAATTCACTGTGGAATCAATGTGATGGCTCTTCTTGGCTGTCGACGTGACTACATTTAGAATGAACTAAAACCTGAATGGCTGGGCATATCTGTGAGGGATTTTCTTTTTAACTAAGCCATTTAAAGTGGGAAGATCTACTTGTAATCTGGATCTTTGAGAAGATAAAATACGCTTTTAATCCAGATCTTTTTTTTTCCCTAAACTTTTATTTTATTAACTTTTTTTTAAAAAAATTACTAGATATTTGATTTATTTACATTTCAAATGTTATCCCCTTTCCTCTTTACCCCTCCAAAAACCCCTATACCATCCTCCCTCCCCCTGCTTGCCAACCCCTCCCCCCACTTTCCTGACCTGGCATTCGCCTTCACTGGGGCATTGAGCCTTCACAGGACCAATGGCCTCTCCTTTCATTGAAAAGGCCATCCTCTGCTACATATGTAGCTGGAGCCGTGGGTCCCTCCATGTGTACTCTTTGGTTGGTAGTTTAGTCCCTGGGAGCTCTGGGAGTACTGGTTGGTACATATTGTTGTTCCTCCTGCAGGGCTGTAAACCTCCAGCTCCTTGGGTCCTTTCTCTAGCTCCTCCACTGGGGACCCTATGCTCAGTCTATTGGTTGGCTGTGAGCCATGGGTATTTTGATACCCCTTCTAAGAAGGATCAAAGTATCCACACTTTGGTCTTCCTTCTTCTTGAGCTTCATGTGGTCTGTGAATTGTATCTTGGGTATTCTGAGCTTTTGGGCTAATATCCACTTATCAGTGAGCGCATACCACGTGTGTTCTTTTGTGATTAGGTTACCTCACTCAGGATGATATTTTCTAGTTCCACCTATTTGCCTAAGAATTTCAAGAATTCATTGTTTTTATTAGCTGAGTAGTACTCCATTGTGTAAATGTACCACGTTTTCTGTATCCGTTCCTCTGTTGAGGGACATCTAGGTTCTTTACAGCTTCTGGCTATTATAAATAAGGCTGCTATGAACATAGTGGAACATGTGTCCTTATTACATGTTGGAGCATCTTCTGGATATGTGCCCAGGAGTGGTATAGCTGGGTCCTCAGGTAGGTCCTACATCTGACAGAGGGCTAATATCGAATATATACAAAGAACTCAAGAAGTTAGTCTCCAGAGAACCAAATAGCCCTATTAAAAATGGGGTATAGAGCTAAACAGAATTCTCAAGTGAGGAATACCGGATGGCTAAGAACACCTAAAGAAATGTTCAACATCCTTAATCATCAGGGAAATGCAAATCAAAACAACCCTGAGATTCTACCACACACCAGTTAGAATGGCTAAGATCAAAAACTCAGGGGACAGCAGATGCTGGAGAGGATGTGGAGAAAGAGGAATACTCCTCCATTGCTGGTGGGATTGCAAGCTGATAAAACCACTCTGGAAATCGGTTCGGAAGTTCCTCAGAAAATTGGACATAGTAATCTAGATCTTTTGAGAGGGGAAGATCCACCTTTAGAGTGGACCACACCTTCTGCTGTAAGCTTATATAAAGGACATGGAAGAAGGAAGCCTGATTACTTTCTCTTCTTGCTCTCACTACCAAGTCCATTCCTTCACTGGCATTAGAGTCTACTTCTTTGGGATTCTGGAATATACTGAAGACCAGCTGGAACATCCAGCCTTATGTACGGGACAACTACTGGATTCTTGGTACTTTCATTGGTAGACAGTCATTGTTGAACTAGTTAGACCACGGCCATTCTAATAAATCTCCCACCCCCTTCCCCTGTCTATATAGTATCTTTTAGTTTTCTTAAAATCATTTCCACTTTATTTCAGATTCATTAATGGTTCATAGGTGTGAACATGTGAGTGCTGACTTCAAATTTATGTGAATAATGAAGCAACAGTTCATACCTAAGTAACAGCCACTTACTGAGCCCTCTCACATAGTCCAGACCTTCTGGAGTCCACAGGGCTCATCTTTCATTTGTGATTCTTTTTCAACATATGTGCTTAGAATTCAAAGGAAACAGAATTGGCAGGGGATTGATTTTTATTTTATTTTATTTTATTTTTTTAATTTACATTCCAAATCACTTCCCCTTTCCCGTTTCCTCCCTCCCCGAAAGTCCCATAAGCCCCCTTCCCTCCCTCTTTTCTCCATTCAACCCCCTCTCGTTACTCTGTCCTGGCGTTCCCCTACATCCAGTCTTTCCAGGACCAGGGGTCTCTCCTTCCATCTTTTTAGAAATCTATTGATATGCGGATTGTGTCTAGGGTATTCCGAGATTCTGGGTCAATATCCCCTTATCAGTGACTGCATACCATGTGTGTTCTTTTGTGATTGGGTTACCTCACTAAGGATGATATTTTCAAGTTCTGACCATTTGCCTAGGAATTTCGTGAATTCATTGTTTTTAATTGCAGGGTAGTATTCCATTGTGTAGATATACCACATCTTCTGAATCCATTCCTCCATTGAGGGACATCTGGGTTCTTTCCAGCTTCTGGCTATTATAAATAAGGCTGCTATGAATATAGTGGAGCATGTGTCCTTATTGCATGCGGGTAAAGTCTCTGGGTATATGCCCAGGAGTGGTATAGCCGGATCCTCCGGGAGTGTCATGCCCAGTTTTCTGAGAAACCGCCAGACTGCTTTCCAGAGTGGTTGTACCAGCCTGCAATTCCACCAGCAGTGGAGGAGTGTTCCTCTTTCTCCACATCCTCGCCAACAACTGCTGTCTCCTGTGTTTTTGATCTTAGCCATCCTGACTGGTGTGAGATGGAATCTCAGGGTTGTTTTGATTTGCATTTCCCTAATGACTAAGGATGATGAACATCTCTTTAGGTGCTTCTCAGCCATTAGATATTCTTCAGGCATCAATCTAAATGGAGAGAAACTTGAAGCAATCCCACTAAAATCAGGGACTAGACAAGGCTGCCCTCTCTCTCCATATCTTTTCAATATAGTACTTGAAGTTCTAGCTAGAGCAATTAGACAAGAAAAAGAGGTCAAAGGGATACAAATTGGAAAGGAAGAAGTCAAACTATCACTATTTGCAGACGATATGATAGTATACATAAGCGACCCAAAGAACTCCACCAGAGAACTCCTACAGCTGATAAATGACTTCAGCAAAGTGGCCGGATATAAAATCAACTCAAGCAAGTCAGAAGCCTTCCTATACTCAAAGGATAAGCAGGCTGAGAAAGAAGTAAGAGAAATAATACCCTTCACGATAGCCACAAACCATATTAAGTATCTTGGCGTGACTCTAACCAAACAAGTGAAAGATCTGTATGACAAGAACTTCAAGTCTTTGAAGAAAGAAATTGAAGAAGACCTCAGAAGATGGAAAAATCTGCCATGCTCATGGATTGGCAGGATTAATATAGTAAAAATGAGCATCTTACCAAAAGTAATACACAGATTCAATGCAATCCTCATCAAAATCCCAACTCAATTCTTCATAGAGTTAGAAAGAGCAATTCAAAAATTCATCTGGAATAACAGAAAACCCAGAATAGCTAAAACTATTCTCAAGAGTAAAAGAACCTCTGGGGGAATCAGTATCCCGGACCTCAAGCTGTACTACAGAGCAATAGTGTTAAAAACCGCATGGTATTGGTACAGTAACAGACATGTAGATCAATGGAACAGAATTGAAGACCCAGAAATGAATCCACACTCCTATGGTCACTTGATCTTTGACAAAGGAGCTAAAACCATCCAGTGGAAAAAAGATAGCCTTTTCAACAAATGGTGCTGGCTCAGCTGGAGGTCAACATGCAGAAGAATGCAAATTGACCCATCCTTATCTCCTTGCACTAAGCTCAATTCTAAGTGGATCAAAGATCTCCACATAAAACCAGACACACTGAAACTAATAGAAGGGAAACTAGGGAAGAACCTTGAACATATGGGCACAGGGGAGAATTTCCTGAACAGAACTCCAATAGCTTATGCTCTAAGATCAAGAATAGACAAATGGGACCTCATTAAATTACAAAGTTTTTGCAAGGCAAAAGACACTGTCAAAAAGACAAAGCGGCAACCAACTAACTGGGAAATGATCTTTACCAACCTTACATCTGACAGAGGGCTAATATCCAAGATATACAAAGAACTCAAGAAGTTAAACTCCAGAGAGGCAAGTAACCCTATTAAAAAATGGGGTACAGAGCTACACAAAGAGTTCTCACCTGAAGGGGATTGATTTCTTATCTTTTGAAAACTAGAAGAGGGGAAACCCAGGAGTTTCTGACTGAGCAGACTGGACAAGAATCTATCAGGCTAGTCCTAGCCAGAGGCAAACATTAGCCACAAATAACTATTCGCCCTTCAAAACAGTCCCACTTGGACTGGAGAGAAAGCTCAGAGGTTAAGAACACATACTGGTATTGCTGAGAACTTGAGTTTGATTTCTAGTGCCTATGTTCACAACATGGCTGGTTCATAACCACCTATAACCCCAGCCCTAAGGAATGTGATACACTCTTTTGGTCCTTATGAGACCCCACCCCACCCTACCAATGTGGCATTCACACACACACACACACACACACACACACACACACACACACACACACTAAATCAATCCACCAATAATGAAACATAAATCTTATGAAAAAAGAACAGCCCTACTATTATTCCACGTGTCCATCAGCTTTGGCATCTGAAGATGCTGAAGGCTACCACTTTGCCTTGTCTCTCTTCCTCCCTCTACAACATAAGGGCAATGCCAAGAGACAGGGTAGCAGCAGGATGAAGCTTTGACTTTAAGATCAGAAACCTGATTCCTAGCCTTGAACACCTAGCTGAGATATTTGGCTTCAGAACTGGTTCCCTCTTTTGTGCACGAGGATGGTCAACCATACCATCTCCAGCGTGGTTGTGAGAATGAAATGAAAGGAAAATAATGCAAGTGTGATTTTTTTTTGTACATTCTGAGAGTTAAGGAGATTAAGTTCATGGATGACGGAATGGTGATGACCATGACATAATGCTGATAGAGATGGCCAGTTGCAGACTGCTTTTGCTTGTGTACACAACATTGGTAACAAAGGCATTCAGTCTTTATGGAGGGAGGTGAATTCTCCAGACACATTGCCCCCAGAAACTGGTCTTGGGAGCGTGAGTATCAGATCCCCTGAAGAATCCTAGAGCTGGATACTCCTTCCTGTGGCAGTAGAATTAGCAACTAAATCACAAGTGTCAATCAAAGTCTTAAAGACAGTTGTACATAGGTGGGTGTGAGGATCCCTGTGGCCCACCTAGAGAAAGTACTCTGCTGCCTCACTTTGAGGCAGCAGAGCTCTGTTTTCCTTTCCCTGCCTCTTTCCATGGTCAACATGAGGAAATAACTGAGCTGAAAGGCAGAGAAGGGGAAAAGGCAGAAGGCATATGGAGATTGTTAGTTTAGTGAAGTCTTCTTCAGTGACACATCCCCTCACCCCAAGGGGTAGGGAAGTAGTAGGGACTTTAGGGAATCACCAGTCATATAAGAGACTCAGTCATCTTTTCCTTCTGCCACTAAGGAGGGGCCAAACTTGGAGAAAAGTGACAGAAAGGCAGAAGGAAGGCATCCTAAATTCCTAGGGTTCAGTGACAGATTGGACAAATTGCCTGTGGGCAACAGGCATGATAAGAAACAGCTGGGTTTCAGTTGTCAATTAGGGAGGGTGATCAAATTAAAGAGTTCATTTCTCTCATCTCAGAATTTCCTCCATGACTCCTCTATTCCTCAACCTGTGTATGTCACATGAGGTGTTAGTGGTGAGTCAGTGTTCGTAGAGAAGACTATGACAGATTCAGGTGAGCCCCCATGCATCAGAAGACCCAGCAGAAGAGAAAGAAGGGGCAAATGAAAGACCAACATCAGTGGGAAGGACCGAAGAATCAAGATGCCCTTCTGTCTAAGGCCAAGATACTGAGGGGAGCAGAGAGCGGGACAAACTAGATATGAGAGTCAACTTTTGACCTGGATTGGCATGGAGTCAATGAGACATTTTAAGTAACGCTGTCCTAGATAGGGTTTCCCTTGCTGCAGTAAAACACTATGGCCAAAAGCAGCTTGGGGAGCAACTTTTCAGAGGGTGCTAGTTCTCAGCACTCAAGATAAATGACATTTAATGAACATTAAAATTGACCTAACTCCTTATAGTGACAAGAGTCTCTCAACATTGTCTACACATGGGGCTAGGAATACTGATGCTTCCAGTTGTTGACTACTGTGTATCTCAGTATGTCATGGTTTCCTGCTATTGGATACAAGAGTGACTTGGTCCTGAGGCAGCCATATTGGTCTCATATCAGAGTGCCTGCTTCACTGAGTTATGTTTAAAGGTCAGACCCCACATCTAAATGTTTGTCTACTGTCCTCACGGTCTGGAGGAATCCTGATGAAGTATTTCCAGGGAAAGAAAAGAGAGAAGCAACCGAGGAGCCCATCTCAAGAGCGGAAGGGTAGGACAATGCCTATGTTGCAAAATTAAACCTCCTTGCTGTTCTTTGCCATGTAACTGCCAGTAGGGCTTCAAATAGCTGAAATGTGTGCAACACTCTGGGGTGTGTGTCTATGGGCATTTGAATGCATCTGGACCTGGACCAGGAAAGAAAGAATCCTGCCTGGGCTGCTGAACAAGTTACCATGACACAATTACAATAGTCCAATCAAGGTCGTGATATCCAAGGACAGAGGGGTTTGCTTGATCCCTCTTTTCCATCAATCTTGCCTTTTGAGCAATATAGACCTTGTGCTTGGACATGTTACCAGTTGCTTTAATGACAAATATGGTAGGTTTTATGTCTCTGGTGCTGAATCTTTGAACTCAAGGCCAATAGGCTCCAGGCTAGGACGGATGGATGGATGGGCTCTTTACATTGACCTCTGACCTTCATCCAAAAGCCAGCATCCCCAAGGCCACCTAAGTAATTCCCTCCTCTCCTTCCAGGCCTTGATTTCTGCACATCCCCCATCTACCGACAGAACCTAAAACAAGAGACAATCTTTCTTCACCAAGCTATGATAAATTCCTAGATTCGCAGATTTCAGCTGATGGCCTTGACTTAGCTGTCTCTGCAAATGAGGGTCCCTACGCATGACAAATGGCTCTCCTCTAACTGTTTAACAACACTATTTTGCAGGCAGTGCCTTGGGATGGCACTGCCCCTGGGTTGATCATTTCCGATGGTGATGGCTGAGAATCATCAGGAAGTACCAGTAACTCCTTGCTCTGCTAGATGATGGACTCTGAATCTTTGCTTTGTGCTCCAAGATCCCTTGGCTTTCTCAATGAATATAGCACCAGAGGTTATCTGCTTTCTTCCCAGCAAGCCTAAATGTGTCACTATTAGCATATAGATTTTTTTTTATACTTTGTGATCACAAACCTAACGTCAGGTTTTCTTTTCCCAGAGAGCTGTCCATTCCCACTCCACTCCATGTCCAAATTGTCAGAACCATAATTTATTCATACTTTTGACCTCCAGGGAGGACAATATCCAAAGGGTCAGGGAGTGTTATTGGATGTCAGGAGGAAAATTCACTGCCCCAGCTCCCTTTGCAATGTTACATTTAATCAGGCTCGCATGAGTGTGGCTGAGGTCTCCCTGCTGTAATTACCCCTGAAGGGTTACCCCCTCCTCATTAGTGATTATGCAATATTTATACATTTCCCAACATCCTGAACATGGAAGACTGGTGAGGCTTGCTTGATTCTCTGTAAGCTGCTAGAAGTCTGATTTCTGTTTCTTTGTTTGAATCTCCATCATGACCTCCCCTGGGTAGCAGCAAGGAAAGACTCATGAAGCATGCAACTGTGGGTTGGATCGAGTCATTTGTGTGGGTACTTCCACAGTCACTCAAACGCAGGTTATTCTTCAAAGGCTCACAGTAAAGCTCCTTTCCTCTGGATGTCAAGGCTCAGGCAAATTCGAAGTATAACGATTTTTTTGAGAACTGTGTAGTGAGAGGTCTTGGGGGGGCTGAAAGAACAATTAATCAATGCTAAATAATAACAATAGTTATTCTCTGACTCGTGGGCAGAATAAATCCTTCATTTCTGACCTACAACAGATTTAGCTCAGATGTGTGCAGCAAAGCCTGGAGGTTCATTAGAATTCTTACCAAGTAGGTTCATTAAAATTCTTACCAAGTGTGTTCTGCATGTTTTCCAGAGGGTTTTACAGTCATTTTAGACAGCCTCGATCCAGTTCTGGAAAATTCCCCCCCTGTGTTCTATTGTGTTTTCTTCCCACCCCACCCCCACCCATGGCTGCCCAGGTCCTAATTCATTCAGACAAGGAGAAAGCCTCAGGTCCTGGGTTTTAGACTCAGGCAGACCTGTGTCTGTGCTCAGGCCCCTCCACTTGGTAACCTTAATTACATCATGCAGTCTCTCAAAGCCTTAATTTCCTCTCTTACAAAATAGGAATAAGAATTGTGACTCCTCCTAGGGCTGTTGAGAAGATATGTGATTCTGAATATATCTGAAATAAAAAACACTTTTTCTTCCTAGCTGCTGTGAGACAGGACCTGTGATGAGGCATGGATGCTTAATGAGTTCTTCTGGGCTGACATCTGGGCTGGGGCCCCTGCCTGTGTTCAAGCTTCCTAGGAATGCAGAGGCTTCCCTGGAAAGGACAGGAGAGGCACTGACAACTGGGGTTGGGGAAGAGGTGGAGCTAGAGAAAGAAAAGGTAAATAAAATGAGAGTTCTTTGGAGAGCATCCTTCCTATGATCCTTTCCCCCAAATTTACCATGACTCTGAAGCATTAAAAACTGTGATTCATGTGCCTAGATCCTTTGTAGATTCTGGTGAAGACCTGAGAGCCTTGGATCCTGGAGATGACAGGCAACAAAGAGGGAAGGACACAGAGGTCCTTCAAGGCTCAGGCTTTAAAAGGTGGCAGGTAAGCTGCAATAGAGGGTTGTCGTTCAGTGCAATGCTCCCTCAGTTAGGGTTTAGGACAGTGCAACGTTTCAATGGCATGCTGTAGACAATTGCTATGTCAAATGTTTCCATGATCTCTTTACCCACATGAGCTGCTCAAATCTCTCACTAAAACCAAGACTGGGGGAGCATTGTGCCCTTGGGAGGAACTGTCAGTACAGAGGTGTCAGTAGCTCCTGAGGGATGGGTCATTAAGAAACAGACTCTACGGAACACACATGGTATGCAGTCACTGATAAGTGGATATTAACCCAGAAGCTCGGAATACCCAAGACACAATTCACATATCAATTGATTTCCAAGAAGAAGGAAGGAGAGACCCCTGGTCCTGGAAAGACTGGATGTAGCAGTGTTGGGTAAATACCAGGACAGAGAAGCAGGAGGGGGTTGATTGGGGAACAGGGGGAGGGAAGAGAGCTTATGGGACTTTTGGGGAGGGGGGAACCGGGAAAGGGAAAATCATTGGGAATGTAAATAAAAAATATAGAAAAAAAAACAGACTCTACAATGAATTCTCATATCTTCTTACCAAGACAGGGCTTGGGTGGTCATATATGCCTTATACATTCATGGGTGTAAGTTTTCACACTGTTTGCTTTTTAATTCAATTAAAAACTATTGCACCTATAATAGTTTCTGGAAGCCTGAGGAGTGAAAAGCTACTCTGCCTTGACATCTTGGATCTAGAGAGCCCAACAAGAGCCTCTCTTTCCCCCTTAGCTCCCTGTTTGTGATGTCCTTCCCTCATCTCCGAAGGTATGCACCTCACCAGATCTTCCAGATCCAGTTCAGGCAATTTTCCCTATCTTCCAGCCATGGCCAAAGGGTGTCTCTTGGCTCCACATGGCTACTTCAGCTGGAGCTGTCCCTTTTTTGTGGCATATGACATTTTCTGCAGGGCACAACGACAAGAGTAGACCTGTGGTGTTCACAACGCATGCACCTGGGATCTGGCTCACAATTTCCACTCATCACCGTGGGTGATGACTTCCGTGCCACCTTAATAGACGTCTCAAAAATTATCCTGTCTTCCTTTTCACTTCCCACCCTTGTTCAAACACGTGTTTTCCAGTGTGGCAAGCATTTCAGCTTTCCAAAGTAAACAGCTCTTTGCACTTGAACTACAGCATCAACTACTGCTATTTAACAGAACTTCCTGTAGTGGCAGGAATCATGTAAGTTGTGCTGTCCAAGGGCTACAGGTGTTATTGAGTACCCACGAGTGGCCAGTGCAACTGATGACTTGACTATATAATACTATCTAATTTTGATTGTTTAATATTTAATTAAAATAGCTCCAGATGACTTTTAATTACCATCCTCACATCTTAGGCATAGATGTTGATAAGCAGAAATTTTTACACATGAGTGGTGTCTCACTTCTGGCTCCACAGCCTGTTTCTACAGATATAGCCTTCGAGGGCACATAACCAAACACGTAGCTCATCAGAATTCCAACTTAGCCCCCAGTGAGGAGGCACAAATCATGGCACACCAAAGGTCAGGTGCTTTTTGTTTTTTGTTTTTTGTTTTTTTTTTATCTTTAGTACCAATACTTAGGATAGTGCCTTTCAAAGAATATGTGGGTAATAATATTGGAAGAAGAAATGAGTGGGGATTATTATGAAGTAAGCAGAAATTTCCAGAGACTATGCTACCACTGTGAATTTTAATAACAGGTAATATTTGTGGGGAGGACATCAGGAGATTGGGAAGAATTCATTCAGTAAATACAAACTGAAAGGAGCCTCCTGGTAATTTGTGACCTAAGTCTCTTCTCCTTTACAGCAAAGATATGTTGAAATCCTAATCTTCAGCAATCCAGGATACAGCTTTCTTGACTGTCACTCCATATGTAATTAGTTTGGATGAAGTCTTCCTAGAATAGGATGGTCTGTGGTGTGATGCCCCAAAGCATGTCACCCAAGTATGCTTACTCAATACTGGGGACTTGGCGTCTAGCACAAGCGTGACCCTCAAGGTTTTCTAGGATGAGAAATGAGCAAATCAAGACAAAAGGGCTCATGAGACTCCTCCTCTCCCTGGGGACCTATAGGTAGCTAACAGTTTCTGGGGAAGGAACATATATTTTCTCCAATGCTGCAAACCATTGGCAAGCTACTCATGCTCCTAAACACAATATCCCACCCATGTCTCTAAACAGCCCTTGTGAAACTTATTGGAACACATGCATGTACACATGCACACACACACACACACACACACACACACACACACACACACACACACGCGTGCACACACACGCACACACCCACATAGGCATGCACCATAAAAATTAAAGGAGTGATCTTTCTCTCTCTCTCTCTCTCTCTCTCTCTCTCTGTTTTTTTTAATTTTATTTTATTTTCTAAGTTTTTTTAATTTACATTCAAAATCATTTCCCATTTCCCATTTCCTCCCTCCCCGAAAGTCCCATAAGCCCCCTTCCCTCCCTCTTTTCCCCATTCAATCCCCTCTCGCTTCTCTGTCCTGGTATTCCCCTACATCCAGTCTTTCCAGGACCAGGGGTCTCTCCTTCCATCTTCTTGGAAATCTATTGATATGCATATTGTGTTTAGGGTATTCCGAGATTCTGGGTTAATATCCCTTTATCAGTGACTGCATACCATGTGTGTTCTTTTGTGATTGGGTTACCTCACTAAGGATGATATTTTCAAATTCTGACCATTTGTCTCTGTTTGTTTTTTGAGACTGGGTTTCTCTGTATAGTCCTGGCTGTCCTGGAACTCACTCTGTAGACCAGGCTGGCCTCGAACTCAGAGACCCACCTGCCTCTGCCTCCCAAGTTCTGGGATTAAAGGCGTGAGCCACCACTGCCTGGCGGGAGTGATTTCAAAGAGGAAGGAAACCAGTAGGAATGAGAAGGGAACACTAGACAGCAATGGGTAAATATGACCATGCATGCATCAAGACTGTGTATGGAACTGGTAGAGTGTAGGACAGAATCCTGGGTCTGTCCCGTGTGTGTAGCCTGATGCTTCTTAGGGAGGGGTATCTGAAGTGCCTGAGTGTGACTATTCATATTGTTTTTGTCCTTTGCATCTCAGATAAATGAGGAAGCAGGCTGAGCTGGGGTCCTTGGGATCTGCTACTGACTTCACAGTTCTGAGTCTCCTCCTTCCATTTGCTGACTGATTGGAGAGACAAGTCAAGGCTGTATTTCAAGGACGGTGGCACTACTGCTCCAAGGACAGAATGGAATATGGTGAGACTTAGTATGTTAGGTATATTTGCTGCTGCCTAGAGAAGGTCTGAGCATTCCTAAAGAGCTTGAGTGGACAATTACCAACCAAATGATGGGCAGGCAGCACCTCCACCAACAACAGGAAAGCCTCAAGAGAAACAAAGAGCAAGAACAGCTTCTTCTGAACACAGTGATCCCCCAGCCTCCCTCAAACAGAACAGACCCAAACCCTTCACATCTCCATTCTGTGGCCCTGGGCTTGATCAGGACGCATTGCAATCAGATTTGAGCAGGGTTTCCATGTGTGGCTTTTTTTCTGTTCATCTTTGTGAACATTTTCAATTTCCCCAGGCATTATTTCCTTGGTTGGCCACCTCTGGGGAGAGGAATGGTGACCGGGTAGCCTTCACCTAGAGACAGAAGGCTGAACACGGAGGTGATTTCTCCAGGCTGCCTGCCATCAGTGTCCTGCAGCTACCACAGGAGCGGTGACTCCAGTCTAACCTGGACGGCAGACTGCACAGCTGCTGCTCGTCTGTCCTCTCCTCCCATGGCTTCCTGCTCCTGATCTCTGACCATCTGTGGTAGGGCCCGTGGGCGGCTCTCGTCCTTGAGTTTATCCTGGGTGAGCAGCCCGGCTCTGTGAGATAGAGCCGTGGCCTCTCTCTTCCTCCCCAGGAATATTTATGGGTTCAATTTCTACAATTTACATCTTTCATTTGATATTCCAGCTTTCTTTCCCTAAGGCTTCCAGTGTTATTCATGTCAGAAGGGACGTCTTATTTCCCAAATGTCTTTTGCATTATTAGTTTCATTTATTATTTTTATGTTTTTCTATTGGGTCTACTACATACAGATTATTTCCTTTGGATAACCCAAGCAGCTTGCAATGAACTGGGGGTTGGCAGTTTTCAACAGAAACTATGCATGTAAAATCAGTCCCAATTAGCTCCTCTACTATCCCCAAAAATGTCCGTGTAGATGCTGTCATGCTATCAACTCTATTCTTGTCTGTTCAGGACAGTGAGGACTTCAAAGGGCAAAAGTCAAGTCTTACCTTCTTGGAGAGCTGAAAGGCCCTTCTTTCATCCCCATTTGTCTTTGATGCTCCCTAGGATCTGAGAAGCACCACTGTGCATAGATGCATACAGATATTTGTAGCAGTGCTACCCACAACAGCCAAGTTGTGGGATCAACATAGGTGTTCATACACAGAGGAATGGATAAAAGCAATAAATGTCACACACATGCAAACACACACACACACACATTTTACTCATCCATGAAGAAGAATGAAATTACATTGTTTGCAGAAAATTGGATTCTACTGGAGATTATCAAATTAAGTGCATTAAATCAAACTCACAAAGACAAATATTATATTCTCTTTCATCTATGAATCCTAGGTTTTGTATGGATATTTGAAATCATGTGATATATACACATATATGTTATATATGTTATATATGACATAAAACTAGAAGTGAAAGTGCCTAGAGGAGGAAGGGGGACTGGTGGGTGGTAGGAAGAGAGAAAGGGGGAGTGGAGCAGAGCATCGGGAGAGAATATGCTCAAAGTATATTGTATACTTGGATGAAACTGCTGTTATGCAACCCAGTTCTATGTAAAATGAATATATGCAAATGGAAAAATTTGGTTGTTTTAAAATAGATCAGCAAACTGATTTCTTCTGGCCCTTTAAAGCCATGAAAAGTACATGAAATAAAGTGAAACCCAAGAGAGTATCTGTGAACCCTACAACATTGAGAGGATGCTTTTTTGAGGTCACACCTTGTAGCGATAGTCATCATGGGCCTCATGTCACTTTCAGAATCAGCACGACTCTTGGACAAAAGCCACTTTTCTGTATTTGTACTTATGAGACAAATAGTGGATTACCGAGAGAGTAAATAAACTCTCACTTGGGCTTGTAAGGGTCTGTGTTGTCCCTTGAAGGGGTTCTGTTTGGGGGCAGGAAGATTGTCGAGGTCCTCAGGGTCCTGTGCTCTGGTGACTCAGAAGCATCACAGTGACTGTATCAGTAGTTGCTGAACTATGAGGTCTTCACTGGGACGTCCGTTGTCTGGCCACCTGTGTGTCCTCTGCCTTGCCCCTGTGTCGTGTATTAAGGATACCCAATGCTTCCTGCATCTACTTCACCACTCCACCTCTCTCCGTCTGACTTTTTAAAGAGTAACAAGGTATTAGCATAGTGGCATATAGGGACAGGGTGCTCCTGAGTTAGGGACAGCTCCATGCATCAGATGCTTCATTGCTAGCCCTCCTGCTACTTGACCTGATCACCAAGTCCTCTTCAAAACATGCTTGCCCTGCGAGGTACTAAAGTATTGAGGGAGCTACATATAAGTCCATGTTTCCATGGAAGCCCTGGCTCACTTCAAGTTGACTCTGTCTCATCTTTGAGTGGGCTCAGGTTCATGAACCACAATATTCAAAAGGCTACAGACACTCAAGTACTCCAGAAGATGTTGAAAACCATATATGACTAAGTATTGTATCTGGCAGACACTTGGTGCTCAGTAAGGTGTGTAAAATCCGTGTGAGGATGTTCCTAAATATGAATGGACACACCTTGTCTTAGTGTTTCAATTGCTACGATGAAACTCCATGACCAAAAGCAGAATGGGGAGGAAAGGGTTTATTCAGCTTATACTCCCACCATTTATCCAGTGGTCCACCATTGAAGGAAGTCAGGTCAGGCATTCAAACAGGACAGGAACTTAAATGCAGAAGCTGATGCAGAGGCCATGGAGGGATGCTACTTACTGGTTTGCTTACTGGCTTACTTTACTTTCTTGTAAAACTCAGGACCACCAGCCGAGGGATGGTGCTACCCACAATTGTCTAGGCCTCCCACCATCAATTGCTTATTAAGAAAATGCCCCACAGCCAGATCTTATGGAACATTTTCTCAACTGAGGTTCTCTCCTTTCAGTACCTCTAGCTCGTGTAAAGTTGACATAAGACTTATCAGCACAGCCACAAGCTTTCTCATTCAGCATTTTGGTTTTAGAAGCTTAGTTGATAAAAAAAAATACTAAATTTTTGTTTTATATGCCATCTTTTCAGGGACTATGTTTTGGAAGTTAATTGTTTTTATATTACCCAAGTGAAAATAATGAGAAATTGCCTGTTATTTGAGCTGATTTAACTGAATACACAACTTGGGTCAGACACATCAACAAATCAGAAATGATAGCAATTTGGTAAACATGCTGTGTTCATTTCCCAGGTGATAGCAAATTAATAACAACTGAAAAGAGGAGGTGGGGTTTTTAAAATATATGTTTGTTTTGACAAATATTATGCATGGATTTTAATGTCCTTTTGGACTCAGACTTCTGTTGAAGCTTAGCAATGTGTTTCTGCATTTATTACTTCACATTCAATGAACAGCAAGTCTCTGAAACATACATTCTAATTTTATGACTGTAATGCTATTACCATTCAGTCTGCTATGGGGTCTTTCAGTGATTTCTTCAATTAAAAAATGCTCAGTGTTCTATTAACCTTTTGTCTACTGCACCATCCTTCATAGCACCAGTGCCTAAAATGACAAGCCATGTATTAAAAGGGGCAGACAGTACTGCGAGCCACCCCAAGTCCTCTGTTATTAGAGAAATGAACTATCATCTTTTCATTAAAAATATGAGGCAGTTTGTCATATCCACAGATACTGGAACTATCTCAAATCTCTTTGTTCTAAGACACAAGAAATAATTCCCAACACACAATATCCTTCAGCCAACCTAGGTGTTCTGTTCCCATGGGAAGAGCTTCTCACAGAAGCAGAAACTATGTGGTAGATGTCTGTGATCTGCTCTCTCTCTTACTTTCAAATCTTAGAAGAATCTTTCTGTAGTGAGCAATTGGTCATGGTACAAATGTTTACCCCAGCTCAGGAGGTGAGCAGGGATATATATCAAAATCCAGCCTCACTGTTAACTTTGGAGTATTAGGTGCCAGTCACCAAGAATCAATAATATGACTTTGGATTTCCAGAACCCTTAAGAATTCCATTTATTTCCCATTCCAAAATAAGCACAAGGGAGAAGTACCAAGGACAGTTCTTTTGAAACTATACCTTGCTAATGTTGATTTGAGTGTAGGAGTGTGTTGGGCTGTGACAATGTTAAGCTATCAAACTGCACCTGGTAGATCTCTGTGGAACCTTCTAGACAACTATAGGTGTGGCCTGATCCAATAGAGGAGAGTGAAATATTCTAGTTCGCCTGTTCTGTGCCCTCCCCCACCTAAGAGTCACAGATACCCCAGTCAAGATCCACCCATGGGGGTAGGGGGGATCAGCTTCTCATCCAACATTTATAGTGCCATGGTGATTGGCACTGGGTTTTGGCATCACCTGTGAGTTCTGTGAAGTGCTCCTTTCCTTCATGTCCAAATGAGCACATTACCCAGGCTATGCATTTAGCTTTTCCAAACTCTGCCATCTTTCTTTTGAAAGAGACAAAAATGCCATGCCACTGACTTCCGTGGGTCAGCTGTTGTAGGGCATGGTTTGGTGCAGGAGTTGATAAAGATGTCATTCTGTTTAAGTTAGTACTCTGTAGAATACTAGCTCTATACATCTATTAAGTTGGTTATAACAGAATTCACCTCACGAGGAAGGAGGTTAGGGAGAAGGGCGGGAGGCCAAGCAAGGGTAACAGGATTTGAATATGATTTGGGAATACATTATGAACACAAATAGTTATGTCATAATGAACTCATGTATAATTAATAAATGCTAATTGAAAGAATTCATCTCATGAAGGTACTGTGAGGGCTTAATGAGATTATCGTGGAAATACTCGGCCTATCATGTAGTTATGCTCAAATAAAGAGCATCTACTGTCATTTTCAGTCGTTGTGTGCACACATCTGCTTCTATAACACTTTGAGACTCCCTTGAAGTAGAATTTTAATGATTGGTTAACGATGGAGGCAGAAGTTTAGTGGGGAATGCCAGAGAGCTGCGCAGAGCTGCGGAGCCCACACCGAGAGCCGTGGCTTTCAGAGTGTACTTTCCTCCATCACTGCTTTGGTTCTTCCTTCTGCCTCCCGCCTCCTGCCTGGATGCTCAGCTCAAAATGAGTCCCTGCCCTGTGAAGCTCACACTTCATTTGCTCCATGTCTGATCTTCCTTTCTGTCTCTGCTCCACTCCGACCACTCATTATGCTAATTACCCCATCCCTTTTCAACTTCCTTCAGGGCTCAGCTCCACCAATCTTACCGCATTCTTGTAAAAATATTCATTGATTCATTCCTTCGGTTACTGTTTTGAGATGAGATTTTATTACCTAGCCAGGGTCTATGTAGTCCAGCCTGACTTAAACATGCAATATTCCTGTCTCAGCCTGAGTGCTATGATTACATATGCGTGCTCCCGTAACCAACCTATTTCACCATGTTCTTGACCACTATCGTCCATCTAGTGTCCTGCCCAGTTACTACTGGAACTAACTCTTAGTTCACAAAGGCTAGTTGTTATCATTTCAGAAAAAGTTTAAAACAGTTGACATCACTGATAGTTTGAAATCATCTATGCTGGGGATATTTGTCCTCTGAATATCTCCCGGCTCCAGAAATGAGAGTGTAATTTCTGGTTCTGGAGAGTCTGTTATGATTTATAGCACATCACTGTTACCACCTTAACATTCCCGATTTCTTTTTCCTTTCTAAACCAAAGTTCTTGAAAAAGTGATACATTTTTCCATCTCCTTTCTCACCACTACCCAAAACAAAACAAAACTTAGCACTAAAGTCAGAAATGATCTCAGTCCATCTGAGCTCAGGTGTCTGACCTTCTCTTCTGCATAAACATGTTTCTGGCTGCTGTGACCTACTGTCTCTCTGGTCACTCATTGTCATTCCTCTGGGTTCCGAGGTGTTGTCCTTGTGCTACTTTAGACTCACATATCAGATGCTATCTGTGCTTCAATTCTTTATCCCTGTCAGACTGAGCTCCAGTTGCCTACTGAGATAAAGAAACGTGCCTCCACTGGCTTTTCTGTATTGTCTGTGGGTCTGTCTGTCTATCCATCTGTCCACTCCTTTTCACTCCACTTTTTGGCATTAACCTCCCCCCCCACACACACAGGTAAGATGGCAGCAGGAGTCCTTATGTCTCAGAAATTTTGAGGTGGGGAATCACAGAGTAGAATACTTTAAGTTGAACTTTCAAATGTTAGATTTGTCTTGAATGTGACAGATTCAAGACTTGTAGTATGCATAGACCAGTATTGTAAAGATAACACATCCTATTATCCACAGATCAGGGTCATCTAAAGAGCCACACAATCTTGAACCTAATATATTGTTTTCTCTGTCTGTTCTTCCTTCTCTGAAAGAGTATGGATCAATATACCCTAGCACAAATCAGCTATGCTCCAAGCTAGAAATCTTCAAGTTTCGTCTTTTACTTCACCTACACCATCAAATTGTTCAAGTTGTCTAACTTTGAAATAGCTCTTGAGTAAGTCCTTTGCTTTTTTGAATACACTAATTAAAATCCTGAGCTCACCAGAGATCCTTTTTCTTGCTGCAAAGAAACCATGCAAGCTTTGCCGTTGAAACACACACACACACACACACACGCACACGCACACGCACACACACACACACACACACACAGTGGCCTGGTAGATTTGCAGGCACAGATGTTCTCAAAACATTGAGGAAAAGCCTCTTCTGTATAAGCCTAGTCACTGTGACTGTAATAGTCTCTGTTTTCTCGGCAAGCAGTGACTGTATCATAAGGCATAGGATAAGCGTTGTTTGTGAAATGCCAACCAACTAAAGAGATAGTAATTGAACATGATAAGATCTGTAGCCCAGTGAGGTTTGTTTCTTTAGTTTTTAATCTGGAACCATTTTATGAGCTTTTGGTTCCTTTTAGGTGTGGCAACAAGTAGATGCTTACTTCCGATGTTCCAAAGCCCCAGCCCTCAGGCCACTGCTGTCTTCAGTGCTGCTCAATGGAAAATGTCTCCTTTGGAAAAAAAAAATCACCAGTGAAGAATGGCAGACATTCCTCCCAAGACAACAATATTCTCTCTTTCAAGAATTTGAGATTAACATTCAATCAACTGCTCTTAGGACTAGCTCTAATGTAAAACCATAAGCAGACATAAATTGCTTTGGCTTTGGGGGCTACCATTTTGAGATAGTGGTCAAGGTTTGACTCCACAGGCATCTGAAAAGGTAGTCTCTGCTAGCTGTTGTGACACCACTCAGGAGACCAGCACTCAACAAAGGGAACGCTGACTTGTCCAGTATGGGCTGCATGACAAGACCCTGTCTTTAGAAAAAGGATTTACGGAGCTGGAGAGATGGCTCAGGGGTTAAGAGCCCTGACTGCTCTTCCAGAGGTCCTGAGTTCAAATCCCTGCAACCACATGGTGGCTCACAACCATCCATAATGAGATCTGATGCCCTGCTCTGGTGTGTCTGAAAACAGCTACAGTGGATAAAATACTATTGCAAGTATGCGTGTGCGGTCAATTTGTAAAGCCTTCGTGGCAGGCAGTTTGGCAACAGCTTTCTCAATTAAGAATGTATTCCTGGTCCTGGTTGTTTCACTTTGTGGAGTCCATGTAAACCCTTAATTATTTCAGAATGTACTTTTATTTTCTGCATGAAGCCAGAATGCAGTTTTTCTTTCTATCCAGTGGCAATTAAGTCGCTCTAAAGTCTCCAGTGACTAGGACATCTATGCCCAGTTGCTGTCAAAGAGTGAGTGGTTCTTACTCTCAAGCCTGCTTCTGAACTTTGAATTTTGTACTTCCATTGATCTGTCTGCCTCAATCTCACGAGGCCCAGACCAGCACACACTAAGAAACCTCTATGAGCTCAGAACCTTGTGCTTATATGTATCCTCTGTCAGGACTCTGGGCTGGGAGTGAACTTGCCTTCTTGCACCTCGTGTTTTCTTGTCTGCTCTCTTATGGAAGTGTTTCCGTCCCAACAGTGATGTTGTATCTGAAGGGCACATCAGCATCCCTGGTTGGTGAGCTCTTTGAGTCGGGGCAGAATCTTACATTTCCCACACTTCTCACTTGTGCCTCACTCGAGCACATGACATCAGCAAGCAAGTACGGAACGAATGAAGAACATGTGAAATTCCAGTTTAGCCGTTCAACAGCACCTTTGTATTCTTTTTTTACAATCCTGTGTCCACTCTCACCCTTTCACTATTTGTCACTAAAATGAAGATAATCATCCTGGTGTCATAAGGAGAGCATAGAAAGTAAAGTAAAAGATACTCCTAAGCTTTCCTAGCATGGACCTGGTGTGTAGGAATGCCTCTGCAAAAAGACTCGCTCATTCATACACACAAGAGCCATGCTAATCGGGCATATATAAGAGCTGACATTCACTCACTCTTCTCTCCATTATATAAGAGCTGTCATTGACTCATTCTTCTCTCCATGAACGTGAACTTGCCCATGTAGAATTATCTTCTATAATAGCTTCTTGATCTGGAGACTACATATTCCTACTAATTGGTTCTAGATGACTTAAAGCAAAGTAGGATCCAAAATGTCCTTAATCCAAACTCCTTGGGATCCTTAATCCAAACACACACACACACACACACACACACACACACACACACACACACACACACACACAGAGAGAGACACACACACACATCTGTGTATGGGTTTACATATTGTGTGTGTCTGTATGTGTAAGTTGACTTGTGTTTATGTGTATATACACATATGCATATATACATGTGTGGGTGTGGATTCTTCTTTGTTTTCAGAAGAAACCACAGAGTGCATATTCTAAAGACCCAGAGACAGAGTTCAGGGTATGACCAGGTAAGTGGTCTATGTCATCCCTCATCCCTCCCCACCCCACTCATTTTTCTGATTTCCTCTTTTCCCACACTTTCTGCTTTCTCCAGAAGATTTAGAGTTGGTATATTTCTGTGACAATTTCCAGAGATGGAAAGATGAGCTCCTTCTTCCTCCATAGGCATGAGAGACCATATTAGCTTGATAGGAGTGGCAAGTGCGATAGGTAATGGGTGTAACTATGAGAATGGAGAGCTTGCTAGGATTCCGCCTGCTCCCACACCAGACTTTCCACCATTCTGCTCCTACAGCCTGATGTTATATGACTGTCTATCTACATGTCTGTTTTCTCTCTAGATAGAAAATTCTCCAAAGGAAACAAATGTTCATTTGTTATCCCCAGGTAGCTGGAATATAGTGGACACTCAGCAAACACTTCCTTCATATTCTTTAATAATGAATAAACACCCAGTGTATTTTGTTGACTAATAGTTGTGTTTTCTATAATACTAATATGTTCATATCACTCAGCCCTTGTAGGACACAGGTGAGCATATGTTCCAACCCTAAATGGGCTGATAGACATGTTCTTGGGTATCAGTGCAGCTGTTAGTGGCTTCCCTCTCTTCTCTAAGACAGCCACATGAAGCATTTCATCCTGACTTCTAGTACCTATGAAGTTGTAGGTCTTTGATAGAGTATCCTCATTCCTGTCCCCCAGATAAGTAATATTCCTTATCCCATGCTGTTTATTGCACTTCAAAGGTACTTCAAGGATAGGGGATCACAGGGGAAGATCCAAGGTGATTAGAATAAGCCAAGGGAGATAAAATCCTGCTGCTTCTAGGTATGTGACTCTGTGCTATGATGCCACTGTCTTTTAGGTCGCATTTAAAGTGAAGCAGGGACCCATTCCAAAGAGTTGCCACATGTGGGATGTTAAGAATAGTGCCTGAGTGTGAAGCTGATGTTTGATAAATGTATCATTGTTTAAACTACACCAAGTTGTGTGTCAGCAGTTATGCTGGAGTAAATGAAAGGAGAGGGTAGCAGCTGAAGCCTCACCTTTCTGATTCTGGAAATCCCTTTGTTTTAATGATAAGACCTTCCTTGGGGGTGGGGGCTGGAGAGATGGCTCAGTGGGTAAGAGCACTGACTGCTCTTCTGAAGGTCATGAGTTCAAATCCCGGCACCCACAGGGTGGCTCACAACCATCTGTAAAGAGATCTGATGCCCTCTTCTGGTGTCTGAAGACAGCTACAGTGTACTTACATATAATAAATAAATAAATCTTTTTTTTAAAAAAAGACATTCCTTGGGTTCATTCAGGCATCAAGGGCGTGGGGTAATTTAATGTACATGCCTCTTTTCCAAGTCTGTAATCACAGCACACACAAGTTCTGAACTAGATCAGTGAGTGAAAGAGATTATTTGGAACCTCTTATGGTTTTGGATCTGAACAAGGTTCTGGAGATAGAATGATTTTCATATTGATCATGCAGTGCACATCGATTGAACACCTACTGTCTGCCAGGGGATACAAAGATGAATTACATATAAATCCTGTTCCCGAGGAGTTCCTGATCTACTTAAGAAAACAACTAAACCCCTGAAGAAATAGAAGTTGTCATTGGAAGTCTTCCAACCAAAAAAAGCACAGGTCCAGATGGTTTTAGTGCAGAATTCTATCAGACCTTCAAAGAAGACCTAACACCAATACTCTTCAAACTGTTCCACAAAATAGAAACAGAAGGAACACTACCCAACTCGTTCTATGAAGCCACAATTACACTAATACCAAAAGCACACAAAGATCCGACAAAGAAAGAGAATCTCAGGCCAATCTCTCTTATGAATATCGATGCAAAAATACTCAATAAAATTCTTGCCAACCGAATCCAAGAACACATCAAAACGATCATTCACCACGATCAAGTAGGCTTCATCCCAGGGATGCAGGGATGGTTCAATATAAGGAAATCCATCAATGTAATCCACTACATAAACAATCTCAAAGAAAAAAACCACATGGTCATCTCATTAGATGCTGAGAAAGCATTTGACAAAATTCAGCATCCTTTCATGCTAAAGGTCTTGGAAAGATCAGGAATTCAAGGCCCATATCTAAACATAGTAAAAGCAATTTACAGCAAACCGGTAGCCAGCATCAATCTAAATGGAGAGAAACTTGAAGCAATCCCACTAAAATCAGGGACTAGACAAGGCTGCCCTCTCTCTCCATATCTTTTCAATATAGTACTTGAAGTTCTAGCTAGAACAATTAGACAACAAAAGGAGGTCAAAGGGATACAAATTGGAAAGGAAGAAGTCAAACTATCACTATTTGCAGACGATATGATAGTATACATAAGCGACCCAAAGAACTCCACCAGAGAACTCCTACAGCTGATAAACGACTTCAGCAAAGTGGCCGGATATAAAATCAACTCAAGCAAGTCAGAAGCCTTCCTATACTCAAAGGATAAGCAGGCTGAGAAAGAAGTAAGAGAAATAATACCCTTCACGATAGCCACAAACCATATTAAGTATCTTGGCGTGACTCTAACCAAACAAGTGAAAGATCTGTATGACAAGAACTTCAAGTCTCTGAAGAGAGAAATTGAGGAAGACCTCAGAAGATGGAAAAATCTGCCATGCTCATGGATTGGCAGGATTAATATAGTAAAAATGAGCATCTTACCAAAAGTAATACACAGATTCAATGCAATCCTCATCAAAATCCCAACTCAATTCTTCATAGAATTAGAAAGAGCAATTCAAAAATTCATCTGGAATAACAGAAAACCCAGAATAGCTAAAACTATTCTCAAGAGTAAAAGAACCTCTGGGGGAATCAGTATCCCGGACCTCAAGCTGTACTACAGAGCAATAGTGTTAAAAACTGCATGGTATTGGTACAGTAACAGACATGTAGATCAATGGAACAGAATTGAAGACCCAGAAATGAATCCACACTCCTATGGTCACTTGATCTTTGACAAAGGAGCTAAAACCATCCAGTGGAAAAAAGATAGCCTTTTCAACAAATGGTGCTGGCTCAGCTGGAGGTCAACATGCAGAAGAATGCAAATTGACCCATTCTTATCTCCTTGCACTAAGCTCAATTCTAAGTGGATCAAAGATCTCCACATAAAACCAGACACACTGAAACTAATAGAAGGGAAACTAGGGAAGAACCTTGAACATATGGGCACAGAGGAGAATTTCCTGAACAGAACTCCAATAGCTTATGCTCTAAGATCAAGAATAGACAAATGGGACCTCATTAAATTACAAAGTTTTTGCAAGGCAAAAGACACTGTCAAAAAGACAAAGCGGCAACCAACTAACTGGGAAATGATCTTTACCAACCTTACATCCGACAGAGGGCTAATATCCAAGATATACAAAGAACTCAAGAAGTTAAACTCCAGAGAGGCAAGTAACCCTATTAAAAATGGGGTATAGAGCTAAACAAAGAGTTCTCACCTGAAGAATATCTAATGGCTGAGAAGCACCTAAAGAGATGTTCATCATCCTTAGTCATTAGGGAAATGTAAATCAAAACAACCCTGAGATTCCATCTCACACCAGTCAGGATGGCTAAGATCAAAAACACAGGAGACAGCAGTTGTTGGCGAGGATGTGGAGAAAGAGGAACACTCCTCCCCTGCTGGTGGAATTGCAAGCTGGTACAACCACTCTGGAAAGCAGTCTGGCGGTTCCTCAGAAAACTGGGCATGACACTCCCGGAGGATCCGGCTATACCACTCCTGGGCATATACCCAGAGACTTTACCTGCATGCAATAAGGACACATGCTCCACTATGTTCATAGCAGCCTTATTTATAATAGCCAGAAGCTGGAAAGAACCCAGATGTCCCTCAATGGAGGAATGGATTCAGAAGATGTGGTATATCTACACAATGGAATACTACTCTGCAATTAAAAACAATGAATTCACGAAATTCCTAGGCAAATGGTCAGATCTTGAAAATATCATCCTTAGTGAGGTAACCCAATCACAAAAGAACACACATGGTATGCAGTCACTGATAAGGGGATATTGACCCAGAATCTCGGAATACCCTAGACACAATCTGCATATGAATAGATTTCTAAGAAGATGGAAGGAGAGACCCCTGGTCCTGGAAAGACTGGATGTAGGGGAACGCCAGGACAGAGAAACGAGAGGGGGTTGAATGGAGAAAAGAGGGAGGGAAGGGGGCTTATGGGACTTTCGGGGAGGGAGGAAATGGGAAAGGGGAAATGATTTGGAATGTAAATTAAAAAAATAAAATAAAATAAAAAAAGAAAACAACTAAAGAAATCTTCAGTCTTGATCCAAGAATTGTATAACGGATTAGCAGGTCCTGCATGGGGTGGAGTGGAAGGCTGTTCATGATTCTTACCTTGTGAGCAGTGATGACAGAACTACTTCAGGGAAGGGAGAAGTCAGCTCTTTGAGGTGATAAGAGAAGGTGCCCCAAAGCTTCTCAGGATGGAACCTGGACCCAAAGAAGGAGAGGATCCTGGGGGAGCAGTGGGGAAAACAAAACAAACAAAAAACAACAAAACGTGTACTGGAGACTGAGTAGGCTGGCTTGGATAGAAAGGTGAATAATATATGCACCAGGAGAGCAGAAAGGCTTCACAGGCCAAGTCTTGAATGCCAAATAAGAAGTCTGGAGTAGATTATGAACCACAAGAAGCTTTTGAGCAGAGAAGTAACCCTGAACATCACATCTCTACAACTTCCACGTCAATCCTTTCTGATTATGAGATCACACTAAAATGCTAGCTGGCCCTAACTGGAGACTTCTTACACACACACACACACACACACACTCACACACACACGCACACGCACACACACACACACACACACACACACACACACACCACCTAAGCCTAAGTCAGGTCTACTCAAGGTCGGTTTCCTTGGATCTTTAGTGGCTGAGACTCTCTGCTTTAATTTGGGCAACACAAGAGGCAAATGGAAACCAAAGAACACAAATATGAAGTCAGATCTGGAGCAGGGCAGGTTTCCTGACCAGAAGAGTTGGGACTGATCTAGACATCATATCTCCCTCAGCGAGGGTGGGCTCCTCAGTATGAATACAGGAAGCTGATATGAGCCAAAGGTTTTGCATTGACGGCATTTGACTTAGTCAGAATAGATATAATTTTCCAAAATACTCATCTTCAAAATGGCTGACAGGCATGCAGATATGAAATAGTTCTCCAGGGTACCACAGAAAGTTCTCCAAAGCAATAGGTTGATGTTTGTCTGTGAACATCAGTGGGTTGAGGAAAGCTGATAAATGGCTGTATGGACGTTGATTGGTAGACTCTTATCTAGTGAGCCAAATAGCAGATAGGCGGAGTTATTGATGAAGTGGGTAGTTATCACAGACATAGCTGTTTTAGCCTTGGCTTAGGAAAAAGCTCACTCCAACTGCTTCATGACCATGTTGAACCAGGCCTGGGAACTATCTGAAGAGCTAACTATGTAAAAAGGTAGGAGACAGCAACCCAATCTGACAATCCACTTGCCCAGGCCAGGCAAGATTAACCTTCAACTTCAAGGAAATCAGAAAGAAGGGCAGAAGGAACCCTTAAATTTTTCTCTCCCACTCTGGCTTTCTTTCCAGTTTGAAAAAAAAAATCTATTCTTCAAAATCTGTGGACCCATAACAAACTCAAGGAGAATTTTTTTTTTGTCAGTTGATGTATCATCCCCTTTATTTAAAATGATGAAAGAGAGAAAATGTTTTTCGAAGTGGTATCATTTATCTCATGATAATCAATAAAAACGTCACAAACTAATGTATTAAAGAAAACATTTAACTTCAAACAGAGCAAAAATCGCAGGAGTCTTAGAAATATCTCAAGGCTCTGAGGAGGAGACAATGACCTACTCATTGTGACCCTGTTTAGGTAAAGTGTGGTTTGTCACTTTAACTTTCTAGACCCCCGTTTCTTGCCTTCTAAGGCAGCTGAGAGCTAACAAAGCATTGGGCCACCAGCTTTTATTTTGTTTATACTAAATTACACACGGTTACCTGTCATTGACCTCCATTAGCGCCAAGTGACTACACAACCTCCATCTACCTCCTGTGCAGGGAAGCCATGCCGCTTTAAATTCCTGGATTCCTAGGTTAGGAAACCAGGGGACCTCAGGCTAAAGCAAGTTCATCTGTCTCTTCCATTTGCTGTGCAAGGTAAATATTGTTTACTCACGATCTCTCCATTCTGCTTGGCAGAGAGGAGTTATGCAGAACAAAGCAACCCTTTCCCTCTGCCACCTATACCACCCAGTACTGTGTGAGAGGCAATCTCAGAGAGATTGCCGAGAGAATTGCTACTGAATACTTTTCCATTTTCCAAAGTTTCTGACCCAGTTTATCGTGCAGATGCCCCACATAAAGTGAGCCCCCCAGAGCACCATGGGTTTGCCTTTCCAAAGAAGGCAGTTAAAACATAGAAGGAAATCTGCATTCCTCAAGGCTTAAGGAACAGAGTTATGTTCTTTTAGGAATAACACATTTTTAAGGTGGGCGTAGCATTACCCAGAGGTAGAGAACCAGGCGTCTTTCTAATCATGATCTGAAGGTCTTGAGCCTGCCTTCAGTTAAGCACCTTACTTTCTGAGATGTCTGAGTGCCTGGTGTGTCCCCCACTGCTGTTCACACAGTGGTGAAGCAAATCTCATTCTCTCTCTACCTCTTCAGCCTGTTTTCTCCCTCCCCTTCTCTCTTTCTCCTTCCTTTCTTTCTTTTTCCCACACTGTGTCCCATTCCCTCTCTTCCTCTCGCTATTTTTCTGTGTCTCTTTCTTTCTGTCTTTATCTTTCTCTTGTCCTTATGTCTCTTTGTTTCTGTCTGTCTCTGTCTCTTTCTGTCTCTCTCTCTCTGTCTCTGTCTCTCTGACTCTCTCTTTACCCCTGTCCCTAAGCAGCATCTAAGCATCTTCCTAGAAGAGCCAAGCCTTCCAGAGGGCTACACACTGAGTCAGTAAATTCCAATGGGAATCAACAGAATGCTTACCAGGTCCCAGGATAATATCCTCTTTTGCCCACTAGAATGCAAATTGCATGAGAGTAGAACTTAGTAACAGTTTTTCCAGAGCACAGTTCTCCAGACACAGTGGTAATTGCACAGTATCTATTAAATGAATGAAGGTATTGTCTCAACACTCTGATATCATTAATCATCATTATGTTCATTATAAGGAGAAGCCAGATGCACTTTAGAAAGATTAATTAATATCTTCAGTCTTCCAGTGAAACTGTTGTAAAATCTGAATTCTAATTCCGATCTGTATGAGCCCAGAGTCATGGCCATACAGGAGAGGATTCACAGCGAACCTCAGAGGTTCCATGAGGCTCCACTGTTTCTAGTATTTTTCCATCTGTCCA
Organism: Tokudaia tokunoshimensis; assembly: GCA_036184795.1. Classification (NCBI taxonomy): domain Eukaryota; kingdom Metazoa; phylum Chordata; class Mammalia; order Rodentia; family Muridae; genus Tokudaia; species Tokudaia tokunoshimensis. Next base: position 54,276,326 of record BTHU01000017.1, on the reverse strand, counting down.
AGGTTACGCCAAAGCATTGGAACATGTGGTTTGTGTCATTTCTCTTTCTCTTGCACCAAGCTCACTTGCTGACAAGTCATACATTTAACTATATGATGGAATTACAGATGACCTTCAAACTAATTAATGTATTAGTTCATGTTGATGTTGACAATGCCTTGGTCATCAGAGAAAGCATTCTCAAAACAAGTGCCATGATGTTTCCTTGGCTCGACTCTCTCGCCCTTTTCCAGGAGAACTGGTGTGAAGACAAGACTCCATACATTTTTACAAGTGATATTTTCACGGAGAATCCTAGAAGGGTTGTAAGAGAGTGGGTCTCTCTTGAACTCTGTGTGAGCTGCACGGAGCTTTCTGTCTGTCGAGGCCAATAGCCAATAGAATTGAAGTTCAGGCATGTATTTGTGTTTTGTTTTAGTTAGGATTCCTCTTCCTGCAAAGAGATACCATGCAACTCTTACAATGGAAAGCATTTCATTGGGGCTGGCTTACAGGTTCAGAGGTAACAGAGTCCATTGTCATCATGGAGGGAAGCGAGAAGGTTTGCCGGTAGATGCTGGATAGTTAGCTGAGAGTTCTACATCTGCAGGAAGAATGAGTGAGCCACTAGCTGTGATTTGAGCTTCTGAAACCTCAAAGCCAATCCCAAGTGCCAGACTTACTCCAACAAGGCCACATTGTTTCCAACAAGGCCTCATGTCCTAATCTTTTTGAATAATGTCACTCGCTATGAGGCTATAGAGGCCATTTTCATTCAAACCACCACAGTCATAGATCAGTCCTAGGAGACTCTGTGATCTCCTTTTCTAGCTCCCTTTCTCATCTTTCTTTTTTTCTTTTGCCTTCTCCCCCTCTTTTCTTTCTCTCTCCTCCTATTTCTTCTTAATTTTCAAACCAAGATTTCCTTAAACGATCTATATCTGAGCAGATGTCTCTGGGGCAGTAGAGATGGTTGAGGGTGGAAGACTGTGGGAGAAAACTTTTATCCTCTTCTAAGCTACAGTCTCTGGTTGTTTGCTCTGTAGGAGGACCGTAAAGAATTTGCTGGCTAGAACACAAGGATCTTGAGTCAGTTTGTCATCTATAAGAAGGGGGTTAGATTATTCCTCACTCTGTTGGTCTGAAAATAATAAAGATGGGCTCTGCTCACCAAGACCTTGATGTGGTTATGTAGACAACAGGAGTAGAATCCAGACACCATAGCAAAACTGTAATCATAAGCTACACAAGGTACCATAAGAATACCCAAAATTAGGATGCCAGAGGGCATATGCTGAGTCTTTTGAAGATTTCTAAATACATAGTCTTCTTGGAAAGTCCCCTAAAAGAATTGTGCCTATGAGCTAGCAAGGCATTTCTCTTTTGACTTTTTCATTTTTCATTTTTCTTTTGACTTTTGTCATCACTGACTGGACCCGTCAGTCATTCTCCGGTCTTAAGGATCATGTTAGGCATGGAGGTAGGACAATAAGATGCCCGAATCATGTCACTGTAAAGTGACAAGAGTTTTAAAGGCCCAGAGAATCAGAGTGGCCACCTTGACCTCTTTTGTAGACCAACACAAACAGCTCCAAGCATTCTAACCACTCACATATTGGGTCCACAGGAGTGGTCATCTCCCTTACATTCAAAAGCTTAATAAGGATAATGGAGTATGATTGGATGCATGACAATGAAACTGACAAATTCTCAGAAGGCTTTGGGGAAAGACAGCAGAAGGCTGTTAGAGATTCCAGAATGGGTCCTTGTCACCCACCTGGGAAATTTGGATTGGAATTCTATGTCCCATTTTCTAGTTTAGATAGAAAATAAAATTCTCTACCAGAAGGCTAGAGGGAAGGAGAAGGTGATGCCGTCTTTATCACCTCCTTCTCACATGGATCATCCTTTGTAACAGGCAAGTCTAACAAAGGACACAGCTTGCTAGGGCAGCAGTTGTTTGTTTGTTTTTGTTTTTTTAAACAATAACTCTAAGTTTTGAAGCCTGCTTTCTCATCTCATTAGCTCTTTCAGTCCTAAGGGTAAATTCTATTTCTGCTGCACTTGACCCAGGATTATTTATCATCCCTTGATGCTTTTCTTTAATCTCGTTCATATTTGGTAAGAGCGTCTTTGTTCAGCTCTCCGCTATTATTCCTGGATGGAGTGTGCCACCTGGGACCTGACCAGGCTCTTCCCGATATCACACCTCTACCCATCATGATGCTGAATGGATCTATGAGGTCATATAGACTTGTGCAGAACAGATGCTTTAACATTACCATGTCTTATTTTATCCTCCCCCAAACCCTATGGCATAAACAGAAGGGCATACAGCAGATGAAGTTCTAACATCTAGTTAGTTCAGGGTGGCATTTTTGGTCTTACTAATATCAGTCTCTAATGAAAGAAGGGGCGACTCACCTCTGTCTTGGGGTTCTTTCTGAGGCAGGAACTTAATACAGCCTCCAGATCTTTCTCTTTACCTGTTGCCATCTTTCCTCACTCTGCTTCAGAACAGAAAACGTTGTACCCAGCCAGCAACAGCCTTTGCTCCTCACTAACGAAGCATGGTCTACGGGAATCTGTGGGTTCCATTTTGATGTCTAGGATCTGTAAATGTATAATGCGCCACAGCACACTGTCTGCTAGAAGTTACCGGAAGCTCAGTTCATCTAGGTTCATTCTGCCATACAGAAAGAGACTGCAGCAGCAGCAATCAATGGGTTTTCCATGGTCCCTGAGAATCTCCTAGCTCTTATTTTACTGGTTTGATTTTGCTTATACAGTCCCAGCTGTGATTATCAATATGTGCAGTGAAGCTACTCCTGACTCTGACTGTAGCAACAACAATAAGATTGGCAGGTAGAGAGGGCAATCTGCCAGTCTCCAACAAGGCTATAATCTCTGGGTTAAAGGGGATAGATATATGAGAGAGCCAAAGGGAGGGAGGGAGGGAGGGAGGGAGCGAGCGAGAGAGAGAGAGAGAGAGAGAGAGAGAGAGAGAGAGAGAGAGAGAGAGAGAGAGAGAGAGAGAGAGAATGAGCATTCCCGGAGCAGGCTCTGGAGGAGAGAACATAGGAACGACAGCCAGTGTGGGGGCCATCATCAGCGAAGCTCATCTCACTGTACCAGCTCACTTAGCACATCTATCCGTGAATTCAGACTTTCCCGCACAGACTGAAAACATCATTCTAGCTGTTCCCTGTCACCCCTTAAATCCTTTAAATACAGTCAGATAAAACGAGCTAGTTGCAGGATAAATTAACATGTTCAGGCAATTATAAAGGCTTTTATGATAATTCAAGTACAAGAGGCTTAAACACTAGGTCTGGAGGAGGAAGGGGAATGGAGAATGAACTTCAGGATCTCTGACGTTTTTTTTTTTGCCTTGAAGTAATAAGGGAAATATTTTACAAGGGAAATTGGGATGACGGTAGACATGTTATCACCACCTCATTTGCAATTCCTAAGTTGTTCTGAAATGTCACTTTAAATCTATCAAACACATTTCTCGACACATTTAAATTATGTATATCTTCCTGCTTGTCCCTCTTACAATGCATCAAAGCATCTAGGTTTGTAAGACTCTTAACTATAGACACTGTTGGCCAGTAGATTGCCTTTGGATTTGAAAGGCCATCAAGGGTCTGAGAGTTACAAGCGCGTGATTAGTCCCAGGAGAACTGATAAGTTGAATCAGATGAGGTAAAGGAGGCATGCAGAATTCAATCAGTTATTTTATTAATATCAATAAAAGTTACACAGTCTTAACGGAGAGGAATAAAACCAAATACAACGGAATGGAAATAGAGTAGCAACCGGATTGTTGAGCCCAATCAAGTATGTGACTATTCAAGGAGAAGATAAGAATGTCTCTTAAACATGAGCTAAAAGTGGATGAACTTGCAAGCAGAGGTAAGCACAGAGCCGTGTCTCACTCCCAGTCCTTAAGAGTTTTCTTTGGGAGGGGGATAAAAGATGTGTCTTATTCTGAAGCATACATAAGTAAATATAGCCTGGGAACATAGATGTAGGTCTCCCCCAATACAATATCTTAACATAGAAACAGTTTTATAAAGTTTTATAGTTTTACAGAACAAAGAAAGTCATAAATCAAGGCAAGTTTAAAATATGTTGGTGAGTGTGTCAGAGAAACTGGTACAGTGAAACAGAAGGAGCTTTCTCAAAGGCTCAAGATGCTATCTGATGACATTCCTGGTTTGGGAACTGTTGGAAGCTAGTGGTCTGTTAAGTTAGTAGATTTCAAAAGGTTTCTGTGTATTAGTCACAATACAGAGTTGGGAAAGGAATGGCTACCCAAGGGGGCTAAAGCTAGCACAAGTAAGGTGATTAACCTCTGGATTTACAACATTCCAACCTCTCCTCTGGACTGGCAACATTCCCACCTCTCCATGCCACTATGATTCTAGTCAGTCAACCAGTCTCCATGGACTTTCCACCAGTCCTTGAGTCTTAAAAACCATATTATAACTGTAAAGGTGACATTCACAAGTATGCAGGAGTTGCATCCAAGAATTTGGTTAAATTAAATTATCATTAATATGCCTGTTCATCTAAGAAACCTCAAATATTTGAGAAGAAGGTAAATCTGGAAGAATAAACCTCAAATTCTTTTACAATGCTCACAAAGCAAGTAGAGCACTTGCTGCATAGGACTGAGGCTCTAAGATCAGGATTCAAGCACTCACAGAATGCTAAGCCCAAGTTGAGACAGGCAGATCCCAGCGGTGAGTGAGGGGCTTACTGGTCAGCCAATCCAACTGAGGTGAGCTCCAGGCTGACTGGGAGACTCTGTATCAGAAAGTAAAACACAAAGTGACACTAATGCTAACCACCAGGGTGTACATGGACACACACACACACACACACACACACACACACACACACACACACACACAGGAACACATACACAGCATTACTTTACTGTTTAACATTTTTTTACTATCTATCTATCTATCTATCTATCTATCTATCTATCTATCTATCTATCTATCTATCTACATGTCAAGTGTTATCCCCTTACCCAGTTTCCCCTCCCCCTGAAACCCCCATCCCATTCCCCCTTCCCCTGCTTCTATGAGGGTGCTCTTCTACCCACCGACTCCCGCCTCCCCACCCTCGATTCCCCTACACTGGGGCAGCTATCGAACCTTCATAGGATCAAGGACCTCTCCTCCCATTGATTCCTGACAAGGCTGTCCTCTGCTACATATGCAGCCGGAGCCATGTGTACTCCTTGGTTGGTGACTTAGTCCCTGGGAGCTCTGGGGGATCTGGTTGGTTGATATTGTTGTTCTTCCTATGGGGTTGCAAACCCCTTCAGCTCCTTCAGTCTGTTCTTTAACTCCTCCATTGAAGACCTTGTGCTCAGTCCAATGGTTGGCTGCTAGCATCTGCCTCTGTATTTGTAAGGCTCTGGCAGGGCCTCTCAGGAGACAGCTATATCAGGCTCCTTTCAGCAAGCCTTTCTTGGTATCCACAATAGTGTCAGAGTTTGGTGACTGTATCTGGGATGAATCCCCAGGTGGGACAGTTTCTGGATGGCTTTTCCTTCAGTATCTGCTCTGCCCTATGTCTCCATATTTGTTCTCATGAGTATTTTGTTCTTCTTTCTAAGAAGGACTGAAGCACCCACACTTTGGTCTTCCTTCTTGTGATCAGGAAAATGCACATCAAAACAACCCTGAGATTCCACTTTACACCAGTCAGAATGGCTAATAACAAAAACTCAGATGCTGGCAAGGATGTGGAGAAAGAGGAACACTCCTCCATTGTTGGTGGGATTGCAAGCTGGTACAACCACTCTGGAAGCCAGTCTGGCGGTTCCTCAGAAAATTGGACATAGCACTACCTGAGGAGCCAGCTATACTACTCCCTTGGGCATATACCCAAAATATTCTCCAACATATAACAAGGACACATGCTCCACTATGTTCATGGCAGCCTTATTTATAATAATCAGAAGCTGGAAAGAACCTAGATGTCTCCCAACAGAAGAATGGATACAGAAAATGTGGTACATTTATACAATGAGTACTACTCAGCTATTAAAAATGATCAATTCATGAAATCCTTAGGCAAATGGATGGAGCTAGAAAATATCATCCTGAGTGAGGTAACCCAATCATAAAAGAACACTCATGGTATGTACTCACTGATAAGTGGATATTAGCTCAAAAGCTCCGAATACCCAAGATACAATTCTCCGATCACATGAAACTCTACTGTTTAACTTGTAAATGGTAGTGAAGGCATTCTACTGAACCAGCTTTGTCTCAGTACCTTTGCTTCAAGGGAGTGTTGACCATGAAAACAATACAACAAATGCAAGCAGCCACTTAAAGAGTTCCTGCACCATAGTAAGAACTCACTGAATAGGACCATGGTTTTAGTAACAAATTGAAAGTCTTATTTGTGAAATAATCTTTCCTGCACTCAAAAACCTACTCCTGATAGCTGCATAGATCCTGTAGGCAAGTGTAGCAGAGGTACTTCTGAAAGCTGTACCCTGTAAGGGTAAGAGTTCTGTCAGTCTAAATCCCTTTGCTACTCCCTCTTCTAGGAGCATGGCATCAATTACCCTCATCTCTCTGGTCTGGCTGAATTGACACCAAATGAAGTGCAACGCAGGTCACTCCATGCTCTGATGTGGCCCCAAACAGGCGTTTTCTGTGAGAGAGGACATCTCTTACTTGAAAGCATTTTCCTTTTGCATTTAGATTTTAAGATAGTTTGGTGACAAAGATAAAAAAATGATGTCAAAGGCTGGTGTGGGTGTTGGGAAAGGGGAAAACTTGTTTACTTCTGCTGGGCGTGAAAGTTGGTGCAACCACTATGGAAATTAGTACCAAGTGTGGATCCAGGGGAAAAGGGAAAAGTAGAAAGAGAGGAAACTGTTGTCATGAAGTATTGAATGAGAGAAGAATCTATATTTTAAAACTATAAATTTATCTATCAAATCATCCAGCAATACCACTCTTGGGAATATACTCAGAGGACTCTGCATCATACTACAAAGATAATTGCACATCTCTGTGCACAATAGTTACAAAATGGGATCAACTTAGATGTCCATCAACTGATGGATGGCAATAAAATTGTGTGCATTAGACAAATGGGAAATTATTGAACTGACCCCTGGTATGACAACCATGTGCCCATGTATGGACACACAAATTGGACTCAATGGGTTTTTGATAAAATGAGGACACAAAGTTGAGTAAGTAGGTAAAGGGAAATTTGAAGAGAAGGGGTGAATCTGGGAGGTGAATGAAATCTGAATAAATCATGTGAAATTCTCAAAGAATTAATGAAAACAATAAGAAAAAAGTTTATTTTGAACATTTGCAAATACACTTAACCTCTAAAGAAGACACAAAAAATTGCCTTCAGTAGTAGAAAACTGAATAGTTCATACTAAGCCTCACTCAGAACAGAGAACCTTGACACAATCTAAAATATATCCATTTAAACAGAGCATTGAAGAGTCATGATACCAAGACCCAGAAAAGGAGAAGGCATGAAAGGTGAGTCTGGGACAGCAGGGCTGGTTTGATTATACAAAGGCCAAAATACCTGCTAATATCAACTGGGTAGAAGACAGGATTCAATGTGACTTGAGAGTGAGGTTATCAAAATATATTATATATTTATATAAAATTGTCAAAGAAAAATAAAACATTTTAAAGACATACAATTTAAATTTCCTGAGATGTTGGATATAATACATATATTGAATTGTTATAGGTAGCAAAAATAGAGAGATAATTTGAGCTATGAACCACGTGAGCTACCATAATGACTATAGTGTCAAGATGTGCCTATGAATACAATAGTGGCATGAATATCATGGTCATAACCAATTGCTTTCTGATTAGATGTTAGGGTGGCTCCACAGGACAACGTAGATGTCTGGTACTATAAATCTTGCCCAGTATTCATGGCTGTGTACAAACTTACTACTACTACTTTGTTAAGGAGACAGTATCAAATTGCCCTCTAAACCTTGGGTCTCTCTGGATTGCTATAGCTCTCAGAATTTCATTACAGAAATTTCTTTATGCAGTAGATGGTGTTTAACACAGAAACATATAACTGGCCAAAGTACGTGGAATATCACCAGAGAGCTCAACAAAAAATGGGGCCTCTTACACACCTATCATCCCACAGCTCAGAGACCATCTCAGAAGAGGGGAAGGAGAAATAACTCATTTCTATCATTCATTGATTTAGGAGATTTTTTTTACTGTATTTTACAGCACAATATTTTTTAAAATTAGAGGCACCAACAAAGTTAACACAACCTCTGCCACCCTGATCCAATGAGTACCAATATTTGCTTCATTTCTTTGTTTCCTGTGTGTGTGTGTGTGTGTGTGTGATATTACTTCATACCTCATATATCAGCAAAAATATAAGTACATTTTTTTACATAACTGCAATGCCATTATTGAGTCTCATAAAGTCTACAATAATTACTTCATATAATTTAATATTTGTGCCTATATTAAGTGATTTAATGTGACTTTAATTAAAAATGTTTAATATTTATTTATTGTGGAGGTCTATGCACACTATAGGACAGGTGTGAATACCACAGGGCAATGCATAGGGGCCCATTTTCTCCTTCCACCATGTGGGCTCAGGGGATCAAATTCAGTGTGTCATAGTTGGCTACAAGTACCCTTACCTGTTGAGCCATTTCATTGGCCCTTTTGTGTGACTTTTACAAGACTAATGCAATAGTTTCCATGTATTTTTTTATTATTTATTTTATTTTTTTTAATTTACATTCCAAATCACTTCCCCTTTCCCGTTTCCTCCCTCCCCGAAAGTCCCATAAGCCCCCTTCCCTCGCTCTTTTCTCCATTCAACCCCCTCTCGTTACTCTGTCCTGGCGTTCCCCTACATCCAGTCTTTCTAGGACCAGGGATCTCTCCTACCATCTTTTTAGAAATCTATTGATATGCGGATTGTGTTTAGGGTATTCCGAGATTCTGGGTCAATATCCCCTTATCAGTGACTGCATACCATGTGTGTTCTTTTGTGATTGGGTTACCTCACTAAGGATGATATTTTCAAGATCTGACCATTTGCCTAGGAATTTCGTGAATTCATTGTTTTTAATTGCAGAGTAGTATTCCATTGTGTAGATATACCACATCTTCTGAATCCATTCCTCCGTTGAGGGACATCTGGGTTCTTTCCAGCTTCTGGCTATTATAAATAAGGCTGCTATGAACATAGTGGAGCATGTGTCCTTATTGCATGCAGGTAAAGCCTCTGGGTATATGCCCAGGAGTGGTATAGCCGGATCCTCCGGGAGTGTCATGCCCAGTTTTCTGAGGAACCGCCAGACTGCTTTCCAGAGTGGTTGTACCAGCTTGCAATTCCACCAGCAGTGGAGGAGTGTTCCTCTTTCTCCACATCCTCGCCAACAACTGCTGTCTCCTGTGTTTTTGATCTTAGCCATCCTGACTGGTGTGAGATGGAATCTCAGGGTTGTTTTGATTTGCATTTCCCTAATGACTAAGGATGATGAACATCTCTTTAGGTGCTTCTCAGCCATTAGATATTCTTCAGGTGAGAACTCTTTGTGTAGCTCTGTACCCCATTTTTTAATAGGGTTATTTGCCTCTCTGGAGTTTAACTTCTTGAGTTCTTTGTATATATTGGATATTAGCCCTCTGTCGGATGTAAGGTTGGTAAAGATCATTTCCCAGTTAGTTGGTTGCCGCTTTGTCTTTTTGACAGTGTCTTTTGCCTTGCAAAAACTTTGTAATTTAATGAGGTCCCATTTGTCTATTCTTGATCTTAGAGCATAAGCTATTGGAGTTCTGTTCAGGAAATTCTCCCCTGTGTCCATATGTTCAAGGTTCTTCCCTAGTTTCCCTTCTATTAGTTTCAGTGTGTCTGGTTTTATGTGGAGATCTTTGATCCACTTAGAATTGAGCTTAGTGCAAGGAGATAAGGATGGGCCAATTTGCATTCTTCTGCATGTTGACCTCCAGCTGAGCCAGCACCATTTGTTGAAAAGGCTATCTTTTTTCCACTGGATGGTTTTAGCTCCTTTGTCAAAGATCAAGTGACCATAGGAGTGTGGATTCATTTCTGGGTCTTCAATTCTGTTCCATTGATCTACATGTCTGTTACTGTACCAATACCATGCGGTTTTTAACACTATTGCTCTGTAGTACAGCTTGAGGTCCGGGATACTGATTCCCCCAGAGGTTCTTTTACTCTTGAGAATAGTTTTAGCTATTCTGGGTTTTCTGTTATTCCAGATGAATTTTTGAATTGCTCTTTCTAACTCTATGAAGAATTGAGTTGGGATTTTGATGGGGATTGCATTGAATCTGTGTATTACTTTTGGTAAGATGCTCATTTTTACTATATTAATCCTGCCAATCCATGAGCATGGCAGATTTTTCCATCTTCTGAGGTCTTCTTCAATTTCTTTCTTCAGAGACTTGAAGTTCTTGTCATACAGATCTTTCACTTGTTTGGTTAGAGTCACGCCAAGATACTTAATATGGTTTGTGGCTATCGTGAAGGGTATTATTTCTCTTACTTCTTTCTCAGCCTGCTTATCCTTTGAGTATAGGAAGGCTTCTGACTTGCTTGAGTTGATTTTATATCCGGCCACTTTGCTGAAGTCGTTTACCAGCTGTAGGAGTTCTCTGGTGGAGTTCTTTGGGTCACTTATGTATACTATCATATCGTCTGCAAATAGTGATAGTTTGACTTCTTCCTTTCCAATTTGTATCCCTTTGACCTCTTTTTGTTGTCTAATTGCTCTAGCTAGAACTTCAAGTACTATATTGAAAAGATATGGAGAGAGAGGGCAGCCTTGTCTAGTCCCTGATTTTAGTGGGATTGCTTCAAGTTTCTCTCCATTTAGATTGATGCTGGCTACCGGTTTGCTGTAAATTGCTTTTACTATGTTTAGATATGGGCCTTGAATTCCTGGTCTTTCCAAGACCTTTAGCATGAAAGGATGCTGAATTTTGTCAAATGCTTTCTCAGCATCTAATGAGATGACCATGTGGTTTTTTTCTTTGAGATTGTTTATGTAGTGGATTACATTGATGGATTTCCTTATATTGAACCATCCCTGCATCCCTGGGATGAAGCCTACTTGATCGTGGTGGATGATCGTTTTGATGTGTTCTTGGATTCGGTTGGCAAGAATTTTATTGAGTATTTTTGCATCGATATTCATAAGAGAGATTGGCCTGAGATTCTCTTTCTTTGTCGGATCTTTGTGTGCTTTTGGTATTAGTGTAATTGTGGCTTCATAGAACGAGTTGGGTAGTGTTCCTTCTGTTTCTATTTTGTGGAACAGTTTGAAGAGTATTGGTGTTAGGTCTTCTTTGAAGGTCTGATAGAATTCTGCACTAAAACCATCTGGACCTGTGCTTTTTTTGGTTGGAAGACTTCCAATGACAACTTCTATTTCTTCAGGGGTTATAGGACGGTTTAGATGGTCTATTTGATCCTGATTTAATTTTGGTACTTGGTATCTGTCAAGGAAATTGTCCATTTCCTCAAGATTTTCTAGTTGTGTTGAATACAGGTTTTTGTAGTAGGATCTGATGATTTTTTGAATTTCCTCAGTTTCTGTTGTTATCTCTCCCTTTTCGTTTCTGATTTTATTAATTTGGATACTATCTCTGTGCTCTCTGGTTAGTCTAGCTAAGGGCTTATCTATCTTGTTGATTTTCTCAAAGAACCAACTCCTCGTTTTGTTGATTCTTTGTATGGTTTTATTTGTTTCTACTTGATTGATTTCAGCCCTGAGTTTGATGATTTCCTGCCTTCTACTCCTCTTTGGTGTATTTGCTTCTTTTTGTTCCAGGGCTTTCAGGTGTGCCATTAAGCTGTTAGTGTATGCTGTCTCCCATTTCTTTTTGGCGGCACTCAGGGCTATGAATTTTCCTCTTAGCACTGCTTTCATTGTGTCCCATAAATTAGGGTATGTTGTGCCTTCATTTTCATTAACTTTCAAAAAGTCTTTGATTTCTTTCTTTATTTCCACCTTGACCAAGTTATCATTGAGTAGAGCATTGTTCAGACTCCATGTGTACGTGGGTTTTCTTTTGTTTTTGTTGCCATTGAAGACCACCCTTATTCCATAGTGATCTGATAGGAGGCATGGGATTATTTCTATCTTCTTGTATCTGTTGAGGTCTGATTTGTGACCAATTATATGGTCAATTTTGGAGAAGGTACCATGAGGAGCTGAGAAGAAGGTGTATTCTTTAGCTCTAGGATGAAATGTTCTATATATATCAGTTAGTTCCATTTGGTCCAAGGCTTCAATTAGATTCACTGTGTCCCTGTTTAGTTTCTGCTTTCCTGAACGATCCATTTCAGAGAGCGGGGTGTTGAAGTCACCCACTATTATTGTGTGCGGTGCGATGTGTGCTTTGAGTTTTAGTAAAGTTTCTTTTATGAATGAGGGTGCCCTTGCATTTGGAGCATAGATATTCAGAATTGAGAGTTCTTGATGGTGGATTTTTCCCTTGATCAGTATGTAGTGTCCTTCTGTGTCTTTTTTGATGACTTTAGGTTGAAAATCAATTTTATCCGATATTAGGATGGCTACTCCACCTCGTTTCTTGGGGCCATTTGCTTGTAAAATTGTTTTCCAGCCTTTTACTCTGAGGTAGTGTTTGTCTTTGACACTGAGGTGCGTTTCCTGCATGCAGCATAATGCTGGGTCCTGTTTACGTATCCAGTCTGCTAGTCTATGTCTTTTAATTGGGGAATTGAGACCATTGATATTAAGAGAGATTAAGGCATAGTGATTATTGCCATCTGCCATTCTTGACGCTATCTTTATGTTTGAGTGGTTATCTACTTTTGGGTTTGATTCAAGAAGGCTATTATCTCATTTTTTCCAGGGTGTTGTTTCTCTCCCTGTATTGGAGGTTTCCACCTATTATCCGTTGCAGGGCTGGATTTGTGGAAAGATATTGTGAAAATTTGGTTTTATCATGGAATATCTTGGTCTCTCCATCTATGGTGATTGAGAGTTTTGCTGGGTATAGTAGTCTAGGCTGGCATTTGTGCTGTCTTAGTGTCTGCATGAGATCTGCCCAGGATCTTCTGGCTTTCATAGTCTCTGGTGAGAAGTCTGATGTGATTCGGATAGGTCTTCCTTTGTATGTTACTTGGCCCTTTTCTCTTACTGCTTTTAGTATTCTTTCTTTGTTTAGAACATTCGGTGTTTTGATTATTATGTGACGGGAGGTATTTCTGTTCTGGTTCAGTCTGTTTGGAGTTCTGTAGGCTTCTTGTACGTTCATCGGCATCTCTCTCTTTAAGTTAGGGAAGTTTTCCTCCATAATTTTGTTGAAGATGTTTACTGGCCATTTAAGTTGCAAATCTTCACTCTCATCTATACCTATAATCCTTAGGTTTGGTCTTCTCATTGTGTCCTGGATTTCCTGTATGTTTTGGGTTACACGTTTTTTGCATTTTGCATTTTCTTTGACTGTTGAGTCGATGCTTTCTATGGAGTCTTCAGCACCTGAGATTCTTTCTTCCATCTCTTGTATTCTATTGTTTATGTTTGCATCTATGACTCCTGATTTCTTCCCAAGGTTTTCTATCTCCAAAGTTGTCTCCCTTTGTGATTTCTTAGTTGTTTCTACTTCCTTTTTTAGTTCCTGGATGGATTTGCTGAGATCCTTCACTTGTTTGTTTGTATTTTCCTGTATTTCTTTAAGGTATTTTTGCATTGCCTCTTTCAGGATTTCTTCCTGATGACCCACGTTCTCCTGCATTTCTCTGAGTGATTTTTGTGTTTCCTCCTCATGGGAATCCATCTGTTGATCCATTGTCTCCTGCATTTCTTTAAGCAGTTCTCGTGTTTCCTTTGTAAGGGCATCTAACCATTGATTCATTTCTTTAAGCAATTGTTGTGTTGCCTCCTTATGGGCATCCGTCTGTTGACCCATATTCTTCTGCATTTCTTTATGCCAATTTTGTGATTCCTTTGTGAGTGCATCTACCCGTTGATTCATCTTGTTAAGCGATTTTTGTGTTGTCTCCTTGTGCGCCTCCATCTTTTGATGCATGTTCTCCCGCATTTCTCTAAGCGATTTTTGTGTTTCCTTTGTAAGGGCTTCTAACCGTTGATTCATGGTCTCCTGTAACTCTTTATGAGATTTATTTGTGTCCTTCTTGTGATCCTCTAATAGCATCATGAGAAGTGATTTTAAATCCAGATCTTGTCTTTCGGGTGTGGTGGGGTATCCAGGACTTGCTGCTGTTGGAGAGTTGGGTTCGGATGGTCCCACATTACTTTGATTTCTGTTAGTAACATTCCTACGTTTGCCTTTTGCCATCTGGATACCTCTGATGTTAGTTGGTCCTGCTGCCACTGGCTGTTGGTTGGACCTCCTGTGAGCCTGCAAAGCTATTTCTGCCCCCCCCTGGATTGCCAGGATTCCCCTGGCACCGATTTCTGGGGCCTGCCTGCTCCTGAGTGACTTTGGAGCCCTAATGTGCCTTGCCCCAAGTGATCTTATATTGGGGAGGCCTTGCACATCCAAAGGCTCAGCCTAGTGGATTCCTGGAGCAGAGGTCGCCAAAGGGAGGCTGGTAGGCTCCTGCCCTGTACAGGGGTGAGTGATCTCTCCTGGGGGGGGAGGGGGCGTCCCTCTACCAGGCAGAAGTCCCACAGCAGAGCTGGCGCGCTGGTTACTGCAGATCAGCCCTGCACTTGGGAGCTGCATACACACAAGCCGCCCGAGACCCCAGCGATATTATGCTTGTTTGTCTCAGAACCTGACTGTCCCAACTTCCCAGTCACTGGAGCAAAGATGGCGGAGTGCAATCTGCACTCTCTCTGTGGCGCCGCTCACCTGCAGACGCGATGGCCTGCAGATCTGGCACCCAGACGACCACAGCGCTGACCCGTTCTCGGGCACAGATGGAAGCCCCAACAGGCCGTGTCCCAAGTGATGTTATATTGGGGATAGGGAGCTTGGGGTACCTGTCTCTTCAGCGCAGTCTGCGGGAACAGAGGTCGCGGAAGGAAAGCTGGTAGGCTCCCGCCCAGTGCGGGGTCCCTCTGCCAGGCAGAAGTCCCACAGCAGAGCTGGCGTGCTGGTTACTGCAGATCAGCCCCGCACTTGGGAGCCGCATACACACAAGCTGCCCGAGACCCAAGCGATATTATGCCTGTCTGTCTCAGAACCTGGCTGTCCCAACTTCCCAGTCACTCAGTTTCCATGTATTTTTGAAAATGTCTTTATTGGAGAGATTTAGGCATTAGAACATTACTAGAGAGTACTCTGTAATCCTTATAAATCTCTAGAGAAATATACATCTAGTAGTTCCCACTCTCAGAGCTTAGATTGCAGAAAAGATGAAGTAAGTGTGGTAAATGGGTGCCGGGTCCATAGTGTGCCATTGTTAACAAGAAGAGCACTGAAGAATGGTTTAAAAATTCTAAACATCCCAAATAATTGGATTGTGTTCTTAAATGAAAACGTACATCCCAGCAATGTAATACTACAAAACCAAATAAAATGACCTGAATATGTAATTATCATGGAGAGGTTTTTAATATAATGTTCACTAAAACAGACTGTGACACAACTTATGCATTATCCCACTTTATAACATATGTCAGCATGAACGTGTGCAATGAGCATAGATGCATGGCATCTTTTTTTTTTAATTTTCTAAGTTTTCTATGGTATCTTCAGTATCTGAGATTCTTTCTTCTATCTCTTGTATTCTGTTGTTGATGCTTGCATCTATGACTCCTGAATTCTTTCCAAGGTTTTCTATCTCCAGAATTGTCTCCCTTTGTGATTTCTTCATTGTTTCTACTTCCACTTTTAGATCCTGGGTGGTTTTATTCTGTTCCTTCACTTGATTGATTGTGTTTTCCTATGATTCTTTAAGGGATTTTTGTGTTTCCTCTTTAAGGACTTCTGCCTGTTGACCCATATTCTCCTGTATTTCTTTAAAGGAGTTATGTAAGTCTTCCTTAAAGCCCTCTATCAGCATCAGGAGATATGATTTTAAATCCAATTCTTGCTTTTCCCATGTGTTGGGGTATCCGAAACTTGCTGTGGTGGGAGAACTGGGTTCTGATGTTTCCAAGTAGCCCTGGTTTCTGTTAATAGGGTTCTTGTGCTTGCCTTTTGACATCTGGTTATAGCTGGTGTTAGTTGGACTTGCTGATTCTGACTGGAGCTTGTCCTTCCTGTGGGCCTGGGAGACCAACTCTCTTCTGGCAGGGTCTGTGCACAGAAGGCTGTGGAGCCGCCTGGCTCCCTGGTGCAAATGGCCACCTGAAGACTTCTGTTCCAGCTACTCCACTGATCGTATGTCATGTGCACTCCTAGACGTTCCCCTCCAGAGAGAAGGTAGAAATCTCACCTCTGCACTCAAAAGTGAAAGCCCTGCTGGGAGATCACTCTCTCCTGACTGGCCATGCACAGAAGACTGTAGAGTCGCCCGGCTCCCTGGTGTAAATGGCGGCGGGAAAACTTCCATCCCAGATGCTCCATTGATTGTATACCCGGTAAGACCACACCTTTTAATAGTGCCACTTGCTATGAATCAAGCATTCAAACACACGAGTCTATGGAGGCCATATCTATTCAAACCACTACAGAAGAAGTAAGAACATTTCCCTCCTTTTTGCCTTTTTGTTCCATCCAGTTACTCAGTAGATGGCATTCACCCTCACTGGTGACAGCAAAGCTTTTCTGAGTCTACTGATTGACATGCCGAACATACACATACTACTACATGTGGATAACACCTTTCTCACAGACTCAATCACACTCAGAGTTAGTGTTTTCCCACCTTAATAGGCATCTTCTAACCTAGTCAGGCTGACATAGAAAATTTACCATCACTGCAAAGACTACTTTCAAGCAGCATATGGATGTTAGGAGACTCTTTGTGAACCCAGGCAACTTAGCACATGGTTACTCATTTTTCCCCATTAGTTTAGAAATTCTGAGCATTTGCTTGTGCTATCA
Organism: Tokudaia tokunoshimensis; assembly: GCA_036184795.1. Lineage (NCBI taxonomy): Eukaryota > Metazoa > Chordata > Mammalia > Rodentia > Muridae > Tokudaia > Tokudaia tokunoshimensis. The sequence goes on along the minus strand of BTHU01000017.1, from coordinate 54,259,308 downwards.
AGCCTTGGGTTTGAAACTATTTGGAGAAATGGCAATATGTTCTTTCTATGAGATATACAAAGTTGGGAAAGAGAAGCAGTAATTAAAGACTTGGAGTTGGCTCGCCCTGCCTAACACCAGATGATATGTATACAACTCAACCTCTCCACATCTGTCTCAGAGAACAAGGAAAAAGAGACAGAAAGATTATAGGAGCCAGAGGACCAGGATATATGCCTCAAGATAGTGTCTTCTGTACTTGACGGGGAATTGCATCCATGAAATCTCAGAAATATGGTCACCCAAAGACCTCCATAATGACAACCAGTTGGCATGCTAATCTCATAAAGAAATCTCACAACAGCCCACCCCTAGAAGAAGCACTACACACAACTGACAGTTGATCAAAGGGGAAGAATCAGTTCTCTCTAGGGACAGCCCTCTGATCGTTTACCTAATCCTGAGCAATCAGACCTAAATACATACACATGAGCATGCTTCGTGTAGCTTTTGCTACCCTGCCTAAGCTACCAGCCTCCACCCGGTTTCCCTTGAATCCAAAGATGAAAGACACACACTCAGTTGTTCAATTTCAACTTGCCTTTTGACATAATTGTTGGGTACATATCACCCACCTGGAAAAGTGTGCCCTTATCAATATTCTTAGCTCCGTACCTCCCACTTGCCCTAACTTTAGTTGCTCAGTTATATCCCCAACCACCCACCTGTAGGAGTGGCCTGTGTGGCCACTTTGTTTTGAGATCACACAGGCCTGGTCAACTTTTCTCTATTAGAAGCCTGGTGAACTCTCCTCTCATCCCTTGCTTCTTTGGCTTGCCTCCCAGGACTGGAAATCCTGCCTATTCCTTCTACCCAGAAATTGGCCCATGGTTTCTTTACTGACAGATCAAGAATCAATGGGGAACAGGACAGCATCAGAACCACCCCTACATGAGCAACACTAAATGGACTCAGCAGTGTCCATTTATAGGTGCATATGTACATAGGCATATAGTTGTAAATATACAGATATAATTACATAAGAAAAGGCCATGAATTTTAGAGGAGTAGGGAACATGGAAGGAGTTGGGGGTTAAGGAAGTGAAATGATATAAATTTAATATTCATGTATGAAATTCTAACCAAAAAAAAACCCTAAAAATATATTTGGAGTGCAAGAAAGGGAAATGATTTTCACCTTTGATATTACACATGAAAGTTATCAGAATACAAGTATAGCCCATTGGCAGAAGCCAATTGGTAGTATCTCTGAAATAAGCCATTCAATAACTGTTCAATAAGAAAACAGAAACTAAAATATGCAATAAAAGGGTAATAGCTAGGTAATATCCTTCAGTTCTACTCTTGTTGATATATTACCGGCACACACCTTAGCCTCAGCTACTTGTCTCTTCCTCTCCTTCCTGTTTCTTAAAACACAGGTAAACTCATACACACATACACACACTTGCCCACACAGACACACAGACACACACACACACACACACACACACACACGGGAACCTTGTACATTATAACCAATCTAAAAATTTGTTTAGTTGTCTTTTGATGTAAAAGAAGGGTGTAGTTAGAGCTATGACTTTCTAAGGCTGGCCAACTTTGGTGGCAGCTTAGTCAAACTCCTTCAACTTACAAACGATGGAATTGACTTTCCCTAGCTTATATCTGCATGATTTACTCATCCACCTCAAATGTAAAGTTGAGCCTCGTTCTCCAGGGCTCTTCTCAGTCTGTCACGCTATACAACCAGGTTAAAAATAATGATTTTTCTTCTGAGATAATGATAATGATGTGGACAAAGATGTGCTAGATGCATAGCAATGTACATCTCATTAAGATGCTGCTGAATTTTATACTTTTAAAATGGCTAGTTTCATACTAGGTGAATTTTACTGCAATAAAAAATTCTTAGAAAAAGAATACAATGAGAATTAATTATATCATAGCTTATCACTAGTTGCATAAGAATAAGTCCACTTGAACAGCGTTAACCCCTAAGGCCAATGTCATTAATTCAATCCCCCATATCATGGTGGTCTGCTGTGCAATACCAGGTAAATAGGCTCTATGTATTGACTTTCATCTCTTCAGTTTTAAGACCAGAACTGCTGTTAGCACGGTGCTATAATGTCAGGGAATTATATTTAAGCCATCATTAACTCCTCTAGCCCACATTGATCTTTCTTTTCTCTGAAACTCGGGCACTTATAGCCTGCACTCGATCATTTAGAAATTAATTAGGTTCCATCTTGTGCTGTTCTTTAATTGTTTGATGTAGGATAACCTTGCCTTGCAAAAGAATGTAAGCACTTTGAAGTTACAGACTCGCTCTTATGCCCACTTATTAATGCACTCATGCATTCATTTATTCATGCATGTAATAAGTATACTAAGTGATGGGGGACACAATAATACAGAAGATGACCTGATGACAAGGTACTTGTATGGGGTTGTGGGGAGGCAGTTGGTTTTAACTACAGCAATGTCTAACACCATCAGACATTCTCAAATGTCCTGGCATGCCCAGAAGCCCACCCTCCTTCCTGGTTTCAGCTTCCCCTTGCATCACATGGCTTACTCTGGTGGAAAATTGTCATTTCCCCACAGTTCTGCTGGAGGTCAATAGGAAGCCCAAGGTCAGGCTCCAGCTGTAGTGTGCGCCATGGGAAGAAGACTGGAGCATTTGTAAGTACAGAAAGTAAGGGGATGAGAAATCACTTAGAGTGGGCAGGAGTCCTAAGTAGAGCAGTAAGTAAGGCTCTGTCCTGTCTGTGAGGTCCAATGCTGACCATTTACAGAGTCCTATAGAACTCTGTATGATTGGTTGTTCATTTAATTTTTTAAGTTTGTTTTGTTTTGTTTTTGTTTGTTTGTTTTGTTTTGCTTTTTTTGCCAATAGTGTATGGAAACAACTCCTCTACCCTTAATTCCCTGCTGTGTATAATGCAGGCCACCTAGCAAGGCAGAGAGCTCCCCATGGGAACAAGTAGTGTTAGGCTGTACAAGAGAGAAAGGGCTGGCAAGCACTCCTTGAGAAGCTACTGGCCTGGGTCAGGAGGAAAATGAGTCATTCTCCCTTATGCCCAAGCAGGGAAAGCTTGAGTCTTAGCTTCCCTGGTCCCTTAGCAGGGAGGCATTGAGCAAACACAGGCCTGAACACCCAACAAGCCCTGCCTGTTAATGCTTGTTTCTTTCCTCTTCAGATTCCTTCCCAAGGCCTTTTTCTCTATTTCACTCAGAGTGAGGAGTTTTGTTTTGTTTTCCAATCAAGGGAGTTTTCAAGGAGGTACAGTTTCTGCCATAGCAGATATATGCTCAGATGATATGTCCACTCCCCAAAGGTTTAGTTAAAAAATAACCATGCATCTCACAGCTTCTCATCTCCCACAATTTCCTTCTCTTCAGAAGTAGAGACCTATGAATGGGTATAGTGGAAATTTTATTCATCTTCTCCCCTCTGTGTGCTGTCTTGGCTGTTGTAGCCTCCCAGCTATTTGCATAACTCGGGAGCTGGTTGTAGTGGACAGTGGGTGTGAGGAAAGTAACTCTCAGCATGAACTAGAAGGGTTTGCTTTCCTCTTTGTCAGCTTTCTACTGAACGATACCACGACAGCCATTTTACATCACAGCATGTCAAAAATCAATAGACCACAGCAGTGGTTGGCAGGTGGAAGGCAGAGGAACAATTTAGGATGGGACATGGAATTGGCTTGGACTTGCCAATGGCCAGGATTTTGTGTTTTAAGTCTTTCTTATTGTCTCGCTGTGCCTCTCTGTAAGTCTGCACCCCGTAAGGACTAACCCGTGTTCAGCTCAGGAGCCAAGTTGTTGAAGCCCAATGGTGAGAAGTCGAATGAATGCGAGTCTGGCATCTCTCAGGCTGTTGCCCAAGCTGGAGTGAACACAGATCTCAAGGCGCAGGTGCGGGAATTCTATATCACTGTGACCAAGGAAATTAAAGTCGGGGGTGGTCGGAAAGCTATCACGATTGTTGTGCCAGTTCCTTGCTGAAATCTTTCCAGAAAATCCAAGTCCAGCTAGTTGGTGAATTGGAATAGACGTTCAGTGGAAAGCAGGTAGCCCTCATCGCTGAGGGGAGGATTCTGCCCAAGCCAACCTGAAAAGCTGTGGGAAAAATAAGCAAAAGTGCCGCCCCCTCCCCCCTGCGAAGCTTCACCCCCATAGCAGTGCAGGACGCCTTGAGGACTTGGTCTTCCCAATTGAAAATTGTGGGTGAGAGGATTCGTGTGAAACCGGATGACTGCCAGCTCATACAAGTTCATTTAGACAAATCACAGCAAAACAACGTGGAGCACAAGGTTGGAACTTTCTCTGGTGTGTATGAGAAGCTTCCAGGCAAAGATGTCAATATGGAATTCCCAGAATCTCAGTTGTAGAGACCATGACTTAATAAAGTCATCCACAGTAAAACAAAACAAAACAAAACGAAACAAATCTTTATCATATTCCCATAACGCAGTTAGACATGTGTGATGGTTTGTATATGCTTGTCCCAGGGAGTGGCACTATTAGAAGGTGTGGCCTTGTTAGAGGAAGTGTGTCACTGTGGGGGTGGACTTGGAGATGTCCTCCTAGATGTCTGAGCATGCCTAGTCTGTTCCTGGCTTCCTTTGGATAAAGATGTAAAACCCTCAGATCCTGCACCATGCCTGCCTGGATGCTGCCATGTTTCTGCCTTGATGACAATGGACTGAACCTCTGAACCTGTAAGCCAGCCACAATTAAACGTTTCCTTTCATAAAACTTGCATTGGTCATGGTGTCTGTTCACAGCAATAAAGCCCTAACTAGGACAACATGTTTATCCACACAGTCTACCTTCCCCCCAGATGGCAGTAAATTCCATGAAAGAAAAAGACCAGGGACATAACCACAGGGGGAGATAAGGGACTTGAGGACAACTTATGTCATGTTGAACAAAACAAAAATTCTTATTTTATATTTAGATGCACTCACTTGACAGTGCGAAGCATGCCAGAAAGTCTGGACCAGTATCTATACAAGACTATAAACTATCAAAGCCATTAGCCATTCAGTCTGTCTTAGATTGAGTCATGAAGACACTGGGAATTTGGACCCGCTGTTTTTTGTGTTCAAGCTGACTGAAATCACTTTTGTTGTGATCTTCTATAGGCATTCCTTTTGGGTTTAGTGGACCCCATCCTGCACAGGACTTTTCATGCTCAAAAAGAAACTCTTGCTGTCAATAATTTAGGGGGGAAAACCTTGTAGGTGGTACTGGCCTGCTGAAGTGTGACTTGGGGAATGTCAAGGGGTTACTTGGAGTCTGTGCTGTTGCGGAGTTTGTCACATCTGGCACAAAATGTGACAGCTAGCTATAACACCAGACCACCAAGATGAATCAGCCTCGAAGAGAGTGAGAGGTTCAGATGCCAGCTCTTCTGGGCTCTGCACACTGCAGATGACTAGCATCTGTCCTTTTCTTCTAAACTAAGCAACCTGCTGGCTGAGTTCTCAGGCCATGGGCCTTACTCTGATAAACTGATTTCAGCATAGGCACAGTGCTTTTTCATGATCAGGCAACTTCTTAGCATGGGGCCTTCTGATGGATTTGTGTTTCTCTCTTTTATATGCTCTATTCTTTCTCTAGAAAGAACATTACAATCTCTATGTGATCACCGAGGAAGACTACTCATTATGACCTTTTGTTCATATCTAGTCTTATAACCCAGTTCTTATGCTACCTCCATCATCCCTCACTTCTCTCAGGGATGAGAAATGGCAAGATTTGAAGACATTTACCCATGGGGAATCATCTGCACAAAATCCAAAAGGCTCATTTTCCCTATGTTGGTCACAGGCTCTGGATTTTCACGTTATAATTATTCTGGAGTTAAGTTTAGGCCTAGGCATATCTCACAGGAACCAGTTCGGCCACGTGTCTTCCAACATTCCATTCCCTGAAGAATACTAGGCATCAAATGTAGGCAAAGAAGGTAACAGGTGGTGAAAGAAAGTACGCTTTCTTCTTTCAGAGATGCTCAAAGCTTGCTTTGGAATAGTCCATCTAAGACTATGCAGTGGCTCAAAAGTCTAAAGTCTTTACATCAGCTGGTGGATTTCAAGTTCAAGGGATTTTACACTACAGAAACAACCACAAATCTCCTGCTGACTCTACTATTGTTACTTCCAGTCAGGATACAATTCCAAGATTCAACCCAGGATGACACAGGTGCATTTTTGAAGTGCCAAGTGTTATATCCCCTGCCTGTTCAAGTCCTCTTCTTTAGCCTTTTGGCCTGAGATTTATTATTCTACAACTACTGTGTTGAATTGCTTTTGAAATCAATTAGCACAGGTACTCAAAGATGAATGCTTAGACTCTAAAGGAAAGTGATGAAAACATACCATTTAAATAGAAATCAATTTCCTTTCATGTATTTCTTCCTTGCTGCTGCCTCAAATTAATAGTTTTTAGATATTTGTGTGTAAAGGGGAGAATTCTTTTACATCAAATATTTCCATCACCCTCATGTGTCTCTGGACTGCACCATAGATGTAATCCTAGTTTTCAATATTACCAAAGAACTATCTCCTTGGAAACCCATGGTCATTAGAATAAATATGGCAGCTGAGAAACAACAGGGAAATGACCTTGGGTTTTATCAATAGTAATTAGACAGTTTGGGAGGAAGTCAGCCATTCAGTCCCTACAAATATCAAAAGTCATAGCTGCAGATAGTATTGTCCTTCTGATCCAGTTTATCTGTTCTCTTTCTTGGTCTTTACCAAAGACTTTGAGTGGAGCAATTAGACTTATAATGAAGAGAGACTGCCAAATAATAGAATAAAAGGCACTGTATCTTGGAAGAATCAAATGCAGGCTTGAATGTCAAATGTAGGTATCAGAACCACTATAAGAAGAAGATGCGTAGGAACAGAAGAGCAGTGGCATCCATGATGGAGCAATAGCTAAGTTAGAGATGAGTCAGCATGGAACTTTTCTAAATCTTCCTCATTCCTGTCCCACTCCCACCACCCCCACCCCTGTTGGATGCTAGAGCACATTGCTGAGTATTTTGTAGATTGGTGTCATCATTTTTACTCTACAAATAAGGAAACAGGCACAGAGAGATTAAGTAACTTTGGGTCAAGGTTGTAAAGGTTAATTTTATAGGACTGGTGCCCAGAGAGTTAGTTAAACATTTTTCTGGGTGTGTCTATGGGTGCTTCCAAAGAACAACAACATTTGAGTCAGCAGATAAAATCAAAACAGAGTAGGCATCATTCAGGCTTTTGAAGGACTCAGTGGCTGAGAAGCTTTTGCCAGAGAGAATGCACTCTGTGCTTGAGTGTTCACACGAGCTCTGGTCTCCTCCTGCCTTCAGGCTGATAGATCTTTCAGCCATGGGTTTTATTGGTTCTCAAGTCTTCGCACTGCTTATTTTGTGATGTTTCAGCCATCAAAATCACATGACCCAAGCCTTTATAGATATATGTAATTAGGTTTGTCTCTTTGGAGAGTCCTAATGTGATTTATTTATTTCATGTATGTGAGTACATCGTTGCTATCTTCAGACACACCAGGCATCGGATCCCATTATAAATGGTTGTGAGCCACCATGTGGTTGCTGGGAATTGAACTCAGAACCTCTGGAAGAGCAGTCAGTGCTCTTAACTGCTGAGTCCTCTCTCTAGCCCTAGATGGACTCTTCTTTATACCTTAAAAATACACCTTAGAGGAAGGCATTTGTTGAAAGGAGAGGCAAGTTTTAGGGCACACCTTGCCTATGCAAACACTTCTGGAACATCTGGAATCTCAGGAATGTTTATTTCCGCACAATATCAAGGTAGTGAGAAGAATTGATTGCTGGTTGATAGGAGGACAATGGGCAGCTTTCAGGGGCCAATTTTTGTTTTATCCTTTGTCTAGAGGAAGGCTACTGATTTGTTTGAGTTAATTTTATATTCTGACACTTTGCTAAAGTTGTTTATCAGCTGTAGGCATTCTCTGGTAGAATTTTTGGGGTCCCTTATGTATACTATACCACAAATAGTGATTACCTTGACTTCTTCCGTTCCAATTTGTATCCTTTTGATCTCCCTTGTCTAATTGTTCTAGCTAGAACTTTGAGTACTATATTGAATATATAGGGAGAGAATAGGCATCCTTGTCTATGATTTTAGTGGGCTTGCTTCAAGTTTCCCTCCATTTTAATTTGATGTTGGTTGTTAGTTTGCTGTGTGTTGCTTTTATTATATTTAGGTATGTGCCTTGAATTCCTGGTCTCTCCAAGATTTTTAACATGAAGGGGTGTTTTATTTTTGTCAAAGTCTTTTTCAGCATCTAATGAGATGATCATGTGAGATTGCAACCCCATAGGAAGAACAACAGTATTAACTAACCTAACCTTTCAGAGCTCCCAGGGACTAAGTCACCAACCGAAGAGCATATGTGGGCTGGTCCATGGTCTCTGCTATTTATGTTCAGAGGACTCCTTTGTCTGGCCTCAGTGGGAGGAAATGAGGTTGGTCTTGTGGAGGCTTGATGTCCTAGAGAAAGGGGATGCTAGAGGGGTGAGGTGGGAGTGGGGGAGTGAGTGGGGAGAACCGTCTTAGAGACAAAAGAGAGGGGGGATGGGGAATACGGGCTCATGGAGGGGGTGACCGGCAAGGAGGACAACATTTGAAATGTAAATAGTATAATTAATAATAAAAAACTTTTGTTTTAGATTAAGATTTATTTTATTTTATGTGCACAAGTATTTTGCATGTATGCATATATTGTGCCACATGTATGTATGTATGCATCGAGAAGTCAGAAGAGGATATTGAGTTCCCCAAAACTGGAATTATGGATGCTTGTAAACCGTGGTGTGGTGCTGGGATCTGAACTCACGTGTTCCAAAAGAGCAACAAATGCTCCTGACCTCTGAGCTGTCTCTCCAGCCCCTCAGGAGTCATTTTAAGCTGGCCTCTGCTGACCATGTATAGGGCTAACATGACCTCACCCCAGAGGAGTACAGAGGAAACACCAGGCTTTTAATAGCAGAGGCAACATCTCGTTGGTGGAACATCTAGACTGAAATGGGTACACCGCCTCTCCCTAGGAGGAAGTACTGTCTTTCCTGGTAAGCATTCAAGACTAAAGCTACAGCTCCTGCTAGTCTTCAGATCTTCACCTCTTATTTTATTAATTTTATCAAAGGGAAAACAGTATTGAGATTTTTAGTAGAATGGACGAGTGTTCTAAGAATTAAACCTATTGAAGTATAAAGCTAAAACCCAAACCCATGGAATCAGAGGTTACTAGGATTGGCCATGTTAAGCAATGTCTTGAAATTCTGTCCCTCAGACTGTACTGAAGACAGAGAGCAGTAAAAATATTTCCAAAGTCACTGAGGATTGTTGAAAACCTTTAAAACCTTTTCCTGTTTTTTTTACTTGAAATATAGTTATAAATAAAACTCCATTGGCTATATTATGACCTTAAAAATGAAAATCACACATTAAACAGAATACCAGGAGGCCAAAGGCCACTGGCAGGCCCACGTCTTTGGTTGTAGACAAGATAAACTCAAGACGTGGGGAACTGAACTGTGAGACTGAAGAGCAATTGTCTGGGTGGGAATTGTTTGCCTATTCACATTCTCCCAATGCCTCCACCTGTATGGATGAAGAAACTACACAAACATACATACATACATACATACATACATGCATACATACATACATACACACATGCATATACACACATGCATATACACAGGCATGTACACACACAAACACACCCATGCATGTATATACACATATACACACACATATGCATGTACACACATGTATACATATATGCATGTATACATACATGCACATACATAAACATGCATGCACACACACATGTACATGCATACACATGCATGTAACCCACACATACATGCATGTATACACACATACACATGCATGTACACACAATGTATGTATACACACATACACACATGCATGTACACACAAGCACACAAACATACATGCATACACAGAAAAGTTTGGATCAGGTGTGCTTTGGGCTCTGATGGAGATATGCCAGCAGTATCCTGGAAAACTCAGTGTGTTTATTTTATACAACTGAATCAAAGAGATGAGGTTATTGTATACAATAGTGAGGAGGCAGGGTTATTATTACAGCTGAAGAAGGAAGTAGGCTTAGCTAATCTTGGATAGGGCATGCTAACACCAGCACCTAGTCTAGGAGAAGCCTCTGCCATTTCACTGATGCTAACCTGAAGAAGGCTTTGCCATTCCCCTGGGTCTTAGGCACTGAGGTTCTTGACATGGATGTGCTCATGTCAACAACACATATTCACTAGGGACTTCCTCTGCTCCACGTACCCCAAGGCTAAGGGAATGGGGTAAATTGTGTGATGTGTGATTGTCCAATGTTCCCCATAGGCTCACACATTTTAACACTTGGTCACCAGCTCATAGCATTGTTTGGGGGGAAGTTATGGGACTTTTAGGAAGTAAAATCTCACCAGAGGGAAGGTGATTCTATGGGTAGACCTTATGGATTATAGCCTGGTCCTGTTCCAAGCTCTCACTTTCCTGATCCACCAAAATACATGCAAGAAGCCTCACTTTCACATTGCCATGGCTACAAGCTGCTATTGCCACCATTCTTTCCTAACCATGATGGATTGTGACCTCTCAAACTATGATCTAAAATAGACCTCTCATCTCTTAAGTTTCTGGTTATTAAGCATGTACTCACCACAAAGAGAAAGCAACTAATAAGACATCATTGTTATAGAGCTTTAGAATGCAGCATGCAAAAGCATCTACTACAAGCCAGGTTTACCTGTTCCAAGTCTTAACTGAATTCCCCTCTTGTTCTTTTTCAAAACAAGGGGCATGACAAACTTTGCTTCTCTTCTAGTGTTGTAGGCTTCCTTTTCTGCTAGAGTTTTAATCTTTAGGGAAAACAGTTTCCTCCTGCCAGCTTTGTCAAAGCATGATGAGCCCAGGATTTAAATTCTGCACTGTAGAATGCAGTTATTGTTGTGGTGGTTTGAATAAAAATGGCTTCCATAGGCTCTTATATTTGAATGCTTGGTCATCATGGAGTGGTACAGCTTGAGAGAAGGAACACAAGTATGTGGCCTTGTTGGAGTAGGTATGGCCTTGTCAGAAGAAGTGGGTCACTGGGGATGGACTTTGGGGTTTCAGAAACCCAAGCCAGACACAATGTCTTTCTCCTTCTTGCTACCCATGGATCCAGGTATAGAACTCTCAGCTCCTCCAAGCACCCTGTCTGTCTGCATGACACCATGCATCCCACCATGATGATAATGAACTAAACCTCTGAAACTGTAAGCCGGCCCCTATTAAATGCTTTCCTTCATAAGAGTTGCCAAGGTCATAGTATCTCTTCACAACAATAAAACACTAAGACAATTTTTCAGACCCATTCCAGATAGATCTGGCACTTGTTTCTTTCCTCATCCTCCTCATTAAAATGCATCACAGAATGAAGGAGTTGGTGTGGGTGGGAGGAAAAGCATCCTGGTAGGTTTTCATCATCAAATGTGTTGGTAGGCCTATGAGGCACTAGGTGGGTGTTAAACTATGGAGTAAGACTACAAAGGGGCCTAAAGATTTACCACTGGGAAGGGATGAAGAGCAAATTCATCAGGTTCACCTGACCTCGGCTTCTAGTGAACTCTAACCTTGGATTTGGACTTCAAAGAGCACCGTGACCCCTGTAATCCACAAGGCAGAACCTGTCTTGGATCTAATGTACCACAAGTCCTTCAGGCCCTTTCTGGATAGACATAAACCATGATAGAAGATCAAAACATAACCTGGATTGGCTAACATGTAAAATGTTGACAGTACCAAGTGCTGGCAATAATGAACAGCAAATGGAGCCCTTCTACTAGGTATTTACTCAAGACAAATGAAAATACATGCTCATACACACTCACACTAGAAAGTTTACAATGTTATTTATAATCACCTCAAACTAGAAGCATCACGAATATCCACCAGCAGATGAATGTATGAAAACAAGAGTGTATCAGTGCAATGTTGCATTTAGTCCATTGAAAGGGAATGAGCTAAGAATACATGCTAATGGATGCATTTCCTTTTGAAACACTATGTTAAATGAAAAAAAATCTAGACACAAAGGCTAGGTGACTACACTTAGTAAACTCCAGGAAAGAGAAATCTAATTGATAGGATCAAAAAGCTGATCTGTGGTTGCCTGGAGTGGAGTATCTGGAAGTGGTAACTGACTAGGAAAGGCAGAGAGGAACTTGTTAGGCATGCTCTCAACTGTGATTGTGACGTCATGAGTGTAAAAATGTGTTGAAACTCACCTAAACATATGCTTTGGCACATTTTATTATATGTTGAAGATATTTAACAAACTTACTGCTTGCTGAGGACCTAGAGACAGCTGATGGCTTCTGAGGGAAGGAGAACCAGTTTCCTTTAAAGATATGGCCCCTGGGAAGCCAGATGTGCCTAGTGTTTGGCCCTGTAGCCATAAGTACATGGGTAGCACAAACCACAATCAGTGCCTCATGAAAGTAAAACAAGGATGTGAAGTTGGGAAGGGTTGGATCCGTGGAGGTTGAGGTAGACCCGGGAGGAGTTTGGAGTAAGACTGAGGGTGGTGACTATGATCAAAATATATGGTATCCATTGCATGAAGTTCTTACAAAATTATTAAAATGGTCTATGTAAAAACAAAGCTATGTAAAAATAGAGATTTAAAGGTAAATTTCATGGCTCTGCAAACAAATTAGAGGATATCAAATATAAAGTGGACCTTAAAGTTCTTTTGGTTACTACAGTTAGCAGAGACCAAGAGCCAGAGGGATTAAGAGTCAGTAGTTAAATAAAATCCTGAGGACAGAAAAAATTAACTTTAGGCTATAATAAAGCCAATTATGGTTGCTACAGTGAGGATTTGAAAAGTGGTTCATTATTAGCAACATTTCATCAAAATACTTCAATTCTTAAAAGATTAACTCCTAGACAATTATATAAACATTCTCATGGAATTTGTGTTTGTGTAAAATTTAGTCAAATCCCCAAGAAGTAAGCTTTTGATGGGTTTACCATGAAAATTTTCTATTAAAAGTAAATATATTGGTCGTCCTACTGGTCCTTTTGGGGGGAATTTTGAAATCCAAGCTCAATGCTTATGTTTTTTAATTAAAATGTTGGTAATTAAATATCAGCATCAGATGGATAAACTCCTACTCTTAAAACCAAAGTGAGGAATATACATAGGACAGACCACTACTCTCTTTCTCTAATTCTTAATTCTGTGAAATATTATAATTTTATTATGAAAATCTAGAAAGACTGAGTATGAGTAAAGATTTAATCGATATAATTGATTACCTCTCTGGCTGCCAATCAATCAAGAAGTAGATTCAATTATTAAAATTAATAAATGGTTGAAACAAAATGTTTTGTTTCAGAGCCAACAGTACCAAGAAATATTACAGCACACGGATTTTGTCTGGCAAATTAAATAAATGTTCATGCATCTCTGTGCTCAGAATTTGCAAAATTCTGAAGTAAACCCATTCTAAAGCTCATGGGTCTGTGCGTGCGTGGTCTACTTTCCTTTTGCCTCAAAATAGTGAGTCCATCTGGCCCATATGACCAGAGGCCTCTGTCTCTTTGTCCTTTCTTTTCCATCAATTCAGTTTGTCCTTGCACATAACAGTGCCTACAGCTCCCATACTTCTCTTTACTCTTGGTTTTTAAATAAAATCTCTGTGAATAACAACAATAATATAATAAATACTCAGTAATTTCACTTGGTGTCCTAACTTGCTGTGCAGTCCTATTTATCACACGATTCTCAGACAGACATGAAAAAAATACATATATAAGTTCTGGCACACTTCACAAGTAAAGACTGATGCCTCAAAGCTCATCATGGAGTGTGGCCTCTACTTATCTGGAGAATCACCTTCAGGCCTTTTCTCTTCCCTTTCATTGTCCCTCCCACTACCAAATCCTCAACAGAGAGATGCTCAAGACACACCTTTCAGGGAAAACATCCTGGAATCATACCAGGAACTCTTCTTCATCCTTATACTAATTATAGATTTGACGAGTTATTGCAATAAAATCTTTCAAGTTGCTACTTAATTCCTACACTACAATTTAACATTTATACTTATGTATAAAATTCCAGGTGTCTGCACAGCTAGCATTATGCATGATGAATAACCAAATGTCCCCCACATTAAGGCACACAGTAGACCCAATGAATATTTTATAAATAAATATTTTTAAGGACAACATTCTAGATCAGTGATTCTCAATTTGATAAAGTTGAGAAGGATCTCAACCTTCTTTATACTGCGACCCTTTAGTACAGCTCCTCATGTTATGGTAACCCCAATGATTAAATAATTTTATAACACCATTACTTCAAAACTGTAGTTTTGCTACTGTTATGAATCATAATGTAAATATCTGATATGCAGGATATCTGATATATGACCCCTTAAAGGGTTGTGAACCACTGGTCTAGTTGCTGAGAAAGCTACAGTAAAAGAGGAATGTCTTGTCCTTGAGTACATAATAGCTACCCAGAAACAGCACCTTGAAAGGACAGTGGAAAGATTTAAATGCATAGGAGCAGTTTTTCCTTTCAGCTATACAAAGAAATCACATGGGGTAGCGAAAAAAAAAAGAAGCACACAGGTTTTTAAGCATTAGGTTTGAAGAAGCATAAAGACCAGCAGACTTGCAGCTGGTCTAAAATAATTTATTGGAATAGAAGACAAGGCATTCAGAGAGTTTACAGTTCCTTAGATGATTTGCACATACAGCTTGAGGGGCAGAAAGACTGAAAGCAAAAGTACAATCAGTCCCCCTAAGCCTCCTCCGAAAAGGCAGGGGGCTTCAGAACTAGAGTTCATATTTGTCTCCCCCAAGTTTTCAAAGAAGATTCTTGCTATCTTTCCCAACACTCACATCACCAGCTGCTCTATTAGTATTTCCAAAAGCATACGGAGATTCCAGAATGTTCTTAAAGGCTTTGGCTGGTGCCAGCAGACAAAATTAGAATTAGAAAAGAACTCTGTCCTTTGTCTGGCAAATAGGAAAGCAGATGATGCTCCTCTCCTCAGAGGAGTCTGGGATGGGGTGCTTGTTAATGAGATCATTGAGCTCACATCCTCTGGGAGATTCTTCCAGGTTATTCCAACTCTGTCCCTTCCACAATAGGTAGCATTAATAATTTATCCCCAATGGAAGGGAATTTCAGCTAAAGTTGTTTTTACCACCCCACCTCCTATAGCAAGAATCAAGGATTAGCAGAATAGCCTTTTGATCTCTGAGCTTCTGAAACTAGATATATTGGGGGTGGGGTGAGGCAGAGAGCTAGATTCATAGTCATTTCTCATTCCAGTAGGCACAACACCCTAAGACCATGTCGTTCAACACCCCTAAATCATGTACATCATGGTCATCTGAGAGACTTCTTTAAAATGTAAATTTTCCTGTAAGGATTCTTTTGCCCCTGTAGATGTGATCACCCCTAATACAGTAGAATGAGACCCATGTTCTGCACTAGCAGACCTCAGTGTGAGCGCTCTACCACTTACCTGCAATATGACATTAGGTAATTCGGTCTCTCTGAACCATCACAAAGGAGTTTCCAGTGTTAGAGAACAGTCACACAGTAGTGAAGCTCTGTGACAGAACCTTGGTCAACATGTAGGCTGCAGTAGACTACTGCGATGGGACCACTCCAATGAGGAAGACACACAAAAACAAGGGGAGTCCCACTGACCTTGGCATCTGCCTCAGCATCAGCTCTATCCCCATTACAAGATCAGTCATTTCCCCCCATTTCATGAATCCTGAGATTTTTTTTAAAAAATTTCTTTCCACAAACTCAAGTTCCCCTATTACAGAAATGTTCTAATGCTTCCTGCACAACAACTAATTGACCTTTACCTGACAGATAAGTCCTGGGGTATTGCCTGAACCCTCCACTTAATGTAATAAAAGCCAGTGATACCTGCCTTTTAACCTTCTCAAGTGTGCTTGCCAGTTTTGTGTGTCAACTTGACACAAGCTGGAGTTATCACAAAGAAAGGAGCCTCAGTTGAGGAAATGCCTCCATGAGATCCAGTTGTAAGGCATTTTCTCAGTGATCAAGAGGAGAAGGCCCATTGTGGGTGGTGCCATCCCTGGGCTGGTAGTCTTGGGTTCTATAAGAAAGCAAGCTGAGCAAGCCAGGGGAAGCAAGCCAGTAAGTAACATCCCTCCATGGCCTCTGCATCACCTCCTGCTTCCAGTCCTGAATTCCTGTGGTGATGAGCAGCAATGTGGAAGTGTAAACTGAATAAACCCTTTTCTCTCCAACTTGCTTCTTGGTCATGATGTTTGTGCAGGAATACAAACCCTGACTAAGACATCAAGTCACGCCCACTTTTCTCCCTCTTCCTTCCTGAGTAGAGGATGAAGGAAAGCAAACACCTGCTGTTTAGAATGCATAACTCTTTGTCTGTGTTCTCCTCAGCTCAGACAGGTCCATGAGTATCAGGAAGCATCACCAGTTTCCCAGATGGGTGACAATTTTTTGGTAGTGATGACTTCACCCTCATCTTCCTTCCTTCCTTGCTTCTTTCTTTCTTTCTTTTTCTCGAGACAGGGTTTCCATGTATAGCCCTGGCTATCCTGGAACTCACTCTGTAGACCAGAACTCAGAAATCTGCCTTTCTCTGCCTCCTGAGTGCTGAGATTAAAGGTGTGTGCCACCACTGCATGGCTTTTTTTTTTCTTTCACCCTCACCTTCTTAAGTACCACTTTCATCTTCTAACTCTAACCTTAGCTTATTACATTTGTTGTATTTATTGAGTACCTGTTATGTGCTGTGAAGACTCAGAGAGGAACACAGCACATTTTCTGTCTATGAGACTCTGGCAAGATAAACAGTTACATCCTTTCAAAGACAAATATTCCAGGTTTGGAATGGAACCTTCTAAACTCTGCCTTCCTTGTCGTATTTGAACCATGACTTCCCTCCCTGACCTCAGGTCTTTCTTCTGTTCTGCAGGTAGAAATGAAGGAAAAAGAGACAGGGGTCCTTTTTTACTTCCTCATCTCTCTGAGAGAAAGGCCTGGATATTCATAAAACTAGTCACTATATTCTGACCGCTTGCTGCAGGCCAGGTACTTTCTACGCAAGTTAGATTCATTACCCATTAATCTTCAAGTCTGGTTGCCAAGAGAGCAAATGAAGGCACAAAAAGTAAAATAACCTGCCAGAACTCCAAGATTGTATAGCTAGAAAGCAAATCCAGGTAGTTTCAAAGCCCCCTCTCCTCTTAGAAATGAGGGCTTGGCCTTTGTTCTAGAAAGAATTACCTGGTTTTGCACAGACATCTAAGTTCCCTTGAAAGAGGAGGGCTCATCTTTTATAAGTTTAAAAAAAAATAGCCTGGTAAGGGTCCACAGTAGGTCCACCTAAAGTAGGATCTGTAACCAGATTTTCCCTATCCAATCACATTAAAATATTAGTGCATCAGGAGGCCTGTGATTGGATGGGGAAAAGGGAGGCGGAGCTAAGAGTTACAGAGCCAGAGAACATCTCAGGAGAGAAGGGGAAGCCTAGTTGGAGGCAGACAGACAAGAAGAACCTGAACCAGTGTGGCTTTAAATAACCATAGGTAGTTATGATATCATTAAGGTTAGAATAATTAGGATATTTTGTCTAATCTAGGTGGGCAGCTTTTATCATATTGGTTCTGAAATTATTGTATTGGGAATTGAGAATTTATTGATACATAATCTGGTTAATTATAAGCTTCTAGAGTTGTGTTTCTACTGGGTTGTTGGGTGTTGTGACGGCTGACCGTGGAGTGGACAGTCGTTGCATGGGACTGGGTGGCAGCAAAGGGAACTGGAGAGTTGGCAGTCAGAGAGTAGCCCAGTGGGACCGCACCGGGGCAGAAAGTAGCTGGATGGAGCGCAGGAACTTGGTGGTTCTACTTGGCTATTGGACCACCGACCACAGGAGTTTATGGCTGAGAAGGAACTAGTGGCTCAAGGGACAAGCAAACCAGAGTTGGGAACACAGATTGGTCACGGTGGGGGCTGGCTAGAGACAGAGCCGGCAGGACTGCGCTGGGGCAGAGTTGCTGGCAGTGGCATGGGACGCCTGCTGGTCCTTTTTTAATATTTCCCGCAACAGGAATCCCAAAGGCTTTATGTCTAGTACCTTAGGATAGATGCCTACAGGTTGAGTTGGGTCATCCAATGTGGGATGGTATTACCTGACCAGCTCTCATTATCACACACAAGTAATGAGACATGGCTGTTCAAAAAGAAAATCCATGTAGAGGATGAGGTTTGAGGCTTGAAATAAAAAGGAGAGAATGATAATAAGAATGGAAGAGAGAGACTCAGAAGGAAGGGACTGGTCAAAGGCCTAACACTGGAAAGAGGGAAAGAACAGCATTGGATCAGCCCTGGAGACTTGGTCCTTGAGGCATTGTGCTGGGTACTCCAGAGGAAAACTAAAGGGTTGTTGTGGTTGGAATATGCTTGACTAAGGAGTGGTAATATTAGGAGGTGTGGCTCTGTTGAAGTAGGTGTGGGCTTGCAAGAGGAAGTGTGTCACTGTGGGGGTGGGCAATAAGATCCTCCTCCTAGCTGCCTGAAGATGTCAGTCTTCTTCTGGTTCCCTTCAGAATGAGATGTAAAACTCTCAGCTCCTCCAGTGCCATGCCCTCCTGGATGTTGCCATGCTTCCTGCCTTAATGATAATGGACTGAACCTCTGAACCTGTAAGCTATCCCCAATTAAATGTTGTCCTTTATAAGAGTTGCCTTGGTCATGGTGTCTCTTCCAGAAATGGAAACCCTAACTAAGACAAGGGTCTAGGGCCAAAGAATTTTATGAGAGGCCTCAGCATTAGCATCCTTATTTAGGGCTGAGAACAAAGCTGAGAGAGATGCTTGGTGAAGGGGCTGGTCAAGACAGGCAGGGTTTGAAAGCTTCTCAAGTAAATAAATCATAGTACTAAATAGTGGAGCACAGGCCTGGGGGTGACTGCAGGAGGTATGCCGAGAAAGTTAGAAGAGACTCCAAGAATCTCTGGGGTTGGTGAGATGGCTCAAAGGATAAAGGCGTTTGCCAGAGGAGCCTGGGACCCATGGGGAAGTGGAAACATGAACCGTCTGCACAATATTGCCCTCTGACCTCCACATGAATGAATGCCATGCAATTATAATAAATGAGTAACTTTAAAAGTGGAGAATGGGCACATCTGGAATGCCCAACACAATGCAAAACAGCAAAGCGAGTCCACATGGGGCCATGTTTTGCACCCATGAAAAATTATACTTTGAAAAGATGTTTAACAACACAGTATGTCTCCATAAAATACCAAAAGGGAAAGAAGCACAGAAAACTACATGCTATGTTTCCAATTTCCTTGAAAATGTGTGCCTCTTTGTCCTGACAGGAAATACACTAGCATGCATTATTTGCTTTGTGTTGCAAAACTTCTGAAACAAACATTATTACTTTTGTGATGAGGAAAGATGGTATAAAAATCTGGCAGCTTTGAATAAATGGTGAGTTCGCTGGGCCTTTATTCCTTATCTTCCAAGGATTTGGGAGGAAGGGGCTTTCCCCTGTGTGCTAGGTCCCCAGGGGTCCCCACAGGAATATGATAGATGAGAAGACTTGAGAACAATGTAATCCCTTTAAAACTTAAATGGAGATAGAAACACAAAGGGAAACAAAGTCCTGGCAATGTATCAGAAATAGAGTCTGACTACAAAGGCTAGAGTACAGAGAGGTGGGACTTGACCTACACCTTGGGGAGAGAGAACGGTTCAATGAAGGCCTGCTGTTTGGGTCTGGAGTCACAGATCATTGGTTTATACTGGGAGGCCAGAGGCCTGCTAGTTCTAGAGGGAAAAGATGTCTCTGCCTAGCTCTTATGATGGGGAGAAGCTTCAGAGGGCCCCACACCCAATAAGAATCATTACTACTGCTTTTATTCCTTGTAGGTTACACAGGTCACAGCTTTCAAGTCAGATCTTACTAGAAATTTAGGGGTAAAAACTGGAAAACTTTCCTTAGGGCTTGTAGATTCCTATACTTCTGTTACTTACCAACTTTAGGGGAGGTCCACTCTTGTGAGATGATGGAAATAAAAGAACAGATCTTCATCATTCCAAAGCCTGAGAGAGAGTAAAGTTATTTGCTGTCCTGGCAAAGCTACTTATCCCATGAGGAGAGAGGAGTGTCATAAGTGTGACCATGAGGATCACACAGAGAGTCTGTCCTCCGCAGGGTTCCACGCCTTTCAATTTCTGACTTGTGAAGTCCTTGCAACAAAAGCGATTCTCTTTCTGCCTGCTCTTCACTGTCTCCATGTTCACTCTGTGCACTCTGAATTTTCTGGCTTAGAACAGTGCTGATAGATCTCTCTATTAGAACCTATAGGGTATTAGGGTTCAGAGTGTTTACTCTCAGTCAGACCCTGTGCCGTTCACTGGGAATGCAGAGAACAAGGAGAGATCTCCCTGCGACACATTTGCCTCAGAGCAGATGAACAAATCTAAACCACTGTACAGTGACTGAGACAGACAAACATCTGTGATGGTTAAAATTGATTGTCCTCAAGAACTGCCTAAGAGCATGTGTGTGGGGGGGAATTTTAGACTGGATTAACTGAGGTGAGAGGACCCTTCCCTCAACTGTGGTTTGCACTGTTCCATGAAATAGGATCCAGTACTGAATAAAGAGGAGAGAGGGAACTGAGAGCCAGCATTGGCCTTTTTCTCTCCCTGACCACAGATGCAATGTGACCACTTACCTCAAGACTTTGCTTCTATGAATTCTTCACCCACAAAGGACTGTCCCCTCAAACTTTGAGCCAAATAAACCACTCCCTAAGTGGCTTCTGTCACATATTGTTATAGAAATGAGGAAAATAGTTATTGCAATTTAGGAAAAATATAAGTGGGAAGAGAGAAAGGACTGTGTGGGTTCTGTTCTGACACTTCCTGAACTTTCTTCATGAAGCCGGCCCAGCATCTTTAGACAGGGATTTCTTTTGTTTGTCTGTTTGCTAATGTTATGATTCTTTATTATTTTATCTTTATACCCTCAAATGTTACCAGAGTTCCTGGTTTTTGACAAACATTTGGTCAGATCAAATTAGTGAAACAGGTATCTATTTGCTTCTCCAAGGCTCACTTGCTTGCAACAGTCTGTCCCTGGTTCAACGTGGGGATTTAAACACAGCCTTGCCTACAGCACGAAGTCAGGCAGGCTGGGCATAAGCAGGACTCGGAGTGCAGTGTGCATCACCAAAGAAGAAGCCTCCTGAGCTGACTCAGCTTTGGAACTCTACGTCACAGGGAAATTTTTCTGTATTTACTGTCTCAGGAAATGGGCAGGCCCTCCAGGTTCTGTTGAAGCTAAGGACTGTGGTCATCTCCTCACCACTCAGTTGGAAGTCAAACACCTGAGTGGTCTGCGGTATGCACACTAGCGTCACAGACTTCGGGATCACCACTACATTCCTCTGGATGTGGAATGGAACCTGGGCAATCAGAATTTTGCAGCAATCTCTTTAATTTTGGGATCCTCTAAAAGTGAAGGGTCCTCTGACTTGGTGTGAGTTCTGTCTGGGGAGCCCAAGGAACTGTGGGCCATGACTGTGATGCCTTTGGAGTGACAGTACTGGATCATGTTTTTCCTGAGTGAGGTAAGGGTGACACTCGACCTGGTTGATCACAGGCTGATGTTTCAGCCAGGTTTATTTAGGAACCTTTCTTTTCTGTTTTTTCTTTTCTTTTTCTTTTTTTTTCTTTTTTTATTGAAAAAGGAAGTAAAAACATTTTATGATAAAATTGAAGATTTACATGGAAAATATTTCTGACAAAATTGAAGAAATATATAGAAAAACACGTTAAAATTGTCAATTTTCATGAAAAATTAAAGAGTAAAATAGTAGACATAAAAACATTGCTAAATTAATTGAAAAAGGAAGTAGAAACATTTTATGATAGAATGGAAGATATGTGGAAAATATTTCTGATAAAGTTGTAGAAAAATATAGAATAACATGTTAAAATTGAAGATTATCATAGAAAATTACAGATAAAATGGTAGGTATAAAAATATTTGTAAGTTTGATTGAAAGTGGAATTATAAACATTTTCTGATAAAATTGAAGATCTACAAGGAAAATATTTCTGATAAAATACAAGAAATATATAGAAAAACATGTTAAAATTGACTACTTCATGAAAAATTATACAGATAAAATGGTAGGCATAAAAATATTTCTAAGTTGATTGAAAGTAGAATTATAAATGCTTTCTGATAAAATTGAAGATTTCCATGGAAAATATCTCTGATAAAATTGAAGAAATATGTAGAAAAACACATTAAGATTGACTATTTCATGGAAAATTATACAGATAAAAGGTAGGCCTAAAAATATTTCTTTTTTTTCAAATTTTCTATATTCTTTATTTACATTCCAAATGATTTCCCCTTTCCCGGTTCCCCCCTCCCTGAAAGTCCCATAAGCCCTCTTCCCTCCCCCTGTTCCCCATTTGCCTAAGAATTTCATGAATTCATTCTTTTTAATTGCTGAGTAGTATTCCATTGTGTAAATATACATGGAAAATATCTCTGATAAAATTGAAGAAATATATAGAAAAACACATTAAGATTGACTATTTCATGGAAAAATTATACAGATAAAATGGTAGGCATAAAAATATTCCTAAGTTGATTGAAAGTGGAATTATAAACATTTTCTGATAAAATTGAAAATCTACAAGGAGGCGGGAGCGTACCAGCTTCCCCCTTGGTGACCTCTGTTCCAGGGATCGACTGCACTGAGCATCCAGGTACCCAGGGACTCCCCAGTATAACATCACTTAGGACACAAGCCTGTTGGGCTTCCATCTGCACCCAAGAGCGGGGCAGCTCTGTGGTCGTCTGGGCGCCAGCTCTGCTATGGGCCATCTGCCCTGCAGAGTGATCTGCACTGAGAGGGTGCAGAGTGTACTCCGCCATCTTTGCTCCAGCAACAGGGCAACTGGGACCTCCAGACGCAGGGTCAATCAAGCATAATATCGCTTGGGTCTCAGCCAGCTTGTGTGCTCTCTGCTCCCAAGAGCTGGGCAGTTCTATGATCACCTACTTGCCAGCTCTGCTGTGGGACATCTGCCCTGCAGAGGGACCCCGCCCTGGGAGAGAGCGCCCCCGCACAGGGAGGGAGCGCACCAGCCTCCCCTTGGCTCAACTAAGCTGAGCCTTTGGATGTGCAGGGAGTCCCCAATATAACATCACTTGGGGCAAGGCACATCAGGGCTCCAAAGTCACTCAGGAGCAGGGCAGGCCCCAGCAATCGGTGCCAGGGGAATCCCGGTAATCCAGGGGGGCCAGAAATAGCTTTGCAGTCTCACAGGAGGGCCAACCAACAGCCAGTGACAGCAGAACCAACTAACATCAGAGGTAACTAGATGACAAAAGGCAAACGTAGGAACGTTATTAACAGAAATCAAAGTAATATGGCACCATCCGAACCCAACTCTCCAACAGCAGCAAGTCCTGGATACCCCATCACACCCAAAAGGCAAGATCTGGATTTAAAATCACTTCTCATGACGCTATTAGAGGATTTCAAGAAGGTCACAAATAAATCTCATAAAGAATTACAGGAGGAGTTGGGACCGCCAGGCTCAGAGACAGACAGGCATAATAGCGCTTCGGTTTCAGGCAGCTTGTGTGTAACCTGCTCCCAGGTGCTGGGCTGATCTGCAGTAACCAGCGCGCCAGTTCCGCGGTGGGACCTTCTGCCTGGTGGAGGGACCCCGCGCAGGGAGGGAGCCCGCCAGCTTCCCTTCCTCGACCTCTGTTCCCGCGGACTGCGCTGGAGAGACCGGTACCCAGGCTCTCCCCCCCGATATAACATCACTTGGGACACGGCCTGTTGGGGCTTCCGTCTGTGCCCGAGGGCGGGTTGGCGCTGTAGTCGTCTGGGTGCCAGATTGGCGGGCCATCGTGACCACAGGGTGAGCGGCGCCACGGAGACTGCCCTCCGCCATCTTTGCTCCAGTGACCAGGTAGTTGGGACCGCCAGGCTCAGAGACAGACAGGCATAATATCGCTTCGGTTTCAGGCAGCTTGTGTGTAACCTGCTCCCAGGTGCTGGGCTGATCTGCAGTAACCAGCACGCCAGTTCCGAGGTGGGACCTTCTGCCTGGTGGAGGGACCCCGCGCAGGGAGGGAGCCCGCCAGCTTCCCTTCCGCGACCTCTGTTCCCGCGGACTGCGCTGGAGAGACCGGTACCCAGGCTCTCCCCCCAATATAACATCACTTGGGACACGGCCTGTTGGGGCTTCCTTCTGTGCCCGAGGGCGGGTTGGCGCTGTGGTCGTCTGGGTGCCAGATCGGCGGGCCATCGTGACCACAGGGTGAGCAGCGCCACGGAGACTGCCCTCCGCCATCTTTGCTCCAGTGACCAGGTAGTTGGGACCACCAGGCTCAGAGACAGACAGGCATAATATCGCTTCGGGTTCAGGCAGCTTGTGTGTAACCTGCTCCCAGGTGCTGGGCTGATCTGCAGTAACCAGCGCGCCAGTTCCGCGGTGGGACCTTCTGCCTGGTGGAGGGACCCCGCGCAGGGAGGGAGCCCGCCAGCTTCCCTTCCTCGACCTCTGTTCCCGCGGACTGCGCTGGAGAGACCGGTACCCAGGCTCTCCCCCCCCCCATATAACATCACTTGGGACACGGCCTGTTGGGGCTTCCGTCTGTGCCCGAGGGCGGGTTGGCGCTGTAGTCGTCTGGGTGCCAGATTGGCGGGCCATCGTGACCACAGGGTGAGCGGCGCCACGGAGACTGCCCTCCGCCATCTTTGCTCCAGTGACCAGGTAGTTGGGACCGCCAGGCTCAGAGACAGACAGGCATAATATCGCTTCGGTTTCAGGCAGCTTGGGTGTAACCTGCTCCCAGGTGCTGGGCTGATCTGCAGTGACCAGCGTGCCAGATCTGCTGTGGGACTTCTGCCTGGCAGAGGGACGCCCCCTCCCCCCCCCAGGAGAGATCACACACCCCTGCACAGGGCAGGAGCCTGCCAGCCTCCCTTTGGCGACCTCGGCTCCAGGAATCCACTAGGCTGAGCCTTTAGATGTGCAAGGCCTCCCCAATAGAAGATCACTTGGGGCAAAGCACATTAGGGCTCCAAAGTCACTCAGGAGCAGGCAGGCCCCAGAAATCGGTGCCAGGGGAATCCTGGTAATCCAGGGGGGGCAGAAATAGCTTTGCAGGCTCACAGGAGGTCCAACCAACAGCCAGTGGCAGCAGGACCAACTAACACCAGAGGTATCCAGATGGCAAAAGGCAAACGTAGGAATGTTACTAACAGTAATCAAAGTAATGTGGGACCATCCGAACCCAACTCTCCAACAGCAGCAAGTCCTGGATACCCCACCACACCCGAAAGACAAGATCTGGATTTAAAATCACTTCTCATGATGCTATTAGAGGATCACAAGAAGGACACAAATAAATCTCATAAAGAGTTACAGGAGACCATGAATCAACGGTTAGAAGCCCTTACAAAGGAAACACAAAAATTGCTTAGAGAAATGCGGGAGAACATGGATCAAAAGATGGAGGTGCACAAGGAGACAACACAAAAATCGCTTAACGAGATGAATCAACGGGTAGATGCACTCACAAAGGAATCACAAAATTTGCATAAAGAAATGCAGAAGAATATGGGTCAACAGACGGATGCCCATAAGGAGGCAACACAAAAATTGCTTAAAGAAATGAATCAACGGTTAGATGCCCTTACAAAGGAAACACGAGAACTGCTTAAAGAAATGCAGGAGACGATGGATCAACAGATGGAATCCCATGAGGAGGAAACACAAAAATCGCTCAGAGAAATGCAGGAGAACGTGGGTCATCAGGAAGAAATCCTGAAAGAGGTAATGCAAAAATACCTTAAAGAAATACAGGAAAATACAAACAAACAAGTGAAGGATCTCAGCAAATCCATCCAGGAACTAAAAAAGGAAGTAGAAACAACTAAGAAATCACAAAGGGAGACAACTTTGGAGATAGAAAACCTTGGGAAGAAATCAGGAGTCATAGATGCAAACATCAACAATAGAATACAAGAGATGGAAGAAAGAATCTCAGGTGCTGAAGATTCCATAGAAAGCATCGACTCAACAGTCAAAGAAAATGCAAAATGCAAAAAACGCGTAACCCAAAACATCCAGGAAATCCAGGACACAATGAGAAGACCAAACCTAAGGATTATAGGTATAGATGAGAGTGAAGATTTGCAACTTAAATGGCCAGTAAACATCTTCAACAAAATTATGGAGGAAAACTTCCCTAACTTAAAGAGAGAGATGCCGATGAACATACAAGAAGCCTACAGAACTCCAAACAGACTGGACCAGAACAGAAATACCTCCCGTCACATAATAATCAAAACACCGAATGTTCTAAACAAAGAAAGAATACTAAATGCAGTAAGAGAAAAGGGCCAAGTAACATACAAAGGAAGACCTATCCGAATCACATCAGACTTCTCACCAGAGACTATGAAAGCCAGAAGATCCTGGGCAGATCTCATGCAGACACTAAGACAGCACAAATGCCAGCCTAGACTACTATACCCAGCAAAACTCTCAATCACCATAGATGGAGAGACCAAGATATTCCATGATAAAACCAAATTTTCACAATATCTTTCCACAAATCCAGCCCTGCAACGGATAATAGGTGGAAACCTCCAATACAGGGAGAGAAACAACACCCTGGAAAAAATGAGATAATAACCTTCTTGAATCAAACCCAAAAGTAGATAACCACTCAAACATAAAGATAGCGTCAAGAATGGCAGATGGCAATAATCACTATGCCTTAATCTCTCTTAATATCAATGGTCTCAATTCCCCAATTAAAAGACATAGACTAGCAGACTGGATACGTAAACAGGACCCAGCTTTTTGCTGCATGCAGGAAACGCACCTCAGTGTCAAAGACAAACACTACCTCAGAGTAAAAGGCTGGAAAACAATTTTACAAGCAAATGGCCCCAAGAAACGAGGTGGAGTAGCCATCCTAATATCGGATAAAATTGATTTTCAACCCAAAGTCATCAAAAAAGACACAGAAGGACACTACATACTGATCAAGGGAAAAATCCACCATCAAGAACTCTCAATCCTGAATATCTATGCTCCAAATGCAAGGGCACCCTCATTCGTAAAAGAAACTTTACTAAAACTCAAAGCACACATCGCACCGCACACAATAATAGTGGGTGACTTCAACACCCCGCTCTCTGAAATGGATCGTTCAGGAAAGCAGAAACTAAACAGGGACACAGTGAATCTAATTGAAGCCTTGGACCAAATGGAACTAACTGATATATATAGAACATTTCATCCTAGAGCTAAAGAATACACCTTCTTCTCAGCTCCTCATGGTACCTTCTCCAAAATTGACCATATAATTGGTCACAAATCAGACCTCAACAGATACAAGAAGATAGAAATAATCCCATGCCTCCTATCAGATCACTATGGAATAAGGGTGGTCTTCAATGGCAACAAAAACAAAAGAAAACCCACGTACACATGGAGTCTGAACAATGCTCTACTCAATGATAACTTGGTCAAGGTGGAAATAAAGAAAGAAATCAAAGACTTTTTGAAAGTTAATGAAAATGAAGGCACAACATACCCTAACTTATGGGACACAATGAAAGCAGTGCTAAGAGGAAAATTCATAGCCCTGAGTGCCGCCAAAAAGAAACGGGAGACAGCATACACTAACAGCTTAATGGCACACCTGAAAGCCCTGGAACAAAAAGAAGCAAATACACCAAAGAGGAGTAGAAGGCAGGAAATCATCAAACTCAGGGCTGAAATCAATCAAGTAGAAACAAATAAAACCATACAAAGAATCAACAAAACGAGGAGTTGGTTCTTTGAGAAAATCAACAAGATAGATAAGCCCTTAGCCAGACTAACCAGAGGGCACAGAGATAGTATCCAAATTAATAAAATCAGAAACGAAAAGGGAGAGATAACAACAGAAACTGAGGAAATTCAAAAAATCATCAGATCCTACTACAAAAACCTGTATTCAACACAACTAGAAAATCTTGAGGAAATGGACAATTTCCTTGACAGATACCAAGTACCAAAATTAAATCAGGATCAAATAGACCATCTAAACCGTCCTATAACCCCTGAAGAAATAGAAGTTGTCATTGGAAGTCTTCCAACCAAAAAAAGCACAGGTCCAGATGGTTTTAGTGCAGAATTCTATCAGACCTTCAAAGAAGACCTAACACCAATACTCTTCAAACTGTTCCACAAAATAGAAACAGAAGGAACACTACCCAACTCGTTCTATGAAGCCACAATTACACTAATACCAAAAGCACACAAAGATCCGACAAAGAAAGAGAATCTCAGGCCAATCTCTCTTATGAATATCGATGCAAAAATACTCAATAAAATTCTTGCCAACCGAATCCAAGAACACATCAAAACGATCATTCACCACGATCAAGTAGGCTTCATCCCAGGGATGCAGGGATGGTTCAATATAAGGAAATCCATCAATGTAATCCACTACATAAACAATCTCAAAGAAAAAAACCACATGGTCATCTCATTAGATGCTGAGAAAGCATTTGACAAAATTCAGCATCCTTTCATGCTAAAGGTCTTGGAAAGATCAGGAATTCAAGGCCCATATCTAAACATAGTAAAAGCAATTTACAGCAAACCAGTAGCCAGCATCAATCTAAACGGAGAGAAACTTGAAGCAATCCCACTAAAATCAGGGACTAGACAAGGCTGCCCTCTCTCTCCATATCTTTTCAATATAGTACTTGAAGTTCTAGCTAGAGCAATTAGACAAGAAAAAGAGGTCAAAGGGATACAAATTGGAAAGGAAGAAGTCAAACTATCACTATTTGCAGACGATATGATAGTATACATAAGCGACCCAAAGAACTCCACCAGAGAACTCCTACAGCTGATAAACGACTTCAGCAAAGTGGCCGGATATAAAATCAACTCAAGCAAGTCAGAAGCCTTCCTATACTCAAAGGATAAGCAGGCTGAGAAAGAAGTAAGAGAAATAATACCCTTTACGATAGCCACAAACCATATTAAGTATCTTGGCGTGACGCTAACCAAACAAGTGAAAGATCTGTATGACAAGAACTTCAAGTCTCTGAAGAAAGAAATTGAAGAAGACCTCGGAAGATGGAAAAATCTGCCATGCTCATGGATTGGCAGGATTAATATAGTAAAAATGAGCATCTTACCAAAAGTAATACACAGATTCAATGCAATCCCCATCAAAATCCCAACTCAATTCTTCATAGAGTTAGAAAGAGCAATTCAAAAATTCATCTGGAATAACAGAAAACCCAGAATAGCTAAAACTATTCTCAAGAGTAAAAGAACCTCTGGGGGAATCAGTATCCCGGACCTCAAGCTGTACTACAGAGCAATAGTGTTAAAAACTGCATGGTATTGGTACAGTAACAGACATGTAGATCAATGGAACAGAATTGAAGACCCAGAAATGAATCCACACTCCTATGGTCACTTGATCTTTGACAAAGGAGCTAAAACCATCCAGTGGAAAAAAGATAGCCTTTTCAACAAATGGTGCTGGCTCAGCTGGAGGTCAACATGCAGAAGAATGCAAATTGACCCATCCTTATCTCCTTGCACTAAGCTCAATTCTAAGTGGATCAAAGATCTCCACATAAAACCAGACACACTGAAACTAATAGAAGGGAAACTAGGGAAGAACCTTGAACATATGGGCACAGGGGAGAATTTCCTGAACAGAACTCCAATAGCTTATACTCTAAGATCAAGAATAGACAAATGGGACCTCATTAAATTACAAAGTTTTTGCAAGGCAAAAGACACCGTCAAAAAGACAAAGCGGCAACCAACTAACTGGGAAATGATCTTTACCAACCTTACATCCGACAGAGGGCTAATATCCAAGATATACAAAGAACTCAAGAAGTTAAACTCCAGAGAGGCAAGTAACCCTATTAAAAAATGGGGTACAGAGCTCCACAAAGAGTTCTCACCTGAAGAATATCTAATGGCTGAGAAGCACCTAAAGAGATGTTCATCATCCTTAGTCATTAGGGAAATGCAAATCAAAACAACCCTGAGATTCCATCTCACACCAGTCAGGATGGCTAAGATCAAAAACACAGGAGACAGCAGTTGTTGGCGAGGATGTGGAGAAAGAGGAACACTCCTCCACTGCTGGTGGAATTGCAGGCTGGTACAACCACTCTGGAAAGCAGTCTGGCGGCTCCTCAGAAAACTGGGCATGACACTTCCGGAGGATCCGGCTATACCACTCCTGGGCATATACCCAGAGACTTTACCTGCATGCAATAAGGACACATGCTCCACTATATTCATAGCAGCCTTATTTATAATAGCCAGAAGCTGGAAAGAACCCAGATGTCCCTCAACGGAGGAATGGATTCAGAAGATGTGGTATATTTACACAATGGAATACTACTCTGCAATTAAAAACAATGAATTCACGAAATTCCTAGGCAAATGGTCAGAACTTGAAAATATCATCCTTAGTGAGGTAACCCAATCACAAAAGATCACACATGGTATGAAGTCACTGATAAGGGGATATTGACCCAGAATCTCAGAATACCCTAGACACAATCAGCATATCAATAGATTTCTAAAAAGATGGAAGGAGAGACCCCTGGTCCTGGAAAGACTGGATGTAGGGGAACGCCAGGACAGAGTAATGAGAGGGGGTTGAACGGAGAAAAGAGGGAGGGAAGGGGGCTTATGGGACTTTCGGGGAGGGAGGAAACGGGAAAGGGGAAGTGATTTGGAATGTAAATTAAAAAAATAAAATTAAATTAAATTAAAAAAAAAGTATTCATTACAAAAAAAAAAAAAAGAATTACAGGAGAACATGAATCAACGGGTAGAAACCCTTACAAAGGAAACACAAAAATTGCTTAGAGAAATGCAGGAGAATATGGGTCAACTGATGGAGGCCCATAAGGAGGCAACACAAAAATCGCTTAAAGAAATGAATCAACGGGTAGATGCCCTTACAAAAGAATCACAAAAATCGCTTAAAGAAATGCAGAAGAATATGGATCAACAGATGGAAGCCCATGAGGAGGAAACACAAAAATCGCTTAGAGAAATACAGGAGAACTTGGGTCAACAGGCAGAAATCCTGAAAGAGGAAATGCAAAAATATCTTAACGAAATACAGGAAAATACAAACAAACAAGTGAAGGATCTCAGCAAATCCATCCAGGATCTAAAAAAAGGAAGTAGAAACAACAAAGAAATCACAAAGGGAGACAACTCTGGAGATAGAAAACCTTGAGAAGAAATCAGGAGTCATAGATGCAAACATCAACAATAGAATACAAGAGATGGAAGAAAGAATCTCAGGTGCTGAAGATACCATAGAAAGCATTGACTCAGCAGTCAAAGAAAATGCAAAATGCAAAAAGAGTGTAACCCAAAACATCCAGGAAATCCAGGACACAATGAGAAGACCAAACCTAAGGATTATAGGTATAGATGAGAGTGAAGATTTGCAACTTAAAGGGCCAGTAAACATCTTCAACAAAATTATGGAGGAAAACTTCCCTAACCTAAAGAGAGAGAGATGCCGATGAACGTACAAGAAGCCTACAGAACTCCAAACAAACTGGACCAGAACAGAAATACCTCCCATCACATAATAATCAAAACACTAAATGTACTAAACAAAGAAAGAATATTAAAAGCAGTAAGAGAAAAAGGCCAAGTAACATATAAAGGAAGATCTATCCAAATCACATCAGACTTCTCACCAGAGACTATGAAAGCCAGAAGATCCTGGGCAGATCTCATGCAGACTCTAAGAGAACACAAATGCCAGCCTAGCCTACTATACCCAGCAAAACTCTCAATCACCATAGATTGAGAGACCAAGATATTCCATGATAAAACCAAATTTACATAATATCTTTCCACAAACCCAGCCCTACAAAGGATAATAGGTGGAAACCACCAATACAAGGAGAGAAATTACACCCTGGAAAAAACGAGATAGTAACCTTCTTGCATCAAATCCATCTGGTTTTAGTTGGTTTTGCTGTCTCTGGCTGGAACTTGCCCCTCCTATGGAACTGTAAGCCTGTGTTCATACTCTTGGGAGTCCAACTCTCTTCTGGCAGGGTCTGTGCACAGAAGGCTGTGGAGCCACCTGTCTTCCTGGTGCAAATGGTGGCTGGAAGGGAAGACTCCTGTCCCAGCAACTCCACTGATTGTATGCCCTGTGCTCTCCTAGCTCCCCCCGCCCCAGAAAGAAGGTGGAGATCACACCTCTGCACTCAGAAGTGAAAGCACTGGTGGGAGATCACTCTCTCCTGGCTGGCTTTGCACAGAAGGCTGTGGAGCCCCCTGGTTCCCTGGTGCAAATGGCGGCTGGAAGGGAAGACTCATTTAGGAGCCTTTCAATCTGGAAGTGGTTGAAGTTGGAGATGCCCAGAGCTTTCACCAGGTCCTGGTTGGTCCACCAGTTCCTTCATGCCCTCCCAGGCTTCCAAGAATGTTGTTTTACTGGTGAGGATATTGCCTTGATCATCTTTGGGGAATAACTCCTTCCCTGACTGAAGTCCCTGTGGCCAGTAAATAATATAGAGATCCAAATAGTCCAGCTTCGGATTTGTGAGGGTCTTCGTAAAGGTTTCCTTTAGCAGTTTTTTCTCAAAGTAGGTGGGCCACAACTTGCTGATGATGAAGAGGTCCTCCTGACTCATAGCCTTCTCTTTGACCTTTTCTTAGATGACTTCTCCCACCTCATTCTCAATACAATATGTATATGCGCAGTCAATATGGCGATACCTAGCATCAATGGCCACCGTCACAGCTTCTTTGACTTGATTAGACAGGGATTTCTAATAGAAGCATCAGAGGATGTAGACCTGAGACTCAGTACTTATACAGCACCCATTCAGATAACTATTCCAGAAGTAGCCCTCTCATGGGAGTGGAAGGCTGGACGCATACCTTGCTGTGTGTTGTTCACGAACTCAAAGGCCTGCTTTTCTTTTTGGTGGCTTGCTCCCCTCCCCCACTGTGTGTGTATCGTACACACACACACACACACACACACACACACACACGCACGCACGCACGCACGCACTCACGCACGCACGCACATGCACAGACACACAGAAGCCAGAGTTGATCAGAATCTTCACTGATTGCTCTCTGTTTCTCATTGTTGCTCAGTGACTCAGTTAAGCTGTCCAGGAAGCCCCAGAGATTCTTGTGTCTCTGCTTCCTTTAATTCTAGCGTTGTAGATAGCCACATGTCTGTCACCAAGTCCTGCATGCCTAGTGTTGGGAATCGGATCTAGGTCTTCATGCTTGTGAGACAAGTATTGTATTTAGTCATCCATCTCTCCAGACACTTCTGTGCTGTTTTGATTTCAGTCTTTAAGCATTTTCAGTATTAAAATGTATGTATGTACTATTTGGTGGGAAACGGAAAGCTTTAATAATAAGATCTTGCAATTGATTTTTCCTTACTCAAAAGAACAATGGAAGACAATGACCTGTGCCCTAGTTACCACTTCTATGCCCTCAATGACCGTTATTACTCCCGACACCCTCTCTTCAGAGGAGCTGCTGCTTCTGTCTCTCTTGAGCTCGAGCCTCTGATATCTCCCCACCCACTGAATCACCCTGTCATCTTCATGTGCACTCGTTTCAGCTTCTCACCATCCTCTCCACAGTAGGACTAAGAGATGCACAGGATCTGCTCTCAAGGCTGGATGGCTCTTACTTTATGCCACTTGCTGATTCTTGGTATCTTCTGCCACCTGGGGGTCTAGTTTTGCCTATATGTCACATAGACCAACTATCCCTGAATCATTCAGTGTGGGTCTTGGATTTTGTTTCATGTCCCTATGACTCCGGTCAGTTTCCTGTGTCTTGTTAAAGTTATTAAAACCCTAATATCTAAGCTACTAGTCTACATGGCTAATAATTTTGGGGAGGCAAATCTTGCTTTTTGTGTTGCATATACTTTTTCTCAATTTGCTAAAAATGCAAAAGTAGGTTTTGGGGACTGGAGAGATAGCTTAGTTGGTAAAGCACTGGCTTCACAAGCATGAAGACCTGAGTTCCATTTCCAGGAGAGATCTAAAAATACTAGTCTGGTAGTATGTGCTTGTAATTCCAGCACTGAGGAAGCAGAGGAAGGTGGGATTCTAGGGCTCATAGGACAACCATCCTAGCAGAATTTTTAAGCTTTAGGACAATGAAAAAACCCTATCTCTAAAAACAAGGTGGGTGACACCCTAATGAGTCACTCAAGTTTGAACACATGCATGCATGCAGACATACACACACACACACACACACACACACACACAGACATACACACATGCATGCACAGTGGGTTATGGCATGTTGAGCCTTTGCTGGACTGAGATTAGCCTCCCTTGTGTCTGACTCCTAATACCACTGACTATAACATAAGTGTTTATTCAATAGTCATGTACTACATGGTGCATAAAATGAAGAGGCACAAAATAAATGTTTGCCAAATAGAGCTGTGTGACTATGAACATCATCTTATTGCAGTAAGAAACAGAGAGGAGGAATATGTGACAGGAACCAGATTCCCCCACCATCTTATGTAAGAACTCCTGTGTTGATGACCCCTGTTCTGAACTATAGCAAGCTGGCTTGTCACTGAGCTGTCACGTGGGGCGGGAGCAAATGCCTTGCTGAGGTCTCGGGTCGATTACATCTATTGCTTGTATGTTATCTACATAGCCTGTCACTCTATCATAGAAGGAAATTAAATTGGCCCAACTTGATTTACTCCTTGCAGCTACACAGGCCTTGTCCACTCTGGCTGACTACACATTGATTGCTTGATGATCTGCTCTAACCGCTTCTCCAGAAGCCAGGTTAAGTTTGTCGGGCTATAAGGAATGTGGTCATCTCCTCTGCTTCCGAAGAGATGGGCAGCACCGTGACTGCAATCTGGGAAGCTTCAGAGGTAACACCCACTCTCTGCAAATGCTCACAATAATTGCTGCTTCCTCCCCAGTGGCTGTGGGCAATTCCCTGTGTCCATTCACTGAGCATCACGAGTCCCTGTGGGTTTAATTTCAGGCAGCGTTTTGCAAAGGATGTTCCCGTCTATTTTAGGTTTACTGCCCCCAGTCACATCATCTGGTATAAAACAGGGACGCTCTGGCTGGAGAGCAAGCCTAAGAGTTAAACACAACAGAAGACAAAGGAATATCTTACCATACTCAGCAGCAGCCTTAGGTGGGGCTGAAAGGGGATCAGGCATCACAAGAGTTACTGGGAACTGGTTCCCTGGGAGGCAATATGTCTGCCTGCGGTTGCATTCAGAGTGCAACCCACAGACCTTACATCAAAATATATCTTTTGGTAAAGACAAAAGTAAAAGGACACATTAAAACCTCTGCTATTCTGAATCCCTTTGTTTTCCATTTACCTTCTTTGTCCATCAGGAATGGTGTTTTCCTGACTCTGCCCTGAGCCTGCCCAGTTAGGCCACTTTTTGTTGCTCTGGGACGTTTTCTCTGCCTCCTTCTTCTCGTTCTCCTCTCTTCCGCCAGCCCCTTTTGTGCAGCTTTCTGAAATACAGCTTGCTCCTCTTCCCATCTTTTCTACCTTCCAGTGTTTTCCGGAGTCTCCCAAGCTGCTTGTTCAAAGGGCACCTGCTTTGGCCTCGAATTTCTTTACAGATTTGATTTTTACACTCTGTTGGGAAGTCAGAAGCTTCTCAGGGACGCCTTGGTGATTGGAGTGCTCTCTCTCTGGGTCTCTCTTCTTCCTCCTCCAACTTCTACATCAGAAACGGTTTTGTGTTGACCTTTAAATCTCTACTTCATCCCAAATCAGGAGTCATGAAAAACTAATATTACATAAAATGATTCTAACGTACCATTAGAATTTATCAATTCTTGTAATTTATTCTGCCAATGTATTTAGTATAGAATATATGTTCTACTCTAACACACACACACACACACACAGAGAGAGAGAGAGAGAGAGAGACTCCAAATAGAGTTTCTTTGAAGATCTCCTTTCCCAGACCAGTGTGTAGGTCTTTAGGCTTCTGTACACTTTGCACACATTTAAAGAAATCATTGAACTCTTTTCCCTCAAAGGAACCAAGAAATTCCAACAAAAATTCAAATCCCATTTAAATTTTCTTTCTTCCTAATATTCTTCCCTGTCTTTTGCTCCAACCTCCCAAACCTGTTTCTCTTTCTTCTTTCTGGTCCTGGACACGAGAAACCATCTGTGAGAACTGAGGCACATTAAAAGCTGCCTACTTCTCTCATTGCTCTCTCCTGACCCACTGCCTGGACTTTCTCCAAGGGTTGTCCTCTGGTGAAATTTCTCATCCCCGAAAATAGTGGGCTGCAGTGAACTCATCATGTGCCACACACCACAAACTTGAAACCATCTATGAAGTCTCTGAAAAACTGAGGCATGGGTTGAATAAATTTTGATAGCCCAAAGGGAAAATTATCATCCTTGTCTCCCAGGGATGTCAGGTTTGACAGGCATCAGGGGTCTAGGCAATGGTCCTTGAGCTTCTTAGAAGTAGGGAAGCCAAAAGGGTAGGGGTAGGGAAGTGCCATAAGGGTTTCCCTGAGTTTCTCTTTGAACAGATGGTGCAACAATGAGGAAGAGCCCA
The DNA here is from genome assembly GCA_036184795.1 of Tokudaia tokunoshimensis. NCBI lineage: Eukaryota > Metazoa > Chordata > Mammalia > Rodentia > Muridae > Tokudaia > Tokudaia tokunoshimensis. The sequence goes on along the minus strand of BTHU01000017.1, from coordinate 54,222,471 downwards.
TTGGCAATGTGAGCCAAGCCCTGCAGCTATGGTGTGACTATCTTTCTTCTGAAACTCCAGACCTTTACAAGATGATTAAGTCAGCAAGGGCTCACCCTTGGTCACTGGAATTAGAGGCTTTATAAAAGATGCTTTTTACAGATAGCTCAAAAATAAATGAACAACAAAAACAAAACAGGCACTATCTTTAACTATCAGGAGAATACAAATCAAAATGCAACTACTTTGAGATTTCATCTTAAGCCAGTCTGAACAGCAATACATATATACATACTTATGCATAAGTAAATACATAAATAAATGATAAAAACTAGGAAAGAGGAGGGGAAAGGACTCTTTATTCACTGTTGGTGGGACTGCACATTAGTTCAGCAGGTTAGTTACTTTTCTATTGCTGTGACAAGACACTGTGACCATGGAAGCTTAAAAGAAAGCATTTCATTGGGTTCATGGTTAGAGTTAGGGCTAGAATCTGTGATTGTAGAATAAAGATGCAACTGAGAATTCACATCTACCTAGTGGTGATCTATCTACAACCACTAAGCAGAGAGAAATCACTAGAATATTTTGAAATCTCAAAGCCCAATAACACATCTCCTTCAAAAGACCACCTCTCCTAATCTTTCCCAAACAGTACCATCAACTGGTGACCAAAATTCATATAGATGAGCCTATGAGGGCCATTCTCATTCAAACCACTATATGTAGCCACTGCAGAAAACAATGTAGAGATTCCTTGAAAAAGTAAAAATACAGAGGAGTGAGAGGGGGTTGAATGGGGAACAGGGGGAGGGAAGGGGGCTTATGGGACTTTCGGGGAGGGAGGAAATGGGAAAGGGGAAATCATTTGGAATGTAAATAGAAAAAAAAGAAAAAGTAAAAATAGAACTTCCACATGATCCAGTTATACCACTTCTCCACATTTACCTGAATCAAATGAAGTAAAACCAACAGAGAAACATTTTCATCACAGCAGCCAGGATACAGAATCAGCCTATCTGTCCATAAACTAGTGAAATCCTTTTTTTTTTTAAATAAATGTGATATACACACAGAAAGAAGTTTTTTTTATTCATAACAAGAATGAACCATTTTATCTGTAAGAAAATGGATAAAACCAGAGGACATCATGCTAAGGGAAAGCCAGGTACACAAAAACAAATAGTGCCTGTTTTCTCTCATCAGTGGAAGCTGGGAGCAGGGGAGATGGTGCAGGAGCTAAAGTTGCTTGCTATGGAAACCTAATGACTTGAGTTTGTTTCCTGGATTCCACCACGGAAAGAGAAGACCAACTCCTGAAAGTTGTCATCTGACCTTCATAGGTTTGCTATGGTATGTTGATGCATATGGATGCCTATACTTACACATGTACAGCACACACACGAACACGCAATAGTAACAACAATTGCAGCATTAGTGGTGGTGGTGGTGGTGATGATGATGATGATGATCTGAAAGTAGAAGAACTACTAGGAAAGAGGAATACATGGGGTAAGTGAGTAAGAGAGTGAACATAATCAAAGCATCATCTATCCATGTAGGGGAATCCCATAAGTTCATATAATTGATATATAATAAAATAGAAGCCTATACAATGTTTGGCTAGCTTGACCTTTTACTTTTATTTTTTCCCTCTTTTTTATTAGATATTTTCTTAATTTACATTTCAAACGTTATCCCCTTTCCTGGTTTCCCCTCCAAAAACACCCTATCCCATCTCCCCTCCCCCTACTCACCAACCCACCAATTGCCTCTTCCCTCTCCGGGCATTCCCCTATACTGGGGCATCCAGCCTTCTCAGGACCAAAGGCCTCTCCTCCCTCTGATGATCAACAAGGCCACCCTCTGCTTGAGCTTCGTTTGTTCTATGAATTATATCTTGGGTATTCCAAGCTTCTGGGCTATTATCCACTTATCAGTGAGTGCATACCATGTGTGTTCTTTTGTGATTGGGTTACCTCACTCAGGATGATATTTTCTAGCTTCATTCATTTACCTAAGAATTTCATGAATTCATTGTTTTTAATGGCTGAATAGTACTTCATTGTGTAAATGTACCACATTTTCTGTATCCATTTCTCTGTTGAGGGACACTTGGGTTCTTTCCAGCTTCTGGCTATTATAAATAAGGCTGCTATGAACATAGTGGAGCATGGTCCTTATTACATGTTGGAGTGGTAGAGCTGGGTTCTCCAGTAGTACAATGTCCAGTTTTCAGAGGAACCACCAAACTGATTTCCAGAGTGGTTGTACCAGTTTGCAATCCCACCAGCAGTGGAGGAGTGTTCTCTTTCCTTGCCAGCATCTGATATGGCCTAAGTTTTTGATCTTAGCCATTCTGACTGGTGTGAGATGGAATTTCAGGGTTGTTTTGATTTGCATTTCCCTGATCACTAAGGATGTTGAATATTTCTTTAGATGCTTCTCAGCTATTCGGTATTCCTCAGGTGAGAATTCTGTTTAGTTCTGTACCCCATCTTTTAATAGGGTTATTTGATTCTCTAGAGTCTAACTTCTTGAGTTCTTTGTATATATTAGCACTCTGTCAGATGTAGGGTTTGTAAAGATCTTTTCCCAATTTGTTGGTTGCTGTTTTGTCCTATTGACAGTGTCCTTTGCCTTACAGAAACTTTTTAAGATTTTGTCGATTCTTGAACTTAGAGCATAAGCTATTGGTGTCCTGTTCAGGAATTTTTCCCCTGTGCCCATGTGCTTGAGGCTTTTCCCCCACTTTCTTTTCTATTAGTTTCAATGTGTCTGGTTTTATGTGTAGGTCCATGATTGTCTTGGACTTGAGCTTTGTACATGGAGGTAAGAATGGATTGATTTGCATTCTTCTGCATGCTAACCGCCAGTTGAACCAGCACCATTTGTTGAAAAGGCTTTTTTACCACTGGATGGTTTTAGCTCCTTTGTCAAAGATCAAGTGACCTTAGGTGTGTGGGTTCATTTCTGGCTCTTCAATTCTATTCCATTAATCTACCTGCCTGTCACTGTACCAATACCAAGCAGTTTTTATCACTATTGCTCTATAATACAGCTTGAAGTCCACCAGAAGTTCTTTTATTGTTGAGAATAGTTTTAGCTATCCTGTTTTTTTTTTTTTGTTATTCCAGATGAATTTGATAATTTCTCTTTCTAACTCAATGAAGAATTGAGTTGGATTTTTGATGGGGATTGCATTGAATCTGTACATTGCTTTTGGCAAGATGGTCATTTGTACTATATTAATCCTGACAATCTACAAACATGGGAGTTCTTTTCATCTTCTGAGGTCTTCTTCGATTTCTTTCTTCAGAGACTTGAAGTTCTTGTCATACAGATCTTTCACTTGTTTGGTTAGAGTCACACTAATTTACTTTTTATTATTTGCGACTGTCGTGAAGGGTGTCGTTTCCCTAATTTCTTTCTCAGCCTGTTTATCCTTTGAGTATAGGAAGGCTACTGATTTGTTTGAGTTAATTTATATCCAGCCACTTTGCTGACATTGTTTATCAGCTGTAGGAGTTCTCTGGTGGAGTTTTTGGGGTCACATAGTATATGGTCATATCATCTGCAAATAGTGATAGCTTGACTTCTTCTTTTCCAATTTGTATCCCTTTGACCTCTTTTTATTGTCTGACTGCTCTAGCTAGAACCTCAAGTACTATATTGAATAGATATGGAGAGAGAGGGCAGCCTTATCTAGTCCCTGATTTTAGTGGTATTGCTTCAAGTTTCTCTCCGTTTAGTTTGATGTTGGCTACTGTTTTGCTATATATTGCTTTTTACTATGTTTAGGTATGGGCCTTGAGTTCCTGACTTTTAACTTGAAGAGATGCTGAATTTTGTCAACTGCTTTTTCAGCATCTAATGAAATGACTATGTGTTTTTTTTCTTTGAGTTTGTTTATGTAGTGGATTACATTGATGGACTTCCTTATATTGAACCATCCCTGCATCCCTGGGATGAAGCCTACTTGATCATGGTGAATGATCATTTTGATGTGTTCTTGGATTTGGTTGACTAGAATTTTTTGAGTATTTTTGCATCAATATTCATAAGGAAAATTGATCTGAAGTTCTCTTTCTTTGTTGGATCCTTGTGTGGTTTTGGAGAGTAATTGTGGCTTCATAGAACAAGTGAGTTGGGTAGTATTCCTTTTGTTTCTATTTTGAGGACTAGTTTGAAGAGTATTGATGTTAGATCTTCTTTGAAGGTCTGATAGAATCTGCACTAAAACCATCTGGTCCTGTGCTTTTTGTGGTTGGAGACTTTCAATGACTACTTCTATTTCTTTAGGGGTTATACTACTATTTAGATGGTTTATCTGATCCTGATTTAACTTTGGTATTTATTTGGTATCTGTCTAGAAAATTGTCCATTTCATCCAGATTTTCCTTGCTTCAAGTGGGAAAATTATTAGGGCACAGTCACAATCAAAAGCAAAATCAATCTCTAACCATTCAATGTCTGGGATCTACTTATGCTCTTCTTGGCTCCTCCAAAGGCTTGGGTCACTTCTCCAGCTCTTCCCTTTGTAGCGCACATCTTGTCTTCTAGGCTCCGGCTGCCTGTACTCTACTGCTGATGCTGTTCTTGGTGGTCGTCTCATGGTGCTGGTATCTCTAAAGCACTGCTGACTTCTGATGCAACTGGGCTGCACTTTCACAAATAGCCTCTCACAGGCTCTTTTCATTGTGCTAAGCCTCAACTTCTCTGCATGACCTTTTCAGTCCTGGGCCTTCAACTGCCACTGAAGCTGAACCTTCACCAGTGTGGTCTTTCCTGGCCTCTCATGTTTCCAAGCATCAGCTGCTACTTCTTCATGATTTGAAACCAGTACCATCTGAGTGACTCTTATGCATTTCCACATCTGACTGTCAACAGGAGGTACAAATGTGGTTGCCTCTGGAACACATCTTCTCTGTGTTCTCCGGAAATACTTCCCAGAAAATTTCACCTTACTAACGCTGGTCTCTTCTTAATCACTACTAATTTCTTAGCTCCAGCTAACCATCATCAATTGCCCCAGTTATGTACAGGTTTCACTTTAGTAGTTCTGGTATCTTGTTAATCACAGTTGATATTTCAGCCCCAGCTAGAATCTTCACAATCAAAACAGCAACAGCCCTGTTGAATCTTTAATCTTCCCTTTGAAATTTCACAAGCCAGGCCTCCATTTTCTGAACTGTTCTCAACATTATCTTCCAAGCTCCTACAGAACATCCCACAGAGCTCTTAACATCCCAATGGCTCTTCTAGCTCAAAGTTCCAAATTCCTTCCACAGTCCTCCCTAAATATGGTCAGGCGGTCACAGGAATACCCCATTCCTGGTACCAGGAATGTCTTAGTCAGGGTTTGTATTCCTGCACAAAATATCACGACCAAGAAGCAAGTTGGGGAGTAACACTTTCATGTTGCTGTTCATCACCAAAGGAAGTCAATTCTGGAACTCAAGCAGGTCAGGAGCAGGAGCTGATGCAGAGGCCATGGAGGGATGTTACTTACTGGCTTGCTTCCCCTGGTTTGCTCAGCTTTCTTTCTTTCTTTTCTTTTCTTTTTCTTTTTTTTTTAGTTCTCACACACTTTATTCCTTCTGGATAGGATTCTTCTATACAGTTTTGGGGTGGGTCAGGGTCTGACAACAGGTACTTCCCATTGGCTTGGTCTGAGAGCTTGGAGATACCTTATCTGCATGTGGTAGAGCTTGGTGCTGCTCCTCTGTGACTGATGGCCACAGACCTCTCTGTAGGGGGTTGTTGGAGGCTGTAGCAATGTGACAGGAGTCAGGGGCCCAAGGGCCGTGGCCAAATGCCTGCATCCCTTGCAGGCAACAGTCACTTGCTGGGTCTCTGGGGTTTAAAGCCTGTGCTTGACCAGGGACCAGGCTGGCCATCACAGCTCACCAGCCCATGCCTCTATTATTCTTTTTTGAGACAATCTCTCACTGAACTTGGAGCTCACTAACTGGCAAGACTGGTGGCCAGTCAGTCAGTGACCTGGACATTCTTTATTGCAAGTATGTATCCTAAGGGCTTGTAGTCAGCCATTCAGAGTGAGCACTGCTGAGGGAATCCCCAAGTCCCTCCCACTCCATGGATTCAGCTCTTGAGGATCTATTTACTTTTTCAGTGCTGGGGTCAAACATGTGCTGTACTCCTGGGCTATGCCCTGGCTAGATGTCATGAGTCTTGGTGTGGTCTAGATAGGACTGCTTTACAAACTCATGGATGCTAAGGTGAACTGTTGTCTAAAATGTCCTCAATTGTATTTATGACTGCCCTTGAGGAGGAGTGTTTGCATTTAGCCTGGATACTTTCCATTCCATAGAGATGTGAAAAAGGAGGCTTCCTGACTAAAATGTCTAACCCCAAAGTCCTCCTTCTTTGGATGTTGCAAAATTCATTGCCTGCAGGCAGGAATTGATTGCTTTATGTAGATGTAGGCAGTGTTTAGTATTTGAAATATTAGGTGACCTCAGCTTCCTCTCTGTGTGTCTGCTCTTGTTCCTCTGAAAACATTTTCTTCTACTTCTAATTTTGGTTCTAGCCTTCCTTCTCTTCTTCATCTGAATCTTTTTTTTCTAAGTTTTTTTATTTACATTCCAAATCATTTCCCCTTTCCCGTTTCCTCCCTCCCCAAAAGTCCCATAAGCCCCCTTCCCTCCCTCTTTTCCCCATTCAACCCACTCTCGCTTCTCTGTCCTGGCATTCTCCTACATCCAGTCTTTCTAGGACCAGGGGTCTCTCCTTCCATCTTCTTGAAAATCTATTGATATGTGAATTGTGTCTAGGATATTCCGAGATTCTGGGTTAATATCCCTTTATCAGTGATTGCATACCATGTGTGTTCTTTTGTGATTGGGTTACCTCACTAAGGATGATATTTTCAAGTTCCGACCACTTGCCTAGGAATTTCGTGAGTTCATTGTTTTTAATTGCAGAGTAGTATTCCATTGTGTAAATATACCACATCTTCTGAATCCATTTCTCTGTTGAGGGACATCTGGGTTCTTTCCAGCTTCTGGCTATTATAAATAAGGCTGCTATGAACATAGTGGAGCATGTGTCCTTATTGCATGCAGGTAAAGCCTCTGGGTATATGCCCAGGAGTGGTGTAGCTGGATCCTCCGAGAGTGTCATGCCCAGTTTTCTGAGGAACCGCCAGACTGCTTTCCAGAGTGATTGATTGTATCAGCTTGCAATCCCACCAGCAGTGGAGGAGTGTTCCTCTTTCTCCACATCCTCTCCAACAACTGCTGTCTCCCGTGTTTTTGATCTTAGCCATTCTGACTGGTGTGAGGTGGAATCTCAGGGTTGTTTTGATTTGCATTTCCCTAATGACTAAGGATGATGAACATCTCTTTAGGTGCTTCTCAGCCATTAGATATTCTTCAGGTGAGAACTCTTTGTTTAGCTCTGTACCCTATTTTTTAATAGGGTTACTTGCCTCTCTGGAGTCTAACTTCTTGAGTTCTTTATATATATTGGATATTAGCCCTCTGTCAGATGTAGGGTTGGTAAAGATCATTTCCCAGTTAGTTGGTTGCCACTTTGTCTTTTTGACAGTGTCTTTTGCCTTACAGAAACTTTGTAATTTGATGAGGTCCCATTTGTCAATTCTTGATCTTAGAGCATAAGCTATTGGAGTTCTGTTCAGGAAATTCTCCTCTGTGCCCATATGTTCAAGGTTCTTCCCTAGTTTCCCTTCTATTAGTTTCAGTGTGTCTGGTTTTATGTGGAGGTCCTTGATCCACTTGGAATTGAGCTTAGTGCAAGGAGACAAGAATGGGTCAATTTGCATTCTTCTGCATGTTGACCTCCAGTTGAGCCAGCACCATTTGTTGAAAAGGCTATCTTTTTTTTCCACTGGATGGTTTTAGCTCCTTTGTCAAAGATCAAGTGACCATAGGAGTGTGGATTCATTTCTGGGTCGTCAATTCTGTTCCATTGATCTACATGCCTGTCACTGTACCAATACCATGCAGTTTTTAACACTATTGCTCTGTAATACAGCTTGAGGTCCGGGATATTGATTCCCCCCGAAGTTCTTTTACTCTTGAGAATAGTTTTAGCTATCCTGGGTTTTCTGTTATTCCAGATGAAGAGGAGTAGAAGGCATGAAATCATCAAACTCAGCTTGCTTTCTTATAGAACCCAGGACTACCAGCCCAAAGATGGCACCATCCACTATGGGCCCTCCCCCCTTGATCACCAATTGAGAAAATGCCTTACTGCTGGATCTCATGGAGGCATTTCCTCAAGGGAGACTCCTTTCTTTATGATAACTCCAGCTTGTGTCAAGTGGACACACAAAACCAGCCAGCACAAACATACACCTTCCAGGAAAGGCTCTAACTTTAGTTTCAAATTATTGTAGGAATCAGACTGGGAAGCTAAAAACCCTTCTAGCAGATACCAGTGTGAGAAAATCCATTCTTCCATTCTCCTGAAAAGGTCCTCCAGCATTTTCAGTTGACTCTTCTGACTTAGCTAGCCCACCAAGGAAAGTAAGTTGATACTCAGTCCACTATGTTCAAGCCATGCACACCTGACTAAGTCAATTCCTCGCTGATGGCTCATTGGTGCCCAGTCTCAGCTGCATATCATAATTACCTGGGGAGCTTCCCCAAACTCCACCTCAGACTAGTTAAATCAGAACCCTGGGGACAGAACACAGATAACAAAACTCTACTGAGTGGCTCCAAACTGTTGTCAAGGCTGAGAACATCTGTGTTTATGGGTCTCACTTTTATACCTCAACTTCAGTAAGGCCGCAGTGCCTGCTGGGACTTCTCTTATCTTCACTGTCACAAATTATCTTTGATACTTTATTTGTGTGGTAGTCAGTCTTTCTTTGTGTCAAACTTTTCTCTTTCTCCTTTATTGTTAGGATTAAACTCTGGGGCTTTCCACACAATAGGCAAGAATTTTTTTCTCCCTAGTGAGCTACAAGTCACAACTTGGAACCCTGAGATTTTGAGTTACACAATTGGTGTGATTCAAATACTTTTTTGAGTAGTGGTGGGCTGGCCATGAGTTCAGCACAACCAGCACCAACTAATTTACATATGACCTATAAGAGGTCTCTAAACTGCCACTATTACATACTATTGAGTGATGAACTGTTCCTGCCTTGCTAGAAGTCCTTAGCCATACCAAGGTCTTCTATCTGCACCCAAGGTAAAGCTCTTTTATGCTCCAGTGAGCACCTCTCTCTTTGGTATCAAGCTGACATTCTGCTGTACGTTTGACCTATTTCTCTCACATTCTAGTCAGTTCTACCCACAGTATAGAATGATTATTGATACCAATTTGTGATGTACTTCTGGGAGACTAGGACATGTAACACAAGAAAATATGTAGTTTGAAAAAATTTGTAAATGCATATATGTATAAAGGATAAAGGATACACAAGTCATTAAGACCCTTAAGGTGAAATTGTACATAACATCGAATTTGTCTATATTTTCAACTGAAAATATGAATTGCTGATAGGTAGTCTCCAGAATGGTTTCCAATGTTATCCCTCTCTTCATATTCATGCCCTGATGTCTTCCCTGTTCCTTGAGTGTGTGTGTGTGTGTGTGTGTGTGTGTGTGTGTGTGTGTGGGAGGGGAATTTGGTGACTTGATTCTAGAGAACAGAATGCAGTAGAGTTGATGAGGCACCACTTCCTAATTGGGGATGTAAAATGAATATCTTTTGTTTTCTCACATGCTTTGAGGAAAGCATACTGACATCTTGTCATTTGTTCTATGTGAAACTCCCCATGACAAGGAAATAGAGGACATCTGGCCAGCAGCCATCACAGAGCTGGAATGTCCAGTTCAATAGCCCACAAAAGAACTGTATTTCAGACTTTCCCTAGATAGATCTTCATATGAGAACACAGCTCCAGCTTCGTTCTTGGTCATAGACTAATGAGATATCTCAAGTCTAACTATGTCCCCTAATCTACAGAAACCAGGAAAGACCTGTTTGTTTAGTTTGCTATTCAGTCATAGAAACTAATCCACATACATAGTGGTGTTTTGGAAATCACATTTTAAAAATTCCTAGAGACACACTTGTTAACACAATTGGCATGAACTTCTTAGGTTCTACTTCCCTTTCCTCTGCCAAGTTCTTTCTTCCTGATGTTGCCCAAACTGGTCAGATCCAAGCATCAATTAGTCACATATCATTCCCACCATCTCTCCAGGCTTTCAGTTCCTATTCATTTCTGAAAAGGAGTTAGAACAAAACCACTGAGGACTTGCTTGGTCCCTATGTACATCGACCCCCTGCTCCTTGGAAAGACCCCTTTCTTGTATCCATCTTGGCTGAGCTCCTCATCTGTTTCTCTGCATTTACTCTTGTTTTTCTCTATTCCTTGTTTCAGAGACCGGCTGCAAGAATATGACATTCAGAGCAGGACAGATGGCTCAGCAGCTAAGATCATTGTCTTCTCCTCCAGATCACCTGGGCTTGATCCCCACATTGTGCCTCATAAGTGTTGTAACTCTGGTCCTAAGTGATCTGATGACTTCGTCTAGCTTCTATGGTTACTACATGCACCTGGTGATACACAGACATATACAGACAAAACACCTACATGCATAAAGATGAAGGCTATATGAGGAAAAATGAACCTGAAGAGCCATAGGGAAAAATATGACCAAGAATTCAGTATTCACATTTGTATACAGTATCATGGTTAGGAGCTACTTGGTCATTCTCCTTTGTTAAAAGTTACAATAGAGATAAGAATTTCTCTCTCTCTCTCTCTCTCTCTCTCTCTCACACACACACACACACACACAGGCAAGCACACACACACACACACACAGAGAGAGAGAGAGAGAGAGAGAGAGAGAGAGAGAGAGAGAGAGAGAGAGAGAGAGAGAGAGAGGAGAAAGAGGGAGGGAGGGGTAGAGTGCTCCTGGAGACAGACTGGTCTCAAACTCTACGATATAGCTCAGCTTGGTCTTAAACTCACAATCCTGTCTCAGCTTCTCAAATACTGAAATTACAAGCACTCATCACCAGGCCCATTAGAATTAAGAATTGGTTTAAAATACTGCTACAAGCAAACAACCACACCCTCCATAAAGTCTTTCTCAGAAATTCTGGATCTGAAGAAATTCTTGTTTGTAGCTTGGACTCTGAGCAAAAGGCAGCCCTGGGCAGACAGAGCAAAGATGATCTTCTAAACGTCTTCAAATTCAGTTTTCCATCTTCAGAGACTCCTACCAGCCTACCCATCATAATGAGAAATTGGAATGATTCTTCAGGAATCCAAACCCACTGAATGTTCTCGGAGTGTGCTTCTGTAATCATTAGTGGAGTTAGGTATTTGGAGGGAAAGAGATCAAATAAACACCCCCAGCTTCCATTCTGCACACCTAGAAAAGCAACCTTGTCAGAAACCTCATTGGGTAGAACAAAAGACTCAGATCTCTCCTGTACCTCTGAGGTCAGAACCAGGCTGGTTCTCCCACTAGTCTGACTCATTGCATTGGCCCATGACAATTCCACTAAAAGCCTAAAATACTACATTATGAAGGAAATTGGGCACTAAAATGTTCACACATAGCTGAGGGATCTGAGCATTTATAGAATCATAATCCTGGCAGGAAGCAGATTCCAGGGTAGGTTTATTTTTTGATCAAGCTCCTTAGATAGTCTGCAGCTAGACGTCAACAAATGCTTAGGGAGACATCTAGACAGTGTCTGGATCCTCCTACAGCAATCCCTTTGCTCTTGGCAAGGTTTTATTTTCCTGAGAGGCTCCAGTTACATGAATAGAGCAGTGATAATCATAGCTGGGTACTCCATTTATGTTTTAGCTTTTCATCAATGTGATGAAATACCCAAGAAATACAATGAAAAGAAAGAAAACTTTATTTCGGCATGGCTTCATAATGTTCAGCCCACCTTCTCTTGGCTTCATAATTATAGACTAGTATTGAGGCATGGGTGGTTTCTGGCCCCATGGTAGCCAGGGAGCTGGATGAAAGCAGGAGAGGGAAGACTGACTGACTGAGACTTGGAGGAGAAGGGAGTGGGGAAGAGAAGAACGGGGGGGGGGGGGGCAATGCCATCAGCAAGTTCCCAGTAATACTGATATTTTCTACCACTTCCCAATAATGTTATCAGATTATGGATCCATTGATGGAGAAATCTGTTGATGAAAGTCCTGTTACTTGCCCAAATCTTACCTCTGAAGCATTGCAATGTGCATTGACTGTTATGGTTTGAATGTGAAATGTCCTTCACAGGTTAATGTATTTAAACCATTGGTTCACTGCTGTTGGTACTATTTGAGAAAGTTGTGGAGCCTGTAGGAAATGGGTCACCATGGGCCTTGAGGATTTATAGTGTAGCCTTACTTCCTGTACTCTCTGCATCCTGAATGCAAATGTAATATGACAGATCAGACTCATCTTCTAGCCCTATCTTCACTGGCTGCTGTCATGTCTTTCTCATCATGATGGGATTGGCCTATATCGCCCTGGAACTGTACTAGCAATAAGAAGGGAATTAAGACAGGTTCTAAGTCTTCAATACACTGAGGTTTGGCTATCTTTGCTAGATATTGTCATTGTTGTTGATTTGTGTTTGCTATCCCGACTCTACCAAACTAGACTACTGGTGTATCCATGAAGTGTTTGCAGGTGGATTGAACTACGGCTGCTAACCTACAAACCAAACTGTCAAATTCCAGACAACACAGACTGTAGTTGTTCCAAAAAAACCTTTCTAAACAGGTCTACTTCCCTCATATCCTCTCTTTTCCACTACCTCTGGTAGGTGGTAGGCTAAAAGGGAAGTTAAAGGGTTTAAGAACCATCATTAAAAAAAAAAAGGTTTAAAAAAAAATTAAAGTTACATCTTCCTACCACCCTATCTAGAACAATGGTTCTCAACCTTCCTAATGCTGCAACCCTTTAAGACAGTTATATATATATATAATATATTATATATATATATTATATATATATATTATATATATATATATATATAATATATATATATATATATATATATATATATAACACGAGGGTGTTGTGGTGACCCCCCCCACCATAAAATTATTTTGTTGCTACTTCATAACTGAAGTTTCTATTCTTATGAATTGTAATGTAAATATCTGATAGGTAAGATATCTGATATATGACCCCCAACATGGTTGCAACCCACAGATTGAGAACCACTGCTCTAGAAGAATAGTCTTATGGTGGGAAACAGGCATAAGTGTCATATAATATTTTCTGTATTTGTCCACAATTATTTTCTACTATAATTTTTTAGGATTGTAGGGTGGGGGTGAGTTCTCATTCAAACCTGTTTAGTTGGAAGAATCTGATAGACACCCAAAATGACAAATATTCATACATCTTCCATTTCTGTGTTTTTGTTTTTTGGTTTTTTGGGGTTTTTTTTGGTTTCTTTGTTTGTTTGTTTTTCAAGTCGGTTTCTCTGTGTAGCCCTGGAACTCACTCTGTAGATCAGGCTGGCCTCGAACTAAGAAATTCACCTGCCTCTGCCCCCCAAGGGCTGGGATTAAAGGCACTGCCTAGCTTGTCTTCCATTTCTAAACAGAAGCCTTTAAATTACATTTTCAATAACGGTCATCAATATCCTTATCAACTGTGTCCCTACTATATGAAACACTCAGACTTTTCAAAGTTCTTTTTGTCCATATCACCCAGAGTCAAACAGAGTCTTACAGATAATGACTGAGCAGCAGGATGGATATATATTCATTCTGTAATTCTTAGAGATTGTGTCAGATGCTACTGGTACTCATCCCTTTGAGTCTCAGCATGCTGATGTCTGCCAGCCTCCAGTCTGTGGGTGCCTGTATGTGTTATCTAAAGACTTGCTCAAAGGCCATCTTGTCCACAGTCAAAAGTGTCAGTGGGTTTTCACCCCACAGGGAAGCCTTCAACCAATAACTGATAAGTGCCGCCATTCTCCCACTCTCCACTGGGATAATCCCGAGATTCATATTGCCCACCCTTTGCAGAGTTTCCCACTGGCACCAGGATTGTATTACCCACAGTTACTGACTTGATAGCTTTTGCTGCTCTTTGCCTTCTCACATAGAAGGATGCTTTCTGGAGTAACAGCACAAATTAATTACTTTTACTGGAACTCTTATCTGCTTCTGAAGGGTAAAGCAAGATGGATCAAATACTGCAATCATTTTGCTGTTTCTTTCCCCAGTCTTAGGAATGTACAAAGCCCCTAACAGTATTCTTTAATATTAACTACAACTCAAACCATAGTACTACAAGGTTATGTCTTTGTGATTGATTTTATTTAACTTAAACTCAGTCATTATGTTTATTCCTGTTATACTCTTGGCTCATTTCCATATACCAACCTAACAGAATAATTTTGAATATTGATTTGTTCTTTTGCTGTGTTATCTGTCTCTCACAGACGTGAGTCATACTGAGAAACCTGATAAGCATATCTTCTGGTTTGTTTGTTTCTTATTCACTTCTTCAGAAAAATGTTGAGCCATGCAGATTGGAAATGGGGTTGTAAACCCACCTTCCTCTTGTCTTAGCAGTCTAGATTGTTGCAGTAAGAAGTCTCATCAATGCTCACCAATCCTAACTAACTACATAAATTCAACTCATTAGCACATCGAAGTAAATCAACTCAGTTGCATCGCTAGGATGTGAATGATCTGTCATTAAGACATGCCTCTGTTACATAAATCTACAGTCTTCTCAGGAAAAGATATGCTTAGTTTATTATTGACAATATTATGTTATCTGCTACAAACAAATGGAGTCATTTCCTTCTTCATTTTTTTTGTTTTTGTTTTTGTGTTTGTGTTTGTGTTTGTGTTTGTTTTGTTTTGTTGTTTCAAAGACATGGTTTCTCTGTGTAGCCTTGAATGTACTATAATTGGCTCTGTAGACCAAGTTGACCTCCAACTCTGGCTATCAAGTGTTGGCATTAAAGGCATGCCCCACCATGCCCTATCTACTGGATTCATCTCTAAAGGCTTCCGGTCTTCCTTTTAGCAGTCTGTTCTGCAAATTTACCATGGACTTGTGCACGCTGGTGGCCGGAATCCACTGGCAGGGAGTTGAGGGGGGCTCTACAGGTCTTTATCTGTGACTTTTGCCAACATGTTTTCTTATCCACATTTCTTCTTTCTTAACTCAAAAAGCAGTACTCGCTAAAGCCCTATTTAAGAGCCTGGGGTGTCATTTTCTCAAAGATATCAGCCCCTGCCACATATCCTGAGCTCCCCCTGTCCCTTCTGTAGGAAAGCTGACTCTTTTCTGAAGAACTCAGTTGGACCCTATATCCCCATCACTGGTAAACCCTCTTTAGTCTTCTTTCTAGTCATCTTCTCACACCAAAATGTGAGAAGTGTCAGGCTTTTGATAGTTCACTTAACAGTTTGAGAATCCAGGCTCCTGCTGCCCTAGTCCCCATTGAACCTTAGGTGGGCAGCATTCTGCCACAGGACCCTGACACTCAGAATTTTCAGTGAGCTCTCTCAGGAGCCCAGGAGTTTTGATTTTATTTTGTCTCTCATTCTTTTCCTTTTTCACTGGCCTCATTGGTATCCCATAATGTCACTCATACCTTTCATCTCGTCCATTGCTCCCTGTTGTAGTTCACATGGGAAATATTCACCTTTACAATGTGTTAGTCTAGGATCAAATCTATTTTCCTCTGGAGTACTTGAAGATAGGTCAGGTAGCTTTTTTTTTTTTTTTGGTCTTGATCTTTCCCTTCCAGTAACATTTTTTCCCTCTTGGATACTGCCCAGTTCTTCTAGATCTATAAGAAGAATGTTTCAATAATAGAGGGAAAAGACAAGAGTCAGACTAGGCCCTTCTTCATGGTCATGCCTACACAGGTTGATTGACTCAAAGCAATCTCCGGTTAATTGAGGAATGAAGTGCTTGCATGCATCTTTTCCCTCCTCCAGGATTTGGGTCCTTGTCATAAATACTTTCTAGAATGTGTGTAGTGAGAGGCAGGGCTGGGGATATTGCTGGGGGTTGGAGAGCAAGAATCTTGTCTCTTGGTACAGACTGTCTCACTTCTCAATAGATTAGCCTTTCCTCCTTGGGAAGCTATGAGAATCCATCCAGCAGGAACATCTATGGTCAGAATGCTTTCTGCTGAGCAACTTAGGAGTAAAGAAAGTTGACCTGGAACATGCAAAAAAAAAAAAACCCACAGTCCAGGGGAAGGGACTCTGACGTGCTCTGCTGAGTGAGGCTCCAGCACACGCCTGTTCCTGCCAGACAGAGCGGGGGGAGAGGAGGGGAAGCAGGAAAAACTAAGAGGAAGAGCTGGCCAATGTTCCTATCCATACCCCAAATCCTCCTGCAAACCGTTGCCAAAATCAATTGTATTAACCGAAACATTTACCTGGGTCCAACATTGTTTTTAACTGACAGCAATGAATTAATTACCACTCACCTGAACAGCATATTGGGATGTGTATTTTGGTGCTAGCAGATAGTGAGGAGGACAAGTAACACTTTCTTTCCCAAGCTATCAATTAACCAACCCAAATGAAGATTCAGACCCCTGCCTGTGCTCATCGACCCTTCATGACTTCCTTTGGTCAGATGCCACATCCTTGAGACAGAGCTCCACAGCCTATTAAGAAGTTTGAGGAAATCAGTCGGTGTTAACTCAGTATTTAAGAGAAAAATCACAACAGTTACATTAAGAAATCGCAGAAACATCTTCATAATTAATAAATGAAAAAAAACATTCCTACAGCTAATCAATAAAGTTGTGAGGGAGAATTGATTGGATGGGGAGCTCTTTTTGTGGGGACAATTTTTTTTTTACCTCTTCAGAACAAAAGACTCCCTGGAGGGCTATCAACATATGGCACTCAGGAGCATAACCCAAAAAGAAAGAGAGAGAGAGAGAGAGAGAGAGAGAGAGAGAGAGAGAGAGAGAGAGAGAGAGAGAGAGAGAGAGAGAAAAGAAGGAAGACAACTAATTAAAATTTCTGTGAATGACATCTTTCATTCTGTGGGCAGAAGCAGATTGAGTGTAGAAGAAGTAAATATGAAACTTCAGGAGAGACCAGAGCAGCTCATGTGGCTGTTTACCCCACTTCAGAACCATTCTTCTGATAGAATGGAATTCCATCATCTTTGGAAGCTAGAGGCAGGACTAGCCGTGATGACCTCTGTAACTCATTTATTAAGTGCACAGGAACTACATCTTCCCAGGTGTGATGTGTCAGATGGGTGGCTATCTACTGGAACAGAAGAGCATCTCTCTAGCAGATTGTTTTGATGTCTAAAGGATTCAGCAAGGGAGGGGGAACTCACATTTCCCTGGGTACCTGATTTTAGAAATGCTTACAAGAATTCTTTCTTTTATGCACACCTCCTGATCTAGAGTCAGTGAGACTAGGGTCCATGAAATCATGTTTGTAATGCTGTACCCTGAGAGTCATCCTTAGTTCCCATCAGAGTGTGGTCAGCACAGAGTTGGTCCACTTCCTTCTCTGGGTAGACGTTCTGGCAATGAGATGCATCTTTCCCCTCTCCTTTATCTTTATTGAACGAGTCTCAAGTCATAATATTTACTGAGCACATTCCATGTGCCCAGAGTTGTAATAGATCAAAAAAAAAAAGTATACAAGTTGCTTAAACCTCACAGCCGTCTAAATATACATGGTTATCATCACCCTATGGATGAAAAAATGGACACTTAAAAAGATGGAGTTGTTTGTTAAAGTTCACAAACCAGACTTGAACCCAGGCTCATCTTCTTCCTAGGAAGACTCATTCTCTCACCAGAGAGTGGGTCAGTGAAGAAGATGTGTCCCAGGCTGCCAGCTCTGAACTTACGGCTTCTTAATGGAAGTCCTTCAGCCTCTTAACTTCCAGAAACATAGACTTTAGTTCACATGACTAAGACTAGATTAGTGCTTGTTGCTCTCTGTAGGACACTGACTAGCAGTCTCTTTTAGACTCCAAAATGATAAAAGTGGGCAGGGAAAGTGGATCCAAAGAATGGCTGCATTTTTTTCCAAAGCACTTTTTGCCCAGTGTGCCTGCTTTCATATCAGAGTAATGTCTTAGTCAGTGTTCTATTGCTGTGAAAAGACAACATAACCACAGCGACTCTTAAAATAAAGGCTTTAATTGGGGCTTGCTTACAGTCTCGGGGGGGGGGCGGTTAGTTCATTGTCATCATGGCAAGGGAGCATGGCAGCACACAGGCAGACATGGTTCTGGAGAAGGAGCTGAGAATTATATAACTAGATCCACAGGCAGAAGGAAGAGAGCCACTGGACTGGTGTGGGCTTATGAAAACCTCAAAGCCCACCTCCAATTACACACTTTTTCTAACAAGGTTACATCCTCTAATCCTTTCAAATAGTTCTACTCCATGGTGACCAAGCATTCAAATCTATGGGCCTATAGGGACCGTTCTCATTTAAATCACCATAAGTCATTGTTATTAATCAATGCTCCCCCAAAGGGCTGGTTCTAGAACCTACTATGGAATCACTAAAACAACTGGATAGTTTGTATTTTCAAGGCCTCTTGAATAAAGTATGAGAATGACCAAGGTAGGGAATTCCATAGTAATCCCGTATCCATCCCCAAGGATATGCTGGTTAATAATGTAATTGGGAGTGTGTTGGACAGAGTCTAGTCATTCATTGCTATTAAAAAACCATGCCCAAACCATGGCTTGAGACTACTAAATGTCTAAAAGCAAACATTTGTTCAGTCTATTAAGCTGAAACATAAATGGATCTTACAAAGGAAATATCCCAGCACCCCTATCTAAGGCTGGGGTAGGGTGTTGGTGAACAAAAGAATCCACTTCCAACATGACAAAATCACAGGGATGGTATTTTGGTGCTGACATGCTAGAAGCTCTGCAGGGTCTTCTCCACGGGCAGCCCAGATTCCTTACAGCATGATCCTGGTTTCCAAGAATGTGAATTCCAAGAGAAGAAAGGGGCAGCTGCCAAGCTCTTAAAGCTCCCAGTGAGAAGTTGCTATCCTGTCTGTCTTGCCACATTTTATTAGTCAATCAGTCACAGAACACAGACTTGGGGAGAGGAGATGTAACCTTGTTCTTTAGCTGATGAAACATCTGAGAACTATAGGTCACATTTCTAAAACCATATAGATTCTCATCATGCCTCACTCTGCAAGGAGCTGTGTCATCTGCAAAACTATTAAGGGCATCTCTGCCTTAATCACTTTAGATTCTTTGTAAACAGAATGAGGCTGTTGGACTGTGTTCTCACCTACGGGACTCTGACCCTTGTGCACACAGGCAGTAAGAGAGGTGGAGCTCAGAGGAAGCTCTCTGTAAGAATTGTCTCCATGCTTTAAGGCCAATGCTATACCAAGACTCTTTCAGACGTGAATGAAATCCACAACCTTGTGGGGTTTATTCAGGTCAACTGCATTTTCAGGTCTAGTTTGGAAGACTTCTTCCTTCCAAAGAGGGCTGTAGAGGCTAACTTAACTATTAGGATGCGAGCTTCACTATACTGATGGCCCCTTCCTTAGTCTTACTCAGAATTTAAAAGTCATTCATTAGAACAATGTGTGTTTTGGGATGAAGGGTATGTGATGGAGTAGTAATTGCTTTGTAGTTACTTTTTTTCTAGTAGGTCTGCCCATGAGAGCACCAAACACCTTCATGTTAAAAAGGAACAGAGGAGCATTGCCAGTTTGTTCTGGATCCTGGTTACAGCAGATCGAAAGGATGTTGCTATTTCTGCTTCACAGTGTCAGAAGGATTGGCTCGAGGTGTCAGGTCACTTGATTATATGTAACACAAGGGAGAAACTCATCCCAAGATTAGAGTAGGTTTATGAGATGAGAAGGAGATACCCATCCAACTAAGGTGATTGAGCTGTGGACGTGGCTCAGTGTGGAAAGTGGCCACTGGGTACACGTGAAGACCTGAGTTTAGATCTACAGCACCTATGTAAAACCTGGGTATAGCAGTATCTGTCCCCACCCCCCACCCCCATCTCCAGTAGAGGGGAACACAGAGACAGGCAGGGCCCTGGAGCTCACTAGATGACCAGTTTGACCAGTTTTACTGAATGGGGAACTTCAGGGTCTGTGAAAGATCCTGTCTGAAAGAAAGAAAGAAAGAAAGAAAGAAAGAAAGAAAGAAAGAAAGAAAGAAAGAAAGAGAAAGAAAGGAGGAAGAAAGAAAGGAAGGAGAGAAAAGAAGAAGAAGGAGGAGGAGAAGTTATTAAAGAAGGCATCCAAAAAAGTCAATCTCTGACCTCCACATGCACCCCACCCAAGCCACTGTATCTCAGCATCACACACACACACACAGAGAGAGAGGGGGGGATGAGAGGGGGAGGAAGGGGGAGAGCCACACATACACAAAAGAACAAATAGATCAATATGAAAATATGACCCATCCCTCAAATCTGTAAGATAGATTCTGACATAATTACAATATGGATGCTAACATAGTTATTTTTCATTTTTTTTAAAGGAATGGTGGAGAGCATTTTTCCAGTCTCTTTTTTGGTCACTCTTGAGTGATAGAAACTCTATTCATTCTGGCTTAAACAAAGAAAAGGGCAGGGTGAATTCAGTGGTTACATGAAAGAAAAATGAATCGTCAATAGCAGACCACTCAAGAGCTGCAAATAGTGCCAAGATATCACCTTTGTCATTAAAGATTCTTACTTCAGAGGCCCACAACAGCATCCTGACTGTTATGGTCCTAATACATGGCTCCCAAGTTATTTGCAACCCCTTCTATTGAGATTTGGGCTGTGTCTTCTGTCTTTGAGTTCTGCTCTGGCAGAGTCTCTGTGGTGGCGAAGGCAATCACCAGCAAAGGCAGTCACCTCTCAATGCAGCTGTCATTGAAGGAATGCCACCAGCACCTCTGCACATGTCCTCAGCTATATGCCCAGCTCCCAACAGCTGTTGTAGGGTCACATGATTGCGGATGGCGTCAGCTTCACACTAAACAGTTCAGAGTAAATTCGGAGTGTAAAAGCAGGTAGGAAATTGGGGAACACTACCACATAGCAAAAGAAAGATACATTGTTAGTCATACTAAAACCGTCTCCCATACTGACTCTGTGTGGTTTTCTTTTTGTTGTTGTTGTTTTGATTTTGGTTTTTTTCGAGACAGGGTTTCTCTGTGTAGCCCTGGCTGTCCTGGAACTCACTCTGTAGACCAGGCTGGCCTTGAACGCAGAAATCTGCCTGCCTTTGCCTCCCAAGTGCTGGGATTAAAGGCGTGCGCCACCACTGCCCGGCCTGACTCTGTGTTTTAAAGACATGATCCATTCTGTTGTCGAGATTTTCTACCAAGGGTTTTGATTGGCTGATTGAGGCTTTCCACCAAGGTTTTTGATTAGCTGACTGACTTTTTCACTTCCCACATCATTTCAGTTTAAGTTTTCTCAAACTTCTCAAGAAGATTTTTTTTGAATTTTGCAAAGTCAATTTCCTTTGTTTGTCCGATATTTGGAGCGACAGCCTCTCTGCAAGGCCTTCTTGTCAGCTACAGTGTGGGGCCAGCAGCACTCCAGTCCCTGTTCATCTCCATCTTCACAGAATTTCCTAGTCTAGTTCCAATAATTCAAGATTCTGACTGAACATGAATCCGAAAGAGATACTACTCAATCTACTCTCTATCTCCCACACACGTGAAAATTGTCACATATTCTCTGGAGGTTCACAGTATCACTGAAGTCCGCCAGATCACAAGAAGGAGAATAAAACACAGATGTGAGGCCTATGCAATGAGTTTGTCAAACTCGGAATGCATATACCATATGCCAGATAAGTCCTTGTTGTAGGAACTATCCTGTGCTCTGAAGGACATTTGACAGCATCATTGGCCATTATGCCCTCCAATCACAACAATCAAAGTGTCCCAGGCATTGTCAATTTTCCCCTAGGTGTTTGTAAGGAGCTCATCTCTCATTAAGAACAAGTAGCCTATATCAAATATGATCAAGACATGCAGAGACATTCTGGGATGAGGCAATCTTGGGTAAACGCAGAGAAGTCTCAGAAGGCCACAGGTACAGGATGCTATCACAGTCTATGTCAGTTGGAAATGAGGTCTGTTCTGATCACACATCACTGTAGAAGAATAATAAAGTGTGATCTCTCCACCATTAGTCATGTCATTAAAGCAACAATGCAAGGTACTTAAAGCTTCAGTTTGGTACCTTGAAGCAAAAATTCCATAGCTTTGTTTGGCCCTTCCCTCAGGTCTCATCCTGGTGTACTGTTTAAGAGTACCTTTTAAGAGAACAGACAATGTGCCATCCATCTCTGTTTCCTTCTAAGACACTGCTCACTGCCTTACACTCAAACATCATTCAATACATTCTAAATCTATTAAATGTATAATACTATTACATAGAATTTATTTGTTAATTTTACATACCATATATTGGTATTGGTTAAGAGAAAAACAAATGTTTAATACTTAAGAAAATAATCTATTTTTAGAAAACAAATATAATTTAACTTGGTTGCCTTGCATAAATAGGAAATCTGATTATTCCTTCATCTTACTTTTCCTTTGTTAAATTTAATTCACAGAGAGATGACCAATTATGGATGACCCTACAGTTTAATAACATATCTGTTAATGTTCTAGAAAAAAAGGCCCACTGAATTAAATTAAGTATTAATGGGGTTTGAATTGATTCAAAGAACTAAAACGAAGAGATATTGTGCCCTGCTGTGACCCAGTTCTATATATTTCTATTGAAAACTGATTTGAAGTTTGGAAACGAAGGGGAATCCTGATCTTGTGTCTTCAGGATTCATCGTCCTTGGTTCATGGCAAAGCATTGGACCCTTGGTTAGGTATAGCAATAATAAGCACAATAGTCCAAATGGTTGGTACCAATGGAAGCATGGTTGGTATGTATAAATCATTCATTTATCCATTCATCCATTCAATGAGTATCCATAGTCGCCTACTGTGTTGTTAGACATTGTTCTAAGTTTAAGGGATTTAGAGACAAACAAACAGTCCCTGCCTTCACAGTGCCTCTAAAGTGGTAAGGAGGGTTACGGACATAAGCAAATATGGTGATACGATATGACTAGGATGTGATGGGCATACATGCAACAATGGAGAACAGTGGGTGGGACAATCTATCTGGGAAGTGACAGACAATCTATCCTTGTGACTTTCTGGGAAGGGTCAAGGAAGTATTTATGAAGAGAATGACCCTTTAATTATGACAGAATGGCTTGAAGAACATTCAGGAGACAGTGTCAAGATGACAGGTTTATGTACATTCTAAGAAGAGACAAGCAGTCAATCCTGAAGATACCAGCATAGTGGTCCTTAGCTCTTGGGTCATTATGTGATCCTGGGCTTTGACAAAGTCTCCAAATAGTAATCTAAGAAAGTGAGAGGTGATAAGAGCTGTTTGGACCCTTAGCCTGTCAAGGAGACAAGGGTACAACCTGATGCCACTGAAGTCCAGTCCCCCAGACTGAAACAGAGGACACCTGTCTTAACTCTGGACTCAAATCTGAATTCCAAGACAAGTTTTGTGGCCACAAGTAAATGACTTTCAGTTGGTTTTTACAATCATAAGAGGGGATTCTTAATAGGCCATGCCTTGAGACAGCTGGGAGCATTAAATGCATGGATGTTGATAGAACAGACAAGCAACCACTGAATAACAGTTATGTTATCTTGTTACTAAATGTGGGAAAGGCTAGGTGACACACTTGACCCTTTGACGAGAAGATTCTAACATAGGCCTGTCTGTTCCAGAAGCGTTTTTGCTGATCCTCCATGCCATACCATGTTGCTGTTAGAGAGAAAGTGACGATCTTCAAATAAATCTTAACCTAAAGCACTGGGTTAAGAACTCTTGAACCTTCAAACTTAAGGGAGAGAAAATGTATCTTTACTTTCAACAAATGAATGAAAACCTAGCGTTTCTGTCCATTGCTGGTATAGACAATAAAAATATCATCGCAGAGATTCTGGAGGCTGCCAAGCAGTTCTCCTTGCCAGTCACCCTGTGAGAGAGTTCCACAGCAACAGTCTGACAGCCATTATAAGCTTCATTAATTAATTAATCAACTAATTAGTATTAGACATGATCATCAGTGGTAATTATTCAGCCTCCTCTCATGTGTCAGGGACTTTTCTGAGAATTTGACTCATTTGGCTCTTACCAAAAAGCTTCCTGAAGAAGGGAAGATTATGCTCACTGGACAAATGAGAAAACTGAGACTCAAACTACCCCCATAGAGCTGGAAAGGTCATAGCTTCTCATTCAGGAGGCTTTAGAGCCTACTCTTAATTACTTCTTGCTGTTCTGTGGACAAGGGGAAAGAAACAGGGATCAGAGGACCTGAAGAAAGATCACGTGATAAGAAAGGAAACAAATCCAGGGAGCTGAGGAAGCCACACTTGCACACTGATGGGAACCAGACTTTTACTCTCTTAATGGGTTGTCTTTGAGAGATCCATCACCACTCCAAACTGTTGCACTGGCAATTAAAAGTCAACGTGAGTTCAGGTTTCCGCAGAGCACAGTACAGTCATCAGCACTGGGGATCTGCATGTAAGCCACGGGTGACTGACAAGGGAATCTCGGACATTAAGACAGCGGTCCCTCCAGCTATCAGATCACAGCTGTTGGCTTTGAATGTGGTCAGTGTCTTTAACAACTGGCTTTCTCCTGAAGCATTAAGATTTTGTGAACTGGACATTTGGGGGATCCATGGCGGTGGGGCAGGAGCCTTTCAAGAAGCCTTCTCCTTGTGTGTGACTGTGACTGGAAAAGCCATTCTTTGAGACACAAAGTCTGATCCAAGAACATGAGTAAAGAAGACTGGTTGGGTCTCTTAGCCTAAAGAGTAGACTCTCCCCATTTTCATGTTTTACCTGAAAGTCTTCTTCATATATCTCAGGTTGAAGGGTTCTTACCGCAGTGAAGGGACAGACACCACAGGCTTAAGGTTAAAATACCTGCATCTCCACTATGTTTTAATTTTGACTTTTTGTCATAGAAATTTTCAAACAGACCCTTGTGTCCCTCTGTAGTGCCAACTAGCTTTAATAACTGTCCACATTTGTTAACATATGCTCATCCAACTTCTAAATCAAGCTACAGGCTTGATCTACAAATATGTGTATACGGCTCTCATCACAATAAGTATGTTGGAGCACAGCCTCACTGCCATGTCTAACAACCTACCTATGGTCAGACTTTCCCAATCACCTGTAAACTATGGCTGTGGGTTTGGTTTGGTTAAAGTAGGATTCAAACAATATCTGCATGCTGGATTTGGTTGCTGTATCTGAAGTCTCTTTCACTGTTGCAGAAGTACGACCCAAACTCTCCATTTGTGGTGAGAGTGCATAAGCCTACAACAGTAGCCAGGTCTTTACTTTTTATTGCTGCCTGCTCTGGGCCCTTGACGCTGCTCTGGAGGTCTCTGAGTCTATGCTTGTAGGTGCCAGTGTGGAAGATCATTCCTCCATGGAGATAGTGCAAGGGATGGCATCTGTGCAAGTTGTGGGTAGGTGGTGAACTTACCATCATGTACCTGCTGGACGATACTGTTCATCCTGGGTGTGGCCATGTGTGAGTCATGGAAAAAATTCAAAAATCAGCAAAATGCAATCCAATAAATTTATATCAAATTCACACGCTAGGCACTGTTTGTAAAGGGGGTTCTATTTCTTTTCTGCATTATGTGTATGCATATATGTTTGTAAGCATGTTCCTTAATGTAGAGGCACATGTGCATGTGTGTGCTTGTGGAGGTTATAGGATAGCCTTAGACGTAATTCTTCTATTACCATCCATCTCATTTCTTCATATAAGATCTGGAACCCACTAAGTAGGTAAAGCTGGCTGGCTGGCAAATCCCAAGGATCTACTCCTCTCTATCTCCCCAGAGCTGGGTTACAAGAACACACCACCATGCATTTCTTTTTTCTTTTTAAGATTTATTTTAGCAGACCTTGGGTACAAACTCTGCAGCCAGTCCTACAACACCCAGAAGAAGCTCCACTCCCAGGCGCTCTAACATGCCCAGGATCTTAGGATCAGAGGTGAGGAGGATACAACACCGGGAGTAACTGGGACCAGGGGGACCCTGCCACAAAGGAACTCTGCCAGAGCAGTGGCACAGGTTCTTTCTGGTCTGTCTGAGACAGTGCCCTGAGTAGACCTTGGGCACAAATTCCACAGCCAGTCTAACAACACCCAGAGGAAACTCCAATCCCAGGAACTTTTACACACAGAGGATCAGAGGACCACAGGATCCTATGATCCCAGGAGCTTGGTGACACCAGGATCTCAGGGTCCCAGCGGCAGCTTGACTCCAGGATCTTGGACACACCCAGGATCTCAGGATCACAGGATCCCAGAATCACAGGATCACAGAGACAGCTTGACTCTGAGGAGTTCTGATACAACCAGGATCAGAGGAAGGAGAAGCTCCAGTCAGATACAGCGAGGGCAGGTAGCACTAGAGATAACCAAATGTCAGGATGCAAGTGTAAGAATATAAGCAACAGAAACCAAGGTCACTTGGCATCATCAGAACCCAATTCTTCCACCATAGCAAGTCCTAGATAACTATCACACTGGAAAAAGCAAGATTCGGATCTAAAATCACTTCTTATAATGATGATAGGGGACTTTAAGAAGGACATAAATAACTTCCTTAAAAAAATACAGAAGGCAGTGGAGCAGCTGGGACAGGAGTCTTCCCTTCCAGCCGCCATTTGCAGCAGGGAACCAGGCAGCTCCACAGCCTTCTGTGCTTAACCCACCAGGAGAGAATGATCTCTCAGCAGCGATTTCACTTCTGAGTGCGGAGGTGAGATCTTCACCTTCTCTCTGGAGGGGTACAGCTAGGAGTGCACAGGACATACAATCAGTGGAGCAGCTGGGACAGGAGTCTTCCTTCCGGCCGCCAATTGCAGCAGGGAACCAGACAGCTCCACAGCCTTCTGTGCACAGACCCTGCCAGAAAAGAATTGGTCTCCCAGGCTTACAGACACAGGATTACAGGCCCATAGGAGGGGCAAGCTCCAGCCAGATACAACAAGACCAATTAACACCAGAGATAACCAGATGGCAAAAGGCAAGCTCAAGAACCCTACCAACAGAAACCAAGACTACTTGGCAATATCAGAGCCCAGTTCTCCCACCACAGCAAATCCTGGATACCCCAACACATTGGAAAAGCAAGAGTTGAATTTAAAGTCTCTTCTCACGATGCTGTTAGAGGACATCAAGAAGGACATAAATAACTACCTTAAAGAAATACAGGAGAACATAGATCAAATGGTAAAAGCCCTTAAAGAGGAAACACAAAAATCCCTGAAAGAAATACAGGGGAGCATGGGTGAACAGGTAGAGGCCCTTAAAGAGGAAACACAAAAATCCCTTAAAGAGTTACAGGAGAACACAAACAAACAAGTGAAGGAACTGAACAAAACCATCCAGGATCTAAAAATGGAAGTAGAAACAATAAAGAAATCACAAAGTGAGACATCTCTGAAGATAGAAAATCTTGGAAAGAATTCAGGAGTCATAGATGCAAGCATCAACAACAGAATACAAGAGATAGAAGAAAGAATCTCAGATGCTGAAGATACCATAGAAAACATTGACTCAACAGTCAAAGAAAATGCAAAATGCAAAAAGCTCCTGAGCCAAAACATCCAGGAAATCCAGGACAAAATGAGAAGACCAAACCTAAGGATTATAGGTATAGAAGAGAATGAAGATTTCCAACTTAAAGGACCAGTAAATATCTTCAACAAAATTATAGAAGAAAACTTCCATAACCTAAAGAAAGAAATGTCCATGAACATACAAGAAGCCTACAGAACTCCAAACAGACTGGACCAGACCAGAAAGTCCTCTCGGCACATAATAATCAAAACACCAAATGCACTAAACAAAGAAAGAATATTAAAAACAGTAAGGGAAAAAGGTCAAGTAACCTATAAAGGCAGGCCTACCAGAATTATACCAGACTTCTCACCTGAGATGATGAAAGCCAGAAGATCCTGGGCAGATCTAATACAGATCCTAAGAGAACACAAATGCCAGTCCAAACTACTATACCCAGCAAAACTCTCAATTACTATAGATGGAGAAACCAAGATATTCCATGATAAAACCAAATTTACACAATATCTTTCCACAAATTCAGCCCTACAAAGGATAATAGATGGAAAACGCCAAGAAGAGGAGGGAAACCACACCCTAGAAAAAGCAAGAAAGTAATCTTTTTCCAACAAACCCAAAAGAAAGTAACCACACAAACATAAAAAGAACATCAAATATTACAGGAAGCAACAATCACTATTCCTTAATATCTTATAACATCAATGGACTCAATTCCCCAACCAAAAACATAATTTAACAGAAATATTTTTCATGCAAATCTTCAATTTTATCAGAAAATGTTTGTGATTTCTCTTTCGATTTAGTAATGTTTTTTGTGTCTACCATTTTAACTGTAGTATTTTCCATGATAATCTTTAATTTTAACATTTTTCTATATATTTCTTCAATTTTATCAGAAATATTTTCCATAAAAATCTTCAGTTTTGTCAGAAAACGTTTATAATTCCACTTTCAATCAATTTAGGAATATTTTTATGCCTACCAATTTATTGGTATAATTGTCCATGATAATCTTCAATTTTAACGTTTTTCTATAACTTTCTTCAATTTTATCAGAAATATTTTCCATGTAAATCTTCAATTTATCAGACAATGTCTATAATTTTACTTTCAATCAACTTAGAAATATTTTTATACCTTCCATTTTATCTGTATAATTTTCCATGTAATAGTCAGTTTTAACATGTTTTTCTATATATTTCTTGAATTTTTTCAGAACTGTTTTCCTTGTAGATCTTCAATTTTATCAGAAAATGTTTATAATTCCACTTTCAAAAAACTTAGGAATATTTTTATGCCTACCATTTTATCTGTATAATTTTTCCATAAAATAGTCAATTGTAATGTGTTTTTTATATATTTCTTCAATTTTATCAGAGATATTTTCCATGTAAATCTTCAATTTTATCAGAAAATGTTTATAATTTCACTTTCAATCAACTTAGAAATATTTTTATGCCTACCATTTTATCTGTATAATTTTCCATGAAATAGTCAATCTTAACGTGCTTCAGATTTTCAATTTTATCAGAAAATATTTATAATTCCACTTTCATTCAACTTAGGAATATTTTTATGCCTACCATTTTATCTGTATAATTTTTCCATGAAATAGTCAATCTTAACATGCTTTTCTATATATTTCTTCAATTTTATCAGAGATATTTTCCATGTATATTTACACAATGGAATACTACTCAGCAATTAAAAAGAATGAATTCATGAAATTCTAAGGCAAATGGGGAACAAGGGAAGGGAAGAGGTCTTATGGGACTTTCGGGGAGGGGGGAACCGGGAAAGGGGAAATTATTTGGAATGTAAATAAAGAATATAGAAAATAAAAATAATAATTAAAAAAATACAGAAGAACATAGGTAAACAGTTAGAAGCCCTTAAAGAGGAAACACAAAAATTCCTTAAAGTATTACAGGAAAACACAATCAAAACAGGTGAAGAAAATGAACAAAACCATCCAGGATATAAAAATGGAAGTAGAAACAATAAAGAAATCACAAAGGGAGACAACCCTGGAGCTAGAAAACCTAGGAAAGAGATCAGGAGTCATAGATGTAAGCATCACCAACAGAACACAAGAGATAGAAGAGAGAATCTCAGGTGCAGAAGATACCATAGAAAACACTGACACAACAGTCAAGGAAAATGCAAAAAGAAAACGCTCCTCACCCAAAACATCCAGGAAATCCAGGACACAATGAGAAGACCAAACCTAAGGATAACAGGTATAAAAGAGAGTGAAGATTCCCAACTTAAAGGGCCAGTAAATATTTTCAACAAAATTATAGAAGAAAACTTCCCTAACCTAAAGAAAGAGATGCCCATGAACATACAAGAAGCCTACAGAAGTCTAAATAGACTGGACTAGGAAAGAAATTCCTCCCATCACATAATAATCAAAACACTAAATGCACTAAACAAGGAATATTGAAAGCAGTAAGACAAAAAGATCAAGTAGCATATAAATACAGGCTTATCAGAATTACACCAGACTTCTCACCAGAGACTGTGAAAGCTAGAAGATCCTGGGCAGATGTCATACAGACCTTAAGAGAATACAAATTCCAGCCCAGGCTACTATACCCAGCAAAACTCTCAATTACCATAGATGGAGAAAACAAGACATTCCATGACAAAACCCAATTTACACAATATCTTTCCAAAAATCCAGCCATACAAAGGATAATAGATGGAAAATGCCAACACAAGGATGGCAACTACACCCTAGAAAAATCAAGAAAGTAATCTTTCAGTGAATGCACACAAACATTATTCTACCTCTAACAACAAAAATAACAGGAAGTAACAAACACTTTTCCTTAATATCTCTTAATATGAAAATTAATATTACCAACATATCCTAATCGATGGAAATTCAAAATTATGAGGAATTAGAAATTTGTTGGCTGTCACCCAGTGTTCTCTCTAATTTGGCAATTGGAGAAATATGTCCAATATTGTACAATCCATATACACTTTCTGCTTGTTTGTACATGACAGTGTCTTGCTGTGTACCACATAATGGTCTTGCAATCATGTTTCTCCTATCTCAGCCTCTCTATTAGTAGGATTTTTTATTTGATGTTTTTACACTATACTATGGTTTTCAGAACAACTTACATATTTCAAAATTATTTATACAGCCAAAAGAAACATAGAAAATTAATTTGGGAGGTGGTTTGTAAGAGAACAACAAAGATTGAGATTGAATGTTTTGCTTGATATTTGTAATCATTGTATCAACTTTGAGGAAGATGACCTTATAAGTTACTTTTTTTCTGAGATGAATTCTTTTCAAAATCATCAAAGCCAATGAACCAGAATCTTACCCTCACCTAATGTCTGTGCCACTCTCCAAGCAGAACCATTGTTCATTGAAACAGTTGATGAATGACTTCATGGGTAGACCATCTTAATACACATCCATTCCTTAAACGAATGTAACCTGTTCCCTGTGGGCTGAGAATGATGACAATCACTCAGATCAAATAGTTTTGACCACAGCAGGAAACCAAATTATTTGTATCCAAATAATTGTGCTTACAATTCATTCCTTGGTTCAGCAGAACTGTCAACTCTTAGCTTAGCTACTATGGAGGTAAAATCCTTTGGTAATGTGAAGGACAAGTGTCTTAACATTAAATATGTATCACATATCACAGTGACAAGCAATAGACTCCTCAACTAAGAGGTTTCTATTATCATTTAAGCTGTTTTATACATTTAATTTTATTTATTTATTCACTTATGTGGGACAGTATTTTACTCTAATGTAAGTTAGCCACACAATTAAGATATTATTACTCCAGTTTCATTTTATTTGGAATTGTTGGAATGTCCTACCACAACTACCTTTGATTCTTAAAAATCTAATTTTGGGACTACTTTTTGCCTACAATAAAATTTACCTTACTATAAATTCTTTCTTTTGACAAATGTATACAGTGCCATCCAAGATACAGGATAGTTCCATCACCCTGGGAAGATACAGAACATATCTACCTTTGTCTCTTTGTAGTATACTACCCCCCTTAACTCTGTATTATGAAGTATTGTTACACTTCTTGTTACTATGGATTACTTTTGAGGCTTTGAAATATTATAAAATAGAACTACCTAGTATGTAAGTTTGTTTTCTTTCCAGCATGCTATTCTAAATTCATTCATAGCATATTTAGCAATGGGTCAATTTTAACTATAAATAATATATATTTATCAATTACTAGAGATTTGAATTACTTTCATACTGGACCATTTACATACTATAAGCAGTTTAAAATACATATTATAATCATTCCTCTAAGCTTAGGTGTTCATTTTTCAATTTTTAATTTTTATGAATAAAGTTGCTATACAATAAAAAAGATGAAATATGATATAAGCAAAAAAAAGATTTATTTTGTTTTTTAGTTTGTGCATCTCTATGTGTGTGTGTGTGTGTGTGTGCACATGTATATAAGTGGGGCCTGGCTGTGAAGGCCAGAAGGAGGCGTCAGATCCCTTGGAGATGAATTACAGGCCATTGTGAACCATCAGAAGTGAGCGTCAGAATCTGAACTCTGATTCTGAGAGAACAGTGAGCATTCTAAGCAGCTGGTCTCTCTCTGCAAGCCATTTCTTCCCCCCACCCTTATTACACAGGTTCTGGAACCCAGAACCTGCTCTCAAGGCCTTCGTTTTACTGACTGAGCAATTTCCTCAGCCCCCCTCCCCCAAGTGTTTTTGCACATAAACATTCTAAATCCCCAAAGTAGCCCAGTGAGATAGGTACCACCCCAGCCCTTATACAAGCAAGGAGACTAAAATTGAGAGAAGTGACCAGCCATCTGGAAGGTATCAGAAATACAGCAGTCCAGTGAGTAAACTCCCTGCTGTCTGCCCCAGACCCTGAACAAATGACCTGTGGCTTTAGCTGCTTGCCACAGATCTCACTACAGGTACACAAAGAGCTTCAGCAAAGAACAGGAGGGACTGACATCATGAAGAATGGACTTTGAAGAAATGGTTCAGCAATTAAGTATACTTACTGCTCTCACAGAGGACTCCAATTCCATTCTCAGCACCAGCATGATGGATCAGAACTGTCCATAACTCCAGGTCCAAGGAGTCTATCGCCCCTTCTTCTGGTCTCCATGGGCACCAGGCATATGTGTGCATACATGCATGTATGCAAAACAATCATATACATAAAATGATTTTTAAATAGAATTGACTTATCATTACAATAAATAGTCCCAGTGTGTCCCCAACCTCACTTCAATAACCATACACACATACACACACACACACACACACACACACACACACAAACTGAAGAACTGAGGCTCAAGGCAGAGGCTGGACTGAGGAACCCCTAATTGCTCTACCTGGGGCAATGCCCTTGGCCAATCTTTTCTGCTGACCACTATAAATATATGCATTGTTATTACTGCTTTAACATAGAACAATTGTGCTCAATTTCAGAATTTCAGGCGGATTGTTGAGTAAGAGGGAGGGAGGGAGGGAGGGAGGGAGGGAGAGAGAGAGAGAGAGATAGAGAGAGAGAGAGAGAGAGCGCAAAGGTAGAAAGGTACTGAAAATGGGGTTTCTGGGTACAAGCCAGAAGCAAGCTCACATTTTCTTAACTTACAGTGCCACCTCACCCAGAACAGCAGAGGGAAGCAGGACAGGGGGAGAGATGTGGGAAGAGAGCCTGTGGCCTCACTGGGCTGAGGCTGAGCCTCAGGAGCAGGCTGCCCACTGTCAGTGATGGGCCCAGTGGACTAGAAGGAACTGGCTTAATAAATGTTTTACTCTGGCATTTGGTGGAGGTCAGGCCCTGGCCTGGCCTCGGAGCTGCTGGGAAGTGCTGTGGGGCCTGCTGGCACTTCTCTGCCCTTTCCACAGTGTTCTGATGACAGCTGCTACCTGGGGGCCACTGGGCTGGAGTGACCGCTGTGCAAGGTGATGACCTTCTAAATCCGCAGCAGTTAATAAACTTGGCTGGCCTCAGAGCCCAGAGACTGCACACTCCACGGTGGCTTCTGCCAATTCCTCTTGTTGGCTTTAATTCCGTCTTTCCTCCTCCCACTTCTTAACATTATGCCTGACATTTCTAAGGCCAAGTTTTGTTACAAGCAATTAGCCCATGTCAGGGATTTGGGAAGATAAACTACACTGTGAGCCAAGACATAGGGAGAGTAGGAAGCACCTGAGTGGCCTTGGTGCAGGAGCCAGTTGCTCAGAGGGTCCCTGTGTGGTGGCCCTGCAGAGCTCTCCACCCTGTATGCTAATCATTTATTTTCCTCCTCCTCCTCCTCTTCCTCTGCCTTCACCACCACCATCACCTCCTCCTCCACCTCCTTTTTTGCATGTATGTAGTATCTGTACATGTGAGCATCTATGTTTTCATGTATGTGGGTGCACATGTGTGTAACATGTATGTGTGTACACATGTGTCTGGAGGCCAAAGGTTGATATCAAATGTCTTCCTCAATCACTTTTCCCATATTGTACCGAGGCAGGGTCTTTCATTGCACCGAAACTAGTCTAATGAATCAGATTGCTCCTGGATTTATGGGATGGGGTTATGGGTGGGCATTGGTCCAGTTCTCATGTTGGTGGTAGGATGTGCACTTCCATTTTCATACTTGTACGGCAAGCTTTTTATCCACTGAGCCATCTTCCCAGCCCCCAGTTTCCTTACTGTTAATCTGGAAAGGTCTCTTCCCAATCAGAGTTTCCTAGACCATGGGAAGTGCCCAAAGGCACACCTATCCCCAATATTTGAAAACATAAGAAAGAAATTGCATATCAGTCCATAATAAACTATATGATATAGGCTAACTTTTTCCATAGACTCATTCACTCGATACGGCTGTCTAGACACTCAGATTGCCAGCTTTGTGTACTGACTAATAGGAACTAAGTCTCCCTAATTTTCATCCAGTCTACACAGTAGCAGCATCCCATGCAAGGGATGTAAAAAGAGGATCTGTGCATTAGCCAAGACCTAGAAATGCAGCAACAACGTATTTCACTCCTAACTCAGTCAGACAAACCTCACTGCAGCACAGCTGTGAGCCCAGTCGGCAGGAGGATGCCTGTTTTAGATACAAGGAGCAATGAATGAATAAAGAAGAGGAAAAAGGGTGGAAACAATCTTGGAAGAAGCTGAGACCAAAGCCAGCTAAGCTGCACAGTGCTCTACACTGTGTGGGTAAGACACCTTTTGGGATTTCTTTCTCCCTAGTTGGAGGATGGAAAAGTATCACTGGCAATCTGTCAGAGCTAGGGACTCTCCACCATCCTTGGGGAAGGCTGTGGCCAGAGCCTGAGAGCATAGAACGTTGGGCCCCATGCTTTCTATGTCCAGCCTCCATGTGACAATCCCTTCCAATCACAATCTGTATTATTTCTGGCATCTCTCAAAGACTTTTCACCTGGCTTCCGATAAACCTCTCACAGGACTGTTTCTCTCCTGTAGTTCCCATCACAGGCCAGATTATCTGTCTGTTTATAAGCCCCAACAGGTAGTTTTAGAACATGTCATAGCATTTCAGATGAAGTTTTAAATACTAAAGACAGGGAATACCTCCTCCATATTGTCCAAACAAACAAACAAACAAGAATGTTATCACTCAGCTGTCTCTTCCCCACTGATAGTGTTTTCTGCTTCTTTAACAAAATACCCAATCAAAGATAGGAACTTCAGAAAGAAAGAATTTTATTTAACTCACTGGAGATTCAAAGGCATGACAATAGTGTCTACTGGGCTCTGAGTAGGGCCGCCTATGTCACAGCAAAGTAGATGCATCATGGTAGGACACTTGTAAGAGGAAATAACCACTGGGAGATCCAGGAAACCAGAGGAATTCAGGCACCAGGTTTGTTCTTTTAGTAATAACTCACTCTAGGCAAGAACTAACCAGGGTCCTGAAAGAACTACATCAATCAATTCTGATGCCTTAATTAGGTTGTCCTAGGTTTCACCTATTAAAGATTCCATCACTGACACACCCACATACTGGGGACTAAACTTCCGATACAAACTTTTCAGGGAATCACTGAAGCTGTAGCCACTGCTGCAGCACCTGTTCGGTAATTTGAGGCAGTATGTTGACCTGCTGTCTATTTCATGACCGTGACTAATTTTTCTAAAAAAAAAATTAGATGTAGTAGCAAGAAAGGAGTAAGTTTACTCTCCCAGGAGTAGTGTATCCTCCAGTCAACTACACAAGCTCTTCCCACATCCCACAAAAGGGCTAGAGCTGGACCTCACTCCACCACTTGTCTGACTGGGGCAGTTCCACTGGACAACTTTTGGTTTTCTTTTCTTTTCCTTTCCCTTCCTTTCCTTTTCCTTTCCTTTCTTTTGTTTTCTTTTCTTTCTTCCTTCCTTCCTTTCTTTCTTTCTTTCTTTTTTTAAGATTATTTTCTTTATTTACATTTCAAATGTTATCCCCTTTCCTGGTTTCCCCTTTAAAACACCCTATCCTATCCTCCCTACCCCTGCTCACCTACCCACCCATTCCCATTTCCCCATCCTGGCATTCCCCTACACTGGGGCATCGACCCTGCACAGGACCAAGGACCTTTCGTCTCACTGATGTCCGACAAGACCATCCTCTGCTACATATGCAGCTGGAGCCATGGGTCCCTCCATGTGTACTCTTTGGTTGGTGGTTTAAGAACGTGCCGGGTATATCCAGAGCTACTCACAACTAATGACAGGTCTAAAGCTCTAATTTTAATGAAGTCCTGCCCTGCTCTTTCTGCATGGAGTTCATTGAGTTTGAGGTTCATTAAGACAGAGAGAACTAGCAAAACATGTTGAGCTCACTTTATGCTGTAAAGATCTGCCCCCCCCCACTCCCATCCCCTGGCATTTTTATAGAAAGAACAATGAAGAGGGAAGACTAGTGTGACCAACATCCTACTAGATGCTTGTAATTGGCTGAATTGGAGATGGAAGTGAGAAAAATACAGAAATGGTGAGATTTGACCACCCAAGACTGGCTAGATAGGAACAGGAAACCAGAGTGCTCCTCCTTCTCCAATTCATCCTAACAAAAAAATTCAGTGATCAGCTGATGTCTGCTGATATCTAATAGGTTTCTCCACCTACAAAATGAGACGACTCAAGCCAGATCAAGAGTATAAAGGCAGATTTATTGAGAGGCAACTCTTGGGCAAGTTCAGCAGTCTCACAAATGGAAGTCAATGGAGTTGCAAGCCCAGGATAAAGCAAGGGGTCTTTATAGCTCATGGGTGCAGGGTGATGACGTATGAACTAGGCGCTAGGATTGTGCCCATATAAGGTTAAAAAAGAAAAAAGGAAAAAATTGCTGAACCCCTGGGCAAGCACTGACAGGTGATTTGCCTGAAACTTGGAGAGAGATGACATCTTAGTCCAGAGTTTCCTCCTTGTGGGCACAGTTGCGGGGAGAAGAACAAACGGGGTTTTCTGGCTTGTACAAGGGATGAGCAGGGGTTCCAACCAAACAACACCATCCGCTGTTTATTTCATTAGGGACAAGAAAGCATCCAGTTCTAGGAAGTAAAAAGCAAATGTTTTTAGTCCTCCAGACAGTCCCAGCTACACGATCTAGAAATCGCAGTACAGCATCTCCAGGAACTCTGTAACAATGTGTTCTTGTAGTCTCGCTGCACTACATGCCCTGGAGTGGTCCCGGGAATATGTGGTTCGCAAGCGTCCCTCACTCTAGGTGCACCCACATTTCCTAAACCAGAGTGTAGAATGACTCTGATTGTTCACCTCCTGCTTCCAGCTGTTCATATCTGCCCCATCACTCTCTGCTGTCATTCCTGTGGGCCTGTCTTTCAGAGGCAACATCGCTGCATTTCTTTCTGCTTTCTCCATTTCATCCAAAATCCTGCTCAAAACCTTTTCTTCCAAAGACTCTGGAGCACCTCAGCTCTGAGAAACGAATTGACACTCTGGAACCACCACAAACTCCTTGCTTCAAGTGTCACTCTTCACTACCTGTCTAGTTAGATGTCACTTCCCAAAACTTCCTACAAGTCCTTTGAGAGAAGTAGACTTGCCCTTGTGGTGGGTGGTTTGAATATTCTTGACTCGGAGAGTGGCAATATTTGGAGGTGTGGCCTTTTAGAGGAAGTGTATCATTGTGGGTGTGGGCTTTAAGACCTACCTCATAGCTGCCTGGAAGCCAGTCTTCTAGCAGCCTTCAGAAGAGGATGTAGAACTCTCAGTTCCTCCTGCACCATGCCAGCCTGGATGCTGCCATGCTCCCACCTTGATGATAATGGGCTGAACCTCTGAACCTGTAAGCCAGCCACAATTAAATGTTGTCTTTATAGGAGTTGCCTTGATCATGGTGTGTGTTCACAGCAGTAAACCCCTAACTAAGACACCCATAAAGGTACTATGTCTCCTACCCATTATTGGATATACCAGACAGGCTCTTACAATTGAGACTACATGACTCCTGGATCTTGGGCCAGAAAGATTTTCCTCCAAGGAAACCCCCAAAGCAAGTGTTTGCATCAAAAGGATAATCCAGGACAGGACCAGGGTGAGAAGGGGTCATCGCAATGTCCTCTTAGAACTATCCTACCGGCCAACTTCAACCCATATGTAGTCAGTCCCAGTGAGCCCCCTTCATGTCATTCCCCATGTGGATTAGAGCCTGATACAAAAGACAGCAGGCAGAGATCTGGCACTGCTGTCAGAGTCTATAGAAGTCTTACAAATGACAGCTGAGCTCCTGCTTGCTGTTGACACCCTGTAACCCAGAAAGAATCGATTTTAAACCCAAGGCCAAATGGTGCCTCTGGGGGCATCAGTACTCACCCAGCTCTGAGAGTTGGGGTTGGGGAGGAAAGAGGGCAAAGCAGAAAGGACACCTTGCATCCTAAAGAGGAACATGCACTGTGTGTGTGTGTGTGTGTGTGTGTGTGTGTGTGTGTGTGTGTGTGCGCGCGCGCGCGCGCGCATGCATGCACATGCATGCTCACGTGTCTGTCCATTTATCCATCCATCCGTCTGTCTATCCCTCTGGCTCCACTGCTCTACTCTTTCTATGTAATTCTTTTCAGTCATCTTTGGGGAAGGGGATCACAGCTCAAATAAATCATTTTCTCTTTTGCTTCATGAAATTTCAATTGTGGCCACAGGGACAGAGACTTTCACCTATGTACAAGCTCCCTAAAAACATATATTTTCAATAATAGGTAAAATGCACAGATGGAAATGTATCAAATCCCAGAAATTCTATTCATTTATCCTGGACTACAAGAAAGGACTATTTGTAAGGAAGTAGTAAAAAAAAATTAGTCTTGTAAGCACAATGCCTCAACTGACAGGATTCATTTATTTATTCACTGACTTACTGGTTTTAGGAATAGTGCTCTCTCAAATAAGTTAGTACTTTTCATTTTTTAGATTTACATGGAAGAAACAAAAGGTCTTAG
The DNA here is from genome assembly GCA_036184795.1 of Tokudaia tokunoshimensis. NCBI lineage: Eukaryota > Metazoa > Chordata > Mammalia > Rodentia > Muridae > Tokudaia > Tokudaia tokunoshimensis. The sequence goes on along the minus strand of BTHU01000017.1, from coordinate 54,183,362 downwards.
GTTGTCAGATTTGGCAAATTAAAATACAGGGGGCCAGTAAATTTGAATTTTAGATAAGTAACAAAAAATTTAAAACATAAACATGTTCTAAAATTTGCATGTGATTTATGTATACAAGCAAGCATTTACTCTGTCTCTGAAATTCAGATTTATTGAGCCTCATGGTTTGAGTGCCACCCAAAGTTTCATTTACTGGAAGTGTGTCCCCAGTGTGACAAAGTGTGATGTAATAGTGACATTCAGAAGCAGCCAAATGCATTTGCTGGGGGTGCTACTGTCAATGCGATTAACCAAGCACTCATGGAAAAAATTAGTTCTCTGAAAGGTTTGTTATAAAAGAACAATCTCCATCCTTTCTCTTTGTCCTCTGGCTTCTTGTCTTACCATGTGACCTCACCCTCAGACATTGTCCACCATGATGCTGTTGACTGTTCAGTGGGATGGAGCCAAGGAGATTCTCAGCACAGGCTAACTCACTTCAGCTTAGCCCAAATAAATAAATAAACCATTTTTCTTCATAAAGTACCAAGTTGTAGAGTTTGATTTTTGTGTGTGTATGTGTATAAGTGCATACACATACACACACACACACACACACACACACACACACACACAGAAGCCAGGGGACAACCTCAGGTATAATTCCCCAGGAGCCATTTGTAGGTTTTTAATTTGGGTTTGTTTTTGTAATTTTTTAGGTATTTTTATTTTCATTTATGTATTGTGTACCACATGAGCGTGTACCCACAGAGGTCCAAAGAGGATATTAGATCCCCTGAGTTCCCTGCAGCTGACGTTTCAGGCAGTTATAAACTAACTAATATATGTGCTGGAAATTGAACTCAGGCCCTCTGGAAAAGCAATCAGCATCCTTAGAGGCTGGGCCATGTCTCCAGTCCTCAACTTGCTGTATGAGATAGTTTCTCCCTGGTCTGGGACTCATCACTTAGGCTGGGATGGCCAGCAAGCCCCAGGTATCCACCATTCTTTTCAGCACAAGGTTTACATGTGTAGACCTTGAGGTCTGTTTTGTTGTTTGTTTGTTCATTTGTTTTTGTTTTGTTATGTTTTTGTTCTGAAGTTCAAACTCAGGTCCTTATGCTTACAAAGCAAGCACTTTATTGACTGAGCTCTGTCCACAGCCTTCGAGGCTCCAATATTTTGTTACAGAAATGGAAGTCAGACTAGGACAATAAAAAGTGTCCTATATTTTACCTGGCAACACAATCTCAGGACAATTTAAGTGCAGAAGGAAGAAAGGGCACTTAGAGAAAAAAGAAAAACTTTAAAGTTTTATTATGCTTTATTGCATTATTCTTGAAAGAATCCAAATCAAAAATCTCTTGAGCAACACATTTCTTAAAAGCAGAAATTAGGCTCCGTTTATGTGAGTGCAAAGGTGGATGCCAAGTTGGGGTCTCAGACGGGGTGACTGTAATCTCAGAAAGAGCTCGGCTGGTTCTGCAAAAGGAAAGTTGGCAAGTGATCATTGCTTATGTAGCCCAGCTGCTCCTCTGTACTTTGGAAGAAACAATTAAAATGGCTGGGGCATTAAACTTTAAAGAGCTGGCCTGTTCATATTCAGAAGCTAATTCTCCAAAGGAGCCCAGTACCTAGGAATGGGAGGGGTGTCTTTAAAGAGAGCCTTCTGCCTTTAGACTCTAAAGTTTGTGAAACCACTTTAAACTACTTACAAGTAAGCATACTTATAGGGGTAAGAAAGTCTTTTTTGTGCTTGGACTTGTAGATACAATATCTGACATTATGTTTACCTTTTAAATTCTGAGAGCAACAATTTGAAACACTAAGTAAATTGTAGAAAAGATATACCATATAACTAGTTTCAACAGATTGCTGAACCTTTGTGACGTAGCCCACATTGGGGTCTAGAGAGAAAAAAATAATAAAGTGGATTCCACCCAGGCAGAAGGCTATGTAAACCAGGATCAACAGATCTCTAAGCAGAGGCAGCTTATTGGGAATAGATGGTATAGCAAAAGCCTAGCAAAAGGAATTATCAGGTGTGGGCTCCATGCTAGGCCTCGAGCTCCTGCATTTGGTTTCCAAATTTGTGTATGAGAACTGAAGATTAACAGAAGATTAACAGTGGAAAATACGGTTTTATTCATCGCCAACTGTGTGACAAATGCTACTATAATAAGTGTTGAGACAGCTTTAGGGACATACGGGAATAAGGTAGTAGAGATTGGGAGAAGGTATGATGATGTCTAACCAGGGAGTGAGGCTCAAAATACAGAGGACTTGAAGATGATGGAGTGCAAGGAATCCAGGAGAGTTCGCAGCACTGCTGTCCTATGTGGAATGACAGGAGAGGTAACATGGGCTTCATAATCATGGCAAACATGCAAGTTTCTTGACCTTCTAGAGATATAGAAAACTCTGATGGAATTTAAAGGTGGTGAGGATGTCTTGCAGAGTTTTTGAGTAGAGCTCTTCACATCTAGAGTGGTATATGAATGTGGAGAGAGCAAGAGGAAAGCCATGGGTCGGATAACTGAAGCCTCAATGCCAGTGATCAGTGATGGAGAGAGTGAATGGAGAACTGTGCTGTGGTCCAGCAGGCCAAGAGGATGATAGTGGTTTTAAAAAGTTTCAGAGGGTAACTACTTACCACCCAAGCCTGAGTTCAATCCCTGGAACTTCTATGAGAGATCCAAATGTGGTGAGGGGCACCTGAAATCTCAGTACTGTTACAGAGCGATGGGTAGTGAAGACAGGAGAGTCATCAGGAAGTACATGGGCAATCCAGCCTTGAGCGTACAGCGCAGCAGCAGAAACAAGAGAGACCCTGCCTCAAAATTAACATGGACAGTATGGCACAATTCATTCTGGAGTTAATGAGCAGCTAACTGGGAGTGAAGACTGACAAAAAGAAAGAGGGCTAAGGTTGACTCTGATGTTTCTGACTGGGCCAATCGGGATTATAACCTGAAACATTTCATTCCAAGAAAACCTGGGTCAGACGCGCCAAAGGCATTCTTCAGATTTGGTGGTCTTTGATGACTGTACAGTGGAGGTGTCAATCTGTTGAAAGAGTGTTTCAACAAGAAGACTGTATTGCCAGTAAGATCCACAAAAGATACCCTCATCCATCTCTCTTGGATGGAAAAGTACTGATGCCCAGAAAGAAACGCAGCATTCCAAAAGGAGTGGTCGCTATTTCACTCTCCTCCCCAAGTTAATATGGTTATTCCTCTGATAGTTTGGAGCTTTAGAATAACTGTAATGTAGTATATTTCAACAAGAACATTCACACAATACTCTATCAGTAGTCTTGCTCTCTTAGTCACTAAGATTTCTAGAAAGGACTGAATCTCATATCACATAAATCAGCAAACCTACCAAGGCTGGAGTGTACTCCATAAAACACTCAATAAAGACTGAACATGGTTACTGTCAAGGACACCCAACGTAGCTAATCTTCAAAAAGTTCACAGTATATTTGGAGGTGGAAGATACAAACAAGGAAGACCGTTTAGGACCCGCACAGGTTGGATGAGGGTAACACAAAAGCAGATGATTGGGGGATGATTTGTCCTGTGTTGGGACCATTCATAGGCTGGGAAGGTATGGCAGGTAGGGCACGATCTAGGTCTGAGTACTTTCCTATTCGATCACTGTGTGTGCCCTTCAGATCTTGGAAGCTTTTTCTGCCTTGGACTAAAATTGCCTGTGTGGATAAATAGGTAGGTGGAGGGGGAGACCTGTGGGATTTCCCAGGAGCAACTTGGTACCCAGAAGGACATTTACTTAAGATAGCAGCTGTAATGACAATTCCATTGGAATATTACATTCTGTGCTGAAAAAAAATGTCGACTGTTAAAACCATTTCTTTTTTCTTCTTTTTCTCCATTTATTAGCTCCTATTCTTTTGCTGTGGTAAAACACCATGACAAAGGCATCGGAAAGGAGGAAAGCCAGTTTTGACTTACAGTACCAAGGAGAGTCCATAATGATGGAGGAATGGAAGCAGGCATCCAGAGTAAGAAGCCAAGAGACCACATCTTCAGCAGCAGACACAAAGTAGAGAAAGAACCAGAGGTAGGGGCCAGGCTTTGAACTCCCGAATCCTTCCCCCAGTGAGTCACTTCCTCCAGCAAGACCTCCCTTAACATCACCACAAACCAGGAACTAAGTGTTCAATGTCAGTTCCTATGCAGAGACACTGATTCCAACTACCCCGCTCCTCCTCTTCCTCCTACGTGTCATCATCCTCAAGTCTTAAATGATGTGTTGACTTTTTTTTTCCTGAATGCCTCACTGCGTGCTATTTGTAATAATAGACATTAGGGTTATCATAATTATCTCATCACCTTTTGTCAGGGCTGAGGGCACAGGCCAGTTCCCACTGGTCTCAAAACTACTCCTCCTGGTTGTTTGGCACACTAGCAAGCCACTAGAGTAACTTCAGTGACCTCTAGCTGACCTGAGGGATCAATGAACAATTAATTACTATCAACCCACTCTGGGAAAGATAGTGCACCGCCGTTTCTCAATCACAACTGGAAGCGCCCCTCGGCTGACAGCTGCCTATGGAATAAACCAAGCCTGTTACTGCTTCTAAGTCACACCTCCTACCCCCAACTTCACACACACACACACACACACACACACACACACACACACACACACACACGAACACAGGCATGCATATGCACACACTCATGTACACACACACACACACACAGAAACAAAGAGGGGTAAAGGGAAGGGAAGGGGAAGGGGGAAAGGAAAGGGGAGGGGAAGGGAAGAAGAAGAGGGAGGGGGAAGAGGAGGAAGGGGGATGGGGAACACCACTCCATATTAGTCACATATCTGAGTGTTTGTCTCTTGGTAGTTTTTCCCACTGCTCGATGAAGCACCTATAAACAACTTTGTCTAAGGGAGAGGAGGCCAACTGGAGGGACCCAACCCAGGGAGACTGTGCCCTCACTTTGCTCCCTATGACATCTCTATAAACCCAACTTTTTCTACCATTAGTGTTTCCTACATTTTCAGTCTTTCCACTCCTAATCTTAACACTCTTCATTCTGTATTTCTCATGGTCACCTGACCACACAGCTTATACATGTCCTACCCCTCCCTATATAGCAAAATGCAGTCGGCATATTCAATCTTTTCAGACACTCCACCTAGTAAGTCTGTGCCAACCTCTTCAACTACCATGCTTCCATACAACCAGGTGCTTTAATCTTGAACTCCGGAGGCTCTGTCTTAAGATGGAAGTGGGCTAGTTTGGGCCACAGAGGTGCTGAGAATCTTCCTACATCATCTAGTGTGTTTGCTGTTTTATGTTTATAATCAATTGTCTGAAAACAGTAAATTTTACTGTAAATATTCTTTAGTGCTCTAAGCCAAGAGTTTCTGATTATATGCAGCAGAAACTCAACTCAAAAGTATCAAATATTTTGCCAAGATTTAACTCTATATGCAAAACAAATAAGCATAACCATGCCATTAGTATACAAATTTTCTCAACTTTAAAAAATGAAGTTTTATATATATGTGTATGTGTTTTCATATATATATATGTTTTCATATATATATTTGTTTTCAAATATATGTGAATTTCATATATATATATATGAATTGTTTTCAGGCAGTTTTCCTTATACTCCATCAGTATATCTATGATATCAGCCTGTGGGTCATGAATCAGCAAATCTAGGATAATCTATTATCAGCTTAATTTGTGCATTTGTATGAATTTGATGCTTATATAGTGAGTCCCAGTGATCTATGTAGTGAGTTCCAGGCTAGTCAGAACTACATAGTGAAACCCTGTTTCAAAATAAACAAACAAAATCAAAGCCAGAAGTATGTCTGACTCGGGTTGAACAAAGACCTTGGAGTTTTCTGTATAATTTTCTGTATAGTTCCTCTGGATTGGCATTGTCCTACAATAGATTTTGCTACTGGGCCTTCTCAACTGCACCACTGTAAAACAAGCTAGCAACTCTGACCAAGAGGAAGCTCATTCTGAGGAAGAGTAGTTACAACACAAGACCCAAAATCACATCTATTGGTAGAATGAGAATCAGTCCCCAGGCTTGAACAGAATATAATGGCCAATTGCCTAGAATACAAAATCACAGCAAATTATTTTCTTGTCCAAGTTCCTGATCCCTAATACTTAGAGTGACCAGCATATGTCCAGTTACAGTCAGTGTTGCCCACACAGGGTATAAAAAAAGCCCTGTTCACCCACAGCTTGACTCAGAGTCTATTTAGAGCCAGTGACGATTTAGAGCAGTGGTTCTCAACCTTCCTGATGCTGCAACCCCCTGATACAGCTCCTCATGTTGTGGTGAACGCCAAGCATTAACATACATTCATTGTTACTTCATAACTATAATTTTGCTACTGTTATTAATTGTAATGTAAATATTTGGGGAGATAGAGATTTGCCAAAGGGGTCACGACCCACAGGCTGAGAAACACTGATTTAGAGGAGCTGGCAAATCCATTGTTTCTAGAGTTTTGTCAAAAAGCAAAGCATTCTTAGGTTGAGAGTATACTCCCATGTGTAACCTTCTGGCCTGAGTATCAGGTGTCCATGGCATACTGACAGTATTGTATCTACCAGAGGGACAAACGTAATACCCTGTTCCTGGTATGTCTCCCTCGTGCATTGCCCAGAAGCGAAGATTATTAGAGTAAATATCTCCTGTCCTTTTGTAAACTCATGTCACAGACTGTTTCATGTTCAATCCAAGGCAGAAACAATTCCCCCATTTAGTAAAGTTAAATACAATAAGGTAAAGATAGTGGCTATATGCACGGTGATCAGCATCCCAGAATGCAACACCGATGGATGCTTCTCGGAAGTTCTCACTTATACCTGGCTTCATCTGTAGTTCACCATTTTTTTTTCTCCCTTGGTGTGACCATCACAAGGGAGGCTGTGGTCTGAATTCAGACCTGAGAGGCAGTTCCAAGGTCTTGTCCCATTCTACTAGATAATATCACTGATTCTTTGATGGCCCTTTGCTCCATATGGTGAAATCTAAGAGAGCAGCTGTGCATCTCCAAAAGCACACCAATAACAGTTGTGGTTATTGTTGTCATTATTATGATGCGGGCATTTCTCCATATTCAGAAGCAGCAGGAAGCCAGGCCATTGGTGACTCTGGTCTCTCACTGATCTTCCCAGAGCTAGGGCTTGGTTTCTGAAAAGAATTCAAAATGAATTGGAAAGTCCCCTTTCCAGGCTGCAGGAGTTCACCAGTCCCTGGGGCTCAGACATGAAATCATACTGGAAGACCTATATCTGTCTGCAGATAGAGGAATCAATTGGAAACCAGTATTTAAAAGCAACCCCAGATATATCCTTCTGTGTGACAGCCTACAAAATGTTGGAGAATAGTCCCTGCCTTTCTCTAGACAATAAAACAAAATCTATTGTTCAAATATTGGCCCTGAGAAAGCTCATTGTTCTATCTCATGCTATCTTCTCCCTATCTCCCCACCCCACAAAGGAAGGCCCAAATTTGAACTTCCAACAGTCTCCCACTTCTGCTCATTCACCAAACAAGCAGTCTCTCTGGTATGGTGGTCGTTTTGGACTGGGGAGAACCTTGATGGAAACAAATCTCACACGCAGCAGTTTTATTTGACCAATGCATAGCTTTCCCACACACATCACACCCAACATGTTCCCGGAAAGGACTTTAAAATCCAGACAGGTTGGCTTGTTTCCATTCAGAAAACATGCCTGTTTATTGTTTGGAAAGTAACAAACTCAAGCTAAAATCCAGAATGCTTGGACAGATACCTTCCCCGTGCCTCCCATCTGACTCTGAAATTGGCTGATTCCACATCAAGCTAATCCCTGAAATCAGGCAATTAGTCATTGCACCTTGTCTCAGTGAGGGCAAGTGAGACCCACCAAGGCCAGCTTCCATCAGCATGGGGTTGCATCATCTACAGTTCTCAGTGTGAAGAACCCAGGGCAGAGCAAGGAGGTGGGGTAGGCAATGACCCCATTCTCAGTCTGGAGTAGAAACTCACTCTGTGGGTAACAATTAACCTGATCCTAGAGACCCACATAAATCAATCACTACAGAGGAAAAAGAATTCTTTATCTCTAGTAGTAAATGTGTAGACACGGTCAGTGGCCTGGTTTATAGCTTTGTTTTCAGAGGTGAGATTTGGGGGAGGAAGCTGCCAATGGAAGATTTAGGACATTTCCAGACACCCATGTGGGGCAGCCTGCCTGACTCTGTCTACTCTGCTCTGCTTTAGGCTTGTTTCTCAGATTGCATCTGATGCCTGCCTTCAGGCTTCTTGAAGTTTCCAGCTACATAAACATAATCCTCAAAGGTCTCCTTTGGTCTACAAGACCCCTGGATAGGCAGTATCTCTGGCCATAAAGCTTTTTCCTTCTTCTCCAGCCCACATCACCTCTTGTCCTTGCTGGATAGCTCCTCTTACACATTCAGATCACATCCAAGGCACTCCTTGGTCTAGGAACTAAAAGGTCTTGATCACACTCTGTCTGAGGAGACCCTCCTGTGTTCTGCAGTAGGGCTTTAGCCTCTTACAGCTGTTGTTGCAAAGTGCTACAGAGTAGGGTCTTAAATAAGAGATGTTTCCTTCCTCCTATTCTGTAGGAAAAAAAATACAAAAAAAATCGAGACCTTCAGCTTGAGGGAGTCTTGGACACGCTGTTCTCTTCAGCTTGTAAATAGTTTTTGTCTCTATATTGTTTATCACTGAATATTTTTTTTTGTAAAGACAACAGCACATTGGATTGGGGTCACTTAGGAGCACATTTTATTCTTAATAACTCTATTAAGATATATTTCCTAACAAGGTCCCATTCTGAGATACTGATGGTTGGGGTGTCACAGATGAGTTTGGGGAGAACAACACAGACACAGCAGGGTCCTTATCACTTCATCTCTTCGTAAATGACTAGTCACCCTCACCCTTGTCGCAGGACACCCGACTTCCCCCCCTGGACTCCCAGAAGGTGGCATAAAACAGTTCTCTATATTGTTAATGTTTTCACATACCCGCCATTCTCCTCCTTTTTAAAATACTCTTTGTTGTTTCATAATGCCTCTTGTACTGACAGCAAGATCCATGGGGGTCACAAGGATTCCTAAGCTGCCCAGCATTGGGGTTTGGGGGGGGTGGTGGTGAGCAGGAGAGATGCTTGGAGCCAAGCTTCTGTTGGTAGCACTGCCATAATGACCCATCTGCCTCACCTCCAGGGAGCTGCCACCACTGGGGAGGTGTGTCCCTCCTTGGCAGAGTGAGTATCAAGCTAATTTTCTGGCTCCATTTTTTTTCTTTAATCTACTCGGTGGTTCCAGGAATCCAGCCATGTGCTCTAATGGGCCCTTGTCATTAGAGGCTTGGCAAATGTTCCCGCTCTGGAGCTTCTCAATGCCCGGGAGAGCTGGCCAAGGCCTGAGAGGCACCAAGGCCATTTTCAAAAGCAAAAGGGCAAGAGAATCATAGTCCGACATTTTTTTAAAACCTGCATTTATTTAGTAAATAATGTATGTTAATGCAGCATGTGCTATATTATGCAATAATTATGGAAACAGCCTGATCCTCCTATCCTAGACCTCACTTGTCTATCGAGTCTACTCGGCAGGATACACAATCAGTAAGTGTTCAAATCCATGAGAAGACGGTTGATGTTAGAGGTCGGCTCCTGGTCATCCAACTCCACCAGGCTGCCTGTCCTCCATTCTCCCACAAATCCACTCTTAAGACCTCCCCAACCCTGTTGGTCTGTGGTGACTTGTCGACTCACCCCTTATCATTCTGGCTGGAGACGACAAACAAAGGTATTACAACTCAATCATTTCCGGTTTGTCTCTAAAGTCAACCACAGAAGTAAGAGCCAAGATTTCTACTCTTTATTACTCAGGTCACCAAGGACCAAGCCAGAATCGCTGACCTCCCCTGACAGAGACTCCGATGTGAAATCAGACTGATGTTTGCTAAGCACACACGCATGGAGAAAAAAAAAAAAGACTGGCTAGTGCTTGAGGGAACTTTCCCCGGTGTGGAAACTGTTCTGATTCTTGCAGAGGTTACCTACATGTGTGCAGTTTTCTAAACCTACAAAACTACAAAATTAAAATCTGCATTTTCTGCCAGGTAAACCAGACTTCAATAAAATTGATCGAAGGGAAACAAAAGCCCAATGTCATCATACCACAAAACAGAAGCAGGCTTCCCTCGTGTTCTGACAGCGCTGGCGTTCTAACCCCGTCCTCAGTAGACGTCTCTCCTAACAAGCAATTATGGTGACATGCTTGCCCGGTGGTACTTGTTAGAATACGGGCCTGTCAGATACAGTGCAATGCAGGGCAATGTTTAAGGTCCTGTATTATCAGGAAAATTTTGTCTTAACAACTTTTTTTTTTAAATCACATAGACCTCTTTTTATTCACATAAAGAGGCCCAGCCAGACTCTAGCGTGGGGGTCATGGTCTCATATCTGACAACCAGAGGACTATCGTGGCGTGTTAACCCTTTGTAGTTCTCTGTTTCTTTAACTATCAAGTGAATCTTCAGACTGACTAAATGTGTGACATTTCTTTTAACTTTACAACTCTATAATTGGGGTACATTATCTCTGTGTGCTGATGAAGTCACCGAGTGATGGAAAAACTTGATACCGGTGACATCCATCAGATCCCTGATGCGTGTCAGCCCTTCCACCAGCCTTTTCTTGGCTCCTGAATCTTCCCATCTCTTAATTTTCTTGGATTCTTTTCCGGGGCATATTCTTACTTGATAGCTTTCTTATTAGGCTGGTAACTCAGAAACATGAAGTTTTAAGGACAACAGAGTCACCAGCCTTTCAAGAAAGTCCCTTCCCTCCTCCCTTATAGAGAGTCAAGACTTCTATTGAATCCTCCTAGGGACCAGAAGAAGAGTGAAGATTTTTAAAGCTATGTCTCCTTTGATTTTCCCCAGGTGGTTAGGTTTATTATTCTGCTTATTTTTCAAATAAAGATATGAAGCATAAACTAGTTAAAGGGACTGATCTGAGTTTCCCCAGGTCCTGAGAGGCTGGAGTGGTGACAGGAGGTTCTTGGACACCAGAACCTGCTTTCTTGACAATGCTGTTCCTTCCTACGTCCCGCAGTAATCATGTAAGAGTGGTAACATCATCTTCTCTTTCCTAAATACGACGAGCTTAACATGACCATCAACATAAATATGATTTTTCTAATACAAAAAAAAGTGGCTGGGTAGGATGACTTCAGTTATTTTTTTTAAAGCCTTTGGCTGAGGCCTTATGGTTTCTGGTGGCCTGGAAGTGGCAAAGATAATAATCAAGAAGAAGGTGACTCTCATGACGAACTAATCCTTATTCCCTACTGGTAGCTCCACAAATACCACAGAGCTACAGAAACTTCAATGGAGACTGAAAAACTTCAAGACAGCTCAGGTTTAATTTGGAACATGTCCAAAGATGCATTTATCAAACCATATCCTTCCAGATACAGCATTTTTGGAAACATAGACATATATCCTTTGAAAGATAGTTCAAGGCAAAGGGAGTTTAAGAAATCTTGGTTACATTAGAAGGTGTGGCCTTGTTGGAGGAAGTGTGTCGCTGTAGGGTTGGGCTTAGAGATGTTCCTCTTAGATGCCTGAAGATGCCCAGTTTATTCCTGGTTTCCTTTGGATAAAGGTGTAGAACCCTCAGCTCCTCCTGCACCATGCCTGCCTGGATACTGCCATGTTTCTGCCTTGATGACAATGGACTGAACCTCTGAACCTATAAGCCAGCCTCAATCAAATGTTGTCTTTTTTTTTTTTAATTTAATTTTATTTTATTTTTTTAATTTACATTCCAAATCACTTCCCCTTTCCCGTTTCCTCCCTCCCCGAAAGTCCCATAAGCCCCCTTCCCTCCCTCTTTTCTCCGTTCAACCCCCTCTCATTACTCTGTCCTGGCGTTCCCCTACATCCAGTCTTTCCAGGACCAGGGGTCTCTCCTTCCATCTTTTTAGAAATCTATTGATATGCTGATTGTGTCTAGGGTATTCTGAGATTCTGGGTCAATATCCCCTTATCAGTGACTTCATACCATGTGTGATCTTTTGTGATTGGGTTACCTCACTAAGGATGATATTTTCAAGTTCTGACCATTTGCCTAGGAATTTCGTGAATTCATTGTTTTTAATTGCAGAGTAGTATTCCATTGTGTAAATATAACACATCTTCTGAATCCATTCCTCCGTTGAGGGACATCTGGGTTCTTTCCAGCTTCTGGCTATTATAAATAAGGCTGCTATGAATATAGTGGAGCATGTGTCCTTATTGCATGCAGGTAAAGTCTCTGGGTATATGCCCAGGAGTGGTATAGCCGGATCCTCCGGAAGTGTCATGCCCAGTTTTCTGAGGAGCCGCCAGACTGCTTTCCAGAGTGGTTGTACCAGCCTGCAATTCCACCAGCAGTGGAGGAGTGTTCCTCTTTCTCCACATCCTCGCCAACAACTGCTGTCTCCTGTGTTTTTGATCTTAGCCATCCTGACTGGTGTGAGATGGAATCTCAGGGTTGTTTTGATTTGCATTTCCCTAATGACTAAGGATGATGAACATCTCTTTAGGTGCTTCTCAGCCATTAGATATTCTTCAGGTGAGAACTCTTTGTGGAGCTCTGTACCCCATTTTTTAATAGGGTTACTTGCCTCTCTGGAGTTTAACTTCTTGAGTTCTTTGTATATCTTGGATATTAGCCCTCTGTCGGATGTAAGGTTGGTAAAGATCATTTCCCAGTTAGTTGGTTGCCGCTTTGTCTTTTTGACGGTGTCTTTTGCCTTGCAAAAACTTTGTAATTTAATGAGGTCCCATTTGTCTATTCTTGATCTTAGAGTATAAGCTATTGGAGTTCTGTTCAGGAAATTCTCCCCTGTGCCCATATGTTCAAGGTTCTTCCCTAGTTTCCCTTCTATTAGTTTCAGTGTGTCTGGTTTTATGTGGAGATCTTTGATCCACTTAGAATTGAGCTTAGTGCAAGGAGATAAGGATGGGTCAATTTGCATTCTTCTGCATGTTGACCTCCAGCTGAGCCAGCACCATTTGTTGAAAAGGCTATCTTTTTTCCACTGGATGGTTTTAGCTCCTTTGTCAAAGATCAAGTGACCATAGGAGTGTGGATTCATTTCTGGGTCTTCAATTCTGTTCCATTGATCTACATGTCTGTTACTGTACCAATACCATGCAGTTTTTAACACTATTGCTCTGTAGTACAGCTTGAGGTCCGGGATACTGATTCCCCCAGAGGTTCTTTTACTCTTGAGAATAGTTTTAGCTATTCTGGGTTTTCTGTTATTCCAGATGAATTTTTGAATTGCTCTTTCTAACTCTATGAAGAATTGAGTTGGGATTTTGATGGGGATTGCATTGAATCTGTGTATTACTTTTGGTAAGATGCTCATTTTTACTATATTAATCCTGCCAATCCATGAGCATCAAATGTTGTCTTTTATTAAAAAAAAAAGAAAAAAAGAAAAGAAATCTTGGTTACATCTTATCGGAATGCATTCCAAAAGCTTTATAACACCAAGTGAAGTATAGTGTTAAGTTGTTTTCAAGCCTGGAAGGTTACGCTGCTGATATATACTACATTGTAAATCCTGAGGGCAATCAAGGGCAGAGGGTGGCTTTTGCCAAACACCTACTATCATGGACTTGAGGGAAGACCATGAATAACACTTGAAAATTTCAGTGGGTAGAAGACAAAAGGAAGACTCTAACAAGTGATTGTGGTAGCCCGTCTCACATGTGGTCTCCTGATTTTAATTCTTAGTATCCCTACCTCTGTATAGCCTTTCCTACATAAGTATGGCCCATGGAACCAAAAGAATATTATTAAAATGATGGAGTATGACCTCCAGATAAGGCCATACAAAACATTTTGGCTTCTTCCTTGCTTTCTCTTGGATTAACTGCTAGGGAATCTAGAGGACAAGATGATCTGTGGGAAAATCCTAGTGGTGGAGAGTTAGAAAGTTCATCCTAATGTATTTCCTCATCCAGTTATTAGGGCAGAAATCTAGAAGACCCAGATCCAACCTCTCTCCAAACTTGGGAACTCAACACTATCAATCAAGAAAATAAAACAAGTGACAGAAACATTTCATTTGGGACAATTTTCCTAGCTGATAGGAAGACCAAAAGTGGCTAGGTTACACAATAACGTGGAGTTCAAAATTTCATCCTTATCATCTGGATGTTGAATGTTTTATTTTATATAATACAAAAATATCATATTATGTTACATTAATTAAGCTGTGTAGCAAGAGCAATATGATGTCACCTAAAGGAACTTGCTTTAGCCTGTGAGCCCATACCCATAAGAACAAGTCTAAATGGCACCTGGAATGGAAATTCTCATTTTATTTAAGAGTTGTGCTTATGGAAAAGCTAACTGTGGTGCACAGAGAGCTATTGAGCCCACCTATTAGCTTGGATCCTGTTCCCTAAGAGCTAGAGAACTGACTCTTAAAATCCTATAACCAAGAAAAATCACAAAAGCTCAACAAGAGGTCACGTGCTATCATTATTACTATTTTGATACTTTGCTACGACGAGTTTTAATTTTAAAAAAAAAAATCTTAAAATACCGGTATTTGCCTAGTCTGATTCTTTTTGCAAATAATAATTAGGAAAGAGATGTCATGCTAGATGACTATGCCTACCTACTTTCACATTGGATAAGGGAGGGGACATTGTCCTGAGCATTAGAGCAAGTATAATAAAATAGTGTTTTGTGAAGCTCCTTTCTTGGAAGGAACACTCATAAAACTTTATCATACATATATTTGCTTTACTAATGCCGTCATTTAATCTTCCTCCTGCTCTTTAAAAAGACATCTTTATTACCATGTGGCAGAGACCCCAGACTAATTGTATTTACAGATAGTATCAAGCCATCTTCTGGAAAGGGCTGATTTTTGTGAAGGATTCAGTGGTAAGAACCACATGATTTCCCCTTTTATCAAATACCACTTTTAGGTTTTCATTAAGAGTATAACTACTGTCCCTATGGAGCAGGCAGCCTGCCCTACTGATTAACCTTATCTGCTGTCTCCTGGCTCATTCTGGGTCACACAGGGACCATGGGAGAGTAAACATTACCTCCAGCATTACCTTTTCACCTCTTCTTAATCTTTCCGTGGGGCTCCTAGCAACTATCCTGCCCAAGAAACCAAGGAAGAAATGGAGGGGTATGAAGTCAGATAAGGCTGCTAGGACTTTTGGCTAAGATCATGTAAGAAGGATGCTGGGAGGCACCTTCTTAGGATCTTCCTCAAAGAATTCAAACGGATAAGCAGAGACACTGCATCCACCCTGCCAGGGATGACACAGTGCAGAGACAAAGTGTGTTTAACTGCAGGTCTCTTTGTTTCCCCCATTTTACCCAGAGATGGGGGACCCAAGCACCCCATCTTTGAGCAGAACATTGAAGAAATGGTCACAGAGGAAAACCATTGTAATGGAGGTGTGGACATATGCTGGGGTGGCAGGGTTACTCATAACCTTCAAAGGTCCTCTCCCACTCACCTATTCCAACTAGGCTAGCCTTATCTCCCTAAAGGTTCCACAGCCTTCAAATATCACCACAAGCTGGGTACTAAGTGCCTAAGCCATGAACCTGTGGAGGCACATTTCAGATTCAGAAATACCATAAAGATAAATAGATAGTACACAAACTATTTTCTGTATTGTGTGTTTTTGAAATTACATTTACTGCATTACACATGTATACACACACACACACACACACACACACACACACCACAGCACACATGTGGAAATCAGAGAACAATTTGTGAGAGTCTCTTCTTCCACTGTGTAGCTCCAGATCCCATAGATTGAGCTCCGTTTGTCATTCTTGGTGGCAGGTGCTTTTACCTGGCTTGCAGGCCCAAACCAGGACCACATATATTTTAGTTTGACCATTTAGCTGGTCAGTTTGCTCGACAGAACATAGACACATGTGAAGTCACCACACATCACCATACACTGTGAAGTCACCACACATTCCCTTCACTCCAGCTTGGCACAGACTAACAAATCATTGTGTATTAGTCAGATTCCCTAAAGGAATGGGAGCTGATAGAATGAATATATAATCATATATATGTATACACATGTATGTATATGTATACACATATATGTATAAGGTATGCATATGTATACACACATATATGTATAATATAAGTATGTGTATATACATGTATGTATATGTATATATGTATGACTATACGCATATACATATGCATATATACACACACATATACATATACACAAACAAATACACATGGCTTACAAGATGTGGTCTGGGTAGTCCAACAGTAGCTGACTCACACTGAAGAGGCTGAGACTCCAATAGCATTTCATCCACGACGGGTTAGAAACAACAGAAGTCCCCTAGTATTACTTTTTTAAAGATTTATTTACGCAGATATGTGTGTATATCTGTGTGAGTGTATGCCACACATGTAGCATTGCCATGGAACAGAACAGATGATCTGATCCTGTGGAGCTGGGGCTATAGGTGGTATGGGCCTCTCTAGGGGGATGCTGATATCCATTTTGGGTCCTGGGAAATAGTAGAAGGTGCTTTTAACGGCTGAATCACTTCCTGAGCCTCAGTATTACTTTTCAAATGCATTTAAGGCTATTTTTAGACAAGATAGATGACTCAGCAGTTAAGAGTTCTGGTTTCTCTTCCAGAGGACCTGGGCTCAATTCCCAGCACCCACATAGTATCTCATAACTATAACTGTAGTTCTAGAGGAATCCAATATTCTCTTCTGGCCTCTATGGCCAATGAATGTGTATGGCACAGAGACACATTTGGGCAAACACTTATACACATATATTAAAAGTAAACAAATGTTTTTAAGAGTTATTTTGTGAAAAATAAAGACCGAGTTAGGGAGCCAACTGCCCTGGGTATGGAGTAGTAAAAGGCCAGCTCCGGAAGCCATGTCATTACCAGGCTGAGAATGTGCTGCTGTGGAAAAGACCAATTACACTCAAGGACCTGGCCTATTGAGATTCTGCTTTTCCATGCCGCCATCCTCCCTGAAGAAAACTGTGGCTGCTACACAGGAGCCATCCTGTAGATATTTACTAATATTGGATATTATTATTATTATCATATTAATATTTTATATCTAATAATATATTAGATAAACAAATACTATATACAAATGAGCACACATACAAATAATATGCTATATAACTAATAATTTAATAATATTATACTATTCATAATAGTGCTCCATTGTTTATGGTGATGTCACAGATGACATCATAGATAACTCCTTTGGGTGAGTCAAGTCGTGATTCTCCTCATTTATAACAGCTCCTATCTTTTTTTTTTTTTTTTTTTTTTTTTTTTTTTTTTTTTTAATTTAATTTAATTTTATTTTTTTAATTTACATTCCAAATCACTTCCCCTTTCCCGTTTCCTCCCTCCCCGAAAGTCCCATAAGCCCCCTTCCCTCCCTCTTTTCTCCGTTCAACCCCCTCTCATTACTCTGTCCTGGCGTTCCCCTACATCCAGTCTTTCCAGGACCAGGGGTCTCTCCTTCCATCTTTTTAGAAATCTATTGATATGCTGATTGTGTCTAGGGTATTCTGAGATTCTGGGTCAATATCCCCTTATCAGTGACTTCATACCATGTGTGATCTTTTGTGATTGGGTTACCTCACTAAGGATGATATTTTCAAGTTCTGACCATTTGCCTAGGAATTTCGTGAATTCATTGTTTTTAATTGCAGAGTAGTATTCCATTGTGTAAATATACCACATCTTCTGAATCCATTCCTCCGTTGAGGGACATCTGGGTTCTTTCCAGCTTCTGGCTATTATAAATAAGGCTGCTATGAATATAGTGGAGCATGTGTCCTTATTGCATGCAGGTAAAGTCTCTGGGTATATGCCCAGGAGTGGTATAGCCGGATCCTCCGGAAGTGTCATGCCCAGTTTTCTGAGGAGCCGCCAGACTGCTTTCCAGAGTGGTTGTACCAGCCTGCAATTCCACCAGCAGTGGAGGAGTGTTCCTCTTTCTCCACATCCTCGCCAACAACTGCTGTCTCCTGTGTTTTTGATCTTAGCCATCCTGACTGGTGTGAGATGGAATCTCAGGGTTGTTTTGATTTGCATTTCCCTAATGACTAAGGATGATGAACATCTCTTTAGGTGCTTCTCAGCCATTAGATATTCTTCAGGTGAGAACTCTTTGTGGAGCTCTGTACCCCATTTTTTAATAGGGTTACTTGCCTCTCTGGAGTTTAACTTCTTGAGTTCTTTGTATATCTTGGATATTAGCCCTCTGTCGGATGTAAGGTTGGTAAAGATCATTTCCCAGTTAGTTGGTTGCCGCTTTGTCTTTTTGACGGTGTCTTTTGCCTTGCAAAAACTTTGTAATTTAATGAGGTCCCATTTGTCTATTCTTGATCTTAGAGTATAAGCTATTGGAGTTCTGTTCAGGAAATTCTCCCCTGTGCCCATATGTTCAAGGTTCTTCCCTAGTTTCCCTTCTATTAGTTTCAGTGTGTCTGGTTTTATGTGGAGATCTTTGATCCACTTAGAATTGAGCTTAGTGCAAGGAGATAAGGATGGGTCAATTTGCATTCTTCTGCATGTTGACCTCCAGCTGAGCCAGCACCATTTGTTGAAAAGGCTATCTTTTTTCCACTGGATGGTTTTAGCTCCTTTGTCAAAGATCAAGTGACCATAGGAGTGTGGATTCATTTCTGGGTCTTCAATTCTGTTCCATTGATCTACATATCTGTTACTGTACCAATACCATGCAGTTTTTAACACTATTGCTCTGTAGTACAGCTTGAGGTCCGGGATACTGATTCCCCCAGAGGTTCTTTTACTCTTGAGAATAGTTTTAGCTATTCTGGGTTTTCTGTTATTCCAGATGAATTTTTGAATTGCTCTTTCTAACTCTATGAAGAATTGAGTTGGGATTTTGATGGGGATTGCATTGAATCTGTGTATTACTTTTGGTAAGATGCTCATTTTTACTATATTAATCCTGCCAATCCATGAGCATGGCAGATTTTTCCATCTTCCGAGGTCTTCTTCAATTTCTTTCTTCAGAGACTTGAAGTTCTTGTCATACAGATCTTTCACTTGTTTGGTTAGCGTCACGCCAAGATACTTAATATGGTTTGTGGCTATCGTAAAGGGTATTATTTCTCTTACTTCTTTCTCAGCCTGCTTATCCTTTGAGTATAGGAAGGCTTCTGACTTGCTTGAGTTGATTTTATATCCGGCCACTTTGCTGAAGTCGTTTATCAGCTGTAGGAGTTCTCTGGTGGAGTTCTTTGGGTCGCTTATGTATACTATCATATCGTCTGCAAATAGTGATAGTTTGACTTCTTCCTTTCCAATTTGTATCCCTTTGACCTCTTTTTCTTGTCTAATTGCTCTAGCTAGAACTTCAAGTACTATATTGAAAAGATATGGAGAGAGAGGGCAGCCTTGTCTAGTCCCTGATTTTAGTGGGATTGCTTCAAGTTTCTCTCCGTTTAGATTGATGCTGGCTACTGGTTTGCTGTAAATTGCTTTTACTATGTTTAGATATGGGCCTTGAATTCCTGATCTTTCCAAGACCTTTAGCATGAAAGGATGCTGAATTTTGTCAAATGCTTTCTCAGCATCTAATGAGATGACCATGTGGTTTTTTTCTTTGAGATTGTTTATGTAGTGGATTACATTGATGGATTTCCTTATATTGAACCATCCCTGCATCCCTGGGATGAAGCCTACTTGATCGTGGTGAATGATCGTTTTGATGTGTTCTTGGATTCGGTTGGCAAGAATTTTATTGAGTATTTTTGCATCGATATTCATAAGAGAGATTGGCCTGAGATTCTCTTTCTTTGTCGGATCTTTGTGTGCTTTTGGTATTAGTGTAATTGTGGCTTCATAGAACGAGTTGGGTAGTGTTCCTTCTGTTTCTATTTTGTGGAACAGTTTGAAGAGTATTGGTGTTAGGTCTTCTTTGAAGGTCTGATAGAATTCTGCACTAAAACCATCTGGACCTGTGCTTTTTTTGGTTGGAAGACTTCCAATGACAACTTCTATTTCTTCAGGGGTTATAGGACGGTTTAGATGGTCTATTTGATCCTGATTTAATTTTGGTACTTGGTATCTGTCAAGGAAATTGTCCATTTCCTCAAGATTTTCTAGTTGTGTTGAATACAGGTTTTTGTAGTAGGATCTGATGATTTTTTGAATTTCCTCAGTTTCTGTTGTTATCTCTCCCTTTTCGTTTCTGATTTTATTAATTTGGATACTATCTCTGTGCCCTCTGGTTAGTCTGGCTAAGGGCTTATCTATCTTGTTGATTTTCTCAAAGAACCAACTCCTCGTTTTGTTGATTCTTTGTATGGTTTTATTTGTTTCTACTTGATTGATTTCAGCCCTGAGTTTGATGATTTCCTGCCTTCTACTCCTCTTTGGTGTATTTGCTTCTTTTTGTTCCAGGGCTTTCAGGTGTGCCATTAAGCTGTTAGTGTATGCTGTCTCCCGTTTCTTTTTGGCGGCACTCAGGGCTATGAATTTTCCTCTTAGCACTGCTTTCATTGTGTCCCATAAGTTAGGGTATGTTGTGCCTTCATTTTCATTAACTTTCAAAAAGTCTTTGATTTCTTTCTTTATTTCCACCTTGACCAAGTTATCATTGAGTAGAGCATTGTTCAGCCTCCATGTGTACGTGGGTTTTCTTTTGTTTTTGTTGCCATTGAAGACCACCCTTATTCCATAGTGATCTGATAGGAGGCATGGGATTATTTCTATCTTCTTGTATCTGTTGAGGTCTGATTTGTGACCAATTATATGGTCAATTTTGGAGAAGGTACCATGAGGAGCTGAGAAGAAGGTGTATTCTTTAGCTCTAGGATGAAATGTTCTATATATATCAGTTAGTTCCATTTGGTCCAAGGCTTCAATTAGATTCACTGTGTCCCTGTTTAGTTTCTGCTTTCCTGAACGATCCATTTCAGAGAGCGGGGTGTTGAAGTCACCCACTATTATTGTGTGCGGTGCGATGTGTGCTTTGAGTTTTAGTAAAGTTTCTTTTACGAATGAGGGTGCCCTTGCATTTGGAGCATAGATATTCAGGATTGAGAGTTCTTGATGGTGGATTTTTCCCTTGATCAGTATGTAGTGTCCTTCTGTGTCTTTTTTGATGACTTTGGGTTGAAAATCAATTTTATCCGATATTAGGATGGCTACTCCACCTCGTTTCTTGGGGCCATTTGCTTGTAAAATTGTTTTCCAGCCTTTTACTCTGAGGTAGTGTTTGTCTTTGACACTGAGGTGCGTTTCCTGCATGCAGCAAAAAGCTGGGTCCTGTTTACGTATCCAGTCTGCTAGTCTATGTCTTTTAATTGGGGAATTGAGACCATTGATATTAAGAGAGATTAAGGCATAGTGATTATTGCCATCTGCCATTCTTGACGCTATCTTTATGTTTGAGTGGTTATCTACTTTTGGGTTTGATTCAAGAAGGTTATTATCTCATTTTTTCCAGGGTGTTGTTTCTCTCCCTGTATTGGAGGTTTCCACCTATTATCCGTTGCAGGGCTGGATTTGTGGAAAGATATTGTGAAAATTTGGTTTTATCATGGAATATCTTGGTCTCTCCATCTATGGTGATTGAGAGTTTTGCTGGGTATAGTAGTCTAGGCTGGCATTTGTGCTGTCTTAGTGTCTGCATGAGATCTGCCCAGGATCTTCTGGCTTTCATAGTCTCTGGTGAGAAGTCTGATGTGATTCGGATAGGTCTTCCTTTGTATGTTACTTGGCCCTTTTCTCTTACTGCATTTAGTATTCTTTCTTTGTTTAGAACATTCGGTGTTTTGATTATTATGTGACGGGAGGTATTTCTGTTCTGGTCCAGTCTGTTTGGAGTTCTGTAGGCTTCTTGTATGTTCATCGGCATCTCTCTCTTTAAGTTAGGGAAGTTTTCCTCCATAATTTTGTTGAAGATGTTTACTGGCCCTTTAAGTTGCAAATCTTCACTCTCATCTATACCTATAATCCTTAGGTTTGGTCTTCTCATTGTGTCCTGGATTTCCTGGATGTTTTGGGTTACGCGTTTTTTGCATTTTGCATTTTCTTTGACTGTTGAGTCGATGCTTTCTATGGAATCTTCAGCACCTGAGATTCTTTCTTCCATCTCTTGTATTCTATTGTTGATGTTTGCATCTATGACTCCTGATTTCTTCCCAAGGTTTTCTATCTCCAAAGTTGTCTCCCTTTGTGATTTCTTAGTTGTTTCTACTTCCTTTTTTAGTTCCTGGATGGATTTGCTGAGATCCTTCACTTGTTTGTTTGTATTTTCCTGTATTTCTTTAAGGTAATTTTGCATTACCTCTTTCAGGATTTCTTCCTGATGACCCACGTTCTCCTGCATTTCTCTGAGCGATTTTTGTGTTTCCTCCTCATGGGATTCCATCTGTTGATCCATCGTCTCCTGCATTTCTTTAAGCAGTTCTCGTGTTTCCTTTGTAAGGGCATCTAACCGTTGATTCATTTCTTTAAGCAATTTTTGTGTTGCCTCCTTATGGGCATCCGTCTGTTGACCCATATTCTTCTGCATTTCTTTATGCAAATTTTGTGATTCCTTTGTGAGTGCATCTACCCGTTGATTCATCTCGTTAAGCGATTTTTGTGTTGTCTCCTTGTGCGCCTCCATCTTTTGATCCATGTTCTCCCGCATTTCTCTAAGCGATTTTTGTGTTTCCTTTGTAAGGGCTTCTAACCGTTGATTCATGGTCTCCTGTAACTCTTTATGAGATTTATTTGTGTCCTTCTTGTGATCCTCTAATAGCATCATGAGAAGTGATTTTAAATCCAGATCTTGTCTTTCGGGTGTGGTGGGGTGTCCAGGACTTGCTGCTGTTGGAGAGTTGGGTTCGGATGGTCCTACATTACTTTGATTACTGTTAGTAACATTCCTACGTTTGCCTTTTGCCATCTGGATACCTCTGGTGTTAGTTGGTCCTGCTGCCACTGGCTGTTGGTTGGACCTCCTGTGAGCCTGCAAAGCTATTTCTGCCCCCCCCTGGATTACCAGGATTCCCCTGGCACCGATTTCTGGGGCCTGCCTGCTCCTGAGTGACTTTGGAGCCCTAATGTGCTTTGCCCCAAGTGATCTTATATTGGGGAGGCCTTGCACATCTAAAGGCTCAGCCTAGTGGATTCCTGGAGCAGAGGTCGCCAAAGGGAGGCTGGCAGGCTCCTGCCCTGTGCAGGGGTGTGTGATCTCTCCTGGGGGGGGGGAGGGGGCGTCCCTCTGCCAGGCAGAAGTCCCACAGCAGATCTGGCGCGCTGGTCACTGCAGATCAGCCCAGCACCTGGGAGCAGGTTACACACAAGCTGCCTGAACCCGAAGCGATATTATGCCTGTCTGTCTCTGAGCCTGGTGGTCCCAACTACCTGGTCACTGGAGCAAAGATGGCGGAGGGCACTCTCCGTGGCGCCGCTCACCCTGTGGTCACGGTGGCCCGCCGATCTGGCACCCAGACGACCACAGCGCCAACCCGCCCTCGGGCACAGAAGGAAGCCCCAACAGGCCGTGTCCCAAGTGATGTTATATTGGGGGGAGAGCCTGGGTACCGGTCTCTCCAGCGCAGTCCGCGGGAACAGAGGTCGCGGAAGGGAAGCTGGCGGGCTCCCTCCCTGCGCAGGGTCCCTCCACCAGGCAGAAGGTCCCACCGCGGAACTGGCGCGCTGGTTACTGCAGATCAGCCCAGCACCTGGGAGCAGGTTACACCCAAGCTGCCTGAAACTGAAGCGATATTATGCCTGTCTGTCTCTGAGCCTGGCGGTCCCAACTACCTGGTCACTGGAGCAAAGATGGCGGAGGGCAGTCTCCGTGGCGCCGCTCACCCTGTGGTCACGATGGCCCGCCGATCTGGCGCCCAGACGACTACAGCGCCAACCCGCCCTCGGGCACAGACGGAAGCCCCAACAGGCCGTGTCCCAAGTGATGTTATATCGGGGGGGAGAGCCTGGGTACCGGTCTCTCCAGCGCAGTCCGCGGGAACAGAGGTCGCGGAAGGGAAGCTGGCGGGCTCCCTCCCTGCGCGGGGTCCCTCCAGCAGGCAGAAGGTCCCACCGCGGAACTGGCGCGCTGGTTACTGCAGATCAGCCCAGCACCTGGGAGCAGGTTACACCCAAGCTGCCTGAAACCGAAGCGATATTATGCCTGTCTGTCTCTGAGCCTGGCGGTCCCAACTACCTGGTCACTGGAGCAAAGATGGCGGAGGGCAGTCTCCGTGGCGCCGCTCACCCTGTGGTCACGATGGCCCGCCGATCTGGCGCCCAGACGACTACAGCGCCAACCCGCCCTCGGGCACAGACGGAAGCCCCAACAGGCCGTGTCCCAAGTGATGTTATATCGGGGGGAGAGCCTGGGTACCGGTCTCTCCAGCGCAGTCCGCGGGAACAGAGGTCGCGGAAGGGAAGCTGGCGGGCTCCCTCCCTGCGCGGGGTCCCTCCAGCCAGCTCCTATCTTTTAAAAGTGACTGGAAATCTAATGGGAAATATTAATCTTTGTCATCTGTGGATGGTTGGTACATAGAGTCATACCATGTTTTCCTCTCAAATGTTCGGGTTATTTTGCAGTTTTAAAATACAACTCAATGAAGGAAGGTATTTGCAGTGTAAATGGGGCCTCAGCTCATACCAACAAGGCCAGAGGCCACCCTGCTCTGAGTCTACATAACCACCACCAGCTGCTTAAGGACCGAAGCCCAGGCAGAGAGGTAGGAGTGCTCGTTTGTATTCAGATCTTTGGTTCTCAGAGGAGAGGCCAGATGGGACTTTGCTCAGAAAACCATTCTGGTTAAGCAACTGGCTCAGAGTGTTTCTGGACTTCAGGGTTCACTGAGAGGGGTTTTGCTTCCAGACATATGTTAAGATGAATATACAACGATGCCTCACAAATCTCTGCAGAAAGGCAGATGTTCCAAGAAAGACTGTCAGCAGCAGGTTCCAGACTTCTCTTAGGTAAGAGAGACCCCGCCAGGGAGCCAGGGGCTGTTCATCCCAGTGCTAACCTGGGAAAGCACATATCTACTGTGTGTACTGTGAGCCTCTCTTAGACTGGATCACTTTGGGGTGGGGGCTGAGACACTATCTCAGTCAAATAACCACTCAGAACTCTTCCTGAGGCACTGGCAGCAGAGGACTGGAGGAGTAGGGCTTTGTGAGCTTTGTTCCCAGATTTGGGAAGGGTAGGCAGTGGATGTCACAGAATCTCATCTGTCTTGGCCACAAAGGACTCCTCCAGCTCCATAGCAGGCAGCAGGAAAGAGGGAGCCTTTCTGTTCTCATCTTCCTCCCCATCACTTCCCCAACTGGGCAGGAGAAAACTGGACCCCATCAGCTGTGGGGGATCTCTGGGCCTTAATGGAGTCTATCATCCACCTATTATAAGACTCCAAGCTGATGCACGAGCAGCATAGTGTTTTAGTTAAGTACCAGGGAGAGTAGACATTGGTAGAAAGAGGAAATATAGCTCCAGATGTCAAGTGCAGGCACAATGCTTATTCTCTTAGTAGCCACATCAATAAAATACAAAAAGTGAAATTGAATTTTAATTAATGCCTTACTATTTTATTTAAAACAAACAAACAAACAAACAAACCCCTGAGATGGTGCTTGCTTCTGAATCTCAAGGACTTGCAGAACAGAAGGAAAGAGCTAATTATTTCAAGTTGTCTTCTGACCACTGTATGCACACACACATAATTAAATAAACAAGTAAATAAGTAAATGTAATTTTCATCAAATTAAAAATGTTAAAAGTCAGTTGTAGGTGTGCAGGAAAGCTGAACCATAAGCACTAAGGTCCTATGTAGCACACATATACAGTTTACACACTTACCTATTGGAATCTGGCGTGTGTGTGGCACATGTGTTAGAAGCAATGAGCCAATGTCAACACATTATAAAGCCCATAACTTACACTGGAGCTGATTCCATTCTGTTATGTGTTCTGTGAGTTTTGACGGATATACAGACGCATTACCATTATCGAGTCATTTGGGGCTTGTTTTCTTCCACAGTGACTCCTCTACCCTGCTTGGTCCTCTCATCTTCCATCTCCACACAGACCTGGCAACTGCCCTTTGCCAGAACTTATATAACTGGACCCTGACAGTATGCCATCTTTTCAGACTGAAGTCTCTCACTCAGCAACACCTCTCAGGTCCATCCATGTATTTTCTTAGTTTGATAGCCAGTTGTGGTGGCTCAGGACTTTAATCCTAGAATTCAGGGGGCTAAGACAGAAAGATGGACATGATTTCCAGTCTGGTCTGGGTAATATAGCCAAGATCATGTCTCAAAAACAATAACAACAGTAATAATATCATGGGGACATGAATGAATTCACCTACTTAAAATCATTTTGATTGTGAATATTAAGTAAATAATAGTAATATATTGCCTTTAATTGAATATAGTCTAAAAATATCTCAATATGCAATTAATATTTTAACTTACTGAAATGCTTACATCCATTTTCATTTTAGATCTTCAAATTCCAGTGGATGTCTTATATTTCTAGCTGACCCTTTTCTTTCTTTTCTTTTTTTTCTTTTTTTCATTGCATCAAGCCATTAAAAGAATGGTGATCATTTTTAAAATGATGACCAAATCATTTTTGTGGTTCTAAGAGAATGGAGTTGATCTTAGAGTTTTATAATTATGCTGTACTTTCATTATCCAAAGTAAAACAGGAAAAGCTAGGTGTTGACGGGAGAAATAAGAAGCACTGTTACCAGGTTTGGTCTGATAATTTGACAGCCGTTGACAAATGATGCAGATGATGTCACAAGCCACAGTGAGCTTCTTCAGCATCAGCACCACCTGAACAAGGTGTGACAAGGAGCTCTAAACCCAGCTGTTTGCATCTTGCTAAATGTATTTACCCCAACCCCTGAGCTTACATGCCTCTGGAGCCTAGATCCTAAGCCCCAGTCAGCTCAGAGCAGGATCTAACCCTATCTTAGTCATTACAGAGCTGGGATCCTTGCCTTCTCAATTCTGCCCTTTGCATCAGGCAATGGGAAACAAGTCTTATTACGATGCTGTGATGAATGCAAGAGTTTGTCAAGATATCAATAATACAGTATTTCTTTGAGAATGTCACGTGCAAAATAAACACTGAAGCAGGAGTATCCTAAAAAGCAACAAAAAGTCTTGCACGCACACACACACACACACACACTCACACACACAATTTTGTAACAATTTCAAAAATGACCACCATTCTTTCAATGGCTGCATGCAATAAATAGAAAAGAAAAAAGGAAAAGGTCATGAGGGAGGAACAGAAAGCGGAAGACAGCGGAGAGTGAAGATAAATTTAGAAAGAAAGATTGGCTCCCTTAACTCAGAATCCAATCTTGTCATCTCCTTGACAACTGGCCCTGCCGAGGGACAAAGGGCCAGAGGTCAGGTCCCAGGGGTTCACCTGCCTCAGCAGAAATACAGGCATGGGGCCTGGCTGGCTGGCAAACCGGAAAACCTGAAATGGGAAGCTCACAGGCAGCCTGTCCGCTGCTCACTGCTTTTGCTCTTTAGTGGGACTTCAAGAGAACATGTCGCCAGTGTACAGGGAGGTGGCAGGTGACGCTCATGACTAAGCCAGGCAGAGCCTAGCTCCAGTACTGCAAGACTTGACATTACAGGAGAGCCAGTCCTGCATGCAGAGTTTCAAAATATCCCCAAAGCCCTGGTTTTAGAGAGTCCTGACACAGGTGCCCCTTCCCCCCACATTCAGGGAACGATGCCACATGGCTCCTGTAGTGTTGTCATCAGCAGCAGGTTTTGTAACCAATAAATGTCAGGTTAAAATCAGATCATAGTGTCCAGGTGCCTTAGTTAGGGTTTCTATTGCTGTAATAAAACACCATGACCAAAATCAACTTGTGTTTCATCTTACAGCTTATCCATCATATAGGAAAGATAGAGGAAGAACACAAGGAACCTGGAGGCAGGAACAGATATAGAAGCTACAGAGAAGTGGTGCTTACTGGCTTTCTCCCCATGGCTTGTTCAGCCTGCCCTTATATAACCCTCAGGCACACCAGCCCAGAGGTGGTACTGCCCACATCAGTCATCAGTCAAGAAAATGCACCAAAGGCTTGCCCACAGGCCAATCTATTGAGCAGCATTTTCTCAATTGAAGTTCCCCTTTCAAGCATGACTCTACCTTGTGTCAAGTTGACATAAAAACTAGCCACCACAGTGGAATATTGGTATATAGTCACAGTCCAGCCTCAGTAGCTTTTGATTTCTTAAGCAATCTTCACATTCAGACTATATTTATGAGATCCAAAGGCTTATATTTAATTTAATTTTGGTGGTGTGTTGTGAACATTGGTGCCTGCCTTGCTCCAAATTCATGTTTTAACTTTATCCCCAGAATGACTGGATAAAGAGGTAGAAACTCCTGCGAGGTCATAAGGAGTTGGGTCCCAGTAAGGGTAGGTGCCTGACCACTGCTGCCAGTGAGGGCACAGCAACAAGGCATTATCTGTAAGGAATAAAACCTAGTCAGAGCCGGGCGGTGGTGGCGCACGCCTTTAATCCCAGCACTTGGGAGGCAGAGGCAGGAGGATTTCTGAGTTCGAGGCCAGCCTGGTCTACAAAGTGAGTTCCAGGACAGCCAGGGCTACACAGAGAAACCCTGTCTCAAAAAAAAAAAAACAAAAACAAAAAAACCTAGTCAGACACGAAATCTGTTGGCACTGTCACCTTGAACTTAAATGAATTCTGTTATTTATGTATTACTGAGATTCTTGTGTTTTGTTATAGTAACCCAAAAGTACTATGACAAATGTACTTATTTTAATGTAAAACACAAAAATTAGAAGAAGCCATAAAAGCTTCCCTGACTAGGTTTCTGACTTCAGTTCCTCCTCTGTGTGTCCTGGCTTCCTTCCTGTCCCCCAGAGCCCTACACACAGCATCTGCTTCCTCAACCCCCTTCCTTTGATTTGAAGGAAAACTGTGCAGGCCTCAACAGCATTTAGGACATGCATCTCCATAGTCGTCTTAGCCATAGCCAGAAGGATCAGTTACACAGTGGATGCCAAGCCTGGCCTCAAGCCAGACATTTCCCAAGGTCCAGATCTTCAGAGGGTAGCTCAGGTACGGGTCAGCATGTGCTGGGGTCTGAATAGCTGCAATGGTTCTGATGAAGCTGATCTAGGGAAACAACGCTGGAGTTCTACTCTAACATATTCATCTCTACCAGATTCCTGTTTCATTCCAGTTTAAACATTTGCCAATGCCTTTATGCTTCCGAGAAGAAAGAATTTGAATAAACTTTTTTAAAAATTATGTATTTATTTATTTACACTCCAGATTTTATTCCCCTCCCCCCAGTCCACTCTCTGACTGTTCCACATCCCATACCTCCTCCCCACTCCCTTGTCTCAATGAGGATGTCCCCCTGACCCCACCTGACCTCTAAACTCCCTGGAGCCTCCAGTCTCTTGAGGTTTGAGGGTTAAGTGCATCATCTCTGCTTGAACACAGACCTAGCAGTTCTCTGCTGTATATGTGTTGGGGGCTTCATATCAACTGGTGTATGATCCCTGTTTGGTGGTCCAGTGTTTGAGAGATCTCAGGGGTCCAGATTAATCTGACAGTAGGGAGAGGGAACTTATAAAACCCACCTCTAGCAGGAAGACAGGGAATCAAATAAGGGAGGGGGTTGCCATCCCACTCTGACTCATAATTGTACCTGTCTGAAAGAACTACAGGGATGGAAATGGAGAGGAGCCTGAGGAAAAGAAGGTCCAGTGACAGGCCCAAAGTGGGATCCAGCTCAAGGGGAGGTCCTAAGGCCTGGCACCATTACTGAGGCTATGGAGCACTCACAAAAGGGACCTAGCATAACCATACTCCGGAAGACCCAACAAGCAGCTGAAAGAGTCAGATGCAGATATTTGCACCCAACCAATGGACAGAAACTGCTGACCCCTGTGGTTGAATTAGGGAAAGGCTGAAAGAAGCTGAGGAGAAGGGCCACCCTGTGGAGGACCAGCAGTGTCAATTAATTTGAATAAACTTTTTAAAAATAAAAATCACTTTATTGTACAGAATTTGCCAATAAAAACAATCACACATATCGATGCAAAAATACTCAATAAAATTCTTGCCAACCGAATCCAAGAACACATCAAAACGATCATTCACCACGATCAAGTAGGCTTCATCCCAGGGATGCAGGGATGGTTCAATATAAGGAAATCCATCAATGTAATCCACTACATAAACAATCTCAAAGAAAAAAACCACATGGTCATCTCATTAGATGCTGAGAAAGCATTTGACAAAATTCAGCATCCTTTCATGCTAAAGGTCTTGGAAAGATCAGGAATTCAAGGCCCATATCTAAACATAGTAAAAGCAATTTACAGCAAACCAGTAGCCAGCATCAATCTAAACGGAGAGAAACTTGAAGCAATCCCACTAAAATCAGGGACTAGACAAGGCTGCCCTCTCTCTCCATATCTTTTCAATATAGTACTTGAAGTTCTAGCTAGAGCAATTAGACAAGAAAAAGAGGTCAAAGGGATACAAATTGGAAAGGAAGAAGTCAAACTATCACTATTTGCAGACGATATGATAGTATACATAAGCGACCCAAAGAACTCCACCAGAGAACTCCTACAGCTGATAAACGACTTCAGCAAAGTGGCCGGATATAAAATCAACTCAAGCAAGTCAGAAGCCTTCCTATACTCAAAGGATAAGCAGGCTGAGAAAGAAGTAAGAGAAATAATACCCTTTACGATAGCCACAAACCATATTAAGTATCTTGGCGTGACGCTAACCAAACAAGTGAAAGATCTGTATGACAAGAACTTCAAGTCTCTGAAGAAAGAAATTGAAGAAGACCTCAGAAGATGGAAAAATCTGCCATGCTCATGGATTGGCAGGATTAATATAGTAAAAATGAGCATCTTACCAAAAGTAATACACAGATTCAATGCAATCCCCATCAAAATCCCAACTCAATTCTTCATAGAGTTAGAAAGAGCAATTCAAAAATTCATCTGGAATAACAGAAAACCCAGAATAGCTAAAACTATTCTCAAGAGTAAAAGAACCTCTGGGGGAATCAGTATCCCGGACCTCAAGCTGTACTACAGAGCAATAGTGTTAAAAACTGCATGGTATTGGTACAGTAACAGACATGTAGATCAATGGAACAGAATTGAAGACCCAGAAATGAATCCACACTCCTATGGTCACTTGATCTTTGACAAAGGAGCTAAAACCATCCAGTGGAAAAAAGATAGCCTTTTCAACAAATGGTGCTGGCTCAGCTGGAGGTCAACATGCAGAAGAATGCAAATTGACCCATCCTTATCTCCTTGCACTAAGCTCAATTCTAAGTGGATCAAAGATCTCCACATAAAACCAGACACACTGAAACTAATAGAAGGGAAACTAGGGAAGAACCTTGAACATATGGGCACAGGGGAGAATTTCCTGAACAGAACTCCAATAGCTTATACTCTAAGATCAAGAATAGACAAATGGGACCTCATTAAATTACAAAGTTTTTGCAAGGCAAAAGACACCGTCAAAAAGACAAAGCGGCAACCAACTAACTGGGAAATGATCTTTACCAACCTTACATCCGACAGAGGGCTAATATCCAAGATATACAAAGAACTCAAGAAGTTAAACTCCAGAGAGGCAAGTAACCCTATTAAAAAATGGGGTACAGAGCTCCACAAAGAGTTCTCACCTGAAGAATATCTAATGGCTGAGAAGCACCTAAAGAGATGTTCATCATCCTTAGTCATTAGGGAAATGCAAATCAAAACAACCCTGAGATTCCATCTCACACCAGTCAGGATGGCTAAGATCAAAAACACAGGAGACAGCAGTTGTTGGCGAGGATGTGGAGAAAGAGGAACACTCCTCCACTGCTGGTGGAATTGCAGGCTGGTACAACCACTCTGGAAAGCAGTCTGGCGGCTCCTCAGAAAACTGGGCATGACACTTCCGGAGGATCCGGCTATACCACTCCTGGGCATATACCCAGAGACTTTACCTGCATGCAATAAGGACACATGCTCCACTATATTCATAGCAGCCTTATTTATAATAGCCAGAAGCTGGAAAGAACCCAGATGTCCCTCAACGGAGGAATGGATTCAGAAGATGTGGTATATTTACACAATGGAATACTACTCTGCAATTAAAAACAATGAATTCACGAAATTCCTAGGCAAATGGTCAGAACTTGAAAATATCATCCTTAGTGAGGTAACCCAATCACAAAAGATCACACATGGTATGAAGTCACTGATAAGGGGATATTGACCCAGAATCTCAGAATACCCTAGACACAATCAGCATATCAATAGATTTCTAAAAAGATGGAAGGAGAGACCCCTGGTCCTGGAAAGACTGGATGTAGGGGAACGCCAGGACAGAGTAATGAGAGGGGGTTGAACGGAGAAAAGAGGGAGGGAAGGGGGCTTATGGGACTTTCGGGGAGGGAGGAAACGGGAAAGGGGAAGTGATTTGGAATGTAAATTAAAAAAATAAAATAAAATTAAATTAAAAAAAAAAAAAAAAAAAAAAAAGAACCAAAAAAAAAAAAAAAAAAAAAAAAAAAAAAAAAAAAAAAAACAATCACACAGCAAGATTAATGTTATGGTGGTTTGAGTATGCTTGATCTAGGGAGTGGCATTATTAGGAACTGTGGCCTTGTTGAAGTAGGTGTGGCCTTGTTGGAGGAAGTGTGTCACTGTGGGATTGGGCTTTGAGACCCTCCTCTTAGCTGCCTGGAAGATAGTCTTCTCCTGTTTGCCTTCAGAACAAGATTTAGAACTCCCGCACCATGCCTGCCTAGATGCTGCCATGCCCCCACCTTGATGATAATGGACTGAATCTCTGATCCTGTAAGCTAGCCCAAATTAAATGTCCCTTACAAGAGTTGCCTTGGTCAAGGTATCTGTTCACAGCAGTAAAACTCTAACTAAGATGAATGTATTCACTCAAATCAACATATGCTCAGACCCAAAGTCTAAATATCTCAGTGAACCCAACAGAACAGTCATTCTGATGGCAAAGAGCCTCACTTTGGATCTTACATTTTCCCAATCAATTACATTCTTGTTCATTTATCTATCACAAAATCCATGATTTTATATTATTTTCTATGAATTATTTATCCTCATATTTACCCTTTCTTGTTCTCCTTCCTACATGTTACACTAAAGCCATGTGTACACTTGTTTATACAGTACAGGCTAGGATCAACATACACAGGAGGGGATGTGACAAAATAAAAAGCAATGTGGCTTTTGTCTTTCTGAAATGAGTATTCTCACTTAATACCACTCATTCTAAGGTCATTCATTTTCTGCAAATTTTCTTATTTTATTTTTTAGTACTGAATATTACTCCATTTTATATTTGTGCCAGATTTTCATCATCTACTCACCTGTTAATGAACATCTAGATTGGTTTCATTTCTTTGCCACAGAAAATAAGGCAGCAGTAAGCATGGGGTACAAATACACATATACATACACATACATATGTCCATGTATATATGGACATGGATTTCTTTGTGTATATGGACTATGGGCTCCTCTTTCTCAATATCCTCTCCAACATTTGCCTGATTTCTTTTTGACTAAGGTGATATGGTATCTCAAAGTAGTTTTAACTTGCATTTCCATGGTGGCTATTAGAACACATTTAAAGATAGTTATTAGTCATTCATGTTTTTCCTTGTACTTGTTCTTCTCCTTCTCCTCCTCCTCTTCAGCCTCTTCCTCCTCTGCCTCCTTTTTTCTTCCTCCTTTTCTTTTCTTCTTCTTTTTCCTCTTCCTTCTCCTTCTCTTTCTCCTCCTCATTCTCATCTTCTTCCTCATCCTGCCTATTCAACTCTTTAACACATTTGTTGCTTGGCAATTTCATTTCCTCTGAATTTGTTCTCTGCAGTCCATTGTAGATTCTGGACATTAGCCCCTGTCTGAAATACAGCTGGAAAAGACCTTCTCCCATTGTGTGCATGTCTGTGTGCTTCACTGATAGTCTCCTTTGCTGTGGAGAAACGTTTTGATTTCCTGGAGTCCCGTCTGTTGGTACTTGGGACTACTTCTTGCACTCCTGAAGTTCTGTTCAGGAAGTTATTGCCTACCCTAATGTTATGAAGAGTATTTCTTATGCTTTCTTCTAGAATTTTCAGAATTTCAGGTTTTAAGTTAAAGTGTTAGATTCATTTTGGAAGACTACTATTGTTGGTTTTTTAACATTGATTTTTAAAAAATATGACAACTTAACTAGGCCTTAAAATTTTCTAGTAGATTCATAGGGTCTTTTAAGGAAAAGAGAAATTTAAAAAAATTATGTCATCTGTACATAGCGATAGTTTTATTTCTTCCTTTATTATTTTTAATCCTTTCTGTATCTTTCTTGTGTCTAATCGATACAACTAAGACTTCAAGCATGCACTCAAACAAGAGTGGGAGAGTGGATATGCTTGTGTCTGTCATTCCTGATTGTCTTAGTCAGGGTTTCTATTCCTGTACAAACATTATGACCAAGAAGCAAGTTGGGGAGGAAAGGGTTTATTGAGCTTACACTTCCACACTGCTGTTCATCACTAAAGGAAATCAGGACTGGAACTCAAATAGGTCAGGAAGCAGGAGCCATGGAGGGATGTTCCTTACTGACTTGCTTCCCCTGGCTTGCTCAGCCTGCTTTCTTATAGAACCCAAGAGTATCAGCCCAGGGATGGCGCCACCCATAAGAGGCCCTCCTCCCTTGATTACTAATTGAGAAAATGCCCCTTAGCTATATCTCATGGAAACACTTCCCCAACTGAAGTTCCTTTCTCTGTGATATCTCCAGCCTGTGTCAAGTTGTCACACAAAACCAGCCAGTACACCGATTTTAGAAGAAATGCTCCCAGTTTGGCTCTATTTAAAATGATGTTGGCTATAGTTTTGTTGTATACAGCCTTTATCATTTTGAGGTATGTTCCGTGGATCCCTAATGTCTTCAGGACTTTTATCATGAAGACGGCTGAACTTTGTTTTGAACATCAGTTGAGATAATTACACAGTTTCTGTCCTTAAGTTTGCTTATATGGTATATTATAGTTATTGATTTATATACATTCAATTGACCTTGCCTTTTTGGAATGAAGCCTATTTGGCAATAATGTACGACCTTTTTAATGTGTTTCTGAAATTTAGTTTCCAAGTATTTTGTTGAGAATTTTTGTTCATTCATGTTCATCAAGAAATTAGTCTGCAGTTTTTTTTTCTCTGAAACCACTGGAACTGAAAACCCTGTCCTAAGGTATTCTGTGGTGCCATCAGAGTCAGAGGCCTAAGTGCACAATGCTCTCTTGTCACTCTAAAGCTGGAGGCCTGGACCAAGAAACTTAAGAAATGTCTCTCTTGATCTATCATCTGGCCCCTTCCTCATATCTCACCAAGACACTTGCTCATACCTTCCTCCCATCAAGTGCTCTGTGGAAAAAAATGTGCAGGATCAGGTCTGATGGTTTGTTGCCTCTTTGTGATACTTTTCCTTTAAGAGGATCTAGGAGAGAAAGAGCACATATCCTCTGTGCTGTGACATTGACACACATAAGTGAAAAATAGTGACCAAGGTGTGCATAGTGCATAATGTTTGAGAACAGAAAGAATCCAGAACCCCTTAACTTATGCTAGGCAAGCAAACATTATAAAATAATTCATGAAGTCCCTACCAAGACAACATAGTATCTCAGCACGCTCATTTTAAACACATCAAAATCTAGATCAAGCCTTAAAGCAGTGAAGTGACTAGTCACGTCACTTAGAGGCAAGACGTGCATGCAGTTCATTCTAGCCTACTGAGTCAGTCTCCACCTTCACTGGAAAGTAAATACCAGCATTAAGAAGAAGACATCCCTTGAACAGACAGTGTGAAACCTGTTTCCAAGACTGAAATGGCCTACTTGAGCCAGGAACTCCAAGGCAAATCAGGAAGGACAGGTGTAACTTTAATTTTTTTTCAAATGTCTATTTTAATAGGTTCTTAAACGCTTTAACCTCCCTTGTAGCCCTCTACCCACCAGAAGTAGTGGAAAAGAAAGGATATGGGAGGGGGTGGACCTGTTTAGAAAGATTCTTTGGAGCAACTCCCATCTGTGTTGTCTGGAAACCGGCAGTTCAGTTCCCAGGTCAGCAACAGCAGCTCGATCCACTTGCAAATATTTCATGGATACACCAGCAGTCCAGTTTGGTAGAGTCAGCATAGCAAACACAAATTGGTATCGGTAGTATTACCTAGCAGAGATAACCAAGCCTCAGCCTTAGCTCAAGTCAGAGGAGAGACCTGGAGGGATGCCAGAAGTTCTCAGCTGTGCCTCTCTCAGGGAAGCGAAGAGCAGTGAAGACGCAAGACCCACAAGCATTGCACAGCTAGTTCTATAAGCAAGTCAGTCTCAGGCCCCATTACTGACTGTCGAGTCCTTTTTTTATACTCTCTCCAAACATCACATGTCTGCCACACAGGTCTTGCCTCAACACGGGCATCTGTCTCAGTTAACATCACCCTGTCAATCAGCTCAAGTCCTCAAAAGTGGCAAGAAACTACAGCGCACAACAAGAAGTTTTTTGGCCCATTTCTCTCTATGTAGTCTTGACAAATGCAGCTCACCTATACAATGTAAGGCAGACCGATACATGTGTGCTGTCAGCAAAGAGTCTTTTATCATGTTTCCTTTCACGTGCTTGTTTTAGTAGAACATCCTCTCTCTGTGTCTGCTTCAGCGAAACATTCCTTCACGAGTCTGCCTTAGCCTTTCACCTGTGTTCACTTCAGCTAAATATTTCTTCACATGTTTGCCCCAGAAAAAAACCATCCAACCAACTTTCCAAGGAACTCTTAAGTGTCCACTTCAGTCAGCTGCAAAGGCCACAAGACATGAAGCAAAGGTGGTGTTGTGTTGGGTATCTCAAGTGAATTCTTATGCTTTCCTGGCTTCCCATCAATTTGCCTACTGTCATCCAAACAGCTTCTCCTATTTGCTAACACCCAACAATGATCATATCTAGACCTCTGGGTGCCTGTGGTATCACAATTGGATCAAACGCTAGTCAAATACTAGAAACCATGATGACGGATCAGGTCCTAAATCCTTTCAAGGCTAAAGTCTTCTTCTTGATAGAACTAGTCTGTTTTGAGGGATGCTGGGGAGTTCACAGAACCAACAGGAACAAAGGGCTGTAATGGCAAGAAGGACTTGGCTGTTTCACATCTCTAATAAAATCTTGTGGACAACTAGCCTTTTGGAAAAAAAAATCAATGGCAGGGAAAATGAACAAAATGATGTCCAGGGAACAAGTCACTAGGGTGGAACCCAACAACCTTACCTTTTGCAGGGTTTTAGGTGGGCCTGGCTTACCTCTCCACCAGGATTTATATGACCCCTACTTACTCCATCCACCAGGCTTTATGTGCCCCCCCCACTTACTACTCCACTGGGCTTTATGTACCCCCCTTAAGCCCTCCACAGGGTTTTATGTGACCCCGCCCAAAAGCCTCTGCCAAGAGCTAATTATAATCCTTCCAATTCTCCCCACTCTCCTCATACGTAGACCAATTTTTCATTCATCTGGAATCCACTGTAGCATTTTAATGTGGAATGTCTACTTCTCCATTTCTCTCCCCTGAAGAAAAATGGTTTAATTTCTTCAGCCAATAGATTTTTTTTTCTTCCTGATCCTTCAGACAGTAGCAAAAGAGTCTGGGAAAATCAGCAGGTGGACTATCCACGGGCATTTTATGATGGCCATAAACAGAGTTGGGGTGGAATGACATGCCATGCAGCATCTGAACAGGAGTCTTAACACCACTATTACTAACCTCCTACAAAGCGATAGCCAGAGAGGCAGGCAAATGCACTGATGCATAGGTGGATGGACAGGTAAATGCAGCGTCAGCCAGAGAAGAGCTCTGGTTTCCTCTTCTGTATTTGGAGACTGGAGTCATCCCTACATTTTTCCCTGTACACACATGAGACTTTCTGAATCTAAACCAGTTCATGTGCCCACCCACCACACTGAAACAGACTTCATCAGGAGGAGAAAAATCGACTTAGGAAGGAAATTAGAGGCAAAATTGGGGTTAATCATGTTAGCTGTGTCTTTCATTGTTCAGCTCACAAGGCTCAGATAGACGTGCCTGGCCTATGCTGTCTGTGGTTCTTCCTCTGCAATGTAAGGTGGCCTGGCCTGGGTCAAGGACAAAGGCAGAACATCCCCCAGAAACCCATTAATAAAAAAGGCTGGAATTTCATTAGAAGAGCAGTGTAGTCCCTAGATAAAAGGCACCAGGGTTCAAATCCCAGATTTAGATTCATCAAGTACTAACTTTGTGACTTCAACAAGTTGCTTATTCTCTCTGTGCCTCGGTGGCAAATGGAGATGAGAATAGTACACATTTTTGCATTAGTAAGTCAACGTGTTTAAAGAGCTTAGGACAGGGTATGCACTGCCAGCACAACTCAAGTGTCGTCTAGATGCTCATTGTACAAATATGAGGCTCCATCCCCAGTAAGAAGATAATCAAATTTAACTAACTCAGCTTTAGGTTTAAGGCCAAAGGTTCCACTTAAGTATAACCTTCTTCCTTTATACTGTTTATTGATCTTCCCCACCAACCAAAGCCACACTCATTCAAATCAATAGCCTATGAAGCTGGGCTCCGAATGAAGAGGGTGTGAAGTAGAAGCCCACAACGGTAAGCCAAGCTCTCAACCTCAGGCCTTGATTTTTGAGTCAAAACTTTCTGCCTTCATCCTTTATGGCCAGTGAGTAACTACCTGGTCAGCAAGATGTCCCTCAGAAACCACGGGAAAGTTGGCAGGCTCCATTCTACTGCTACATAATTAAAATGCCCATGTGTTTCTTAGGCATCACATAGAGGTCACCCCAAGGCCTACCTAAGGTTAGTTGTCCATTAGTTAAGATTGTTTATTGATGCATGGCTAGATTTAGGTTTTGCAACCTCCAAGGACATGAGGGTTACAAAAGAAGACTGGTGAATGTTACCACTGAGTTTCCCCCTTTGTTTCAGTGGCTACCCTTGTCCACACATTCACTTCCTAAAGCAAATCCAGAGAGTGCTTGGCTCCCAGCATACCCTGTATTCTGCACCTCCCATAGTGCAAATCCACTGGGATGCCCCTCACCAGCCAGCAGTCATGAATATCAGTTTATATAAAACTAGAACATATTATCTATGGAGAACAGAATATCAAATGAGATTATGTTAGCAGGATGGAGTACTACGTTGTCATAAAAATGGTAGGTGTATAGATTGAAACATGGCAAATGGTAGCAAGCAGAAAGCCTAGTGTTTGCAGGTGCTTGCCCATTGCCAGCTCATCAATAATTGCATCTGTGCAGTCATCAGTAAGAATTACAAACACATTTAAAATGGCAAAAAACAGAGCTGTTTGCCAGTTTGTTTGGTTTTTTGTTTGTTTTTCTTGTCTTAGAATCTTATCTTTTTTTTTTTTATGAGAACAGGAAGTCTGGACTGATAGGAGTGCTCCTTTGAAGAGTTTAAGAATGATTAAGGATGATTGGTTGTAGTTCTTCTTTGAAAAGTTTGGTAGAATTCTACAGAACCCATATGGGCCTGTGTACATTTTTAATTGAAAGGCTTTTTCCCCCTCTTTTATCTTTCAATCTCTTTCTTTGTGATGGTTCTCCTTAGGATGTTGGTCCCTTCTTGGTTTAATTTTGGTAATTTAGATAAATCAAGAAAATTCATCATTGTTCAACTTAGTTGAATATATGTTTTTAAAAATATGATATTCTGGTGACTTTCCCTTTATTCGGGACTCACTCTCTCGCAGTTTTATATATTTAGTATTTCACTACAATATGTCATGGGGTGTTTCTTATTTGGCTTTGTCCAATTGGGATTTTGTGTGCTTTTTGTATTTTTAGGAGTATATCTTTCTTAGTTTTGGAAAGTTTTCTTCTATGGTCTAGATAAGGATCTATTCTGGATCCTGAGATTCTTCTCCCTCTCCTATGCCTATCTGGTTTAATAGAATCCCACATTTCTTATGTATTTCCACTCTGCATTTTTAGAATTGTTCATTTTCTTTGCTTATTTTGTATAGATTCTTACTTTATCTTTGAGTCTGAATATTCCATCTTCTGCTTGATTAATTTTACTTGTAAGTAAATGTGAGTTTTCTATTTGGGATATTGAGTTTTTAAGTTCCATTTTTATTTCAGCTTGTATTCTCTTCAGTGTTTCTTTGTCTTTATTGAATTTATCTTTCAAATCCTGAATTGTCTTCATTACTTCATTCAGGTGTGTATTTGTGTTTTCATTGACATTACTTAAGGGTTTATTATTCTCTGGAGTTCAATGAAGTATATATGTCTTCGTTAAATTAGATTACTTTAATTTTTGACAAAGTTTATGATTATTCTTTTATTTTCTGCATCCTGGGATTCATATAGATAGTTCTCATTAGAGATCACATCTGTAGGACTTGTGAGCTTAATGGGAAGCAAGATGTTTGACCAGTCATGATATTTTTGTGATTTGACATGAGCATGTGGACTTTTTTATTGCCTTCCTGAGATTGGGCCAGTACAGGAGCTGTCTGTCCAGAGTTAGGCTGTGTAAAGCTGGTTGTTGAGTTATTTAATTAGACCATGGAAAGATGGCTTCCAAACCATGGTTCTAAAGCTAGGCTAGGCAAAGAAGATTCACAAATGAAGAGGGTTTATGGCCAACTGTCTGTAACTAGGCTTGTGAGTTTGTCGATGGCAGTGGGTTGGAGAATGGGAAAGCAAAGAAAAAAAAAACAACCTGCCAAGGAAAGGTGGCTCTCACACTAAGAAGGTTTGTGGGCTATGGGTCTGGAACCAGTCTTGTGGCTATGTAGATGACAGTGGGTTGAAGTAAAGGCATAGAAAGAGGGAAGTTGTCTCAGGCACAAGCAGGGTCTTCAAGC
Organism: Tokudaia tokunoshimensis; assembly: GCA_036184795.1. Lineage (NCBI taxonomy): Eukaryota > Metazoa > Chordata > Mammalia > Rodentia > Muridae > Tokudaia > Tokudaia tokunoshimensis. The sequence continues at coordinate 54,142,269 of BTHU01000017.1, read as the reverse complement.
CATGGGTCTGACTGCTAGAATTGTTGGTGAAGGCAATTGAAGTGGCTTCCAAAACAATAATTATAGATGTAGCCTTTGCTTGCCTCAAAGGGGTTGAGGGTAGCCTTCTATTGCTATACATATGTACGTGTTCACTGAGAACACATAACTCAGATGATTCAAACTGGATCTGACCTGAAATCCTCATTCTTTTAGTCTAACTTTCATGGTTCCAGAAAATATTATGCAAAATCTGCTAAGGGAAGAAAGTAAATTAAACAATCCTACCCAGTTGCAACACCTATGAACAACAATTATCAGCACAGCAAGATCCACATAAAAGTGTGATAGAGGCACTCACATGTCAGTGGCAACCCACATTGTCTAATTGAACTTAAAGCTCACTGAACCATAGGGAAATCATGCCATGTTCTAAAAATCTAGCCAGCTTCTCAGGGCTAGTGAGGTCATGAACCTTAGAAAAGATTCTACTACTGCCACTTTGCTAGACCAGCATAATTCCTTACTACATTCTAAATCTTATCCTACATCCACAAATAAGGGTAGCTATCACCCTCATCAAGGAAGCATCTCTTTACAGCAGATGGAGACCATCACAGATAAACAAATTTGGAGACAATGTAGAGATCAGTGGAGTGGAGAGCTCAGTCCCAATGGATATACACACATCACATCTCCTGTACCTATAGCTCAGAGAACATCTTGGAAGAGAGGGTAGAAAAACTGATAAAAATCAAAATACCAGGAAGCCTCCTGTGAAACAGTCTTTCTTAGAAATGGCTGCATAAACAAGACAGGAATAACGGCAGTACTGATGGATGTATTAAGCTTGAAGGGGGGAATTTTCATAGGGTCCCACCTCTAGACAAGGAACTACAGGCAAGAAATGTCTGTGAGAGAAGGAGTTGACTTCTTCCAGGAATGAGCCACTTTGTTAGTTGTCCAATGTGTAATGGCCAGCCTTGAAATCATACACATAAACAAAACAAAATGGACTCAAGAAGTCATATTTATTATATATGTGCATACACATATATACATCTGTGGATAATAATAATAAATGATGATAATAATAACCAAAGAAATTATGAGGGTGGGAGGTGATATTTGAGGGGTTCAAGGGAAAGTAGCTGGGAGAAGCTGGAATGGACAAAGTGATTCTGTTTTAATTAAAAAAACATATTAAACATAATGAGGTGGGACTCAGTAGAGAAAGATATCCCTCACTGGCTTATACCCACAAATATGCACACACATACTTATGCACAAAATATTTCTAAGCACATATGAATTATTGATGTCACTGAAGTTTCACTGTAAATCATCAGATAGTGCTGTCAGTTTCAGACAGGTGCACTCTGAACTCTTAGTCAAAGTTTCCAGCCATGCTTTACACAAAACCCCTTCAAAATATCCAGAACACTGCAGGATGGAGTTGTCTCTTCCAGCTGCGCGAAATACACGACAAAATGAGATGCAAAGACAAATCAACCGAATTGTCTGAGACTATGGCAGCCTGACTCATAGCCCATTTCGTCCTGTACCTGACAAGGTTGTTTGCAACCCATTATCGGAGATGACTAGTGTGCTATTGAGACAGCACCAAGTAGTCTCACAATGACAGCTTTTAAATTATGACCACTTTCCCATCACATGAGTCATCAAAAATCCTGTACGAATGACACTATTACATGAGTACCACTCGACAAACTGGCTTGTTCTTTGACACCAACAACAGTTTGCTAATTTCTTTCCTCCCCACCCACACCTCATTCAGCATTAACTCAGTAGAGCCTGCAGTGAAAGCCATATTTGATGGCCATGGGGTAGTCATTGTTTCTTGTCACAGGCTATTTGCTGTCATCTCCCTTTTGGAACCATGACAAGTGAGTGATGACCTGCAATGTTTAACTAGGTTATTCAAGGGGCTTACAAACTACCTGAGCATTCATACGTGCTTGGTGGTGAGTCAGATACATTGGAAAGGTTAACTGAGAGATTTCTAGGAGAATGGGACTGTGATTTGATCTGGGAAACTAGGTTATTGTTTAAGAAGGGGAGAAATGATCCCCATCACAGATTCGACAGTAACCATACATGCTTAGCCACACTGCTTAAGTTGGGAGGGAACACCATGTTGGCAATGATTATGCAACTCCTGGATGCAAACTACTCTGCTAAGTGACATGGAAAAATTCTGCAAGACTGAGTATGTGTTCTATGCCTCCATAAACCACTTGAAAAAAAAGGGAGGGGCCACAGGGAATGATAGAGTACCAGGAATTGGGACAGAAGATAACCAAAATGACATTTTTTTGGACTTACCATAAAGGGTAAAGACAGGCTAAGTTTCTATACTGCTTGTGACTGGATTGACTCAGGTCTTCTGGAAGAGGATGTGAGTAAAGTCCTTGATACTAGATCTGTGCTATTGTGAATTGAACATGGACCAACATTTATGAAATACTGTCTTAGGGTTTCTATTGCTGCTATGAAACACCATGACCAAAAAGCAAGTTGGGAAGGAAAGGTTTTATTTAGCTTATACTTCCACACTACCATACATCACCAAAGAAAGTTAGGACAGAAAATGAAATGCAGAGGCCATGAAGGGTGCTGCTTACTGGCTTGCTTCACATGGTTTGCTCAGCCTGCTTTCTTATTGAACTCAGGACCATCAGCCCAGGAATGGCACTACCCACAGTGGGCTATACCTCCCCCATTGACCACTGATTGAGAAAATGCCTTATAACTGGATCTCATGGAGGTATTTCCTCCACTGAGGCTCCTTCCTCTCTGATTATGCTAGCTGTGTCAAGTTAATACAAACCCATCCAGTACAAATACTGAGAGGGAGAAAGAATTCAGCAAAGTTTATTTGAGTTAAATATCTGGGAATTCCAAAATACTCAATTACTCTTTATTTTATCACGGTGACTATATTGATTGTGCAAATTAATGGATATCACTGTGAATTTTCATCCATATATATCAAGCTTTATGTCTACTCTCATTTCTACCAAGTTTTACCAAAATACTTTCTTTAAATAACACAAACTTTAAAAGTTTTCAATGGCTAGCCTTACTTTTGAAGTTTCCCCAAAGTCTAAGCAGGTCTAGGAGCCATACAGAAGATTGAGTATAACTAGATGTTTAACTTCTGAAGAGACAGCCTAGGTCCCTGCGGTGCATTAGTCTGTGAGCTGTCAGGAAGTGGACCACCATGTGTGTAGCACCTACTGCAGTGAGTTCAAAGGCAAGCTCCAGCATTCCTGAAGGGCTCAGATGAGTGAAAGATCTCATGTGACTGAATCATCACTGTAGTTAGTGGTGTATCAATTATTGGCAGGTGCAAGTTCCTGCAACTATAGCAGACAGGTACATTTTTCTAAAGATATTTATATGTTTATTTCACTATCTTGCTAATAACCGGGATAGATGCTGTTCTTTGGCTCCTTCCAGCTCTATGAATTTAAAGCTCTATTATGATAGAAAGTTCAGACTATGTAGATGAAAAACCAAAAGGTTTTCTGAAGCACAAACCTTTCTTATTGGTAGTTTGACAATAAAGTGGATGCAGTTATTCAAAGAAGGAAGATTGAATGGGTAGGGCTCCAATTACAAAATTGAAAGTTCCATGTTCACCCTGGATTTTTGCCTGCTCGTGTCAACCAACTGTAAATGGGATATATTGTTGAGGAAAACTGTGTACATTCTGTATAACACTTACGTCTGTATGCCAGTAAACAGCACACCTAGGGTTATATCTTCCAGACATCGGTTTCTATTCTTCAGCACAGTCAGACTCTACATAGACCTAGATGCTGTGAAAGGCTTCTTCAAGGCTCTCTTGGAAGCTCTTCAATGCCTTCTAATAGCTCAGAGCAGCAGTTAGATAAGAGTCCAACAGTCCTAACTCCAACCTTCACTGAAGGTGGCTCTTGAGTCTAACCTTAATCGGTTCACTTGCACTCCAATGACGTATAAAGGAAAGAGCTCACATGCGCACAGCTCCTCTTAGAGCTAAATATTTTTATGAGGGATGTGATGTATGAAGCCCAGCATCTTCTGAAATCAGGCTTTGCCTTTTTTTTTACTATTTCTGAGAAATAATTGACCAGTTTTTATGACGTGTGATTCGCTAATCATCCAGCTCTTAAGACGTCTGTATTTAGAAATTTCCTGAGCTCATCACTAGAATGAGTACTTATGATGAGTGTTGCAGACATGCCCTTTAAAAGTTGGCACTGGTGTGACTCTCGGCTCCCAAGTAAAGGAAGAAGTAAAGCTAATTATTGAACAAGCACGGGATGCAAAGGAGCAAATGTAAAATCACAGTGTGAGCATCAGTCCTCAGGACTAATGATCAGCTGGGACAACCCTGGGTCAGATACTTTTCTCTGCAAGAGCCTATCTGCATTTACTGCCTCACCAAAATGTGAGGGTCAAATTTTCATCAATCTCATTGTAATCTCTATTCTAGTCAAAGCACTCTTCTCGACAACTTGCAACTCAATTCAACATCTCTAAAGGCCTATGTGAATTTTCATGCCTTGTACAATTTACTCCACAGAGTCACACAGCTAGAGGGAAACTCGGGATTGTATTTCAGTGACATTGTTTCACTGACAAGAATACAATAGTTTATCAAGGATGAGGAATTTGACCAAGGTCACTTGGCAAATTAGTGGCAGAAAAAGGGCCCGTGTGCTACCCTGCTCACACCTCCCCAGGACCTAGAATGCTACTGCCACATCCTTTGACTTCCTATGACTTCTATTTCCTGATAATCTATTTTGATCATCTGAAACATTAGCCTTTTTCTTAGTTTCTTACTTTCTTATTGTTATATAAAGCTAATGCTTTCATGACAAGGTGCCAGTTTTTACCCCTGGACACGCAACTCCTGGGTGCCTCACGTTGGAAGGACCTTAGACATTAATACAATGTTCTGTCATTGTGAAGTACTTGCTGACTTCCCATTTTTCACCCTTGTGGTAAACAGAGATTGTCAAATACTCCCAGTGATTTTGGTCTCATTATTGGCGCTGTCCGTGGTGCTGATACTAGTGGCAGTGTTTACAAGAAAGTAACCCCTGAAGACCAGAAGGAGTCTCACCAAAAATGGAGCTTCCAGACACCTTGGTCTTGTATTTCCAGGTTTCCAAAATATTTTTGTTATGTTACCTGAGTAGATCAATACGTTATCGAAAATCATATCACACCTGAAATTGTTGGTGGAAGGGAAAGCAAAGGTTACCGTGTTTTCTAGCATCCATGATATAAATAGTGTTAACACAATGTCAGTTTTTAAGTACCCCCATGATATGAAGTGAACTTTCATAGTCAGTGAGCTGGCACATGTTGCCTTTTTGGTGTCTCAACATTACTCACGTAACTAAAAGTAGGAGATACCCATGGTATAAAGTGTCAAGATGGCTAGGGTAAGACTTGATAAAGTCTATAAAGACAAGACAAATATGTGTACATAGTATATGTGTATGTGTGCACATGTGTGTGTGCATGTGTGCATGCGTGCATGTATATAAAAGTCTTCAAAGGGTAAATGTGATAGGTGTTATGGGAGATGATTATGTTCTTAGTACTATATGGTACTTTGTACTATAAAGTTAATTTTTTCCTCCATGTCTGCAATCAAATGGGCATGGTCACAGAAAGTGGACTGAAGGACATGTGGCCAAGGTAAGATACCCATAACATGTCATAAATTATGATCTTCTCAACTATTATAAATCTTAAAAGTGACATCAGAATCCCAAGAGGTCTATGGAGTCTTGTTTTGTATTCACCTATAAAATTCCACACAATTATAAATATTAATTTTACTTTTAGTTCTTGTTTTCTTATTAAAATTTATGTTGGTCTTGAGGGAATGATAATGGTGAGTATTATTTGTGGGTTAAAAGTATCATATACTAAGTTGACATGGAAAAGTAACACACCTGTGGGATAAAATGGGGGAGGGTGCATCTCAAACAATAAGAGGGTGGAGAGTCCTTTGAGATTCAGAAACAGTTGGTGTCAGACAAATGAGCCTACCTACCCCCTTGCTATACTCTTATGTCAGAATCATTTCTTCCCACCAGACTTGCTTCCAAAGCCATAGCAGAAACCATGACCCCTTTAACCCCTTGTATCTTAGAAATGACCGAACCCCTTTAGTCCTTGTCATGGATTGAGTTATGTTTCACCTCAATTCGCATATTGAATTGAGTCATTGAAGCCTGTATCATCACCTTGATTGTAATGATACCTTCTTGACAAAATAATTCAAATGAGGAAGTATATATTTTATCCCAGTGTTTCAGAAAAGTTTAAGTCACATCCCTAGTACACACCTTTTATTCCAAACAATAAAAAATAGGAGGCAGCCATGTTTGAAAGTGACCTCTAATTGAGACAAACTGATCAGAGAAAGGTTTGACAGAATGAATCAGAGATAGGATACTCCCAACTCTCAGAAGAACAGGACAGGAGAGAGAGAGAGAGAGAGAGAGAGAGAGAGAGAGAGAGAGAGAGAGAGAGAGAAAGCAATTTTTGACTTGGACAGTTATACACAGACAGGTTACAGGTAAAGACAGGACAAGTCAAAGAACAAGCTAGAGATTACCAAGGTTAGTCTGAGGCCAAGCACATCAATTCAGTGAGAAGCTGAGAGAAGCAAGTCAGATAGAATCAGTCAGCTTGGAGAGGAGTTTGAGCCATAACAGCTGACTTGAACCAGCCACCCAAAGACCAGAAAGACCTAGGGAAGGTGAGCTTATTTAGCATTAATCCTCCTCTGAGATCACAATTTCATCTGGCAAATATAAGTTACATTTATATTTGCAAAGTAGGATGAAGCCCAAGGTGTGTACGACCTCCAGAGCCTGTTTATATGTTCAGCAGCCCTACCTCCTCCTCAAGACTCTGCAGTTTTCGAACTAGCACCACAAGCTGTGGGGAACATATCAAATTCAATCCAGAAAAAACGGTCCTAATTTCCAGGAAAAAGTATTTGGTGATGGAGCTTCTCAAGGGTAATTAGCATCAAATAAAGTAGCAAGAGCTGCATCTTCATCCCATAATGTTGTGAACTTGTAAAGAAGGGAGGGAGAGAAGAATGCTATCTATAAGCATGCACTATATAAGGGACATAGGAAGAAACACTGAGAAAGTGACCCCTGCAGACCAGGAAGAGACTCACCAAAAACAGGATCTCCTCACACCTTGGTAGTGTACTTCCAAGTGTCTAAAATATTTTTGTTATGTTACCTGAGCAAACTAATACATTCTCATACTGAAAACTCTCAAAGAGGGGCTGAAGAGATGATTCAGATGTTAAGAATGTATACTGCTTTTGAGGAGGACACAAGTTTTGTTTCGAGCATCCACGATTTAAGATAGTAAAATAACAAACCTTGTTTTTAAATCTTAAAGAGATTCATTACCCCATGGCCAACAAATGCAGTTAACCCAGGTGTTCATCCTATTTAGGTGAATAGATAATGTGTTATATATGGGATATATGTATATTCATATGCATATTTATATACATATTCATATTCATATACATCATATGCATATACATGTGTGTCTCTCTCTGTATGTGTGTGTGTGTGTGTGTGTTTTAGTCAGTGTTCTATTGCTGTGAAGAGATGCCATGACTATGGAAACTCTTTTTTTTTAATTGGGGGTTGCTTACATTCAGAAGTTTAGTCTATGATTGATATGGTGAGAAGCATGGTGGAAGTCAAGCAGACAGAGTGCTGGAGAAGTAGCCTGAGAATTCTACATCCATATCCACAGGCAGCAGGAAGAGAGAAACACAGGACCGTCTTGAGTATCTAAAATCCCAAAACCCACCTCCAGTGCAACCCTTCTTCTAACAAAGTCACACCTACTCCACCAAGACCACACCTCCTAATCCCTGTCAAGTAGCACCATTCTCTAATGACCCAGTATTCAAATATATGAACCTATGAGGACCATTCCTACTCAAACCACCACAATACACAAAACACAATACTGTTCAATCATAAAAAGGTAAAATTCTGTCACTGCATGGCTTTAAGTGAAATACAGAAAGTCAAATACTGTGATCTCACCTATATTTGGAAGGTAAAAGGTTTATCTCAAAGAAGTAGGGAGCAGATAGTAACTACTAAAGCATAGGAGTACTATTGAGGATACAATGAACAGAAGCCAGAAATTAGATATTGGGATGGCATTAAATCAGAGGAATAACCTCTCATATTTATGTATCACAGGAGGATAGTCACGGTTGGCAACAATTCACCTAACATTCCTAAGTAGTCACTAGAGATGATTGGACATGGCTTGGCACTTAGAGAGCCTTGCTGCCATTCCTGATGATCTGAGTTTGATTTCCAGCAACTACAGAGTAGAAGAAAAGAACAGACTCCCACAAGTTATCCTCTGACCTCTATAAATACACCATGACAGGCATGCACCCCCACACAGGAAGAGGTAAATAAATATAAATAATTAAATAAATGTAAAAAATAAAGTTATTTAGTTTAAAAGGAAATGATGTATGTGGGAGGTGCTACCTATACAAGTCACCCTGACTAGATCATGACACATTGCATTATATTATAATAAAATATAATATATTACATGTAATTATATTACATGTCAATTTAAAAATTAAAATAATTTTAAATAGGGATCCGTGGTTCTAAATGAACTCACATTTTTCTCCGTGGTAAAATCAACTCTTGCTAGCATAATAGGAGCTCATGGGGCTACGTGTTGGCATAGAGCCCTACTAGGCTATCAATATGATTGATAGAGCTCTGGTGGGTATATCTCTCAGGCATTATCTCAGCTTCACAATAGCTCCATGCATAACGGATCAGTCTTGTCTCTGCTTTTCAGATCAGGAACTGAGCCTAGAAATATTAGGATGTGCATGCCACAGCACACGGCTGAGTTTCAAACCTCAGTATGATGCCATCAGGAGCATTAGGAACAACTGTTCCTATTAACTCTGATCCCAGTGGGTCTCAAGCATTGGTCAAGAAAGGGATTACCCCCACCGTAAGATTTAAGAGCTGAAGAGAAGGACTCCTCACCCAGTAGTTTCCGGTTGCTGTCCAAAACACTGCTACCCATGACTCAATTCCTTACAGGAAATGATGCATTGAGTTCCAACCAAGAACTTCACAGAATTAACAACTTTACCAGCACAATTCCATCACCAGAGTGCTCATAGGAGAAATAGAAGACCCTGAAAACAAAGGAGACATCACTGACACATGGCAGGTAGGGAAGACAAATGAGAGAAGGAGCTGGTGAGATGGCTCGGCTAAGCATTGCCGGCTCTTCCAGAAGACCCGACTTGGTTTCCCAGATTCTCTATCAGGAGGTTCACAGCTGCCTATAACTCTAGCTTCAAGGGATCTGTCACCCTCTCTGGCCTCCACAGAAACCTGCACATACAGACAGATGCACACACACTCACACACACACACACACACACACACACACACACACACACACACACGCACACACACAGAGAGAGAGAGAGACAGAGACAGAGAGAGACAGAGAGAGAGAGAGACAGAGAGAGAGAGAGAGAGAGAGAATAAATTTAAAAGAAACAGAAAAGCAAGGTAGAAAGCGAAGACCAATAATGCCGTCTTCCCATGTTGGTTTTTTGTCCCCAAAGACCTCATCAGTTCCCACAGGGAGCTCTTCTGGCCACTGTGAATCAATGCTGAATACCTTACTAAGAATAAAATCCACAAAATAAGGACTAGCTCCTCAAAAATGCATTTTGAGTATTTTTCTTCTATTTCCAAACAATGTGTCCACATTGTGGGCTTTATCCATCACGTGCCTCCCTACCATACAGTCCAGGTCCTAGGTCCTCTAGTGTGGTGTGACTGGAATGCCCAATGATGTATTCACTTCCTGAAATCGTATTGCTCATTTTCCTTTGGCTTCCTCAGCCTGCCTGCCTGGTTTTGTTTCTCTTTTTCCTGCAGTCCCTGAGCTTTGTTCGCTCCCACGAATCACTCCCTCATTTCCCACTGCTTGACTTCACTTTCCACAGGAAACCACAGCCTCAGTTTCACTTCCACCTGAAGGCTAATGTCTTCTAGGTGCACATGAGAGCACCTAAGAACCTTTTAGAATGTAGTGTTCATCAGTGAATGTGCCTGTCAGCAGTCTTCCAAGAGGATGTCCCAGTTTGAAAAGTCCATCAAAAACTACCAAGAAAGGTAGAATTCTGCGGGAGGTGAGTACAGTAAGGTCTTTATCCCAAGCTGAACTTCACTAACCAGCAGTTTCTTCTGTGTCCATTGAGGGTTTGTCCACAAACGCCAAAGCTTCATCTTTGTCTAGATGACTGGGGTCAGCACATCCCTTTGCTACTTTGGCTCGAGGCTCCTTACTTTTGAAGAAAATGATTTTTAGCCCTTTCATAGTTCCAAAATTTAAGACAGGAGAAGAAATATGTAAGGGGCTATTTGAAAATGAAACAGTAAAGGCCTTGTTTGAATTTGCAAAGCCACGTGTCTTAGTTTGCTTTTTATGGCTGTGATGAACACCGTGGGAACAACTTGGGGGAAGAGGGTTTATCTTAGCTTACATTTCCTCATCACAATCTATCACTGAGGGAAGTCGTGGTGGAAACCTAGAGTCCGAAACTGAAGCAGAGGCCATGGAAGGACGTTGCTTACTGGCTTGCTGTCCATCACTTGCCCAGCCTGCTTTCTTATACCACCTAAGATCATCTGTCAAGATGTGACACTGCCCTTGGTGTGCTGGTCCCTCCTACAGCAATCATTAATCAAGAAAATGTCCTATAGGCCTTTCTCTAGTGGAGGAATTTTCTCAACTGAAATTCCCTTTTCACAGATGGCTCAGCTTTTATCAAATTGACAAAAAAAAATTAACCAGGTTACTAGGTGCCTATGTTCTGCTACGACTCTGCACCATAGAAGTTGCCATTAGAATTCTGCTCAGCTCAACTTACAAAAATGCTGCTACAGTTGCCCAGCAAGCCAGTGCCCGAGCGCCATCTCTGACTCCCAGATACCCTCTTCTGCCTTCACCTGCTAATTTCTCATTTTGAGAATCTGGGAGAGAATTAGCACAGACTTGGAAGCTGTTCTAGTTTCATTCCCATTTCTATGATAAAATACCCTGACAAAAAGAAACTTGTGGAAGAAGGTGGTTTATTTCAGCTTCCAATTCCAGGTTACAGTCTATTGTGGGGACGTTAAAACAGAAATTTAAAATATCTAATGGCATCACATCTGGTTGAAAGGAGAGGGAAATAAATGTTTGCATGCTCACTTGCTTGCCTATGCTCAACTTAATTTCTCCATCTGCCTAGAGAATGATGTCACCCACAGTGGGCTGGGTCTTCCCATATCAACTAATTCGAGTCAACCCTCCTGTTCAATTGAAAAAGCTAACCGTAACAGTAGTCATTTCAAAAGAACATCATTTCTAGATCCCAGGACCCTGGATTAACTGGAACTCTCTCCAAGAAGCTGGGCATAGTTTGATCAAACAGGTGGCAAGTCCATGTTAGGGTTGGTGGTAGGTGAAATGAAAAGCTAGGTCCTTTCTAGAGCTTACAACTTTGACTCCAGATCTGGGGAACTTAAGCAAAGGCTCTGGCAAGGGGAGATTATATACAGTAGGAGGTGGATAGAAGAGGCATCTAGATCTAGGAGAAAGAGGAACTTCTCCCAGGCGAGGGATGCACAGGATCATGGTGCTAGGACAGAGAACAGTAAACCAATAGAAGAAATGCAAAGGCAAAAGCCCTGGAGGGATCATGGGATGCGCTCTCCCTGAGATTCCCCTGAATGAGGAAGGTGCACATAGTGAGGCTCACCCCCAGGCTCTCCATGCTGCTGCTGCTGCTGGTGAGGGGCCAGGTTCTTACTGGAGGAAAAGGAGGTGAGCAGAGACTTCTCTGGAGAAGAGAGTTTGAGAAGAGCCTGAAGCTTTGCAAAGGCCAAAGCAATTGAAAAAGCAAAAGGTGAGGGTTGAGAAGAAAAGGATGAAGCATTGCAAGCAGGTGACTGGCTCAGGACACTTGAGACCAAGGCTCAGACCAGCACCTCCTGGTGAAATAGCTATATTCAGCCCTATTCTTTCTAGCTCTTCCTCCTCCTCCTCCTCTTCCTCCTCCTCCTCCTCTTCCTCCTCCTCTTCCTCCTCTTCTTCCTCCTCTTCCTCCTTCTCCTCTTCCTTCTTGTCCTTCTCTTTTCCTCTCCCTTGTCTCTCCTTTGTTCTTCCTGTTCTCTTTTCCCCAATATCTCTCTTTTCTTCTTTTCCTCCTTCCCTTTCTACCATCTCCTTTTCCCACACTATAACCCTAGCTTCAAGGGAAGCTAGAGTTTTCATTTGGGGAAAAGCCATTAACTTGCCATTCGTTCCATCTGTTTTCCATAGGATTGACCTTTAAAGTCATCTCTTGTATATGAAAGCGATTGTATTTCCTCAAACACATACAAATGGGCAGAAGGACCTTCTCTCTCACAGGGGACAATCTTTGTGAAACTTGCTGCAAAGGGTTGCTTCACATTGTACCTGATAGTGGTGTGCTCTGCATGTGTGAGTATGTGTGTGTATGTGTGTGTGTGTGTGTGTGTGTGTGTGAGAGAGAGAGAGAGAGAGAGAGAGAGAGAGAGAGAGAGAGAGAGAGAGAGGAGAGAGAGAGAGAGAGAGAGAGAGAGAGAGAGAGAGAGAGGAGAGAGAGAGAGAGAGAGAGAGAGAGAGAGAGAGAGAGAGAGAGAGAGAGAGAGAGAGAGAGAGAGAGAGTCCCTAAGCTAATTTGGATCTTATTGTCAAACTTGCCTTGCCTTTGGGGAAACTTATTTTTCTTTTCCCTTCTCCTTCTTTCTCAACTCTGTTCTTGACAAGAATATCTCTCTTCAGAAAACTTTATGCTTCACCCTGTACTCTGACACAGTGGGTAACCTCGAGGATGGCTCTATGTTCACTTGCTCGTGTGTCACTTCTACTGACACCTATGCAGATAGTCACTTAGCTCCATCAGCCTTTTAGTGGGCTCCTTTACTCGGTTTCTAAGCTTCAGTCTTTAACGAAGTCCTCAAAGAATGGGCCTTAGGGTGCGGAGGGCACATCTAAAGTCAGAAATAAGGTCAAGGCAGGGCATCTTGGAGCTGGCAGCTGACAGAGCAGACTAGGACTCCCTTAGTAACAAAGATGCAGAGAAGCTGGTGAAGGGAAGTGATGCATACTTTGACATATTGCCTTGGCACAGCCTGGAATATGGCAAAGACCCAGATATTTCCAAGTCAGTGTTCTGTTTCGCTCAGAGGGAATCACTGTTTCCTTTGCCAGTGCTGTCATGGTTGTGAGCAAGCATTTACAGCTCCAGCTCCTATGAAAGCTAAAATCTTCTCAAGCCAATGAGAATACTACATACAGGTCTGAGGAGGGCAGACTCAGGCTTGGCTATGACTCCAGCATGGTATCTGGCCTGTCTGTCTACTTGTGTGACAGAACCGCCATTTTCTCAGCTGCACATGAGGAGAATGAAGTCCAGTTCCCAGGCCATCAAAAAGCCTGAGGGTATTTCAGGAATATAGACTCTCCATCAGTGTCATAAGACCCTCTCTTCACAAGCTCTAGTGCAATACAGACACACAGTACTGAGCACACAGTACTGAACACAATTAAGAACACAGTATAGTTTCAGAATGCAAAAACAGAAGTATTAATATAAGCAGCATAATCAACCCACCCTAGCCTTTGTCTCCAAAGCTATGCTAGGGACCAAGATGCAACCATAGGAGTGAATCACAGTGGGGATTAGATCAGAGCAGACTCATAGGGCTGTTGCATTTGCCTCTCTCCCTCCGAATCAAGATGAGATCATCTTCGTAGTGATGTTCGGGGAAAATGAACCCATTGATGTCCTTCCCCTTGCCATGAGCATTATTTTAGCTAATAAAAGTTGATCCTTCTGGTACCCCCAAATTCTCCTGGTTCTGGTGATTGTTCCAGGGTGGTCAAATCTGCCCAGCCCTCAGGTCTCCCGCTTTATGTTGGTGGATATCCAGTTACTAGACTTGAGCAATAACTCTGTAGTCAGTTGATGTTGGCCAATTTGAGGGAAGCCAGCCTCAAGATGGCATCAACACAAATGGGAGAGAGGGAAAATCCCAGAACCTGGATCACCTGCCACACTTTACCATTCTGGAACTCCACGAAATATAGGAGCTTCACTTTAAGGGCTCTGAGTTCTACAGTCTTCATTGTGCATTATAATGGATTTCTATTCTCTGAAACTTAATGCATATTATACTTGATTCTGAGCACACAAGTGCCATCTATAGTTGTGGTTCAAATGTTGCCTTTACTGTGATGAACAACCTGTCCCAGATATGAATTCCTGTCCTATGACTTTCTTGCAGAGCTTTGAGTTTCACCAGATCTAAGTCTGGAAACTTCAACTTCAACTTGCTACTATCAATCATAGGCCTCCCTCATTCTTTCATGCATCCATTCAACCACTCAGGGAATCTTATGAGATCTTCATTATGCACCAGTGAGCACTAGAGATAGGCAGGAAAGAAAATCAGAGCATCATCTGTAAGTCCCACCCCAGGGTCTTCTGTGTTCTCTGTCCAATGTGTTCTATCTGTACCATCCACATTTGTGTTTCCTTGCTATGTAATTCTACCTCTAGTTCTCAAAATTTCAAGAGAACCATGACTTTCATTTGGTCGGAAGACAAGAGAGTGGATTCCAGAGTCACCCCCACCCCCTTTCCGGAAGTTTGTGTGGAGTTTGGAAGACAATGGTGATACACAACACTGCTTCCAGAGCAGGACTGTATAATTAACTCCGGTTAAGCATTTATGTACTTGCTGAGCCCAGTGGTCTAGAAAGAGAATCGGGAACCTCCAGTTCTTGGGTGAGTTTCTTAGTGGCTCTCTATCTTTTACAAAAGAGTACATTCAGCAATCTCTGAAGTGCAAAGGTAATTGCAGCATTCCAACCTTGGATTTCAAGGTTATTGAGGGTAGACATCAAAGACTGGAGGACCAGGCAGAGCCCCAGCAGCTTACCACACATGGAATGGTGATTTTGCAACATGGTCAACATTCAGTCTGTCTAGCCCCTCTGCTTTGCTCTCTAGAACTGTCTCCATTGGTATTTTCATAGCCCACCCAATAGAACTGCTACCTACATTTCTGTTCCATCTCTCTGACCTTGAAGTACTTGGGAGCAAAGGGGTAAAGGGGTAGAGGGCAGCTCTGGCAAATAAGGACATTTCATTTACTTTGTGCACTGTGCATACATTTATGTAACCCTCATGACTATTGTAGTGCTATTTCGTCATCCCCAATGCATGGTTGTGTACACTGAGGTATCAAAGGTTTAAAATACCTCAGCTGTGAGTCTTAGTATGCCATGGGTGACTCTAATTCACAAAGTAGCAATTGCTTTCATTTTGAGGTTTGTGCGTGTGGATACTACTACCTATCCAGCAACAACAATGACAGTAAATAAATACCGTATTCAAGCGAGTAAAAACCATGCCACCTGTAAACTTACTGAAGTAGACTGCAAGCACATGTGCACATGGGCATATTAAAGTGATATGAGAAAGAAAGCAGGCCAAGAACTTTGGAAGCACACCAGACCAATGAGGATTGCAACATTCTTTCCTGGACTCCATAAAATGGATGCACAACGCTGCGATGGTAATGGTCCCACTGACTTGTCATCTGACCACTGGGTACATGTGTCAAGGGACAAGTGGGAAAGAGCTTCTCAATGACCCTGAAACTTCAGTTCAGCATGACCCTCATCGCATGTGCAGCTCACTCCAGCTGCCCTCCATCCAGCTGTCCATCCGTCAGTCAGCCCATCGGTGGGTCTGGACTGGCTCTGCACCTCTCTATCTCTAGGATTCTAAACCTTTGCAGCTCATTCCTGCTGTTCTGCAACTCAGCTCTACTGCCCTCAGCAGCTCTCCAGCTGGGTTGTTACCGTCTCATTTAGCCACCTGCAGGGATTCTCTGTGTATCCATATAAACGTGTGCCTCTGACTCCAGTAAGGCCTCTGGGAAGACAGCCATGTGCTCTTTAACCCCTTTGTAGCTATTTTGGCGGACAGACAGACAGATATTAGTATGTGGAGGTGTAATGTGTAATCTGAGAGTCAAAACTAGTAATTAAGACTAGAATAGAGGAAACTGTGATGACTAATGGTCAACTATCAAGGCAAATTAAGACTAGTTGGCAGCCAAAAAAATAAGGAGGGAGAAAAAGGAGGAAGAGGGAAAGGAGGGGTGGAAAGGAGGGAGAAAGAGGAAGGGAGAGAAAGAGGAAGGGAGGGCAAACAGCGGGTAGAACTCTGCTATAACTATGAACTTATTCTTAATTCTGTCTGACATTGTGGATGGACACGACACGTCTATGGTTCCAATGTAGTGGGCTCAGGACAATCTCATTTTTTAAGATCCAAATGAAGAAAACACTAGACATAAGGGCAACACGGTGGAAGGACAGAAGGGCAAGTTCTCCAAATCTTTCCAAGACAACTATGAATCTCTTCAATTCTGTGACTCCTGAAGTAGTCTACCAGTCTTAGAATTAGTTGTTGTTGTGAACATTTGAGGTACTCTGCTGTCTTCCCCTTATTAGATTTGTGACTTGACACTTTTGGGAAAAGTTGTGCAGGAAATAAAGAGTTGGAATGTCATTGGCCGAGAGAGCTCCATGCTATAGTCACAGAATCAAGAGGCTGGATACTAGCAAGGGCGGAGGGTGAGCCTCGAGAAGCTTAGAGAAGGCATTTAGCAAAGAACCTTCAGAGAAAACTTAGAGAACGGCTTAGTCCTGTAGTTACAGAGTCCTTGGTGTGGAGTTTTTTCTGATTTTTCTCTTGCAGATCGATGGTTCTGATGGATTTGGTCTTACATTTCCTTAGTGAACCAACTACAGAGGTTCTCACGGAGTAGAAACACCTGCTGCTACTAGGGGTCTGTGGCAAGTAAAGAATATTTTGAACTTAATCTAGATGTCCCTGCCATCCTTAAGCAAATCTAGATGGTCCTATATTTGTGTATTTTTTGATGCAAAAGCAAGAGGAATTTTATTTAATCCAGCATGCTGGAGTTGCCCTGCACATGGGGAGAGAACGACCATGTGCAGCCTGTCCAACAGGCCTTTATACAGTCCTCAGGGCAGCTGCCATTAGGCATAAGGTGATTGGCAGAACAGTGTAGCTTTAAACTGATTGGTTTCTAGGGAATGAGGTAGGTAAGACTGACTCACTGGAAGAATGGTTCCAATTCCTTTTTACATCACTCAATTGTCTTTTCTGTAATTTTTGCCCCCACCCCTATAAACATCTCCACAGTAGAGCTGGTGGGACCACATACTGCTGAACCTAGATGTCCATTGCTTGTACTTTATATCATTTGATGGGCATTTCCTCATGGCATTCTTATTATAGAGTTAATAATGTACATTTCCCTGGGACATGAACAATGCATCATTTGGCTCAGTTCTGCTCGGCCAAACTCAAATAGTGTCCTCAGCCTTTAGTTTTCACAAGAAACACACTTGTGCATTTAGTCTTCTGAGAACTACAGCTCACTCAACAACCAGGTAGCCCAGGGAGAGTGGCGTCTCAGTGTCCCAAGTTCTGGAATTGGAACTGAAGACAGATGTAGATGAGTGCAGGACAGCTGTAAAACAGGCAATAGACAACAGTTTCCTCTTCACGTTTTCTCATGAATGTTCTTTTAATAAGTTCAGGAAACAACTCAAGGTAGGAGTATGTTAGGGACAGGCACTATAAAGTTCAGCATGTCTCAGGACACAGTAAAGGGTGAAATATTCCTCCCAAGGTCCTTTTTCTCCAGGGGCCTGGATCTGATTCCAGAACAAAGGTGGTTGCTACTCCCTGATTCACATTCTTCTCTCATACCGCATTCATTCATTTCTTTCTTTCCCCATGTTTCCCTGCTCTCTTGGGTGGATCAAGGAGACAATCAAAGCCACAGTTCTACACATGTACATGGCACAAAGGTTAACAGGGTTCAGAGTCCCAATCCTGAGTACATGGGGCTAAGTTCTCAAGTGTCTTGGTTTCTACCTCCCACAGCTGAGCTTGAGCATGGAATATCATAGAGGTTTGAGAAAGGCTGCCCGTCTCAAAAAGGCCAACGCACCTCTTCAAACCAGAAACTCAGACAGGTACGCATTCCCCATTTTGGGCAGTCCTAGGATGACTATGTCTTTCCCTGCCTTTCCTTTTTGTGGTTTCTCCTGTTGTGTTGTCTTCCTTCTCAGGACACAAGACAGAAATCCACTTAGAGATAGTTGATGTCATGTCAGATGTCACCTCTTGACAATATTCTGCATCGAAGTAGAAATATTGGGTATTCACAGTTTTGTCGTGAAAATCACACCAAGCTCCCAGCTGGCTATGACTGACAGGGAGCCATCCTCTTCCTCCTTTGTTCTTGGGTGTTCTGCACTCCCTGGTGCAGCTCATATTAATATTCTTTAATGAAGGCAGTCACCGAGCAATTCTTCTAGGGTAGTTAAGACAGGTTAATGATTGTCCTGCTGCAATTTGTGAGCATTCTCTGATGAACTCGGAATGGATGGAAATGTAAAGCAATCGATGTTTTCCATTTTCGAGTGCGTTCATTCATCCCATATCTCAATCTTCCAGTTGAGCAGTCAATTTGCTGAAATTCTGCTGCTTCTCTTTGTTCATTTTCTTGTGCTGATGTTCATGTTGTATAATGAAGTAATGAAAAATTGAGAAAGAAAATTAGCATAATGAACCACAAATGAACCAAGAGAGAGGAGCATATGGAGGTAACACACTAAAAGGTAGAAGTTTAGATGAAGTTCAAGAAAACCAGGGATGGTTTGAAGCAAAAATGTGGACATTAAACATCCCAGAAAGAATTAGCTCTTAAGAATGGCTTCACAATGACCCCATACCAGCTATGTGTCATCCCCATATGTCAGTAATGGCCAATAACAAAATCCCCCACTGACATTCAGTATCAAGCACTTGCTCTCACAGTAATGTCTAAAATCAGTGAAGGTGCTCTCAGGTCAGGGTCAGCTCGTTGTATGCTAGCCTTGAACTACCCAGGTACAACCATAGTCCAGTTAGCTTTCTTTTCATCTGCAGACATCTCGTTGGCCAAAGCAAATGCAGGACTGAGTCTAGTGTTAGGGCAGGGACAGGTCACTATGCCTGTAGCGCAGTTGAAGAAGCTCAGACTTGGCAAGGGTAGGGCTGCAGGAAAAGGTGAAGAACTGGGTCATTGCTGCAGTCTAACATGATACCATGTTTGGCCGAAGACCAAGACCAACTGCTACATCAGCATTTACAACAACGACAAGTCTGCCTCTCGTTTCTTAACTCTGGATCAAGCCTGAGAACATGGTCATTGTCTATAGCCATGTGGATACAAACTGAGTGTCTGAAGGCTTTCAACTTCAATAAGCATTATCAGCAGTGTATGTACTGTGAGAGAAGCAACATACATATAGGGATGATATGTCTTGGCCTGTTTGTGTTCCTATAACCACACTGGAGACTGGAGAACTTTTGTAGAACAAAATTTGTTTCCTCTCAATTCCAAAGACTGGGAAGCCCAGTAGGAAGGTACTGGTATCTGGCAAGAGTCTTTGGTTGGCCCAAGGATGACAGATACAAGGATGCTCAGGTCTCACAGATGCAAATGGTAGGCTGAGGACACTGAAGATACTGGAACTACTAGGGATGCTGGAGACAAGGACCTGGAATGAGGTGTGACCTCCAGGCAAAGGTGATCTGAGATGATGATGATTTCTCCTCCTCTTCCTCCTCTCCTTCTTCCTCCTCCTCTCCCTTCCTACTACTGCTCCTCCTTCTCTCTTTCCTTTCTTCATCTTATTCCTTCCTTTATTCTCATTTCTTCTTCATTTATTTTTAATTTTATGTATATTGATGTTCTGCCTAAGTGTATGTTTGTGTAAGGCTGTTGGATTCCCCTGGGTGCTGCAAATTGAACCTGGGTCCTCTGGAAGAGCATACAGTGCTCGTAACCAGTGAGCCATTTCTCCAGCTCACCCTTCAGTTTCTTTTACTTATTTGTTTGTTTGTTTGTTCGTTCATTCACTCACTCACTCATTCTTTCACTCATTCATTTTACAACCCAATATCAGCCCTTCCTCTCCTCCCAGTACCCCCTCACACAAGTTTTCCCCCATTCTACCTTCCCTTTCTCTTTTGAAAAGGGGGAGCCACCCTCTTGGTGTCAACCCCCACTAGCCCCTCCTGCTC
The DNA here is from genome assembly GCA_036184795.1 of Tokudaia tokunoshimensis. Taxonomy (NCBI): domain Eukaryota; kingdom Metazoa; phylum Chordata; class Mammalia; order Rodentia; family Muridae; genus Tokudaia; species Tokudaia tokunoshimensis. The sequence continues at coordinate 54,121,934 of BTHU01000017.1, read as the reverse complement.
CTCATTGCCCAGCCCCCTCTGGTTCTGCCTCAAGTCATTACAGGATGAGGTGCATCCTCTCCCATTGAGGCCAGACAGGGAAGTCCATTTAGGGGCACAGGATCCACAAGCAGGCAAACAACAGGCTCAGGGACAGCCTCTGCTCCAGTTGATGGGGAACCTGCACGAAGACCAAGCTGCTCATCTGCTACATATATGTAGGGAGCCTAGGTCCAGCCTGTGCTGGCTCCTTAGTTGGTGATTTACTCTCTGGGAGCCCCCAAGAGTCCAGCTTAATTGACTCTGTTGGTCTTCTTGTGGAGTCCCTGTCCTCTTCTGGTCTCTCAATACTTCTCCCAACTCTTCTGTAAGACTCCCCAAGTTCCATCTAATGCTTGGGTGTGAGTCTCTGCGTCTATTTCCATTGGCTTCTGGGTGGAGTCTCTCAGAGGAGAGTTATGCTAGGTTCCTGCCTGCAAGTGTAACAAAGTACCATTAATAGTGTCAGGGATTGGTTCTTGCCCATGGGATGGGTCTCAATTTGGGACAGTGGCTTTTTTGGGGGGGGAGGTCGAGACAGGGTTTCTCTGTATATCCCTGGATGTCCTGGAACTCACTCTGTAGGCCTCAAACTCCGAAATCTGCCTGCCTCTGTCTCCCGCGCTGGGATTAAAGGCATGCGCCACCACTGCCCAGCTTGGGGCAGTGATTGATTAGCCATTCCCTTCATCCCTGCTCTGTTTTTGTCCCTGCAATCCTGTACACAGAACACATTTTGGGTCAAAAGTTTTGTGAGTGGATTGCTGTCCTTATCTCTCCACTGGAAGTGGCCATTTCAGGATTCATATTCCCTACTGCTAGGAGGCTCAGCTAGAGTCGCCCCCATAGACCCTCTGGGACCTCTCCCTATCCCAGGTCTCTGGCACATCCTAGAGATTACCCCTCTACTGCTGCCGATCTCCCTTCTCTCTCCCCTGCTCTCCATACATACTACCGTGCCTCCCCATCCCTTCTTCCACCCAGTTACCTCCTTCCATCAACTGCCAATATCTATTTTGTTCCCCCTGCTGTGAAGGATTCAACCATCCTCCCTTGGGCCCTCCTCATTATTTGGCTTCCTTGGGTATGTTGATTACAACATGATTATTCTGTACTTTATAGCTAATGTCCACTTATAAGTGAGTATATACCGTGCATGTCCTTTTGGGTCTGGGTTACCTCACTCAGTATGATATTTTCTAGTTCCATCCATTTATCTACAAAATTCTTGATGTCATTGTTTTCAATGGCTGAGTAGTATCCCATTGTGTAAATGAACCACATTTTCTTTATCCATTCTTCATTTGAGGGGCATCTGGGTTGTCTCTAGTTTTTGGCTATTAAGAATAAAGCTACTGTGAATATAGTTGAGCAAGTGCTCTTCAAGATGGTGGAGCATCTTTCGGGTGTATGCCCAGGAATGGTATATCTGGGTGTTGAGGTAGAACTATTCCCAGTCTTCTGAAAAACTGCTAAATTGATTTCCAGAGTGGTTGCACAAGTTTGCACTCCCACCAGCAGTGGAAGAGTTCTAGGGGAAGACAGTCTAACCACAGCCATATGGCTTTGTCTTTCTTTTATAACTCAGGTTTGTGTCTTAGTGCCCCCAGAGACTCTTTCCATCTACTACACTAAACCATATTTCTCTGGTGACAGATGGAGTCATACTGTGCTCAGCCAATCGGTACTAAGAAAATGAATGACTGATTTCCTACTTAAATAAACAATCTTAAAAATATTTGTAAGACATTGGTAATAAGGACTGGAGAGATGAATCAACAATGAAAGAGAACTTGCTGCTCTTGAAGAGAACTAGCACCTGCTTGGCAACTCACAACAGTCTGTAAACTCAGCTCCAGGGCATTCTGGCTGCTAAAGGCACCAGGCAACTATGCTGCACACACGCATACATGCAAGCAAACACTCACACACATAAAGAGAAAAATAAATTAACATTTTTGAATGGAACTAAAATAAAGTCTCTTTACTTCACTTATTACAAAACCTAGCCCCATGCCATCAACAGGATCAATCCAAATGTGTCTTTACCCCCATCCTTGAGACTGTGATCCAAGCTTACAGCTAGATGACTTCTAGATACGCTTTAAATGCCTGTCGGCGTCTTCCCTTAGCTGCTGGAATCCTTTTCTCTGTTACACACATGGACTTTTTAAAGAAGTCTTAAATTATCTAATATGCTTATAACAAAATATTATTTATCAAAAGAAATGTAATACTGATACATTGATGTAATATTGATACTATTACACATATAAACATGCAACACAAATACACACACCACATACATACACATACAATACACACAATATATACACACACAACACAACACACACAGGCACACCATACATACTATACACACACATGTACACATCACATACACATACAAACATACATCATACAAATGCATATATATATACACCACACATGTACCCAGGCACACCATACACACCACACACACACACACACTAAACAAACAAACAAACAAAGAGGAGTTAAGGCATATATGCCATGGAAGACTAAGGGTAGGGGGACTCCATCTATGCAGTTATAGGAAAGCCATCATCCTTGCTAGTAAACACTTTCTGGTGCAGCCCTTTAGGAGGAACATCCATACTCCATGAGTTATCCCTCACCTATGGGTTGTAAGGAAGCCCAATAAACTCACTGGTTCCCTGGGGTGGGCTTCATAGAACCATACCTTGGTTTGTCATTGGGATCTTGGGAGGAGGGGTAGGTGTTGTTTATGTCTTTCCCTGGGAAGGAATTTTAGAAATGAGGCTGCAGGGAGCAGAGATATTTTTATGAATCAATGTTCTCATGTCTAGAAGAGGGAAGACAGAGATGTGAACACAACAGGGAGTCTTTGTCACACTGGAACACGTGACACAACAAAGCTGGCCATGAGAGAAAACAGCCACCAGGAAAATCCTGGCAAGATCATCAGTAAGGAGGGACAAGAAGGACACCTGGCTTCTCTCCTGAGAGAAGCCACAGTGCTGGAGATCAAATGAGAAAGAGCCTGCTGCCCTCAGAGAGCCCACTCATCCACCCATTTGATCAACACACACTATTATCAACTTGCTTCTGCTACCTGTGGTTCTAGATTCTTGAGTGCAAAACAGCAAACAAAACAGGAAATGATCTTGCTCCCGTCCTGGAGAAGAGGGCTAAGTCAGACCAACTGATAAATAAGGGACATGGCCTGTTTGGGTGTAGCCATTTCTGATGGCTGATTTGGTTTAAGCCATTAATTTGATACAATCCAGAATCACCATGGAAGAGATTTTTTAAAGAGACTATCTAAATAGGGTTAGCCCCTAGGCATGTCCTGTAGTAATTAGAGTGGTTTTGTGGACATCATTCCTTGGGTTTGGTTCCTGGATGTGGAAGAGTAGAGAAATTGACCTGAGTAGGAAGCGTGCAAGTATCCATCTCTCTCTCTGCTCTGGACTGCAGATGTGCTGTGACTAGCTATTAAGTTCCTGCCCCCTTGACTTCTCTGCTGTGATGGGTTGTAACCTGGGGTTGTGGGCCACCGTTGAACCCTTCTCCTCTAAGTTGCTTTTTTAAAAAGTTGGGGTCTTTGCTCACAGCAATACTGATGAAACTATGATGGACTGTTACAGAGGCAATAAAACAGGTAAAGAATGAGTCATTTAAGGACTAAAACCTTAAATAGAGTAGCCTGAAAAAGCCTCTCTGGGGCAAGATGCTCCCAGGCATAGCAGTGGACTGGGTTCATACAGATGGTGAGTTGCAGAGGCGCCTCCTGAGCTCAATACTGCTTCTCATTCAACCGCCACTGCTGCTGTGCCCAATGGACATGCATGGCTGGGAAGTACTTTTCTTTTGTGACAGGCACTTTTATATTTCCACACTGGATTGAATCCTGATAGAGTCTCTCAGATTTGCATATTGATAGCCACTTGACCAGAGCCAATGGACTGACTCTGGAAGTGAAGCCAGTACCCTTGTTCCCAGCCAGCACCTTCCTAAAGCTTCACCAGGGCATGTAGAGCTATAGGCCTCTCAGGTCTTTTTCTTTTGCCTGCATCTGTTTTCCTGGCTGTGATGGGGGTGGGAGAGAGACCAAGATGAGGGCTCTGCTTTCAGAAGCAAGTATAATATGAATGACCTTGGCTAGAGGATGGATGGGCTGGGCAGACCAATTCTCCTTTAGTAGCTCCAGATCCATTTTCCAGGTTTACATTCTCAATTCATAAAGGTTTAAAAAACTATGGGTTTTCGTTTTGCTTTGTTGTACCTGTAATCTTTGCAAGCACCCTCTAGGTGTTGGATGTCAGCGGCTAGCAGCTGGGCCCTCGGATGAAAATGTAGCACCTCTGCGGTCGAGATGGGTATTTGGGGAGAAGGGACATTAAACCGATCAGCCAGTGCAAATCAATCAGGGCCTGCCTTTCAGAGATCTTGGCTGCTGCAGCTCAGTCAGTCCTTTCATGTGTTAGGGTATACACAGAGGATAGGGGAAATAGATGGTAGAAATGGCTAGAGAAAGCTAGACTTCTAGCCTTGGCCAGGCCCTGAGGAAGCAAGACCAAACACTCATTGTCAAAACAGCGATTCCATAGAAACGTGAATTTTTTCAATCTTCTTTGCACGGTCCCAAATCCATAGGCTGTAATTGTACTCGCCCCTTCACTACCCCGACTAGACTCTACTGAGAATGGCCACAGTACAAACCAGATTACAGGAGCTAAAGACTTCGGCTGTTCTCTCCAAAATTATCTCCGACTGATCTGCTCATGGGCCAGCTCTGTCCCTGTACACATCTGTCCTGGCCCTCCCCCTGTCCTGTATATGCAAGCACACTTGCTTTGATACTGGCCTTTTCTGGTGCCATAAAGAGAGGCTGAGCCATCCCCCCTACACAGCTCAGCCTCTTTCAGCTAAATGGGGCTCAGGAGTTCATAAGGCTGCTATGACATCAGTTCAGATTGAAACACCTGCACGAACACAAAAGGGCAAAGGGGAGGTGGGGGCAGGAGAGACACCTCTAACCTACCCACCACCCGAAGACTTCTGCACAATCTCCAACAGCATGTGCACACAGACTGACATGCGTAGTGCTAAATATTTCACCACATAAATGGTTTTGAAGGAGTAGGGAGCAGGCTAGAATAATGATTTATAGAATTTCAGAAACTGTGATTTCTTAAGTATACTTCACAGCAGGGCTATCACAGACACAAAAAAAATGGAGGCTCATCATCGACTCTTTCAGGAAGAAGAAAGGGAGGCTAAGAGTCCTTTATGTTTCCTTTCTGGAGCACTTGGAAGGCTTGTTCAAGTATATACACACACACACACACACACACACACACACACAGCCTCTTGTAACACCTGATGCTGATCCCACACTCTCCACACTTGACCAAAGAGTGACCGGAGGAGACCTCTCAAGACATTTCCAGAACTGGCTTCAGCCCCAGCACCTTCCAAGAGGTGTCTGGCCCAGCTGGCTGCTCCCAGAACTTAGCAAGTTGAACCCCTGGATGGAGAGTTTCCCTGTTTGGGGTCTCTCTCCCTTTCCCGAAGCCCAGAAACAGAAACCCAGCTGCACTGGTCCTGAAAAGCTAGTCTTGGCAAGTGTAAAACAGAATCTCACTGATGGAAAATATGTCGGTGTGCAGCCAGTTAAGATTCCTGTAGCTGGACTGTTTCATGTTCATGGTCAACATGCCAGTCAAAGGCGTTGCAGGGCTGAAGAGCAGTTTTAAAGACCTCAAGAAACAAATCACTAGCTTCCCCACAGATATGCCACAGGAGATTAGTCACTACACTCTCATTGGTCACCCTAGCTGTTTCCAGTACTGAAAGTGGGAATGAGCCAAAATCACGGTAGCCCAGGTAGCCCAAATGATGAGTGGCATACAGTCTTGCAAGTAACCATGGATCTAGATGACCCCAGTATGAAATAATCCCACTCCCACCGTCTTCACCCTTGCAGGGTTAGTAACTCCAGGATCCGATCTTTGTGTGGGTGATAAACTTCCATTGAAAGGGTAAGAGGACAATTGAATGGGGGACAGCCATTGACAACCCCCCCCCCCGTCCTGGGACTAGATTGCACCTTGGTATTAGGGAAAAGCATCTTGCAGGGAGAATGGGGAGCAAGAAAGGAATAGCAGCTGCCCAGGACAGTCAGTGTGAGCGGCTTTCGTGTTTGGGGAACAATTAATTATCTAAAGCTCCCAATTTGAAAGGGGGATGTTTAATCTCCTGTTTCCCCCAGGGTCTTAGCCCTTTGACCCTGCTTCTTGACCTTTGCTCTTCCACCTTGCCTTACTCCCTGGAGGCCTGGATTCTACACAGCAGTTTTATTTAGTAAACATGGCTCAAGTTGGAGAGGTTAAAGACTAGACTCTACAGTGGCACCTTTGGACAAAGGCACACTTTCCCCAGGGCAATGTGTCAGGCTGAGAAGGGGCTGGGCATGGAAGGTCAAACCTCATCAGAGTCTATCCCAATTCCCTCAAGAAAGGTTCTTGGTGCATGATGGGAAGAATGATTATGCCTTAAGTCAGGTGCTGCTATCTTTGTTCCTGTGCTAAGCACTTTATGCAAGAGAGCTGACTAGTGGCATACCTTGCAGTGGGCACAGCTGCAGCAAATGCAATAAAAGTGTCCCCAGAGAAAGGACAGAGTCAGTGTGAGAATCCAGGTCCTGGGCTATCAGGGCCACAGATGTCTCTTAAGCTCTTAGATATTTAAGGGTGAGGGAGAGAGGTAAAAGGAAAGCTCTGTTTAAAATCTCAGTCTTGCTTCTAGTTAGCCTTTTGGCTTCTGGCAAATTACTTAACTTCTCTGCCTCGGTTTCCTCATTGGGAAAGGAGAAAAGCATGTACTGGAGAATTAACGGACTCAGTTGTTGGTCTATATCGCTTTTGTAGAAGACCTGGGTTCATTCCCAGACCCCGCATGGTGGCTGGCACCCATTCTTAACTCCAGTTCCACAGGATTCAGCACCTTCTTCTGACTTCTGTGGGAACAAGGCAGAGATGTGGTGCACATATGTGTAAGCAAAATACTCACTCACATATAAAATAAACAAATCTACAAGGGGAGAAAAAGAAACAGAGAAGGACCCCCTCGTGAGGACTACTGTGAAAATTATGTTAGTCCATGGCAAGGAACTGTTGGGTCACTGGGAGATCATAAGGGCTTCCTAACTTGCTTGTTTTCTATTCCAGCCAGAGGTGTTTTTGTTTGTTTGGTTGGTTGGTTTTGGTTTTGTTTTTTGCTGCAATCCCCAAACACTTTGCCTCCCTAGAGTGCTACTCCAGGACATTCAGCAGCTGTAGGATTTTGGTTGTTGAAACTTGGATAAGGGTCGCTATTGGCATCTGTGGGTAAGGCCCAGCATTGCCAGACCTGGGAGGGTCAGGACATATAGCACAATTCCCCACCACCTTTTATGACAAAGATATACAACCCTTACTGTCTCTCTACTGGAGCCTGCTTACTGCCTGCCTGTTTCCTGGTCTATAAAAATCTAGCTGCTACCAGACCTCAATGCTTGAGGCTCAGAGGGTAGGGTTCATGCAGAGACTATTTTCAGTCTTCCACATTTCCCTCAAGAATCCCCAGGAACAAAGGCAACCCTTTGACACAAATTATGTATCCTGAGACACCAACTACACTATGCATTCATGTTAATCAATGAACAAACGCCAATCGTGTTGGCATGTATTGCTAAACAAAGCCCTGGACCTAATGTCTGTAATTTGAGGCGCTCACAAAAGTGATAAGAATCTCCAGCGTGCTGGACCGTCCTCTGTCTCCTGGTGACACATCCAGTCTTTCAGCTGTCACTCAGCCCTGGCAGATGTGAGGAGAGGGATTCTGTACCGCTGGTCATTCAGGTCCCCTCTGGGGTTAGCCCGCACTGAGCATCCAGCCTCTGACAGAGAGGGGTCCTTTCTGCTTAGGCCCTGGTTACCTTGGTTACAGTGAGAGAGTAACCATTAACGAGGCAGGGGCAAGGGTAGAGAAAAGAAGGCAGGAGGAGAGTTTGCCCTTGAAATTCCTCCATAATTCTCTCGTGAAAATGGGGATTCAGCAAAACTTACTTCTTGGAGGTCCTTTTTGACTGCCTCTATAGTGATTTATTTTGGTCTATAGCTGAAAGCTAAATTATTTCTATAGATGCTGACTTTGTCATAAACAGTACACTCAGCATCAAAACAAATCTTGATGTTATGTAAATTCTGAAATTATTCATAGGAGAAATCCTGAACAGTTACACACAGCACGCTACTCTGCCTGTGCCTTTCTGAGTGATTACCATCGTTCCTGAGAGTTGACCAATTTCAACATGTAGATTCCATCACCAGAGGAGAGAGGAATTCCATCTTCACATTGAAATTGTGTGTGAGGTTATGACAGCCAAGATTCAAATCTTAATTCATTTGTTAACCTCTAAAGTAGTAATAATTATTATTTTGAATACCATTTGTCTTTCTGGCAGGTCATCTTAAAGATCACAAGACTGACCATTTAGTCTTCTGTCTTAATGTATTGTCCTACAGATAGCTATAGCTTCTTCCCTCAAATGCTTGTGAGGTTTGAGCAGATACCACCAACCATTGATGACACAGGATTCGGTCATAGAAGTAGAGCAATCCTGTCTCCAACTGCAACTTTATAAAGGTTATGGCATATACTTTGCCCATATTTAATATGCCATTTTAATAGCCAGTGCTCTTAACATTAAATAAATGCTAAACAGATTTCACAAATAAAGACCAAGCACAACTTGGGTTACTAAACTTTTTTTCTTGGACCACTGTAAAGTCCAATATTATGGGCAGGTATATTCTTATAAAAGATTCTGTCATTTCTCTGAGCAAGAACATTCTCAACAAGCCAATTGTGGGTGCTAATAGCATTCACTTTCTGAAGACATTCAGAGTTAGATAGATGATGATTACAGAGCCTTCATCAAATCATCTCATGGCTCCTTCCTGTGTGTTGGATTACAGCCAGTGGTGTTAGTACAAGCGGTCCCTGAGACACAAAGATCACAGTGTCCCAGGTTCTTTCTACTTAACTCCAGCATTATGAGCCACTGTCCAGCCCACCTGACAGAAAAGAGAACTGGAAGAGAAGTGGATCTAAATCCCACTGGGGCCATTGGAAACCCAAGAGTACGGCCCAAGCTCCCGGTTAGGAAAGGTAGAATTGTCCTGCCAATCATCACCCTGACCTAGAGTTTAGGACATTCTACTGGGTGCTGACGGCCACTGCCTCGTTCAAGGGCTCTCCAGGCTCCACTCTAATCTGAGGTCTATTATTTCAGGACCCAGTTTGTGGACCCAAGTTATTGGTAACTTCCCTGAACATGTCTGTCACCTGAGGCCGGGAAATGTATGCTAAAGGGTGTGATCCAGTATTTTTCCAAGCTCAATAGATATTTGCTGATTGATCCATTGACCAGAGCCTAGGTCTCATGACTCTCAGCATCTTGACCTTTTAATTTCAAAAAGGCTGATCAATCAACTAATATATTTTCTACAGTGCCACAATGCCTACTACACAGTTTAGGAAGTTTCCAGAAACCTAAATATCATCCCTATCTCAATCCCACAAGCATATAAAAAATGAACACATACACACACACATGCATACCCACATACATGGGCATACACACATGCATACACACATATGCACATGCACATACTCCCATGTTCATAAACATGCACACTCACACAAATGCACACTGACACACTTAAAAGGACCTGGTGGCTCAGCCACAAAACAGGACCCTCGTTTCTAGGAGACACCTCATGAGACATATTTTTATGAGCTAACTGGGGGACGTTTTTTTCTGGACAGTCTTTGCCTAAGGTTAAATATTTGTAGAAAAATGACCCAACCAGGACACATGATCAGTGAAGTCGCTCCAGGAACTGCATATGTCTATACATTCCAACCAGAAGCCTGGATACTCCAGCAGAAGCAACTATACCCAAGTTGTACAATAAAAGGCAGCCCGGCTGTTGGGAAGACGGGCAGCAGAAAGCACCTACCTAAGTAATGGAGGTAGGGTAATCAGGGTTCTAGGACACTGGATCTCCCAGCCCCAGACCCACCCCCACCCCGAGAACTCAGAGACTGACCCTAAACTTTTCATACTCCCTAGGGCATGAACTTAGGTAGGGAGAGCATCAGGCCGGTGGAGCACAGTCCCCATTGCTGCCTATAGAGGGACTGTTTCTACTTAGAGCCACTGGGATTCATTTCTTCATGTGACCTTATCAAAGAAGCTGCCTGGGGGTTGGAGCTACTGGTTTTGTTCTCTGCCTTCCTCTGCCCTGCCCTCTGTGGCTCTCTCCCACCCCACAACCCCAAGCCAGAGCAGAGATCTGCTGCTCCTTTCTGAACGTGATGGCTCTAAGAATATTTCATTTTATTCTATCGCCATCAGTCCCAATATTTTACATTTGCCTCTGACAAACTAGGAGCCATGGAATCATCATTTAGGAAACAAAGCTTCACCAGGAGCTCTTAAGGTTTTTTTTTTCTCCCCTTTCTTTCGGTTTTAGCAGGCTAGTAAAAATCAATAATGCTGTGTTCCCATCTGTAGACCACCTGACATCTCATAAATGGGCAATGGTGCCTGGGCTGGCTGCGGAGGGAGGCTCCTGTGAGAGACAGGGCCAATCTGGCCAAGCGCTAAGCCCTGCATTCTTTTTCTGCTAATTTAAAAACCTCACTCACCCCTGGGACAGTGCTGAGGGCTCCTTTTGGGGAAAGTTGGGTCTTCCTAGACAGAGTTTAGCATGGCCAAATTGAGGCAGGAAAATGGCAGGGGTGTGCGAGGGAAATGTTATCCGAGTTCAGAAATGATCAAACCCTTTGTCCCTCAAAGGATTCATTAACTGGTACAAGGCTGGAACAGCGATTTGGAGGGCATTATTCCAGGGCCATTAGGCATGAGCGCCAAGATTTCAGAAGCTGTCACTTGGTCCAGGCTCACGCCAGAGGATTTGGGTCTCAGATCTCAAATGTCTGAGGCTCACAGTTGAAGGAAAGGCAAAACCATCCTGGGGCACCAACATGCTCCTGCCCTCATGGGACTCCCTAGCTGCCCAGAGACATCAAAACAGGCCTGGCTGGGACAGCTCTGGACACAGAGTGACCTTGCAGCAACACAGGCACAGGAAGCAAGTGGGACTCTCAAACAACGGAGCCAAAGTTCAGGAGCTACAGGGGCCACAAGACACAAGAAAGGCCGCCTCTGAGAGCTAGAGCCAAACCCAGGCAGGAGGGGGCGGGGGCTCTGAAACCGCCACTCCCTTCACCCCGCCCAGAGACCTTTTCAAAGCCACCGACGGAACCATATTGTCATTCCCAGGCCAAGTTTAACTTCTAAAGAAATCTTTTCAAGATGTTCAAAGCAGGCGAGTGTAGTTTGGCTCTAAGCGCTACCATCTGCTGCTGCGCGCAGACCAGTAATCCCGACTGGGACAGAGGCCCTGCAGCAAGTCGCCTGCTGTGCCCACTGGAGAATGCACACAGGCAGCAAGAGACAAAGGGCCATCCATGCTCCTGGGCAGTGACCAGGGGATTGTCAGGACGGGAGGGGGTGGAGGGTGGCGGAGGGGGTGGGCTGGACAGAGTGCAGAGCCGCTGCGAAGGCAGTCAGCTGTGCGGACACAGGGGCTTGTCTGAGCCAGGGCTCACTAGAGGTCCTCATAGCCTAGGACCTCATCTAGTGGTCACAGGGAGCAGCCATGACCTCTCACTCTGCCAGAGAGGCCTGGAGTTCCTTGATCCTGAGAATGCCTGGTACTGATAACCGGAGCATGTCTGAATGTAAACCTACTGTTCTCTTTTACTTTGTGCTTTTTTTTTCCTTGCTCTAGAAAATGTCGCCACAAGTTAGCAAGCAACTCATTTAATACTCTTTGTTGATCACAACAGACCAGCAGAATCCCCTTATATGGCCAGTGTTGTGCCAGTTCCAAATAGACCAGGAACCCAACCATGGTGCATGATGGGAACTCAAAATCCCAGAAAGGAAAAAGAGCAGGTGTCCAAATATGTGAGGAGAGGTGGGAGCTCAGGGTGACTCAGCCGTTCAGAGGGACGGGAGGTCTACTACCATTTCTCCCTGAGTTGGCAGGTTCTCCCTTTGTTCCATGTCTGTACCTACACTTCAACAGGAATCTTGACCAATGTCCCTCTAAACGCATTATCTGCCTGGCTTCCTAACATCCCTGTCATGTGTACTTCCTCCCTCAGACTGAGTCTGCCCTCCTATGGGAAGCACCACGGCTTCATCTGCACCTCTTATCCTATGCTCACTCTTCAACCTTATTTTCCCTACACATTGGACAGTACACTTTGTCTTTAGCAAGAGTCCTTATCACACGACACTTGTCTATGTAAGTCACCAAGACAACAGGTCTCTATTCATCTGCCTCTATATGGTGATGTTCATTTGAGCATAGTTGGTGGCTCGGGGGTTAAGAGTGTATAATAATGTTCTAGCGCAGGACTTGATTTGGTTCCCAGCATCTAGACTGGATGGTTCACAACCATCAGTAACTCCAGCCTCAGGGATTCCGATGTCAGCTCCAGGGCATCTGGCATTACTCTCTGGCCTCTGCAGGTCCCTGTACCCTGCACACATACCCCCACAGAGATGCATACCCATAATTGAAAAATTTAAAGAATCTTTGAATGGAACTATTCCCCCTCTTTATTGAACTACTTCATTGTGATATGTCTTGCATGACATTATATTGATTATTGTGTATAGAGGCAGGATATGTAATCTTTGGATGCATTATTAAGATAGGGAAAAATACCATTACAAAATGTTTGTCATGGGAAGAGACTAGGGCTGATAAGGCTGAAAACTCCCTGAGGAATTGGAGGGTTTTTTTTTTTCATTATGGAAAAATTATTGCAAGTCTCCAGCCATGTATTACCTTTTCTTTTCAACGTCTTGTTCTGCAGCTTCCTTCACCCTTTTTGCTTGGATGCCAAAGAGCCAGGCATTGGCATGGGTCATGCAGAGACTGGCAAAAGCCTTAAAGTTCTTCTCTTCTTCTGTCATGACTCTGGCCTTTTCCTTTTTGTACACATTCCGGATGGGCATCACAGGTCCCGTTAGCTGGGTGGTCAATTTAAGTTCTTCAGCAGAACTGTCTCCCTTCTTTGGAGCAGAAGGCTTCCTGGGGAAAAGCATGAGCTTGGAATCAGTACTCCTTCAGGCGCTGCAGGGATTCAGCAGATTTGTTTCGCCTCCTTGGGTCCACAGAGATGCTGATGGTGTGAGCCATTTTCTTGTGGATACCAGCCACCCTGAGTTCCTCCGGGCAGAAGCTCCTGCCAGCCCGGACCTTTGTGTGGTATCTAACTGTAGGGCACCTCACGATGGGCCTGATGGGGCCAGACATGGTACGAGGAGCAATGCGCCAAGCTTTCGCCTACCAGGCCTTGTGTGCCGGCTGATTGAACCAAGTGTCCACTCGCTGCTGCCAGTCCTTATAGAAGTGGGGCTTCAGGATCATGCCATTCTGGCTGGGCACCATGACTGCCTCCTATACAGGAGAAAGGTCAAGTAGAAAGGACCAGGCACCGCAAAGCACCCTGGGGTTGTAGGGCGGAATTGGAGCTTTTGACTGGCCTCTGGGTGAGCTGGATCATGGTAGCTATGACATCGTTTTCATTGGGTTTCTCCTCCGTGGAATAAAGAAGTTGAATGAAATAACCCAGAGACTGTTCTGCTTCTGTTACCCTGAGGTCTAATTTATAGGAATGTTATCTGCTTTAGATTGCCTGGGCTTCCATCAAGGTGCCTCGTCTGTTATAGAAACCCACGGGAGGTGGGCAGGTAGTGAGGGGATGCTCCCTTGAATTAGATACTATTCTCAAATCACAGCCACACCACAAAGCCGTCACTACCACCCACCTGTCCCTGTGACTGATGCCTCTCGAACTATGGTGTCAGTCCCATCTGGGTTCTCAGGTGCTTTCTGACTTTGTCTAATTTGCTGTGTCATGTATCCAGGATGCCTTTGAATATCACCCCATTTCTGTCTCTGTCCCTCCAGATATCTCTCTCTCATCCTGCTCCAGACATGTACTTTCTGGGGGGCGGGGTATTACATAGCCCATTGCCCTTAATCTCCCCTCAGTCTTGGGGGTGTGTTTTATGCTCCTTGGGTCATTAAATTATAGTTTGCCGGTTGTATTCATGGAGAATGGAATGAGGTTCAGACACACGCAACTACCTGTGAATGAATGGACTTTGTTAAGGTTCTAGGTGTAACAAAGTATCTCAAATAGGCAGGTCCAAAGAGATTGGTAGTTGCCATGGGGTAGGGGTAGAGTGGGGGCAAGATGAGAAAGTCTGTTAATGCCTGCAGGTTTGGGAGGGGATAGAAATATTATGGAACTAAAGAGCAACAAAGATATGCAGCCTTGTGGATCTATCAAAGCTCATTGAATTATTCACATTAGAATGATAGGATTTTTGCAATGATGAATTTTATCTAATTAAAACGAATCACAGCTGGGCATACAGCTCCGCCATATTTGGCTCACTCACATGTGCAAGGATCTGGGTTCAGTTCTCAGCACTGTCAAAAGAAAGCAGGGAGAACAAAACGCAAAGGGAAACAGCAGCAGCTCCGAGTTTCCCATATCCCTTTGCTCCACCTCTGCTCACTCTTAAGTTCCGTTATCTGCTAATGGCACCTCCCCTCTCTTGGGTCTTGGTGGCCGCACGGCCGGGTCTCAGGTCAGGTCTTCCTGTCCTCATTCTCTCCCAAGCTGCCTTTCGGCAGCCGTGCACATCTGCCAGCGCCTCTGTGGCCTCTGCCTCGATTGCACACCTGTGGCCGGGCAAGCACCTCTTCTCAGTCTTGGATTCCAGTGCATCATCGCTCCACTAACAACTCAAAGTGCTTCGTCACTGCCTCACAGAATTCCCTTCCACACTGACCCACCAATGTCTTCTCCCAGCCCATCCCTTCTTTTGACCCAGTTTTGCCCAACAAGATAGAAAGGGTTGAAGCCTGGCAGTGGTGATGAATGCCTTTAATCCTAGCATTTGGGAGGCAGAGGCAGGCAGATCTCTGAGCTCGAGGCTAGCCTGGTCTACAGAGTGAGTTCCAGGACAGCCAGGGTTATACAGAGAAACCCTGTCTCAAAAAACCAAAAAAAAAAAAAAGAGAGAGAGAGAGGGTTGGTAAAATAACAGTGTCGAGGTGCAGAGGTCTGACTTATTTCACTTTAAATTGTATGTAACTAGAAAGTTTAGGTGGAGTTGATGTGCACGTTTGATACAAAGAAAGTGAAATTATTTTTAATTTATTTTTCTCCCATACAATACATCCTCACCAGTTTTCCTTCCTCCACTCCTCCCAGTTCCAACCCAATCTCTCTTCTTCTCACAGATCTAGTCTTCCTCCATTTCCCTTCAAAGAAGAGCAGGTCTCCCAAGGATATCAACCGAACATGGCATAACAAGTTACAATAAGACTAGGCCACAAACTGTGATATCGAGCCTGGACAAGGCAACCCAGTAGGAGGTAAAGGGTCCCAAGAGCAGGAAATTCTTTAAGGACTAAGAAAACATTATCTTCCTGTTACAACAGAGACTCAGCCCAGAGAAAGTTGGGAGGCTTGTGAAGGATCCCACAGGGATGTAGCTCAGTTAGTAGCATGCACAAACCCTAGGCTCAAGTGAACCTGCCGTGATAGCACATGGCTGTAATGGTGGCACTTGAGAGGCAGATAGAAGAGGATGGGGAATCCTTGGCTATACAGTCTGAGGAGAGCCCGAGATGCAGGAGATTTTGCCTCAAAAACACTCAAGCAAACAAAGTCACTGACCACAGATTGATTCCCCAACGAGAAAGTCAAGAGAAGGCGCCTGAGCGGTTCAGCACTGTTGTGCCAGTGCTCTCGGGTCCGGGACAGAAAGGCCATGTGCAGCAGCTCTCCCTGGGAGCCACTCTCTGCTTTGGACATTGGTGGTGGTGAAAGAAATGGCCCAAGGAAGAAACTTCAGAGTAGACAAAATGCTAAGGATAGCACAGGTCTGAAGTCGATAGTTACAGGTGACTATAGTTACAGGTGACTGTTTCCTACATGAGGTGTGTTACTCACTGTTCTTAAATGTCACCCAGTTGAGTCACAACCATCCTCAGAGAGAGAGAGAGAGAGAGAGAGAGAGAGAGAGAGGAGAGAGAGGAGGCTTCACAAAGATGAGGCTATCTTTCTCCAGGTTCCCTAAACCATCTGACTGAGCTCCCCAGATTTTCACTGTGCTCTTACCTTGGGAACATAGAGAAAGCCAGTCCTGCTCTCCCATCCCCCATCCCTGCTATCATTTGATAAGGGAAAAACAAACGTAATCAGGAGGTCCCTGAGGAACTGGGAAAGTTGAAGACCACTTCTGTATCAATGAAGGAATAGTCCGGTACAGCCGTTGTCCATCTGAGGGTCAAGATCCCTTTTGGAGGTCAAATGATTCTTTCACAGGGACCACATCAGATATCCTGTGTATTAGATATTTACATTAAGATCCATAACAGTAGCAAACTTACACTTATAAAGTAACAAGAAAAATAATTTTTATGGTTGGGGATCAGCACGACATGAAGAACTTTATTAAAGGGTCACAGAATTAGGAAGGTTGAGAACCTCTGTTCTAGAAAGACCTGGAGTTCCATCATGGAATCTACATGGGCAAACAACGCATGCCAAAGCAGAGTAAGGTTTTTGGTGGTGTGCCATAGGACTCTGCCCTCAGGCCCCGCTAATCCTAGATTTTTCATCAGTGGCAGGAATGGACAGAAGAGAAAGTGGATACAAACCAAACCAAAACAAAACAACCCCCCCCAAAAAAAACAAAACAAAAAAGCTCAAACAACATGATTTAAAGATAGACAAGACTTCACTAGACTTCTTTCAATACAGAGGTGGTGGGGGGGGGTGGGGAGGGAGGGGATGGGGGGGTTGGGTGATTCCTTTGAAAGAAGCCTTGTTAGAGGCCCCAAGCCCTTACAGAGTCTTGTGGGCCTTTTCGGGGAGGGAGGAACCGGGAAAGGGGAAATCATTCGGAATGTAAATAAAAAAAATATAGAAAAAAATATGCAGAGGTGGCTTTCAATGGGGTAGAGTGGGTATTCTGCATCCAGATGGGGTTTCGGGAACCTCGGGATTGCCAACAAGTTTCCAGAATTGTTTAAAACAATTCTGCAGCTTGCCTGTGTAAAACCTGGTTTGCAAAGTGTATACAATGGTGCACCCTTGGGGGCCACCAGCTTGTGTCTGGGACCCTCAGATGTGGGCGCTTCACTTTGTAGTCTCCAAAGAAGAACTGAGGCTCTTAAATACTCAGTGTCCCTTTGCAGCTCCATTTCCTCAGAATTAAGACATTAAACTCAGCCCAGCATAAGGTCCTGGATCCTGGGAAAAAGGCACAGCCACCATGGCTGGCCAGACACTGACTAGAGAGAGCATGGCACCTGGTACTCTACCTACTGTGACAACACGGGAGGCTTCCACATAGCACTCATCTCTTCCTCAGGGCTGGTCAGGCTGAAAGCAACTTGTTTCCATGACACAATTCCTGGACCATTTCATATGCTCCAAATTGCAGGTGACAAAGCACCCTCACAGAATCAAAGGGAGGAATTGCTGGTTCCAGTACAGATTTCTGAGCCTCTGAAAGGTGCTTCCTACAGGCTGCTATGGATTTGTACATACTCCAGTTTGAGACCATTCTCCCGTGACAGCCCTGCTGCAGAGGTTAAAGGCCAGGGAGGGATCAATTGTATTGACTTCGGGAGCTGAGGGAGTCCAGAGGCCCCAGGCCAGCTCACAGGGTCCAATGCAGCTCATTGAATGTTCTCAAGGAGTCCAGAGGTCCCAGGTCAGCACAAAGGATCAGTGCAACACCCAGAATGCACCGTCTCTTCCCTCTTGTCCATTCTCCATCAACTGACTTGCAGTGAAGGGACTCAATAAAATCCATGTTCTTAAGGGGTTAATGTTTCAGTGACAATGCCTTAAATTCTAATAGCTCTTACTTAATAAATGTGATCATATCACAGCTTGGTTATGGTTTTATGCCCATTTTACAGATGAAAAGGAAAAAACAGACCATTGGAGGTAGTGATTTCAGTCCTGGCAGTCTGTAGAGACTTGCTGTATCCCAGAACAGTCTTTCTCAAATCTGCCCCCCACACACACACCCAGAGAATACTAGCAATGCCCAGAGCATACGTTCTCAACTTGTGGTCATGAACCCTTTAGAATCTGAAAAATCTTTGCACGGGGTCACCTAAGACCATCATAAAACACAGACATTTACCTTATGATTCATAACTGTAACAGAATTACAGTTATGGTGTAGCATTGAAACTAATTTTATGGTAGGGGAGGGTCACCACAACATGATGTTCCCAGCATTAGGAAGGTTGAGAACCACTCACTGGCCTAGAGACATTTTTGGTTGGTATAGCTGAGGGAGTAAGTGACATCCAGTTATAGAAGCTGGGGAATGCAAGTGAACATCATATACACTTCATAACAAAGGATTGTCTAACCAACCGACCAACAATACCGTGGCTGTAGACAGAAGTAGTGCAGAGACATACTGGAGGGACTGCCAGAGGCAGGTATGTGATAGGCTAGCCCGAATATTTCTAACACACTGAAGTAAATAAATAGATTGACATAGCAAGCAGTAAGTACCCATCTTTTCAGCACTCAAAAAAATTAAGTATAACTTTTATTAATGGAAAGAAGAAAACAACAAACAAACATCAAGATATCCTTGAAAGTTATTTGTGTTTTTGTTGTTGTTTGTTTTGGTTGGGTTTTGGATTTTTGTTTTGGTTTATTTTTGGTTATGTTGTTTTGTTCTTGTTGTTATGTTTGGATTCTACAAAAGCGAATCTCCTGTGATCAAAAGGGACAACTGAAATACTTCTCTTCAAGCCAGGGCTGGTGTCTGAGTACCTCATAAGCTAGCCACAGTAGTTCACCTGCAGCAACCATACAAGTCCCAACCTCACTGAGTACGCTATGCAGAAAGTCTCCCAATGACCTTTCCCAACCATCCTGCTAAAGGGCCTCCCAGAAGCTGCGGCTGGAAGAAGACCCCTTCTTAGAAGGGTGGTCTGAGGCAGGATGCAGGACATCAGAGGTGTCTTCCGGTTACAGATGATGGAGTTGGACATGTCCACTGGCTCTATGGTTACTTCTGTTTGATGGTATGCTTTCAGAAGGCTTACTTCTGGGCAGACATCTTGAGTCCTGATATGTGTTGTAAAGTTGACATAACACCCAAAACCTAGGGGCAGGGTGGGAATGGCATCTGGGAAGGTGGAAGAGCCCATTCCCTGGAATTTCCCCTCCCCTGGTGCCTTGGTGAAGTCAGGGGGAAAGTAAGAGGGGGAGGAGTGGGGAGTCCAACAGAGCACACTTCTCAGGGACCAATGGTCTCTTCCTATGTCCCCTCCAAGGCTGGGACTTAACTTCTCACCAGGCCTCTCGTCATTGTCATCTTATGTGGGCTCTCAGTGAGAACAAAAGTGCTACCTTCTGAAATGTGTTCACCTGTCTGTCACCTAGAGTGAGACTTGCTAGTGCTCCTGAAGAACAATTCAAGAGAGAATCAGTCCTGGGTTTGCAAAGAAGCAGACATAAACTAGTCCAAAGGCCAAAATGTTGAGACTCAGAGATACCAACTATCTGTGTGATCAGGGCTAGTACTTACCGGACTAGCACAGTAAGACGGCCCCAGCCATCTGCAAGGTCAGGAAAGCCAATGATCCGGAACTCCAGACTGTGAAAGCTGGAAGTTGCTTCCCTGATGAAATTTCTTCCTTTTGTAACACGGTCAGCCAGGGTCCATTCAGAGCGGCTGAACCACTGGGGGTGTTGGAGAATAAAGAGCCCATAATCTAGTTTGACCTCACACTGCTAGGGAGCTGGTCTGTCTTGTTTCTTCTTCAGGGAGAGCAGTGGGGAGGTCCAGTCAGGATCTACCACCCCTGTGAAGCAGCTGCCGCTTCTAGGCAGCACGGGAGACACAGGCGAATCTGCCGGTCTCTGTAGGGTAGCACAGTGAACTATCGTCTCTGCCATCTTTTCTGCCCTGTACAAATCTCACTCAACCACACCTGAAAGGAAGTTTTATACATTTTTGTTTTTTAGTTTGTCTGTTTCTATATCTCGACATTTGTTCCTGTATCTCAACCTCCTTCCTGTGTGTGCTTGCATATGTATATGTGTATGTGTATTTCTCTGAATTGAACATACCTCTGCTATTCTCCACTGACTTTTAAGAATCTCTTTAAATTCTGATAGAAAAAAAAATCAACATGGCAGGAAACCTACTATTTAAGGTGTGTGTGTGTGTGTGTGTGTGTGTGTGTATCTGTGTGTGCCGGTGTATGTATGTATGTGTGTTTCTGTGTGTGTGTGTGTGCCTGTGTGTATATGTGTGTGTGTCTGTGTGTGTGTGCCTATGTGCGTATTTGTGTCTGTGCGTGTGTCTGTGTGTGTGCCTGTGTGTGTATTTGTGTCTATGTGTGTCTGTATTTGTGTCTGTCTCTCTGTGTATTATATATGTGTATTTGCATCTGTGTGTGTGTGTGTGTGTATGTGTGTGTTCAAGATACATGTCTCCAGATATGCTCTGTTTCCACGCATGCTTCATGTTGAAGAGGGAAGAGGGGAGGAAAGAGTCAACAATAGTAAACAGAATACAGAGCTGCAAACAGCCCTGGGAAACCAGCATCCTTCCCCCACAAACCAGCTGCAATTTCAATCAATTCAATCAATGGGCAATGTTTGCTGGTCATAAAAATAGCCCAGAGGTTGCTGGTCAGTGGCTCTAAGATGGATGACCAGTGGCCCTGGAGGTCCCAAAGGTCAAAGATGACTATCACCTTAAAATGTAATCTGCACTGGCCCCTGGCCCACGGCCTGGTGGGTGGGACGGACACCGATGACCATCTGCTGCCACCTCTAAACCAGGTATCTTTCAGCTCAAAGCTGTTAGACCTCAAGAGTCTCCTGCTTTAGCTATCTATACCCCTCACCCCTGGCTTGGTGCCACTGCCCACGGAGCACACTTTCTCTACCCACAGCTATCAACATGACATCCCACAGGGACTGCAAAGAAGCTAGAGGCCGTTTCTCTCATGACCCCTCTGCCTCTATTCACTAACAAATCTTCCCTTCATCTGCTTGAAGGGGCTGCTACTGGTCTAGGTATTCCAGTGCCGCCAGCCTGCACTGGTAGTGAGAAGCTATGACGGCAGCCAGTCCTTTGTTCTCCCATTACGTGACAAACGAATTTCTTCAGTCTCCATCTCTCCATCCCTAATGGCTGTGGGCTCTCCCCATTCATTTGGTCCATCCCTCCACACCCATTGTTTGAATTCCCTCCAGTTTCTTCACTTCAGACAAGCAATCTTGTGCTTCTCTGTTCGAGGTAATCCAAGGACCTCAGCACGCTGGGCTTCAGCAAGCTTTTATTTCCCCATTCCTTGTTTGATGAATATCATGTTTGTCATCCTTGTTACAGGCATTTGGTTCCATGAACATGCCCCTCCAGCAGACTGCACTAGAAGATAAGGCACCTGAGAGCCATGCAGAAAGGGCCTGAGTCACACACAGCTGCGCCAGACTGCACATTAGAGCACCGTCTGTGGGTGCTGCTACCGTGGCTGAAGGCTGGCACTGGTACAGCGTTGCTGAAGAGGTCTGCCTCCTGGAAATCCACTTCCTCTCACAAATCATTGCAGTTTGGCTATTTAATGATCGGCGTGTCACGCGAAGATGCAGTATTTCCCAAAAGTCAGGAAGCAAATAAATTATTACAGTTTAAAAATGAATCTATTTATTGATCTTCTTTTACACTATTAATGCTAATTGTTTTTCATGGTGCATGCATTTGTGATTCATCAAAATGAATTCTTAACGAATTTCCAAACACAAAAATTATAGCAGGATAGCGGTAGAGCCAAATCATCTGTCCATTTTTCAAAGACTTTGCTCTGAAAGGCCCAGTAATGTAATATGAATCACACATACCTGTCTCTAAGATTTGAGAAATTGCTGTGAACATCAATGGATGAGAAGGTGGCCATTGCAACCACATAGTTTGAGTGCCTACTATATGTTAGGCCTTGACTGGGGTTGTTCACAAATGCTGTTTCATTGCCTGCTTCCCAAGATCACCCACGGACCGTGATGACATTCTCACTTTAGTAACAAATGAAGACAAAGAAAGTCAAACAGCTATCAGATGGAAGAGCCAGGAAACAGGCCAGTTCTACTTGGCTGTACATACTTAACTCCTTCCACCTGGTAATAGTATATATGGGGATGACATCAGTTAGCTGAAGCAGGCTGTCCATTTGTCCCTCTCAGAGTTGACCTTGGATCCTCCTGTCAGACAGATCTAGATCCATAGCAGGTCATGGATAAATCTCACATTTTGCTTGGTTTGTTCATTTGTACCAACTGAATTGGACAGAAGTCCCCTATGCTCTCTTGCCTTTAGTGGTGGGGACATTTTTTTTGTCCTTTCTACTTTATCCTTAGTGACATTTTAACTAGACACATGGTTTCAGCCATTTTCCAGCATTCCTTGAGCTGGCTACAACCATGTGACTAACAGGTTGTGAGCTAACTTGATACAAGCCAAAGAGAGGCTTTGCAATCTCTTTCCCATGCATCTTCCTGCTGTATGGAATTCAGACATGATGGTAGAGCAGAAGTAGCCACATCAGACCATTAAAAATATATGATGAGGACAGAGTCACAAGACTTTAAAAATTAAAAATCTTGAGGTGGTGGTACCAAATCGTAATTCCAACGCTTGAGAGACACAGGTAGGAACAACAGGGCCTCAAGGTCATCCTCGGTTACACAGAAACCTGAGGCTATGTCTTAATTCCAATCTACCCACCCAACAGAAGATAGAAGACTGAAAGAATAGGACCATTGAGGTGGTTCAAGTGCGCAAAACTTTCTTCCACTAAGTCTCATAACCTGTTTTCAGTTATGAGACTCAGTCCCTGAGTCCAATATGGAGACAACCAACTTCTGAAAGTTATCGTCTGACCTTTCATAAATGATGTAGTACAGAGAGAGAGAGGGAGAGAGGGAGAGAAAGAGAAAGAGAGAGAGGAGAAAGGAAAGAAAGAAAGAAAGAAAGAAAGAAAGAAAGAAAGAAAGAAAGAAAGAAAGAAAGAGGGGGGAGGGAGGGAGGAAGGAAAGAAGGAAGGAAGGAAGGAAGGAAGGAGAGAAAGAAAAGGAAAGAAAGAAAGAAAGAAAGAAAGAAGGAAGGAAGGAAAGAAAGAGAGAAAGAAAGAGAGAGAGAGAAGGAAAGAAAGAAAGAAAGAAAGAAAGAAAGAAAGAAAGAAAGAAAGAAAGAAAGAAAGAAAGAAAGAAAGGAAGAAGAGAGATTGAGTGGAAAATAAATACCCTTGATGCTAATGCTCAGGATGGTGGTGGGAGCATTAGGGTCTTAAACTGCATGTGAATGAGAATTAAACCCATACCTTGTATTTAAGCCATAGATTTTCATTTAAAGCAGTGTCCTGGATGGGTTTTGTCAACAAAAGACAAGCTAGAGTTACCTGGGAAGAGAATCCTCAGTTGGGAAAATGCTTCCATCATATTCTCCTGAAGGCAAATTTGTAGGGCATTTTCTTGATGAACGATTGATGTGGGAAGACCCGACTCATTATGAGTAGTACCACTCCTGGATAGGTTGTATAAAAAAACCCAACCAATCAAACCAACCCAACCCCCCCCCCAACAAAAACAGGCTGAGCAAGTCATGGGGAAGCAAACAAACAAATCAGTGGTGTTCTTCTGCAGTCTCTGCTTCAGTTCCTGCCTCCAGGTTCCTGTCCTGAGTTCCAGGCCTGACTTTCCTCAACAATGCCCTGTAGTATGGACATGTAAGGCAAATAGATTCTCTCTCAGGTTGCTTTTGGTCATGGTGTCATTATCACCGAAGTGGAACGTAAACTAAGACAAGCAGCAAGCCCAAGACAATATGAGGCTCAACATGAACTCCCAGTGAATTCGCCGACTGAATCTCTGATATCTAACACGGAACATGGAATTGTGTCTGTGTGTATTTGTACAGGTGTATGCATGTACATACATGTACAGGTGCAGTGCAGAGGGCAGAGGTCAATATCTACATTTTCCTTAATTGCTCTTCACTTTGTATTTTTGAGGTAGGGTCTCTCTCTGAACCTGAAACTCATTGATTTTGTTTACTGACTAGCCAATATGCTCCAGAGACTAGCGTGCCTCTGCCCTCCCAGTCATAGACATTCATGGCATGTTTGATTTTCATGCTGATCCTGGAGGACAGGAAGTCATGCTGGAGAAGCAAGCACTTTACCAGTTGATCCATCTCTTGAGTCCCAGAAAAGGGACTTTTGTAGATGTATGCACCTTAGCAGTCTTGGGATTAGCTTGAGTTGCCTTAGTGGGTGCTCTGTAAACCTACCAGTTCTTATACTAGGAATGCCAGCTCTGTGACAAGAAAGCAGTTTGACAACAGAAAAAGAGGCAGGGAGAAGATACTGTACCACTGAGTTTAAAGATGAAACAAGGAATTGTTACCCAAATAATACCAGGAGCCTCTGGACCTGGAAAAGGCAAGGGAGAGGCTCTGCCCCAGGGGCTCTGAAAGGAGAAGGCCCTCCCTGGAGGAGAAGGAAGACATAGGCTGTGACTCTAATCCAGTCAGAGTGATTCTGGATTTTTTCCCGAATGATGAGATAATTAATTTGCATTGCTCTAGGCTACTGCATTGAGGTAATTTGTTGTAGCAACAACAGGAAATGGACATAGTAGATCCTAAAGATAATTCAGGTCAGGAAGGAAAGAGCAAGTTTGGGTGAAGCAATAATGCCCTTCTCCCTGCCTCCTTAGCTTAGTCAGGGTTTCTATTCCTGCACAAAACATCACAACCAAGAAGCAAGTTGGGGATGAGAGGATTTATTCAGCTTATACTTCCACACGAATGTCCTGGTCCTGTGGTCATGCTGTTTTGGAGCCTCAGACCAAATAATAGTATATTATAAATATATAATAAATATAGAAACAAAATGTTCCCAAGACTGGGGAAGAGGGAAGAGGTAGACAGGCAGTGACCATTGTATTAAAGCAGCAGAGGCTTAGCAGGCAGGGTCTATCTGTTCATCTGAGAATGCATGTCCCTAGAACTGCCAGTGTGGTTAGGGCTCTACTTGCCTCTTTGCACCTTTGAGTGCAAAGGTTAAGAAAGCTTGACCTCTTAATCCAAATCATAGTTTCCCAGATGATGATAAACAAGCAGTTGGAACTTCACATTTTTGTTCCGTTGTTTGATAACAGCCATAATTCAACCAACTTTACTAACAGGAAATCTCCACTTGTGAGGGAACCATCTCTATAAGGAACATAACCAAGAATCATCCAGATGTTTCAGACTATCAGACAAAAGGATGAAGGAAACAGTGCCTGTCCATGATCTCAAAGCCTCTCCCATGAAATGCTCATTAAACGCTGACTACAAAATCAGAGTTTGTTTGCATAGTTCTCAGACATCACCTCATTCAAGGCATCAAAGGAAAATCACAGGGAAAGGCTCATATCCAGCATAGACCTCCTGACACAGGACAACCAGAGGGACGTGTGTGTGTGTGTGTGTGTGTGTGTGTGTGTGAGAGAGAGAGTGAGAGAGTGAGAGAGAGAGAGAGAGAGAGAGAGAGAGAGAGAGAGAGAGAGAGAGAAACAACCATGGCTGTCAGTTCTTTCCGTTCACCTTAGCTGAGGCAGGGTCTGTCAATCATCACTGCTCAGTCAGGCTAGCTGCCCAGGGAGCTTCAGTGGACTGTCTCCACTGTTGACCTCACAGCTCGAGGAAGCACTGGAATTACTGACACATACTACTGTGGTCAGCATTATGTGGCTTCTGGAGATCTGAACTCTGATCCCCATGCCTACAGAGCAAACCCTTTACCCATAGAGCC
Source organism: Tokudaia tokunoshimensis (assembly GCA_036184795.1). Lineage (NCBI taxonomy): Eukaryota > Metazoa > Chordata > Mammalia > Rodentia > Muridae > Tokudaia > Tokudaia tokunoshimensis. The sequence continues at coordinate 54,095,844 of BTHU01000017.1, read as the reverse complement.
ATTCTTGAGCCCTTACTTCTCCATTATCCTTGCAAAAGTGTATACTCTGCACCTAACCATGGGAAACATCAGACAAAACCACATCAGAAACTCATGTATGATAGAAAACACCTCCCAAATCATCAAGATGACAGTGCTCTCTACAAACTAACCTAGGTTCTTACAGGGTCAAAATCACAAGTGACAAGGGAGACTGTGGCCCATTAGGGATTTTAAGAGTCTAAATTGGTATCAGAATCAATGATCTTTGGATCCCATGGTGAGTCTTGAACCAGAAAAAGAATATTTACTAAGACTTTTGGTAAAATCCCAAGGCTGTAGCTTAATTTAAGAATACTGCCCAATTTTAATTTACTGTACTTGATAGTTGAACTATGATTATGTCACATGTTTATATTCAAAGGGAATGTGGGAATTCTTTCTAAAACTTGCTTATAAGTCTGAAATTATTTCTAAGCAAACAGGGCAGGGGGAAAGCCTTCACAATTTATTAAATGCTTCCATACTACTGATTGATTTAATTCTGGTGATAATCTCTCAGCATGGTGGCATTATCTATATTTCCTGGTGAGGAAATGGCCATAAATGAGCTAAAGCTGCATCTCAAGAGTCACTGTTCACAAGTGCTACATAGACCTGAAGCTTGAAATTGAATCTCCTATTTCTGTTCCCTATTACCTTTCCTATAAGACAAACTGGCTTAAATGTGATGTCTCATGCTGGGTATCCTTACAAATGGCAGTCGCTGTTGAGAGAGATGTGGCTCTATGTAGACAACAGCCCTACTCTGTGGCTGTCTGGGTAAACTTGTGTCTCCCATTCATAATGGCTTCATGGGCAAATACAGCAGTGCCAACCAGCCTAATGTTGGCCAGGCTACATGTTCCCTAGCGATCTTCCCTTTCTGGGGCTAAAACAGGGCATCCTTCTGCTAAAGCAGAGTTATATGGTGTACCTCAGGCTGGATAAGATGTCTGTCATGCTTTTGGTCAAATGCTGAATGCACCAGGCACTTTGGATTCTCTTGGTTCTAGCTGTGTTGGATTCAGTCCCCAGTCTGTAAAAAGTCATTGGAAAATATATACTAAACTGGAAGTGAGTATGCTTGGGTTCTTATCCCAGTTTTTCAGGGATCTTTTTTATTAATTATTTTTATACACTCCAAATTTTATTCCCCACCCTGCCAACCCCTGTCCACCCTCCGACTGTTCCACATCCCATACCTCCCCCCGCCCCGTCTCCACATGGATGTCCCTGCCCCCCACCCCATCTGACCTCTAAACTCCCTGGGGCCTCCCTCCAGTCTCTTGAGAGTTAGGTGCATTATCTCTGAATGAACATAGACCCGCAGTCCTCTACTGTATGTGTGTTGGGGGCCTCATATCAGATGGTGTGTGTTGCCTTGTTTGGTGGTCCAATGTTTGAGAGATCGGGGGTCCAGATTAATTGAGACTACTAGTCCTCCTATAGGATTGCCCTCAGCTTTATTCAGCCTTCCTTAATCCAACAGCAGGGGTCAGCTGCTTCTGTCCATTGGTTGGGTGCAAATATCTGCATCTGACTCTTTCAGCTGCTTGTTGGGTCATCCAGAATGCTGTCATGTTAGGTCCCTTTTTGTGTGCGCTCCATAGCCTCAGTAATAGTGTCAGGCCTTAGGACTTTCCCTTGAGCTAGATCTCACTTTGAGCCTGTTACTGGACCTTCTAATCCTTGGGCTCCTCTCCATTTCCATCCCTGTAATTCTTTCAGACAGGAACAATTATGGGTCAGAGTTACAACTGTGGGATGGATCCCCTCTCCCTCATTTGAAGCCCTGTCTTCCTGCTGGAGGTAGGCTCTATAAGTTTCCTCTTCAGGGATTTTTTATTTTTTAAGCCCAGTTTTTTTCCAGGGCTGGCTTAGGCTTTGTGTGGTGTTTTGGTTGGCTCTCCAAGGTGTTATTCTGAGAATCATAAACCACATAATCACTGAGTGTAGGGATTATCTAGCTTGTCTTCTTCATTTTTCAAGGTAACAAAGGAAGGCCCAGAAAGATGCCATGACACACCTAAATCGCAGAGCCATTTAAGGAACAGGTTGCTCAGCATCTGTAGTAGACTGATTTCAAACACGTTTCCTGGGGCTTTGGTAATGGTGCCCCCACCAGTGTTTATCGCAGTCTATCACTTTCTCTGAGCATGTGTCTCCTGGCCTGCCCTGGGAGATGTTTTATCCTCACCATCTCTTTCCAGATCGTTGTAGCAGCTTCCTAGTTGGTGCTACGATATGTCAGCCACTTTTCTCCTACCCTATGAATAGGGTAATCCATGGTTTTTGTAGAGTTCAAATTTGAACCTGGACTTGCCCTATGGAACAGCCAGTCTTACTGCAGGTTTTTCTGGCCCAGGAGTCTCTGTATCACCTGCCTCCCTCCTCTCGTGCCCCATTCTTCCCATCCACCCTCTCTACCTTTGCACTCCATCATGGTGGCCTCTGGAGGCTCCAACAAAGCTCTTCTCCCAGGACAGAAGGTGGAGATGTTCTTTTCCCTCTAGGGAGTCTTGGGTTCATCCTTACTCCTGACAGCAAGCTGTCTCCCCAAACTTCCTTCCAAAGATATCCCTGGGGTTTTCCTGTGTCTGAACCTTCTGCAGCCAGAGTTCTCAGTTCTCTTGCTGCGATCTCCTACATTAGCCTCCATAGTTCTTAGAGGAACAGAATATATAAAATGAATATATATATATATATTCATATACATACACATACATATATAAAGGGAATTTATTAGATGGCTTGTAGGCTGTGGTCCAGCTAGTCCAACAATGGCTCTTTACCAATTAAATGTCCAAGAATCCAGTAGTTGTTCAGTCCATGTGGCTGCATGTCTCAGTTAGTCTTCAGTATACTCCAAAATTCCAGAGAAATCAGCTCTAATACCAGTGAAGAAACAGACTTGCAAGTGAGAGTGAGAGTGAGAGCAAGCAGGCTAAGCCTTTATACAGGCTTCTAGCAGAAGATGTGACCCAGATTAAAGTGAATCTTCCCACCCCAAAAGATCTGGGTTAAAGTTTTATCTTCCCATCTCAAAGATCTGGATTGCGAGTGGGTCTTCCCACTTCAAATGACTTAATAAAGAGAAAAAAAATCCCTCACAGGTGTGCCTAGCTAATTCCAGATGTAGTCAAGTTGGCAACCAAGAGCAGCCTTCTCATCTCTTCCACGTGCCCCTCTCCATTTCCTATTATTCAGCCCGCTACTAGGCATAGCCAAAAGCTGGAGCATGGCCTATTTGGAATGAGCTTCCCAGACCTCTCAGGGGAGCCAAACTGCTAAATCCTGATGAAAGCCTTTTCTGGCCTCAGCTCCCAAGCCTGGCTGCCTTTCCTGCCATGTCACAACACACCATCCAGGATGCTTTCAAACGTTGTCCGGAAGTGGCTTCACAATGGAACTGTCGATCTGATCAAATAACAGCAAGGACAGAACTCAAGGACAAGGCTCTGCTCACCACCTACAGCGCCCTCCTCTCCATATCGCCTCAAAGATCTTTGTCTTTTAACTTCTTCGGGGTCTCTTTCGCTCGAAGTTGATGCTGCCCGATCTCCCTCTGCTTACCTCTGCCATTGTACTATGGGGTTTCTACCTTCTCCTCGATGTCTTTTCACTCCTAGACAATTTGTGCTTACAATTTGGATTTTCCTTGTCCCGCTCCTTTAGAATTCAGCAGACCCCGCACCATTCCATTCACACTGTAAGTCCAGCTCCTCAGTCACTGCCTGATGATCAGCCCTAGATATTTACACAATGAGTGAATGAATGAATGAATGCGGTTTTCACCTACTGATACGCATCTATTCTAATGAATGTTTTTCTGAATGTTGCCTTCCTCATTTCTAGGCCAGGCACTCATCTCTTCCCTGTCCCCTCCTCCTCTTTGCCCCCATTGAACCCTTTAGGTTTAGACCAATTGTTTTTAGAATAAAGGCTCTGAAGATAAGTGCTTAAAAAAAAGGAGAGAGAGAGATTGAGAGAGAGAGAGAGAGAGAGAGAGAGAGAGAGAGAGAGAGAGAGAGAGAGAGAGAGGGAGAAATGGAATCATGGATGTTCGTAGCTCTTAGCTGGAGTCTGGGAGAAAAGTCTGAATCATGTAAAAGAAAATTGAATCTCAGGGTCACTATGGAGTTCACCTGGGGTCCATGCACACTGCCTTGAGAATATTGACTGAGTTCGGTCCTGAGAAATGCTCCAAGTTCAACCATGAGAAACACACACACACACACACACACACACAGAGAGAGAGAGAGAGAGAGAGAGAGAGAGAGAGAGAGAGAGAGAGAGGGAGAAATGGAATCATGGATGTTCGTAGCTCTTAGCTGGAGTCTGGGAGAAAAGTCTGAATCATGTAAAAGAAAATTGAATCTCAGGGTCACTATGGAGTTCACCTGGGGTCCATGCACACTGCCTTGAGAATATTGACTGAGTTCGGTCCTGAGAAATGCTCCAAGTTCAACCATGAGAAACACACACACACACACACACACACACACACACAGAGACAGAGAGAGAGAGAGAGAGACAGAGAGAGAGAGAGAGAGAGAGACAGAGTCAGACAGACAGACACAGAGAAAGAGAGAGAGAGACAGACAGACAGGCAGATACAGATAGACAGACAGAGGCAGACAGATACAGAGAGACAGACAGAAAGACAAAAGAGAGAGAGAGAGAGAGAAGAGAATGCACGCCTGTATGCATAAGCATGTGCAATATGTATAATGGGCTTTACAAAATGCACCACATTAGCTAGATAGATTTTGAGATGCATAAATGATGTGAGTGCTTGGGCTGTATTAATTTTGCCCTCTCTGGAAATGCCTGGAAAATAATAGGCATTCAATAAGTCATTGTGTAATAAATAAAGAATGGATTTTGAAGTCCTTGTTGTTTTTATTGAGGTCAATATAAAAATAAGCCACGTCTCTCCAGGTTCTATAGAATTGCCCTTGAAGACCCTGTCCATCAATGAGAGGAGAGAGCACTTTGAATTTAATCTTAGCTTTACCACTTACCTATCTGTGTGACCTCAGAGCAGTTCCTTTACCTGTCAGTATGATAGCTTTTCAACCTATAGAATATAATTTAACCCTTAGAAGTATTGAGAGGACTGAATGGAATTACATATATCAAATACGCCAAATACCTAACTGAGTCTCAAAGCACACCTGAACCCTCAGGGAGTCTCCCTGACTGGTTAGGAAAGACACATGAGAATTGTTTGTTACAGGGAAATGAAACATACTCTCATGACAAAGCTGAAACTAAGGGACATGAGTACAGTAGTATGATTTTGTTTACTATAGAAAGTTCTGGTATATTTGAGTATTTCCTAGGATGGGATGATCAGGGACAAGGGAGCAAGATGGCACAAACATTTCATGTGACAGTAGATGCTGGAGTGGCCACTATCCTGGCAGAGATACTCTTTGATGAATATAGGATGTCAGGGTTAAAAGTAATATGTTTGGATAGCAAGGTGACAAGGAGTAGGCTTGTGGTAGTTTATCTCATTGTCTACTTGATGGATTTAGAATTACCTTGGTGATAAAATTCTGGGTGTGTCTGTTAGGAAGTTCTAGAGGTGGGGAGACTCACCCTGAATGTGGTTGGCACCTCACCTGGGCTGTGTGCTCAGACTGAAGTAAAAGGAAATGCAAAAGTGTCATTATGTTCTCTCTGCTTCCTGATTGGGGACACAATGTAGGAAAACAGATGGAACTTGAGATCATGTTAGATAAAATAAGCCAGATTCAAAAGGATATATACTGCGTACTTCCTCTCATGTGTAGAATCTAGATTTACATTTATATAGAGGTATACACATAAGGAAGTCTTGAAAGTAGAAATGAGGTTACAAAACTAGAGAAATGTCTACAGGGGTTGGGGCCGGAGAGGATAATGGAATCTGTATAAATAGAAACATAAGGGGGAGGGGCAAATTGGAAGTGTAATGACACATATAAAAATGCCACATTGAAACCCATTGCTTGGGGCTGGAGAGATGGCTCAGCAGTTAAGTTCCAGAGGTCCTGAGTTCAATTCCCAGCAACCACATGGTGGCTCACAACCATCTGTAATGGGATCTGATGCCCTCTTCTGGCGTGTCTGGTGTCTGGTGTGTCAGTGTATTTATTCATATACATAAAATAAATAATTCTTAAAAAAAACCATAGCTTATTTGGCAGTACATCACAGACATAGTGGGAGAACTCTACCCCTCACTGTGCAGTTGTTCTTCAAGTCCCCACTGTCACCTTCACTGTTTAATCTACTGTCCCCCTGCCTGTGTGTTGGGGAGCAGTCTGCTCTTCTTTGTGGCTTATCAGTAAGATAACCCAAAACCTTTCTCATGACAGGGCTGAGCTTTTGACAACTGTGACCTTCATGTTTACCAACAAGGCAGGGTGGGAAATTGACTTTTTAATGGAATGGCTGCCTTAAGCCTTCTTTTGGTTGTATGGACAAATGATATTCTTATTAGCAACCCTCCGATCTTGCCCGTAGAGGACATGCTTTATTAATCATTGGCAAAGACCTCTGTAGGTCATGCTTACCCTCCAGATCTCTATTACCTGAGGACTTTACCACTCTTGGTATCATCAGGGAGGGTCCAGCCCTATAATGTCATCTTTCACCCTCAGTACTGGCTTACTGACTTACATCCCATTGCTTAGTAAATAAAATAAATTATGATTAAATAAAGAAAACGGTAGATAAAAAGTCTTTCCCTGGGCAAAGCTCTTCCTGGTAGGTAGGTTTTTTTCTGCTACTGGAGCCTATGCCAACACTCTGATCTCTCTGAGCAGTTGGTTTCTTTCTCCAACATGGCTGTTGTGCAGTTTTATTTTATTATTTTTTTCTTGGCTAGTATTCAGCCTCTGTTTTCTCTCACCTGAGTAGACTGTCATCAGTAGGTGTACATTGTTGAATAGCACATTAATAAACTCTTCCTCGCCTTACTTTATAATGTAGCTCCTTGGGACCCTCGACATAGTCTTTTCTTCACCTGTACCTCCGGGTCCCTATTGGTGAAGCTTCATAGCTCTTTGGAGATCTAGTCCTTTTCCAATCAGCTGGTCCAGCATCTCAGCAGCTGGGTGATAGCGTGATGTAACTGGTTCACTGGTCTGATGGTTGGGAGAAGAGGTAGGGACATTCATTATTATCCTCAACTGTGCAACCTTTTCTATTTCAAGCAGGACTCCTTTCTGGGGCAGCAGACCTTGTGAGGTCAAAAATCCCACCTGCTCTGGAACTCCACTTCTCATTGTGAGTCTTGGGTTTGATGCACATCTCACCTCTGTAATGCTGCCAATGGATGGCTCTGTCTCTCCTGTTTAGCTTTTAATTGGTGACTATAATGACCCTTAGCCTTTCATGGTCACCCTTAGGTGCACTAGAATAGTCATCTAAACTGATCAGCCTTTTAGAAAAATTATTTATTTAATGCGTTTGAGCATTTGTTTGCCTACAGCTGTGTGTGTGCACCATACTATGCCTGGTGCTTGCAGTCATAACAAAAAAGGGATTTGGTTTGCCTGAAGTGGAGTTACTGCCAGCTGTGAGTCACCATGTGGGTGGTGAGAATCAAACCCTGGTCCTTTGCAAGAGTAGCTAGTGCTCATAACCTCTGAGCCATCTCTTCAGCATTTTCTGCATTCATTGTTCTACTTATACTTTCCCTTACATAGCAAATGGCTGCTATGGTGGTTCAGGTAGTGTCACCTTCTGTCAGTATGCTGGCCAGAGTCATCATCAGTGGGTTTAAATAACTACATCTCTAGTGTGCCACAGGTTGTGTTTGCCCCTTCTTCCTCTTGTGGTCAGTGGTACCAAATGCTCTTCCTGAATGCTTCCTGGTACCATGTGGCTCTTTGGGATGTAGATTGAGAGAAGTGGGAAGGAGGAGAGGATGAGCAGGAAGGAGGAAGGTAGAGAGGGAGGGAACACTGAATAGAGAAAGTTTGCAGTATGGTGTTCTCAGGATCAAGGCTGCAGGGGAGGAATTCAGGTCTGAGCGAAGGGGGAGGTTTAGCTATAAAACAGTCAGTGGCTGCTTCAGCTAACCTTCGGCGGTGGCTTCAGCTAACCTTCCTTCAGTGGTGGCTTCAGCTAACCTTTGGTGGAGTTCTAGAGCGGCGAGGGCATGCTTTTACAGTTCTTCACAACCACATTTTTTGGTGAAAAGCAAGAAGGTTGCCATGACATCTGGCAAAGAGGCTGATGAACATGAGTAGAACCTGGGAGCTCTATCAGGCACGTTCTGAGCTATCCAAGAGTGAAGATATTAGAGAGGATGCTCACAGCCAAGACAGAGAAAATGTGAGGACACAATAACCCAGCACTCTCCAAAAGGCAGGGCGATTATTTTTATTTGCGCATGAAAAATATCCACTAAAAACATTCACTTACACTTAGGGAACAACTGGTGGGTGTTGTTGCTCTTCTATAGTGTAATCTCATGGATTTAACAGTGCGCCATCCATTTACTTGATACCATAACTACAAACCAGGCATGCCATTCCATGCTTTCTCTAGAAAGATTATCCAAGAGCCTTAGATTATCAGTATTCTTACTTTGAAATAACAAAACTGAACATCTTCAGTCGAACCTATCTGTTCAGAGAAGAGTGCCATCTACTAAGGAGAGGAAAGGTAGGTAAACTGAGGCTGGACTTCAGTGATCTTTTTGAGAGGGTGATAAGACTCAGCTATGAGTACTACCCTATACTTAGGACTCCTTTGCCCTTCTGAGCTTGTCTGGAAGGTCTGGCACCTTATGGCTCCCTTGACTTTTTACCTGTAGGGAAAAGAAGAATCCCCATTTGTTCGCCCATTAGTGTATACACAGAAGGGACCCAGATCTTGTAGACAAGAATGGACTGAGTTGCTTTCCCCCCCCCCCATAAAGGTGTAAAGCCTCTCATTTAGAAGGGTCATAACTAGGATACCTGAATAAATGATAGGTTTATGAGGATTTGGGAAATTACAAATCATTTAAGCTCTAAAGGTGCACCAACTCTTTTCCTATGCAAATGGCTGAAGCAAATAGAGGACACGTCTAAGTCACAGCCACAACCACATGAATTGCAAAATGTTATAGAGATAAGGAGTCTGAACACCTTGGTATATGCATATTTTTGAATATACAATATTTAAAAATACCCAATGGGGGGGCTCAGTTCATTTTAATAAAAAATTGCAAACACAAGCCCCTCAATAGGTGGTCTATTTTTTTTCTTCTGTAGTTTGTAAACAGCAAAAAGAGCTGGAGCATTTGATTTTTGAAATTCTTGGGGCTTCTGTGTTTGACCTTTGGTATTTGTATGTATTGACGCTCTCTAAACCCTTGTACAAAAACACCTTGAAGTGTCAAGCTTTAAAAATGAGTCTTTTCTCTTTCTCCTGTGCAGCTTGTATTATCTTGGCCTTGTCAAAATATATTCTCTAGTTAGAGGGTGGAAATATTTCCCTCCTGGCTCTGAAGTATTGATTTTCTCCAACACTCGGTTCTGTCAGTCAGGCAAAGGGGTGAAAGGTGAAAGTTCACCCAGCACTGCTTGTCTTTACCTTCCTATTAATGTCATGCCCTTTCCACATTTGATCAGTTTATGTGATCACCAGCCACACAGAACCGTTACTGCTCTTCTTTTCCTACAAGGACACATCTATGTTCCCGCTGTCTAATTCCTGGGATGCATATGCTGATGCACGGGTGACTCCAAGCTGCTTTGCATTCTGAAAAGCAGGAGAAGGGCTTGGTTGTTATGTAATACTCAGTGGGTGACGGGAAGGCTTGTTCTTCCCTCAGCATTCAAATTCGCCTTCAAACTGCAGATGAAATGAGATGAATTCAATGATCTCCATGTCTGACTCCTAGGTAGATAAACCCTGTCACGAGGGCTGACAAGACACAATTTGGCACAATGCCTATCTGTTTAGGTGCAAGTCAGGCTGGAGGGAAAGCAGCATGCATGCAATTCCCCTGCCCAGGCCACAGAGGATGCTGTTGAGTTTCTCCATCTGGCCTCAAGCAAGAGCCTTCACCACTGTCTACTGTCCTTCGAGAATAAACATGGTTGTCTTTCCTGAAACTTGCTCTCCAGTGAAACGAATAGCTAGAAACAGGCGGGCAGGAAGGACAGTTGGGTCCCAACAGAGAATGTTTAAAAGGGACCACAGCAAACAGTAAGAATAGGAGGATAAAAGCAATCTTCGGTACACTTCAGTTTTATTTAACACGGGTATGTACACAGCAATTTTAAACACATATAGAGTCTATTACATGGAGTCAGCCAGAAATGTCTTAGGAGACAAGACATTTTAACTCATTCACTATAAGCAGTTTCAAACATGAAAACATTTTCATACAGGTGTCACATCATGTCACCTTTTGCTTGTAAATTACCAGTGAAGTCACATATGTCTTTATATTTACAAGGACAGGTCCAAGTGCTGTGTCAACAGAATCAATAAAACACTACAAGCATACTGGGATGACAATACAAAGGGTACCTCATTGTTGAGGAATCCAAGCCGGGATGAAGCTAGGGACTGTGGCTGTCAAAACAGTCAAAGAAAGTGTTATGTTAATTAGAATGTAAATGATTATGTTAATGAGAATGCAAATGATACTCTTATCAGTTAGTGATTCTTCTAACTTGAAGCTTTATGTGCACAGAGTTTTATAGTCCTTGTGCTCTTCTGAATATACACAATGGGCATGGAAGGACTGGACTGGACCTGTGACCAGAGGTTTGTCCTGTGGCCTTGCTGCTTTGTGCCCATCTCTGTGATGTGATGCTATCTGTTGTTGACCTCCAGTCCCCCATCTCTTTCAAAATGTAGGGAACATTTTGCTTTAAAAACAAAACAAAACGAAACTTGAAGTCTGTGTTTGCTTATCATTCCAACTGGTCTAACTTCTCTCTCTGAAGTTCATAAAGTAAATCTGTGCTGAGCAGACAGCAGACTCTAGAGGCGCTGGACATCTCTCCATCTACATCAAATATATTAGCATGTTCACAAAAGTCTACACTGTACAGCTCTTGGATTCTTTCTTGGAAGCTACATATATAATCATTATAAATACGATATACATGCATGTAAAATAAATTCACTTTTGAAAGAACCCCAACATCAAAACCCAAGAGACAGTATAGAGTTGCCATCAATGAAAATAACATACACTGCTAGGGAAAAGACACTGAGGACATTAGCTTCTTCACATGTTCTTTGAAGGACTGTAAACTATGTTTTCATTCATGGACCTTGATCCTACTTTTCTACATATTACATAAACTTTGACAGTCTGAGTTTAAGACTAAATGTTCTCATCATTTTAGTTCCTCTGTTAATATTATATATTTTCTCTGAATTCAATAACTCCTTTTCAATTTTTGTATATAATAAACAATTTTGTGTAACTAACCAATCAACCAACACACAAATCAACCTCCACTAATACAGATCAAAACATTTAGGAACAACTCATATAAATCATTGTTATGGATTTTTTCTTCTATTACAATTAGACCAATGTAACTTGACATAAGAAGAAAGTGGAGCTAACTTGGCTTAAAGCATGAATACTTTCACCGCAGTATCTATTCTAACAGACTGACAGTCTTTATATTTTCTGTATACTCTGAACAATGTGACTACACTGTTATGAGATTTCTTGGATGCTGACTTAAATGCTTTCCTAGTTATTCTTTCACGGGTCAAAATTTGGAAGGCCAGGTTGAAACGCCCACTGTGACACTGAGAACTGTCATTTGTGAAGAACCTAAGAGGAGGAGGTCTTTTCTGAGCAGGAGAACCTAGTGACACATGGGTGATACTCCACTATACAAACATGCTTGCTTCTAAACTTGGTTCTTTGTTGCAAGTCCCCTTAGAAGGTTGGCTATAGTCACTGCATGGTGAGTAGCAATGATCTGTATTTTAAACTATGAAACCTACTAACATTTAACCAGAAATGAACATTTAGAAAGCTAGCTATCTAGAAAACTTTTCTAGAAGGAAAATATATATATATATATGTGTAATTTAATATTTTCTCATTAGCTTCAAATCAGAATTGGTGTTACAGAGAAGGTAGTGGCTAACTCCTTGGAAATGGAATTGAGTAACTGCCTATCAATTGCTAGGAGGAAAAAAAAAACAATGTAAACATGGAATAGATTTAGTAAACAGCAGCATGTTTGGGAAATCCAAAGGGAAGTCATTTCAATAACAAGGACTCCACAACTTGCCAGCATCCAGGAGTGAGCTGGGTTTCTAGGCCTGGGAGTGCAAGCACACTGGTTATTAATTCCCAGGCTTCTGCTTGCATCAAGCAACAAGAGCATCTCCAGGATGCTGTCCCCTCCTATCTCTGGCAGGACAGAATGGTCGCATCCTGTGGAGTGGTACGTATGTGCCTTTAAATTGATAGGCTGCCCATGTGGAGTCTGCCCCCATGAAGCATGAGCAAATGACCCAGACCGGCCATGGCCCTGCGTAGCATTGAGGGGGCAGGAAGCAGGCAGCAGTCCAGTATGAGAAAGGACAGAGCAACATCAGCCTAGACAGTACAGAACCAACTGATAGTCAGGACAGCAGATACCAGGGTCAGACCATGAAGCGGTGTTCCTTCCCGTCATGGGCCATGAGGATAACGTTCCGGTTGGAAGTCCAGATGAGCCGGGCCAACTTAAGGGCGTTGTGGGAGCCGGGGGATGCGGGCTGCACTGGGGGGACCTGGTAGGTCTTGATGCAGCGCAGCTGAGGTGCTGAGTTCAGCATGCCAATGCTTCCCAGGAGTGAGGTGTTCATCTGCAGGGACGGGACACACACATCAAGACACATGTCAAGACCCTCCCCTTCTCCTCCACAGAGCGTGGCTTATTTCTTCTGCTACTCTCTCCTCCAGCATTGCGGCACACACTCAGCTTTGAGTTCTTTAACTCTAAATGACTCCTCTCAGTAGATTTCAAATTGTTATGATGCCACTGATGTGAGCACAGAAGCCTGGAGAAAATTTCCTTTGTGAGTATAATGTGACAGTAAAGAGTCCATTGATCCCGAGGAAAGAAGCTAAATTAAGGCTGCTAATAAAACCGTTCTATCAGACAGGATTTGTTTTATAATTAAGGGAGGAGAGTGAAGTACAACCCAGCTACAGAGAGAGTGGGAGCTGCCTGGGCCCCACCCTCAGCCCCATTCCCATCACCAACCACCATTACACCCATCTGCCTTTCCAAAAGCTCTGGAAAAAGATTGTGCATGTGCGTGTGTGTACGTACTTCATGTGTGTGTACATGCATGTGGTTGGAGGTGAGAGGTCCACGTCAGATGTCATCCACAATCACTCTCTGTCTTATACACTGGGGGCAACATCACGTCTCTCTTCTTGAACCTGGGCCTCACAAATTCAGCTCTTCTAGTTCCCCCACTTGCCCAGGGAATCCCTTGCCTCCTTTCTCTGCCTACCAAGTGCTGGTGTTTCAGGTGTGCTACCACAGCTGCCCAGCATATATGTGGGTGCAGAGGATCCAAACTCAGTTCCTCAGCACGTTACCCACCGAGGCATCTCCTCAGCCCCTAACTCCTCCTCATCTTTGAGAGAGAAGTGAGGAGCAGCATCACTCCACTCTCTGCTACCCTGCTAAGGACAATATGTTTTGGGTTTTTTTTTTTGTTTTGTTTTGTTTTGTTTTGTTTTGCCTTTTGTGAGAATTTTTTTTGGTTTGCTTTAAAAATGCAATTTTTTTTCTTAATCCATTTACAAAATGAAAACATGAAGACTGAACAACCACAAAATTAGATTAAGGTGCTGAATATCAAATAATTGTTGTCTAAGTGGTGTGGTTTTGGAACCACTGTGTTTAAAGTTTTCTTGAAGAGCTTAATATTACTTAAAATAACTTCAATATGCATTATTTGTGCTACCATAAATCATAGAGAGAACATTCTGAAAACTGGAAAGAAGCCTTAGGAATAATCTTCTTCCTCCAACTAACATTCACTTCCTATTCCTCTGGTGACTAAAGCATCTTCATTTCCATGGACCACGTGCTAGCTATGTGAGCAGAACATGCCTATGAGGGTCCAGCTGCACCACAGGTGAGACCCGAGATCTTCAGACCTTTAACGATGTGCAACTGTGATACCATGCTCTGAATTTGGATCAGTGCAAAATATAAGCCATTCCTTTTCCAGGCTTCTCGGTAGCAGGATGGTGTCAGAGGGCGTAAATCATGGCATCTCTAGCAGGGTGCGTACAGGCTCTGCTGACATTTTCACAATTTAAATCATCTTGAGTAATAACCCTTTTAAGATGACTAATGTTACTGATTTTCCTGCATTAATAATAGTGCCGAACACAACACAAGAGGTGAAAAAAATCACTAGTGGACGAGGTCACATTTTAAACCAAATGATGGTCATCATTAACTCTTCCTGCTAAAGTTCAGCCCAAGTCAGGCAGCACCTCACCTTCATCCTCCCAAGGTCTCTCTCCTCTTTTCCCCCCTTTTCCTAAAAAGCTCCATAAGCCTTACTGCTTCCTGGGGTTCCATTCTGTTTTAAATGCAGATAAGGATGGTGCACTCCATTTGCTAGTCTCACATCTATAAAACCTAACAGTATATAATTAGTCCTCTTATAGAACAGATCCAATTGATCCAGGAAATTGTTAGTTAAAATTAACTGGCATCAACAAGTGTACTATGCTTTAAAGATATATGATTTCTCAGTTGATAAATAGCTACGAAGTATTTTAATCCCTTATCCGTTTGCTATAAGAATATTTATGGAGCTTGAGTTCTGCTTGAAGCTGAAGACGCAAAGGGCATAGCATAGGCGTGGATGTGCCTTCATTTTTATTCATTCCTTGAAATGTAGCCATTTACAAGAAATGGACTAAGGGTTAAAGGAAGGGAGTATCTTGTAGACATGCCATAGATGGGTACATTTTATGAACAAGCCATCATTATATCGCAGTTCCCATCATAAGCTGAGTCCTTTTGCTCTGCTCAGTGCCTGCATCAAAAAGCCTTTCGTCTTAGAACAGGGCATGCTGAGTTCTCAAAGGCACATATTGTTATAAGTGTGAAGATGAAGACCCGCACGGTCACTGGATTTCATTTCTGACCTTTCCCTATAACCCTTCAAAGGAGGCCTACTCTTAGTTCCCAGGATGAGGGGCAATTTTCAATGACACAATGAACCATTCTGCTAATCATCATCATTACTTTTTTTATTGATTGATGTCTGGCCATAAACTATGATAAACTCAAGGAAACTTAAAACTGAGTGACAGCTACATGGAATTACAGAATTTATAAATATTAAGCATTTTTCCTTATCATAGAAATCATAAATACTATAAAATTTTAAATAAAGTGTAAAAAAAAAAACCTCCCTAAATCTTACTTTCTAGTGAAAACCACTGTCAGCATTTTGGTAAACAACTTTTGGACCTCCCTAACATTCACTCATGTACCCTGCACACACATGCAGTGTATGTACACACAAAAATCACACATGCACACACAATCACATGCACGCTCAAGCATCTGGCATACATATGCAAACTGTAACACAACCATATACACTTACACACTCTGTATTCATGTGCACCCTGTGTGGACATGTCATATGCACCCTCAAGCATGCACCCTGCACTTATGTGTACACTATATGCAATACTACACACACATACCACATGCACATTTAAATACCTTGCACTTGTACACCCTATAAACACACATGACATACATACACACACACAGATGACATTAAGAAGTAGTTTCACCATCTGCTTTTCCATTCAACAACATGTTAAGGCAATTTTCGTGCTATGACTACAGATTTACATCCCTGATTTTGAGAGGCTGAGTAGCACTCCACTGGATGATGGAGGAAATTAAGAAGAAACCAGCATCTGTGTATTTTATTAACATTTTTGAAGTACAATATTTATTTGTTAGGTCATATTGGTAATTTCTGGAGAGAGTTAAGGATGTTTTTAATTAGCAAACTCTCCTAGTTGTTATATCAAACAGATACATTGAAATGAAATATTCAAATTGTAGCAATAGAGTGTGTGGTTGCCAGACCATGCTATTTAACAGCTGATTATATAAACAGACTAAAACCCAACACTGGCTTCTCCCTTTCCTTTAGACATATGCATCACTATACTACTTATGTAAAGATTGTTTTCTGAACAGAGAAACACACATAGATATAATTAATCGAAACAAGGGAATATTTTAATGCCTTCCCCAAAGTAAGTAATGCTGCATACAAACCTTTTACTGAGTCTCACTTGAGTAATTACCCAACCAATATTTCTCATTAACACTCATTTCTCAGCAAAGATTTTATAGCTGATAGTTTTAGTAAGGCTTTGTATTAATAAGACTTCATTAACTTTTCAAAATATATTATAGTTCACTTCCTGGAATGATCAGAAGTCTTCTCAGATAGCATTAGACCTGAGCGACATGTGTGTACATCAGTACAGCAGTGGGAGATTCCTCCACTGCACTGTAGATTCTCTTTAATAAAACAAACAAACAAAAAAAGCCGCCACAGTTCTGAAGAGCTGTTCTATTTTCTTGGACAGCCAGAATGATCTGTTTGCATGCCTTCCATTTAAACTTGGAGCAATGTGGGAGGTGACCACACCTTAAGCTCTGATGCTGTCAAAGGGAGGAAGGACCCAGAAGTGGCTGAGCTGTCTAGTGCAGATGGCACCAAGCAGCCTTTGGGTCTTATGGAGCCATGTTCACAGGCTCAGATGTTCTGGAAAAAACCAGAAATGTCAGAGAGCCGGCAGAGAGAGACTAGATGAGGAATCAAAATGGCACCATCTTGTATATGACCTTGGCTTCTGAAATAAGAACGGACACTCATGTGTGGGTACAGAATCTGGATGGGAGTGGAGAATGTTTTGAGAAAACAATGAATAAATGTATGCAAATATAACCTTAATAATATAGACAAGGGTAAGACAAAAGCTTCCCACTCAAAAACTTAAGAAAGTGATGAAAAGCTGTCAAATTGAGTTTATCTTTTCTGCAACATTGTACTTTCTCAGCTGAACAAAAGTTGACAAAAAAAAAAAAAGGAAAACTTGTCGCCTTGAGAACTAGGCTCTGGATGTGCTGACCTTATGCCTGTAGTGTGGGTCAGAACCTAGCATCTGGACACATAGGCAATGTGTAAACACCCATCCAAGACTCCAGAAAAATAGGACCTAAAGGGGAATGTGTATGAAAGTGCAGGTGGTGTAATGGTGGCTGCTGCGCCAGACATGAGCGGGAAGAAAACCCAACTAACTGGTCAAGCTCTTGGAGGGAGCCATGCTCTAAGCCCATCTGTGGATATGTGGACTCGCAGGGCTCACAGTGGAAATGCTGGTCCTGTGGTTGCTCAGAGTGAAGAATGGGTGAGGTCTCTGATAGATGGAGTTTAATATAAGTTAATTAAGGTGCTGGAGACACAATCTAGAAAAAGGGATAATGAGAAAATATCCTAGAAGGCTAAATGAGATTAAAAAGGAGAAAAAGGTTCTGACAGATTTGAAAGTGTCACATTTCAGTAGGGCGTTGTTAATTAAACAGTTTATTGCATTTGCTTTACATTTTATTAGCTATTGATTTTGTTTTTAAACCATCATCAAGTTGTGTTAAAACCTTGTCAAAACTTTAATTTTATTTCTCAGCTTTTAAAGCTATGTAGTGCATTTGCATCCTCCAAAAAATGCAGTTGTCAATAAAATTTTAGAATAACGCCTGGTGGAGAGGGTGTCTCGTTAATATTTTTCTAATTGTTGGAACTAAAGAGGGTTTAAAAAAGGAAGAGGATATGGCAGTAATTAAACATTTAGTATGAAAAAAATAAACATTTAGTATGAAATAATCTACTATAAAAATTAGCTGCTCAAAATTATCATTTAGTTTAAATCAATGTAAATATATATATATATTCACATATATTACATGAAGTGCAAGATAAAGATATACAAGGTTTTTTCTTAAATGTCTTGGATAGTTTAGAAATTAAGAATGTTATATGAGTACCAGCCTGGAAGTGCATGCCTATAATCCCAGCACTTAAGAGATGGAGGTAGGAGGATACTGAGTTTGAGACCAGCGTGGGTTATAAGGGAGACCATCTCAAACAAAACAAAACAAAAGTAAACTAAACTAAATAAACAACTTAGCACTCAAACCAAAACATAATGCAAGCAAAAAAAGAAGACCAGGGGACATGCATGAAATAGCAAAATACCCAGTGTCCTATGCTCCACTAGAGCAGATCCAAGGACTTGTTAGAAACCTATTATAACTCCAGGCTTGAGTGCCGCCTCCCCTGGATTCGTGTCCACCTAGGCCTCACCATGTTCTTCCTCCACTGCTCATGGCTCCACCAGTAGTCCCTTGCTCTGGAAGGCTTCCTACCACCTCGTGCTCAGATTCTCTGTATTAGAATTGCTTGCATGCTTACCTGTGTTTCCCTTAGCATGAAGCCCTGTGACAGCACAGCAGGGGTTCCTTCTCAGCCAGACTGCTAACTGTGTTCAGCATCCTGCAAGTTAGTGTTGAGCACATGCTCAGCAACTGAACACTCGACGTTAGTGTTAAGGAAGGGCACAGAGGAAGGCTGGTAGACAGGTCCAATGCAAAGACTTTCCCACCAAAGCACATGAAGCAGTATATATTTAAGACTTGCTTACCTGCCAGAAAGAAATGTGGCTGTCAGTGTTAGAGTAGGTGGCAAGATAACGCCCATCAGGAGCAAAGGACACTGCAGTGATTGGTCCCTTGTGTCCATGGATTGTCTGAAATGAAATTCATGGGACATCAGTGACATGCATTCCATAGGACTCTTACAAGTACTTCTGTGAACATATTCAATGCTGAATAGGTGATATCACAGACACTGGACACTGTAAACTGCAACATTCTTTATAAAATCAGGTTATAAAAATGAAAAAAAGAGTGAAAAAATTCTTCATTGTATGTAATGAGATTAATCTTGTTTCGAGGAGTGGGTTTGAACACATATGAGCCCAAAGAGAAAGTTCATATCAGTGGACAAACCAGACTTTTAACTTTTGTCACATTAAAGGGTGTAATTTTGCAACCAATGAGAAAGGCATGGTGGCTTATTCTTGGTTGTAAATTTGACATCGGGAATTAACTAAAAACCAAATGGCTGGATACACTTGTGAGGGTTTAAGTGGGAGGACTAGCATCTAATATAGACCTTTGAGGTGGGAAGACAGACCTTTAATATGAATCTTTTGATCTGGAAAGATTCACTTTTAATCTGGACCACACCTTCTGCTGGCAGCCTATGAAGTCATGGAGAAAGGAAGCATGCTCTCTTTGGCTACATGCTCTGACTCACAAGCCTGTTCCTTCACTGGTATTAGAGCCTATTTTTTGGAGGGATTTTGGTGTACACTGAAGACCAACTGACATACCCAACAGTGTGGGCTGAACAGCTACTGGATTCTTGAACCTTCCAATGGTAGACAGCCATTGTTGAACTAGCTGGACCACAGCCTGTAGGCCACTCTAATAAATCCCCTTCATGTAGAGACAGATTCATCCTGTGTATTCTGTTCCTCTAGTGAACCCTGACTAATAAAAAACAATCACCAAAAATTATCCAGGAACTTGCTTATCTGAAGTGAAAGCCAAGCAAAACTGTATTGTAATCTCCTTGCTCTGAAACAAGTGAAAGGCTAATTTCAACTAATTTGAACTAATAAATTCATCTAATTTCTATATTAGATGCTACTCCTTAATAATTACACAATTTTCATGTTTTGTCCTTAATTTGACACCAATAATACTGCGCTTAACTGTATACAGCTACAATTAGTACGCATATGTATATGTCTGCACTGGAGGTATAGGCACATATAAATCATGTTAACAGGGACAGTCCTGAACCTGTGCCAATAACTATCATGGATTTAACCATGAATAATGAAAAGGAAGGTGTATTTTAGAGCAGGTCTCTGATAAAAGGTCCTTACCAATAAAAAACACACTCATCTGATGAGGTTAATATTTATACAAAATACTGCATGCTAAGGAAATTAGAATAATAGTATAAGCTAGCCACATCAATTCTTAAACACCACACCTTCACTATGCTAGCTAACATCCAGAGCCTTCTCTTTGTAATGGAGCAGGGAATGAATCTCAGTGGGCACAGACTTGTGATGTCATTTGGGTCATACATGCTGTAAATTTTTATAAGAAATTTTATATAATTCATATCTGAATGTTCAAGTGAAAACGATAGGGAGGACAGAAAGACATGAGCCAAGCACATTTCTTAATGGCCTTTGCTAGCTTCTTTCCTGTCATTTGATTTGATGGCCAAGGTACTCAAAGAAAGAATGTTATTCTGGTAATACAGGGCTGGGTTTTAGGCAGCATAGGGGCATGGGAACTGAGTCAGACTGTCTGGGTTTACATCTGGCTCACTACTTATTCACTGTGGAACAGGGTCACATTATCTAACCTTAGAGTATCGATATCTATAGTATAGAGATGATGACAGTGACAGTGATAGCGATTGTATGTGTGTCAAAGAGCTTTGTGACAATTAAATGAACCAATATATATATTGTAACCTTCACAATTCTCAGCACATAATAAACTCAGCAAATACTATTGACATTTTTTCTTATGCATGTTTACCTAGGAATGACCACATAAAATGTTAACAATCACATAACTCAATTACTTAAGTGTAGTGTTTTTAAAACTGACCCCTCTCCTAAAAATCTAGAATGGTTTATGCCCAAATCAGGATCACTAGGCATCATAGATTGCTTTTTTTTTTTTTTTTTTTTTTTTAATTTAATTTTATTTTATTTTTTTAATTTACATTCCAAATCACTTCCCCTTTCCCGTTTCCTCCCTCCCCGAAAGTCCCATAAGCCCCCTTCCCTCCCTCTTTTCTCCGTTCAACCCCCTCTCATTACTCTGTCCTGGCGTTCCCCTACATCCAGTCTTTCCAGGACCAGGGGTCTCTCCTTCCATCTTTTTAGAAATCTATTGATATGCTGATTGTGTCTAGGGTATTCTGAGATTCTGGGTCAATATCCCCTTATCAGTGACTTCATACCATGTGTGATCTTTTGTGATTGGGTTACCTCACTAAGGATGATATTTTCAAGTTCTGACCATTTGCCTAGGAATTTCGTGAATTCATTGTTTTTAATTGCAGAGTAGTATTCCATTGTGTAAATATACCACATCTTCTGAATCCATTCCTCCGTTGAGGGACATCTGGGTTCTTTCCAGCTTCTGGCTATTATAAATAAGGCTGCTATGAATATAGTGGAGCATGTGTCCTTATTGCATGCAGGTAAAGTCTCTGGGTATATGCCCAGGAGTGGTATAGCCGGATCCTCCGGAAGTGTCATGCCCAGTTTTCTGAGGAGCCGCCAGACTGCTTTCCAGAGTGGTTGTACCAGCCTGCAATTCCACCAGCAGTGGAGGAGTGTTCCTCTTTCTCCACATCCTCGCCAACAACTGCTGTCTCCTGTGTTTTTGATCTTAGCCATCCTGACTGGTGTGAGATGGAATCTCAGGGTTGTTTTGATTTGCATTTCCCTAATGACTAAGGATGATGAACATCTCTTTAGGTATAGATGAGAGTGAAGATTTGCAACTCATAGATTGCTTAAAAACAGACCTCAGACTGCCATTATCAAATAGGTGTGGGAGCTATCCATGGTGCTGGCACAAGCGTGCTAAATAGAGCAGTGGGTACACGAGCTGAATAGCTCCTGAAGGAGACCAGTACAATCAAACATCACCAAAGAAATTTTCCAAAAAATTAAATGTCACCTGGCACTTACTAGACTGGCTTAAAGAACTCAATGGAAAAGCACTTTCATCTTTCAAGATTAGTACCCAGGTCTGGAAAACAACAACAAAAAAACATACCTCATTTCCTTGGGACCAATTTGAATCTCTGTTTGGCTAAGATAAATGATTGGTGAAACCTTGGTTTATAATAGAGGGTCATCAAAGCCTTTATTTTATTATTATTATTATTATTATTATTATTATTATTATTATTATTATTATTGTTGTTTACTGTGGATTAAACACAGGGCCTTGAACAAGATGCAAGCGCTACCACTAGATATCCGTAGCCCTGTACTGTAGATGCAGTTTATTTTCCGGCAAACTGTTTAAGAAAGCTTGTGCCTACATTTCTAACTTACCATATCTTATGTGAACTGAGCTGCTCAAGAGCTGGGTCTGACTCACACAGGATTACTTCAGCGTGGACACTTATTTTCACTAGTGTAGGACTGAGAATAGACCTATGGAATACACGAGTTCACCTATAGAATATAGGCCTTTCATTGTGAATATCTCATTCAAAACAGTTTCCTCCATGCTCTTGGATCTGATTATTCAACTAAAACAATAATTAGACTACAAAGTTTTCCAAGAACACACTGGCCCTTCTTGAAAGCCTCAATGTCCAACTGATTGGGGACAGAGAAGCACATTCTGGGCCATAACCCTTTTCAATATTCACACAGAATGCAATACGTGCTTCAGATTAGCATCTTGCTTCAATTAGCAACAAGTGGACTTTAAGTCAGGCACCCACAGAATGTCACATCTAACAGCCAGGTAGCACATTTTCCTGGGAAAGTCATCCCTGCTAAATGCAGAAAACTAGACACTAGGCACACAACTGCCCCATTCAGGATACGTCTGGCCTGTTCGTTTTATATTGTCATGTTCTACAGATACTAGTGTCCAGAACATCTACATGAAGGACAGCTCCACGTGAGGAAACATGGCTTCTCTAACAGATGCCATAAAAGTTCTTTCTGGCAGTATTTTTTTGGGGGAGGGATTGAGGCAGTCAGGAAAAATACTTTGCTTACTAGACACATTCTTTTTATGGTGTAACAGTCATTACATAATCCAATGGTATTTCCTTTATGCCAGGAAAGTCAGAACTAAATTTATGCTCAGCTTGTGTCTAGTAATAAATACCGCGTACAGATTCTGCTCATCTTCGGCCTGTTTTATCTAAGTGGTTTAAAGTCTAGATATACACCAAGTTTGAATATATATTTCTTTGAAGTCTGTTTTGAACTAAGTAGGATTATCCTTTATAGCAGGTGAAAGAAAACACATGCAAGCAGTCCATAAATGCAAGTGTGCACACACACACACACACACACACACATACACACACACACACAAATACACACGCACGTGACATAATGCTGCTGGATTCCCCACAGAGATGCCTCTAAAGAGACCTACAGAAGGTCCAAGAGCATTGCTGCAGCTGACACGCGGGTCTCTTGTGGATGAGGCAATCTGACGGGAGCAGGGCAGATGTTCTGCAATCCAGTGTGGTAGCTGCTGAGGTCATCAGTGCCTCAGCCTGGGAGGTGTTTTGGTCTCCATTATAATGAAATGTTGCCCTTGTCTTCTGTGCAGATTCTCTGGATTTGAGGATTGGTGCAGACATCACCTGAACTGACTTTAAACTCAACTCCCACACTGCATTAAACACTCAGGTGTGGAGGATCCCACTGAATTTGTAAGTGCCTTGTGAGGCAGCAAACCCAGACTCTGATGCTAACTGCTAAAAGCCATTTTCAAAACAATAGGTGTCTAAAGGTAGTCTGGTTGCTTCATGTACAAATGGGCATCAATGTCTTGTCATGTGTCTTTTCCCCCCCAAAGGTATTGGTGTTTTGAAAAGACAAGAGATGAGATGAAGAAAATAGTCTATTTTTGAAGTTCTAGGAGGAATAAGAGAAATTCTGCAATTATCCCAGTCAGAAGACAGAATACTACATGGTCCAACCCATTGCCTACTGAAAGAAAAAGATCTGAGGGACGAGATTAATAGTGAGCAGTGCTTATTCATATTGTATCTAGTAATAAATACTTCCTCACATTCCTCTCACCATAGTACTATTCGCATCTATGTGGCTGAGACTCAAACAAAACATTTTGTTACTTTTAGCAAAGTTAGAAAAATTTATGAAAGTGGGTAAAATTTTGTTATCATAAATATGCAAAAGATTTACAAAGAATTGACCATGTATTTGAAAACAATAAATAGATGACAGATTGATGGATGGATGGATAAACAGACAGACAGACAGATAGATGGGAACATGGCCTACATGTCACAGCACCAAATGTCTTGGAGACTGAGAAAGAAGTATCTATTTTGGGAGGAGCACGGCGGAATCTGGAGTAATAAGGCAGATGTAATTCGAGGATACTGGGAGCTCTGTTTCCAGTGGCTACACATGTTCACAGAAGATTCAGTTATGCTTTCCACAGGGGTACCTTTCCCCAGAATGCACTGCAACAGTCAGAGGACAAGTGTGCACCTCATGTTTCAGAAGCACAAACACGGGAGATGCCTGAAGTTAATAAAATGCCTGAACAAAGTGTTCACTGGTCTATGGAAGCAAGAGACAGATTGGAGATGGCCATAATATTCAGGGAATGCCCAGGGAGTAAGCACAGAGTCCTAGAAAGGCAAGAACTAACAATATGGACACTTTCTTGGTACTAATCCCATTTAATTATGACCATGAGTGCCACTGTGGGTCAAGCTCTGGTCACTCTGTGTAATTTTTTTTAATTTTATATATTCATATTTATAACAGACAAATCAGAAAGGGAAGGAATGAGCTCAGCATATGGTTTGCACGTCTTCTCAGGATCCCAACACAGGAAGTCACAAATTTCATGGCATGCTGACAAGGAGGTAACTTCATAGCAGAGTGGAGACAAAGGTAGACAGCCTTCCTTGCTGGGCAGGGAAAAGGCTCATTCAAACACAGCCATTTCGAATGAGTTCAAAAGTTAAGATGGAATTATATCCAAGGAAAAAATATTCCCTGTTCTTTTCTTCCAAACAACCAACTAAAGAAAATTTCACCAGATATTTGAGTCATCTATCTGTGTGAGGAGACGAATGGAATGATAGTCTCAGCAAATCGCTAGGTAGGCATTTACTTAAATCCATTCAATCGAGGATTATCTCACTGAGGCTGCTCCCAAGGCTCAGATCATGACGCCAGCAAACAGTGGATTGTCTGACTATGGCCAGTCACAAGGCTCAAGTGGACTTAAAGACCACTGCATGGAGTCTGCTCCAGTCTTCCTGTGCAAGCACTCCTAGGACCTTGGGAAGTTGCCAAAAGGACATCTTTTAATTTTTCAGCAACAAGACCGAATTTTACAGACAGATTTATATTTCTAATTTTATCTTAATCTTGATCTTTATCAGTTATCCAAGGTTATTACATTTCACAATAGTAAATGTATAGCAAACTAAAGACTTTCCTAGTGTAATTCTAAAAACAAAAAGCCATACCATTAGAAACTAGGAAAGATAATAGCGAGTTGAAATGAACTTGACTCTCTTTGCATATATGCATACATATTTGGTTCTTCACTTTAATGTGCAGATTCTTTTACTAATGATCACAATGACCAATTTTGCTCTACTCTAAGTTTCATCAATTCATGGAATCATAAGCTAGAATCAATACAAGATACACTGGATACTCTGCTGCAATTTCTTCTAGTAATATACTGTATATTTAATCAGCATTCCCTATAGATTTCTCAAAAAAATTTACTTCAATGGAAAGTGAATTAAACATCCTATTACTGAGATTAACTATAGAGGAAGGTGTACATAATGCTCTTAAATACAGGGCATGTAGGAGACATGTATGCTTAAAACTTCATATCTTTAATGGAATCATATTGCCTAATGAGGAGCAGAACTAAAACCTAAAGTTACTGGTAGTGCCTCATTACAAAGGTGAAAGCATAAACATTTACAGCGGTTTCACTATTTCTAAGCCAGTGGACTATTATTCCCTACAGAAAAAAATCAAAAGGCTATATTGCTTATGTCACGAGGATTATCAGTATGTAGATATTGAAACACTACTTAATTCATCAATGTCAGTTAGTTTATCCCCAAATGACATATAAATCACTGTTAGTAACTGCAAATGGACAAAGGGCTATTATAATGTTTTTTAAAAGAATAGAGTCCATTTACTTGGCTTCTATCTTATAATAAAACTTATGGTAGCTCACTTTATTGTATTTATCTTAAGTCTATTCCCATTAAGATGTTCAAATGATACCATATATACTTGTCTTCTCCTTAAATGTCTATTCATTTTAATCAGTGATAGAAAATAATTCAATTCACTGACTAGTTCTAGTGCATCCTATTAAGAAGATACCATACAGGTTGACCCTCATTCCAGACTTGGCATAATATATAATCAAAAAGCACAGATGTTACAGAACATTTTCCAAGTGTTTGCTGTGCACTTGAAGCATCAGACCAGGAAACGAGACAGCCAACAGGTTACCTCACCATCCTGGTCTAGGGCCACAGTGAGAAGAAATGTTTCAGAAACAGAGTATATTTTGCTTATGATTAGGAGCACCTCATTCATTCAGTTAAATAACTTATGCTTTAGATACACACTGTAGAACATCTTGGGTGCTTTAGAAAGAATATTCAGCTAAAGTCTGAATCTGAAAAAGACAGAGCCTGTACTAGGTACGTTGTTTCAACAACTTACTTGTATAATATATGTATGTATGAGTGCAAATCATAGTTAGTCATGGATTTGGTTGTTTAATTTCTGACCCACCAATTTCTAGTGCTGGTTTTTGATAACTCAGTGTACAGTATTCAGTGTACATTATTGCAAAAGCTGAGAAGCAATCACAAAAATGCTAAAATCCTTCTACTGCAGACATGAAGACGGCCCCAATGATCACTGCTGTGTGAATTCAGTGTCTCTATCAAATTCTGCTCTGATATAAATAAGTCCACCTTTCTAGTCAATTCAAATCTGGGATTCTGTAGGTACAAGTTTAGAATCACTTATCAGCAAGGAAACAGTTTAAAATAAAGGTTCATGGATGGATGTATACATGCTGAGTTAAATAATTCAGCCCTTCCCATAGCCATATACACAGCCACACGAACACATGAACATAGGCACGTGCACACACACACACACACACACACACACACACACACACGCGCGCGCGCGCACACACACACACACACACACACACACACACACACACACACACACACACACACTCACATACTCCTGCCTGGGGTGGTAACAAACCTGAATGCATTGCTATTATTCATCCAACTATAGCTCCATAACCAGGACAGCATATTATAATACCCTGTGAAAACAGTTACACACATGTACGAACAGGAAAATACATCAGAAAAGAATAAATTGTGTGATGTTATACTTGTGTTGCTACTGCCTGGAAGTCGTGAGAAATGAACTCACAGAAGGCTGGCTACTTAGAGCAAGAGGCTAAAAGGCTGCATCGTGGAATGCATTTTCTAGGTTCATCAGGCCCCAATGGATACTGCTCCCACCATGTCCCTTGGGGAACCTTAACCACAACTTACCAACTCAGCCAGGAAGCCTTTCCTGTAAATCGGCTCCAAGTGCGCCTTTCCTAGAACTATAGTCTATCACTCTGTAGTAGATCTGTGCATGTCACAAGTGGCAGTGTTTCCTTTCCAATAAGCCATACATTTTTGCTCAATTTATAATACTACCTATTGATTCAGGATTGCTTGGCCAGAAGATTTTTCATTTTCTAGGTTTAAATCTAAAATTATTTCTTATTATCCACTTATATTTACATTCAACCAAAAAGGTAGAAAGTAAACAAATTCCAGAAACTATAAGTTCAAAGTTCTATGCATGAGAGAACAGAAGTTTATTTTTATACTAAATAAACAGCACAGTGACCATAAACAGCACAGAATGAACCATAAAACTTCTCTCTGAAGGAAACCTCTGGACACTTTCCAGAACAACCAAGCCTCAAGAAAACCCTGAACTCACACAGCCTGGACCTACAATGCACTGTTAGTTCTAGAAGGGTCTTTTTCATTTCTGCACCCTTGTGATTTGGTGAAGTACGGCTACGTGAGCTTTCTGATTCTCAACAAACCAATCCTCTTACAAAGATTACAAAATTACCAAAAAAGCAAATGAGCAAGGCTGGGAGGAGATGCCAATCTGCCCATAGAAGAATATGATGTTACTTTTTAATTCATGTAACATCCAATGGCAGGACCTGAAAATAAAAATGAATATTCAATAAAGGAATAAAACCAGGATTTTCCCATCATTTTAAATCAATACCTTCCTTACTAAGAAAAATATCAAACGAGATACTACAAGATCGGTGAAACATATGAAAAATGCAACATTATTATTAAGGCCTTCCTTCCCCTTGGTCACTGAATTAATTCTGTTTTATGACAGACTTTAAAATATAAATGTAATTCTGGCTAATTAAATACAAATACTAATATATCTGTAAAGCTCTTTCAGAGAGGAAAGGACTATATAGCCAGGATTTTAGTTTAAGGACACCCTCCTTAAGCCTCCCCATGTACGTCTTCTAATACTGCTTCTGGTTATTGGGCTGGCTTTTGCTTATGTCTAGCTACAGTGCTACTGTGAGATGAGAGTACAGGAACAGTTGCCTGAGAGACACCTGAAGTATAGATGAATTCTGCCAATGGGAGTATAGAGCAGCTCACAGGGGTCAAAACAAAACTGAACCCCCTTCAGTTCCAAGGACTGCCTTACTTACTGCAAAGCCCTGGAGTGACCTACTCACTTAGGAAGGTTCCAGGCACTTCTACCTTCTCCCTAAGTGGCATCTGCACTTTTGTTTCTTGTTTGTCTGTCTATCTGTCTACATGCACATATATGCACATTGTCAGAGGGCACTGCGTCCTATCACTTCTGCCTTATTTCCTCAAGACAAGGTTTCTTATTCAATGTAGAATAAGGCTGGTGGGGACCCTCTAGTCTCCTCCTCTCAGTTTAGGTTTAAAGCCATACCAGTTTCTGATGTGGGTGCTGGAGATTAGAACTCAGATCCTCAGGCTTGTACAGTGGCAGTGCTTAGTCACAGACATCTTTCCAGTCCCTATCCTCAGTCTTCTACGTTACTTGCCATCCTTCTTTCTATGCCTCTGGCATTATTGGTTATTGTATAAGATTTTGGTGGAGACCATTAATGTGTAATGAGTCTTGGTTATTATCATTCCTTGATTGTCTTCTCTTCTTGACGGCCAATGCACAGAAAACCTTTCCCTAGGAGTCTTCCTGCCTGATTCTACACCATTATTATTGTTGTTGTTATTGTTGTTGTTGTTGTTATTTTCTGACCATCGTTCTCTATCCTTCCGCGTCTTGACGGCTGGGCTGACACGGGCCGGGCCCGCAGAAGGTAGGGCAGCTTTCCTTCCTTTCCCATTGATCTGCACACCACAGAATGAGCAGCTGGAGGACCCTGCACACTTCATTCTTTCAAACCCACTTTAATACATAATCCATTATTACTATTTTAGATACACTGCTTCATAATCTTACTTATTAAGTAAAATATTGATCTCTAATAACTCTACCTAAGAGTTATTTTTCTATATTTTTATATTAAAAGTATCTTCCTTGCAATCCTAAAGCCTTAACTGGGTTTATTCTCCTGTACAGGAAACAAAAAAAGGACCATCTAGATTCTATGGCCTTTAAAAGATGTGGGACTTGCTATCATTTGCTACGAAGTTTCAAATCAAGTTAAGAATATTGCTTTATGCCGGGCAGTGGTGGCGCACGCCTTTAATTCCAGCACTTGGGAGGCAGAGGCAGGTGAATTTCTGAGTTCGAGGCCAGCCTGGTCTACAAAGTAAGTTCCAGGACAGCCAGGGGTTTCTACACAGAGAAACCCTGTCTTGAAAAACCAAAAAAAAAAATATTGCTTTTCTAAAATTTTCTATAAATGTTATGTTTCTTAAAATAAAGTCTTTTGAATATTCTTAGAGATAACTTATGCAAGAGGACAGCTTCAGACACTGGAAAGCATGAAATGAATTCTATATAACACAAAATTTATACTGCTAGCTGGGAACTGTTGCTACAATCTTACTTTCTTCAGTTATTAAGTGGTGTACTATACTACTAGAACTTGGAACAATAAAAAAAATAAGGCCTATAATGTCTCAAATTTTTAATACTTCTAAATTTTTAAAGACATTGTCTTAATTTAGAAACAGAAGATTCACATTTATTTCCCTTTTAAAAGGGCCACCTAAGTGACAGTCACACCAGAAAACACTGTTCCTGAAGAAAGATGTAGATGAAAATAACCTTTGTAAATTTTGCTTTTATTCTTTCTTTTCTTTTTTTTTTCCCCGAGACAATTCTTTTCACAGATTTTCACAGCCACTGTGCGCAGCCTTGGATGCCTACTGGCTGGAACGGGTCCCCTTCCTCCAGGCCATCTTTCCTCAGAAGAATCCCACACAGGAGGCACTATGAAAGACGACTGCATAGCAGAAGACATGGCTGCCAGCTGACAGGGCAATTAAGCTCTTTCCTGGAGACCAGCAGTTGCATTCCCACTTTCATGCCTTGGGGAGGGAGTGGGCTTCTGATTTAATTCTACGAAATAGAAGTCATTAAAAACCAAACTAAACAATACCCTCAACTGCACTGTCAGATTGCACGTGAAGAGACGGCAGCATCTGAGAAGACTCATGGTACCCAAATGTGCCCTGGACTTGGGTGCACTGCTTGACTGTTTCTCCACAAAGCATACGGAGGGACACAAGGTCCTTCTCCATCCCTCCCTCAGATTACCAGGCAGACACACGCACATGCACACACCAATTTATCATTTAGTCAGAGGGCACAGTATCAAAGAGGACAAAGACTGCAGGGAAGGCCGACTTCCTCCTCAACTCTTAGCTCCTGCTACAAGCACTTCAGACCCTACGCTGTCAGCAGCTGCTTGCTTATCTGCTTATAATAGAAGGAATTAATTTATTCTTTAAAAAGCTGGGATCTATATAGTGGAGCATGTGTCCTTATTGCATGCAGGTAAAGTCTCTGGGTATATAGCAGTCTTATTTATAATAGCCAGAAGCTGGAAAGAACCCAGATGTCCCTCAACGGAGGAATGGATTCAGAAGATGTGGTATATTTACACAATGGAATACTACTCTGCAATTAAAAACAATGAATTCACGAAATTCCTAGGCAAATGGTCAGAACTTGAAAATATCATCCTTAGTGAGGTAAGCCAATCACATGGTATGCAGTCACTGATAAGGGGATATTGACCCAGAATCTCAGAATACCCTAGACACAATCAGCATATCAATAGATTTCTAAAAAGATGGAAGGAGAGACCCCTGGTCCTGGAAAGACGGGATGTAGGGGAACGCCAGGACAGAGTAATGAGAAGGGGTTGAATGGAGAAAAGAGGGAGGGAAGGGGGCTTATGGGACTTTCGGGGAGGGAGGAAACGGGAAAGGGGAAGTGATTTGGAATGTAAATTAAAAAAATAAAATAAAATAAAATAAAAAAAGCTGGGATCTAAATACAAATCAAAGTGGCAAAGACAGCTTCAAATAAATAAGGGATAATTTTGTAAGTGGTGGAATGATTTTCACAGCTTGGTTAAGTTTGTTGGTTTGTTTGCTTGTTTGATTTTCAGAAGTTCTACACAAACTATTTCCCCCAGTCCTAGCTGACAGAGCCCTGCTTGTCTTCCACAGTGCCACAGAGCACCTCTGAATAGTTCAGCACAGCTTATCATACTCTGCCTAGAAACAGACTAATACATCACTAGCATGACTTCTAGCTGAGGACGCCAGTCCCCATTTTCTAGAACTTAATACACTTTGCTCTGTATCAAAGTCTGAGCTTTAAGGTAAGGTTGTTGTTTACATTCCAGCTTAAACGATTTCAACATAATAAATATTTGATGACTGCTTAAAAGTGTCTTACCAATTTAAATTACACACTGAGAATATATTTCATCTAAGAAATGCAGCACTCTTCATCCAAACACTTGTTGAATATATTAAGAGACTGCAGGCAGCCTCCTGCATTAACACATGGCTGACACAACCTCCTTATATGGCCAGTTTGGTAACCACAGCCACTAACCACCTGAAGTTTGAAACTTTGTAGCTGCTAAATAAAGAGAAGCTACTCTAACCTGGACTTCAGAAGACTAAGGGAATGCTAGAACAGCAGTCAGCTCAAATTTTCTCTGTCTCTGACGGTTACTATGGTGCATAGCTCACAGGCAGTCCGCTGCAAGGGTGCTGAAATTCTTGATAAGCACAGGGCTACGAAATTATGCTTACATAATTTTTGCCTAATTTAGATTAATGAATTGTTTAAAATTGCTCAAACATAATTTGTCAGGGGTCACAAAAGTTTAAGATTTAGTTATTTGGGGGAAACTTTAGGAGTAAAATCACAAAAAGAGAACAAACTCTTATTCTTGAGATGATAAATCATGCAAAATGACCTAAAAAATTAACAGAATATTAAAAAGAAGGGGCTCAGGGTTGCTGCAACTCTAGAAAACCTCGAGTGTCTGTGAGTTTTCAGTTAGTTAACAAACACATATGCAAATGAGCCCTTAAACAGTAATGGGGCAATAGTCATAATTGTTCTCTTTTAACCAACAACATAAAAATGTGTGTCGTACAAGCTAGGAAGAGTCTGAGTCCCCAAGAGCCTATCATACACTGACAACAATATATCTGCCTGATTCTTGTAGAATATGTATCCAGTAATGTAAAGAGCATCCTGGGGGAACGACTGCTCACTTTACAGGAAAATACCATTCTGTGAAAGGGTTTCCTATAAACCAGCATGAACAGGAAAAAGACATGCACCCCCCTTGCTTAGACAGAAGCCCCTTCTGACTGTCTGAGCTAAAGTGCTCTGCTAACACAAGAACCTTCCCAGAGCTAAGAGCTCAAACAGCCTATCTGGGGAGACCTGGGGAAATTAGATACACTTCTGCATTTCTTTTTGATACAAATTCAATTTTTTAAGAGCTTTTCCCCCAGACGAGATGCCAATTTCAAATCTCAGTCCTCAGCGATCTGGCTTCAGCATGGTCAGCAGTTTACTGTTTCTCAGGCAGCAGTTTACTGTTTCTCAGGTCTCATGATAGCAAGTGGCTTCATTCCCAAGAAAAATAAATGGTAAACAAACAAACAAACAAATCCCTAAATCGATGAGTATGTCCAGCTTGTTATGTGTGTGTTAGCTTGATTTTGAGACATGGTCTCATTTTGATGCTCTGCTAACTCAGAATTCTTTAGGTAGACCAGGCTGCCTTTGAACTCAGAGCTTTGCCTGCCTCTGCTGGGATTAAAAGCCTGGGCAACCACATTTGGCCCAAACTGCTTTCTTGTTTTGTTTGTTTGTTTTGTTTTTATCTTTTTGGGAAAAGCTAAATATTAGGAACTTCAGCAAAGCTTTGATTTCTGGATGCCAAGTCCTTGGTGTCAGATATGCTTCCTCAAGCCCATCAGAATTTACATAAACAGTTTGGCTATTCTAAAATAAATCAGAAGGCTTAGGAGGCCAACTGATTAGTCTATTGGGAGAGCTGCTCTCACGAGTCAAGCTCCTGCAATATGAGTGCACTGTAGCTTTAGTTTAGGAGGGACAAAGCAGTTTCAAGCCTTGCTGGTCATTGCCATGGTGAGCTCGTCTGCATGGGAGTCAGTGGAAAGTTCAGAGTCTCCATCTGTGGCAGCTCTGGCTAACCTTCAGACTTTTTTCATTCATGGCCAAACATGGGGCATACAGCTAATATGGCCATGGGATGTCCTGTACTGAAAATCTTAACAAATGCTGCAGGTCTCTGAACTTGAAGATCAGTGGAATACTAGGAAAGTAACTAACTGGTCAGCCACAAGGCAGGATTGAAGGAGACAGAGCACAAGAAGTCTGTAACACTTCACTATTGTCTGATGAAATAGACGCTTCCCACAGTAGCTCTTACCTAGCATTCAGAGAGGTTCTCCATTACCATCCCAGTTCCATATAACCCTAACCTTAAACTCTTAATTCTTACTTCAAATTAATATTTAAGGCATTAAAAAAAAGAGTTAACTATGAATGTTAGGAAAGCAGTATTTTCTATTTTTAGATAAAATTCAAGCCTTATTTTATTCATAAAATTAGCATAAAAATCCATTCCCTTGGGAATAACCTGCATAAAGACTCTACTCAAGTCTCTCTGGATCTTGCTTCTACCATTTTTGAGATGCTTAGCTTACTAAGAAACACTCTTTGCAGACAATTCTTTTTTTTCTATATTTTTTTTATTTACATTCCCAATGATTTCCCCTTTCCCGATTCCTCCCTCCCCGAAAGTCCCATAAGCCCTCTTCCCTCTCTCTGTTCCCCATTCAACCCCCTCTCGCTTCTCTGTCCTGGCATTCCCCTACATCCAGTCTTTCCAGGACCAGGGATCTCTCCTTCCATCTTCTTGGAAATCAAGTGATATGTGAATTGTGGCAGACAATTCTTTTTTACAGAGATATTCTATACTTCCATTACATAAACAGGTTTTTAAAAAAATAATTGTTTATTTATTTTGTGTATATGTATACACTGTAGCTGTCTTCAGACACCCCAGAAGAGGGCATCAGATCCCATTACAGATGGTTGTGAGCCACCATGTGGTTGCTGGGAATTGAACTCGGAACTTTTGGAAGAGTAGTTGGTGCTTTTAACCGCTGAGTCATCTCAGTCCACACAGGCTTAATGTGCAGAATGCTATGTGCAAATAGAGTCCACACACAAGAGGATGGTAGTTAAAATGAAATACCATCCTCTGTGTCACCAGTGAGCCATTTCAAAGAGAGCAAGTTACTAAAGCTTAGCAAAGACTGACCGTCCCCACCCTGTCCCATGAGAATCCACAGATTCAAATGCAAAGCTCATTTTGTTTGGTGTACTTCTAAGTTAGTGCACTCTAAAGTTTTAGTCTCTCTCACACCCTGTTGGGGTGTGTGTGTGTGTGTGTGTGTGTGTGTGTGTGTGTGTGTGTGTGTGTTGGCACTCTCTAGTCTTAATTTCAATGGTCACTCACCGTCAAGATCGTTTTGACCTCATATGCTCCCTTTCTCCCTCACTGTGGGAGAGAAGACACTCTTCCTTCTCTATGCAGGATCTGGGAAGGCGTGTACTAGGTTCTAGTCAGGAGAGCAGGAGGGAAGCAAGCAGAGCAGAACCGTAATACTGAGTGGAATAAGTTCACACAGCACCCAGTGGTACTGCATCTGGACTTGTGAAGAGCAAAGCTGCCTTGGGTTTATCAACAGACATGGACAGTTGGTTCATTTAACTAACACTGTGACACAGATGATGAGAGGTAGAGAGGTAGCAAAGACGGAAGTAGCATGAGCAAAAAAAAAGAGCATAAGGGCGCAGAGAAAAGGTGATTGGTGCAAACAAAAATAAACCAGTCAGTCTGGCCTGAGGGGAAGATGGAACAGCTAGCAGGTAAAAGCAGAAAACCATGCAGAAGCAAATTTTACTTCATAAGTATTATGAAATATTATTTATATAGTATAGTATGCATTATAGTATCAATGTTTCTGTTAATTTAGTATTTATAGATTTACACTTCAAAACTATTACAGAAAGTTTCCAATTATATATAACAAAACAGAACTGAAAATATCAGTCATGATTACTTTATTATGATTAATCATACTTCCTCTACCTTGACCTACCTTCTTGCTCTTCCCACACTGATCTGAAGTAAATCTTTAAAGCCTTCAGATCTTATCAACGGGAGATCTGATTTTGAGCTGACTTTCTGATGTTGAGGGAAGGGCTCGTAGCTAATGAGAGGACCCCAGACTGCAGAGCCCCTGATGACTTAGAGAAGCATAGGATTTCCACTGGCCTTTGCTTCACAGTTCAGAGTGTCCCCTCCCTCTAGGTGGCCTGGCAGCAGTTTCTGCAATTCCTTATCCATGTCCTCCTATCAGAACTTTACTATGCTATGATCTGCAAGCATAGTCATGAAGGTCTTGGATGAGGGGAATCATTGGTCTTTAGCTTACCTACCTGTGGTTTCATAGACTTCGTACAAAATTCTATGGTGTTGTATATCAGAATTTCTGTTTAGTTTGCTGCTTAGATGACCTAATGTTATTAATAAACAAAATTTCTGCAAGCACCAAGCAGTCACAGCTTAAATAATGATGCCGATGTTTTAAGAAACATTTGCTTTCCTTATGAAGAAGGATATTAGTTTCTCTGGGTCACATCAGCTCATTTAGAGGACACTTATTATGGATTTGAGTGTGAAAAGATTCTAGTTTAAAATCAAATGCTGTTTAGGGATGAACAAACATGGCCACATGAGCAGTGACATCTGGGTCTGCCAGCAGAAACAGTCTTGACTTTTACTAGCAAGGGAATAGTAGTCACAGGAATTAAGGTAAGTGTAGCTAAGTTTATTTAAAAAATAATATTTTCTATGAATGGAAAACAATGGAATGATCAATATTATAAGTTATTTAATAGGAAGTAGGCACCAAAATCCCAGTTTTTTGTTTAATTTTTTTTTCTTAAAGTGACAGTACTTCACCAGGAAAATTATTAAGCTAACATACCTAAATTCATAGTTTCAACATACAACAAATACCTATTACATGATAGGACCTTAAACACTGAATACTATGCTAGGCAATACTAGAATTTCAATAGAGAATTAAGACACTCCTCAAAAGGGGGTACTTTTAGGTCTGACGAGAACATCAGAAGTCATTAACACAGTTGAGTTGCTTGTTTTATGTTACAAACTCTAGAGAAAAATTAACTTGCAATGATATATTTTTTTCTATAGAAACAAGCTAGACAATATCTTAGTAACTAGCCATATAGCTACTTGAGATTAAATTGGGGAAATTACAAATAAAATATCTAAAACATATTTCCTCAGTCTCAAGACTGTATGCTGCTAGATTCTACCAGAGCAGAAGGCAAAGATTCAAAACATTTTATCACCAACAAAAATTCTCCAAGTGCTGTGTTTCAGAAGATGCATTAACTTGAATTCATATTAAAACATTCAACGCTTGACCTGGTATTTTCACACACACACACACACACACACACACACACACACACACGAGAGAGAGAGAGAGAGAGAGAGAGAGAGAGAGACAGAGACAGAGACAGAGAGAGAGAGAGAGAGAGAGAGAGAGCGAGAGAGCGCGCTAAGAAATATATCATCCAAAATGTGGTCTCTTCAATTAAAGCCAGAATAAATTTACAAGAGATAATTCAGGCTTTTAAAATAACAAGCTAGAATCAACATAGGAAACATAAATTATTTTTCTCCAAAATCTTAATCAAGCAGAAAACAGCTAAGGAGCTAGTAATCTCCTCTCTCATCCTACTTTTAACAGTATTAGTTACAAATGGAAGATCATAAAAAGCTTCCACGATCAAGTAGGCTTCATCCCAGGGATGCAGGGATGGTTCAATATAAGGAAATCCATCAATGTAATCCACTACATAAACAATCTCAAAGAAAAAAACCACATGGTCATCTCATTAGATGCTGAGAAAGCATTTGACAAAATTCAGCATCCTTTCATGCTAAAGGTCTTGGAAAGATCAGGAATTCAAGGCCCATATCTAAACATAGTAAAAGCAATTTACAGCAAACCAGTAGCCAGCATCAATCTAAACGGAGAGAAACTTGAAGCAATCCCACTAAAATCAGGGACTAGACAAGGCTGCCCTCTCTCTCCATATCTTTTCAATATAGTACTTGAAGTTCTAGCTAGAGCAATTAGACAAGAAAAAGAGGTCAAAGGGATACAAATTGGAAAGGAAGAAGTCAAACTATCACTATTTGCAGACGATATGATAGTATACATAAGCGACCCAAAGAACTCCACCAGAGAACTCCTACAGCTGATAAACGACTTCAGCAAAGTGGCCGGATATAAAATCAACTCAAGCAAGTCAGAAGCCTTCCTATACTCAAAGGATAAGCAGGCTGAGAAAGAAGTAAGAGAAATAATACCCTTTACGATAGCCACAAACCATATTAAGTATCTTGGCGTGACGCTAACCAAACAAGTGAAAGATCTGTATGACAAGAACTTCAAGTCTCTGAAGAAAGAAATTGAAGAAGACCTCGGAAGATGGAAAAATCTGCCATGCTCATGGATTGGCAGGATTAATATAGTAAAAATGAGCATCTTACCAAAAGTAATACACAGATTCAATGCAATCCCCATCAAAATCCCAACTCAATTCTTCATAGAGTTAGAAAGAGCAATTCAAAAATTCATCTGGAATAACAGAAAACCCAGAATAGCTAAAACTATTCTCAAGAGTAAAAGAACCTCTGGGGGAATCAGTATCCCGGACCTCAAGCTGTACTACAGAGCAATAGTGTTAAAAACTGCATGGTATTGGTACAGTAACAGACATGTAGATCAATGGAACAGAATTGAAGACCCAGAAATGAATCCACACTCCTATGGTCACTTGATCTTTGACAAAGGAGCTAAAACCATCCAGTGGAAAAAAGATAGCCTTTTCAACAAATGGTGCTGGCTCAGCTGGAGGTCAACATGCAGAAGAATGCAAATTGACCCATCCTTATCTCCTTGCACTAAGCTCAATTCTAAGTGGATCAAAGATCTCCACATAAAACCAGACACACTGAAACTAATAGAAGGGAAACTAGGGAAGAACCTTGAACATATGGGCACAGGGGAGAATTTCCTGAACAGAACTCCAATAGCTTATACTCTAAGATCAAGAATAGACAAATGGGACCTCATTAAATTACAAAGTTTTTGCAAGGCAAAAGACACCGTCAAAAAGACAAAGCGGCAACCAACTAACTGGGAAATGATCTTTACCAACCTTACATCCGACAGAGGGCTAATATCCAAGATATACAAAGAACTCAAGAAGTTAAACTCCAGAGAGGCAAGTAACCCTATTAAAAAATGGGGTACAGAGCTCCACAAAGAGTTCTCACCTGAAGAATATCTAATGGCTGAGAAGCACCTAAAGAGATGTTCATCATCCTTAGTCATTAGGGAAATGCAAATCAAAACAACCCTGAGATTCCATCTCACACCAGTCAGGATGGCTAAGATCAAAAACACAGGAGACAGCAGTTGTTGGCGAGGATGTGGAGAAAGAGGAACACTCCTCCACTGCTGGTGGAATTGCAGGCTGGTACAACCACTCTGGAAAGCAGTCTGGCGGCTCCTCAGAAAACTGGGCATGACACTTCCGGAGGATCCGGCTATACCACTCCTGGGCATATACCCAGAGACTTTACCTGCATGCAATAAGGACACATGCTCCACTATATTCATAGCAGCCTTATTTATAATAGCCAGAAGCTGGAAAGAACCCAGATGTCCCTCAACGGAGGAATGGATTCAGAAGATGTGGTATATTTACACAATGGAATACTACTCTGCAATTAAAAACAATGAATTCACGAAATTCCTAGGCAAATGGTCAGAACTTGAAAATATCATCCTTAGTGAGGTAACCCAATCACAAAAGATCACACATGGTATGAAGTCACTGATAAGGGGATATTGACCCAGAATCTCAGAATACCCTAGACACAATCAGCATATCAATAGATTTCTAAAAAGATGGAAGGAGAGACCCCTGGTCCTGGAAAGACTGGATGTAGGGGAACGCCAGGACAGAGTAATGAGAGGGGGTTGAACGGAGAAAAGAGGGAGGGAAGGGGGCTTATGGGACTTTCGGGGAGGGAGGAAACGGGAAAGGGGAAGTGATTTGGAATGTAAATTAAAAAAATAAAATAAAATTAAATTAAAAAAAAAAAAAAAAAAAAAAAAAAAAAAAAAAATAAAAAAAAAACAAAAAAAAAAAAAAAAAAAAAAAAAAAAAAAAGCTTCCCAATATAAAAATCCAGGTACTCTCTTCTAGAGAACTTTCATGAGCTTGGTGATGTCATTAGCAAAAAAATCATATGCAATTCTGAGTTCATAAGAATGGCTCACTGTTACTGTTCACTAAATGGGCAACTGCAAAACTACCATGTGAGAAATTTGCCTTCCCTAAGAAGGCACTTTTTAGAAAATAAGTGAGGTTATTAATTTTTCTTCAGATGTGTACTTGGAAGTTCAACTGATCCATCTAAACAATGAATAAGAGCTTGTGGATTCAAACTCAGTAAGATTTGAGGCAATGGCTTTACAAAAATCAGCTATTTGGATTGGGTGAGCAGGTAAGCAAGAAAATGTCAATGTCACCTGCACTCAAGTGCTGGGCATGCATCCGTGGTATCAATGAGCAGCCATGTGCTATGTTTATCATGAGATAATCACACCCGTAGAGGTTTAGAAGCACTCAGCTGAACCCTGTGACTCACAACACACTTGGGGCATCATTATCTCACGATAACCATACTCCCTGTCAAGCCTTATTGCTTAATTAGGGGTTATGAAAGTGATAAGAGTAAGAGAAACTGGACGAGCAGTACCAGAGATGAATGATCCCATAATCATCCTAAAGCTGAGGGCTGAAGGAAGCAAGGAGGACATACCCAGTGTGTTCCGTGGTGTTTGCAGAAACATTTGTTAATAATGAATGAGGAGAAACCCTATCTGCATTCATAGATTATTTGAACTGCATTTTCCAGGAGACATGATTCCTGATCAATAATTTAGACTGTGTTTTCATACAGTTTGCAAAACATTCCAAAAATTACTGGTAGCATAAAGTTTAACTGTGACTCGTGCTTCCCAGGACAGCGACCCATCATCACCTAAACATGACATTTAGGTGTCAAATGCACCAGAGATCTGATCAGTAACATCCATGCTATCTAAGATTTGTACAAATTAATCTGGAAATAAATTTTAAAATAATGTGATAGGCCCTTTCTATTTTTTCATTTTTGTGCATTAATAATCAACACATAGGAAAGGAAGGAAAAAATCTATTACTAAAAATCTCTAATAAGGCATTCACAAATATTTAAGTTCCATTCTTTTGTTCTATTTTTATAAATACCTGCCATATTTGTGGGAAGAACACAGCTCCAGCTACGGTGTGCTTGGAGCTCCTTTTCAATTCACTGTGAAACATCAATTATCTTTATCAAATAACAGCATCTCATCTCAGTCCATTATCAAGATGGAGTCTTATTTCAGCTGGACCACAGCCCTATCTGTATATCAGGGCTGGCCACAGTGGCAGAGCATGAGTGAAAGGCTGTGAAATAATCAATAATAATCATCAAATTGTGGTTGAAAGGTTGTGAGGATGGAAGTTTTTGATGAAACCTCACATTTTTTTTTTATTTTTGGTACAGATGATAAGGCTTAACCTTTGCAATACCTGATACTGACGGCTCTGTTAGAGGAAGTCTCCTGTGCACTTAAAAGTGGTTCTTAATGTCTAAGACAAAGGGGTATACTTAGGCTAAAGTGGAATGTGAACCTTACACTACCAAAGCCATCTACATGACCAACTCAGAGTAACTGTAAATGTGGTTACTGTGAACCTGATGTACATTCAGACACAGAGCAGCTGTGCATGTGGGTCCATGCAGGTGCAGTCAGCCACTGCTGGGCAACGTTTTCACGACAGTGGGTGAAATGTACCCTGTCATTTTTGCCAGAGGTCATGAAACCTAGAATTGAACAGGTCTCTGCTCGAAGCAAGAGGCTTAGTGATACTTACCATCACATTATTGGTGAATATACACTAATAAAATATTTGAAAAAGAACCTTAACAATTATAATAAAAAACACTGGAGAGACTTAATTTTTTAATTTAAAGGAATGAAAGAAAGATGCTGATTTGGGAGAAGGGGTAATAATGCTTTTCCTCTCACTTATTTCTGTCTTAGGTTTTGTTTGGTTTGTTTATATACTTGGGTTTCTGAAACAGGGTTT
This sequence comes from Tokudaia tokunoshimensis, assembly GCA_036184795.1. NCBI lineage: Eukaryota > Metazoa > Chordata > Mammalia > Rodentia > Muridae > Tokudaia > Tokudaia tokunoshimensis. The sequence continues at coordinate 54,053,906 of BTHU01000017.1, read as the reverse complement.
TCCTCATATAGCTCAGTCTGGCCTTGAACTCACTATGTAGCCCAGGCTGGCCTTAAACCCATGACTCACCTGCTTCAAGTGGACATGTCTGGGTTCCTGGGCAGAGCAGAAGAAGCAAAACATGAGGCTACACTACACCATGACATCCCTAAAACTGCACTCGCCGAAAAGCTTCCACTTCAGAGTTCTTAGCTGAAAATGGATTGTTATTTTTAAAAGCAGTTATTTAGAAAACTATGTATCTCTTAAACCTAAAACCAATGCTAAAGAAAAACAGGAGGATGTAAGTGCTAAATCTATAACCCTACCCAAAAAGAAATAATTATTTCTAACTATGAAAAATTATTAGTGGATTGCTGATATGAAGCTTAAAGGCCAGGATCCTTTCCCTCTCTTTTCCTTTTACTGGTAAAGCTTAGAGACACTTTACAAAGGTGAATATGTATAACAGACAGACATGAGCTCCATTAGAGTTCTCTAAAACTGACTTAATTAAAATTATGTTTGTTAAATTACTTTTCATCTGCTCTAATCGAAACATTCAAATTAACTTCAGCAAAGAGCAATCATATTAATAATCTCAAATCTCACCTGTAATTCTCTTCCTTTCACTCTCCTATAAAAATCTCTAGCCTAAGATTAGAATACATATTCATTCTCATTCTCATTCTCTCTCTCTCTCTCTCTCTCTCTCTCTCTCTCTCTCTCTCTCTCTCTCTCTCTCACTATATTACCTTGCACACAATAAAAGTAGTTATTAGAAGGCTGTCTTGGAAACACCCGCATGTTATTCTCTCTCTACTAGAAAAATAAATCCTGCCTTTCCAGGTCTTTCAGCTCTGTTTATAATCATATTCAACATATGTGGCACAAAGGAATTGTTGGTGCTAATTCTGGATTGGAAAACATGTAGGTAGTAGCAACATCTAAAATGTTCTGATATTAGTACAAGATAAAAACACTAATATTGACAAAAAAGATCTATGTTTAAAGAAAACCATTTATATCTTAAATAGAAAGTAAATCTTTCAAGATAGCTAAGAAAGATTTTACTCAAAACACTGAAGTATCTAGGTCATCAGGCAAGGAAAACCTTAAAGCATGTATAATTTCTCATAATCATACTATCCATTGTAATAAACATGTAAGGTAGTAATAAATCATAGAACAATCCTTGTATGTACTTGGAAATGCAGAGTGTCTAAGTTAATCTCTTAGTACAAGATATACTTGGTTAATGAGCCTATTGTTTCACAATTAATTTTGCATTTATTATTCAAAATGTCATGTTAGGAGCAGATATGAAGCTAGCATTGGCTTTTTAAAGACATCACTGTAAACTCTGTATGGACTCTTGCCATAGAGGTAGCTACTAAAAGTACACAATGCAGAGCCCTAAAATCACTCCACTTTATCCCACATATAATAAATGTTCTCCTGAAACACTGTGGTGTGTGAATGCTGACTGCATTGACTCCCAGAGCTGAGAAGCAATAAGATGGTATGTTTTATTATGAGTGTCATGGAGACGGTGTGAAAAATCAAGAGCTACAGGCAGTCAGCGGCAATGGGTCAATACGGCTCCCAGAGACACTGTGTAGATAATCAACAACAAGGCCTGAGGTTCTCTGCGCTGCACACAGCTGAAGGGCAAATCAATAGAGCCAGGGGAAGGCCAGTGCCCTGCTCTCCTTCCCACAATACACCATGGCGACTTGAGGAAAACACTCCCAGACCAAAATAAAGCCAGAGCTGGGCAGCTAACAACCCACTCGCCTCTTAATTCAGTCACACATTGTGTTCAACCAAGCTTCCCAAAAATTTGAAGAGATTTTAATATTCACATTCTGCCTAAAAAATGGCATCAGGGAGAAAAGAATGGAAGCTGTCCTAACAGAACCAGGACAGAATTAGACAAACACGCCCCATGAGACGCTGTAGTGAGTCATCCTAAAAATTAAAGTTCAACTTACATTTTTGCAAGTAAATAATTCTCTTTAGAGATTGTTCTATCTTGGCTTTGGGGGTCTACTACTGGGAATATTCAGTCTGTGCTTTGCTTACCACAAGTAGGACACATAATTAAAAAAACAGGACATTTTAGAAATTGAAAATTATATTTGAATCACATTATTCCTGAAAGAAATAAAGCAAAGCTGCATTGTAGTGTGGTCCACTGGTTCTGAGAGCAACACTTTGACAACAGTGTTTGTATCTGACACCTAGTTAAATATATGGTGCTAATATTTCACATTTTTCAGTAAAAATTTATGGGCAGGGATATGTTGATTTATTATTTCTCAAGAAAAAAGTGATCCGTCACATCCATCACTGCTAATCATTAGGAGTTATTTCTAAGTTACTATGCAGAGCCAGCTTCTTCCTTAAAACATGAAAGAAATGTACAGGAAGAAAAAAACAACTGGAAAATGTTTTAAGGTTTATATCTATTATTCAAATTTTAAAAATTTTAATAAATAAGATGATGTTATGAAGCATTAAAACGAGCCCTAGATCAAGCCCTGAGTAACTTTAAATATTCCTCCAAAAATGTTACAGAGCTATGTGCAACATGAACCTATTGTGTCAAAATCAAAGGCATTTTAAACAAAGAAAACTGCCCTGTGTGGAGTGGCGTGCGAGTGGGTTTGGAAAGCAAAGCTCTGAACTCTTCCAGCATTTCAAAAGCACGGTATCTATTTGCTCAGTCCAGTAGCAAGAAAATTCATTGTCTTTCTGCCCTCTGTCTCTATTTGCTAACTGTTATTATCAAGTAGTAAGAAAAATAACTATGCTATTTAGTGAAATGCTACCATGAAAAAACTCGAAACTTGTGATTCTCTAAGGAAATGTTTTGCAACTAGAAAGAACATGAATTAAACAAAAATAATTTGTTTGTTGATGCTTATTACATTTTAGTGTCTGGGAGACGGATGGAGTTCCCACTATATGCTCAATTATTGAAATCTGATGTGTGTGAAGCGAATTTTGGACTTTAGGTCATGGTCAGCGTCCACATAAATCATCTACTCTGAGCTCTTCATTTACAACTGGTAAGGCTGATGCAATAAAGTTCAAGGCAGGTTTCCATTTTTGAAAAGTCGCATTACGTGATCTAGTTGCTATGACAACAAAATTACAGTACAATATCAAACTACAGAAAAATCACTGCTTGTTAAAAACCAGAAGTTGACCTCTAAAGTAGTCTGAAGTTTTTAAATATTTACTTATGTACTACATAATTACAAGATGTAGTAATGTAAAAGATATTTAGGGAAATACAGGAGCTACCTCATTATTCAAGACAACAGTACAGACTTAGATTTGTCTAACGATGGGAATCTGACATGAAGTGTTTAAGAAGCTACTCTTGTGGGTCCCTTGCTGTCCCCCTACGCCTCCCTATTGTTCGAGACTTTGTGTTAATCATTCAATTTTAGACTTTTCACCTCTATGTCAACTCTGGTTGCAATCAGCTTGCCTCAGTCCTGTTGCTGTGCTGCTACAGAGACATGTATGTCCAGGCAGCAGCTGGATCAGCATGCTGTGCTCTCATTGGCTGAGAAGGTGCTCTGCAGTGACACACTCCAAGATGCACATGGATTTCAGATGCTTGTTTCCGAAGCCAGGGCCATTTTGCACAGAGCACCCAGACAACCCCAGACACTGGCATCACAGTGGCACTGTTTCTTTACATACTCCAAATGAAGAATAATTGACAATTCATTCCTATAGATATTATGTTAGCAGATTAAAAAGCCTGTGATTCTAATTGTGTTTGGTAGGATTTTTTAAAGTTCCATAACCACTTGATCGATCCAGGTGATTTAAAATCAATGCCAAAGCCAGACAAAGACTGCTGTAAACAGCTCGGCGTTTGCTTTATGGAAATGGCAGAAACCTGGAGAGCAGATCTTCCTGCACTGAGATGTGGAATCGTGTGAAAACTATTTGAGTCTGTGAGGTTACTTGTGTTCCTCTGATGGAAATTCACAAATGTGAACAGAACACTATCTTGCTTACATGCACGCACACACACACACACACACACACACACACACACACACACACACACGGCAAGTGGGTATGAAAAAGGAAGAGAGAAAACATAAATGTAAAAATCCAGCACAAGAGCAACTGGCTAATAGACAGGCAATTGTGCTTGTGAACAAACAGTACAGCATCGTTGGCAACAGAATGTATACCCCTTGATTACATACAGGTAGGGTTGCTTATAATTCCTTTTATGAACGTCAGATGCAAGGGCTCTGGAGAGTCACCAAATTAACAGATGGCTTTAATGACTCATTAAACTTAGGCATGGGATTCTGTGCCTTCCAATCTTGGGGTGCTGCTCTGTGTCTTACTCTGTCTCAATGGCTTCCTTATTACTCTCATTAGTGCAGACCTTAAAGTCTGTGACTCTGGGTTAGCTGGCATTGGAGGATTATCACAGAGGTTTACAGTGACAGTGCCAGCACGCTTCAATGTCCAGACAACATGCTAGAGTATTGTGCTCAGGGCAAAATCAAAAGAAACACCTTTCACATCTGTTAAACTTGCGCCTACTCCTCAAGCATTACCTTGGTAAATGGTATGTCAGCTGGTCACCAGCAGTAGACAATACCTGACAGTACTTTTAAAAGATAATCTTAGTTAGGTATGTAGCTCAGTCTGTAGAGTGCTTGCCTATAATCCCAGCTTTCAGGAGGTGAAGGCAGGAGGGCAGTTTAAGGGCATCACAGGGAGTTTGAGATCTGCCTGCCCTACATAAGACCTTGTCACAAACAAACAAACAAACAAACATTTCCAAAAACCACACCCCACCGAGGTGTGGGACTTCTGGCCTTGTGGGCCTTACCGGAAAGTCTCATTTTGCCTTTGGACACACAGAGAGAGTGTACTGAGGGCAGAGTGCAGGGTATATCCCAGATACTTGGCTCCTACCCATTCAGTTACCCACTCTGAGGCCTGGGTCAATGACTAGTGAGAAGGTACGGGTCTGCCCTGCGAACCTTCCAGTCCCTCATTTTTCCACCCAGCTGTGAAGCAAATACATATTGAAGCTTATTTCTGCTGTCCTGTGAGGAGACTGTCTTAATCTAGAATATTTACTATGCAGCACAAGGTATCCTAAGCATAGTCTACTCTCCAAAGGACAATAGAAGCAAGGAATAATCTATAGAATAGCCACCACACCTAACCAGGTACTCCTTTCTCACACATATTGAATGTGGTCCTTTGTAGTGAGAGAACCAGCTCCCATAAGCCTCTGTAGGTTCCTGTGTGAAAATCCAGTATATGGCACTGTTACTCTGTAGTTGGAATTTATGTAAATGTCTTGTCAGAGATGAATTAAAACTTACAGCAGTAAATCTACAAGGACACAGCTATAAATCATGCAGATATATTGCTTATAGAGACATATATCACGCGTCTGGAATTACTGCCTCTTCAGTACTCAGAGGTTAAGGAAGGTAGCAGCTAACATGCCATTATACGTAGTCAGCAGTTTGTCATTCTTCAGGAGAGTGGTGAATGCAGTGTACACACATGTCCTTCACCCCACTGTCTGTCTACTCCCTACATTTCAGCACCAAATGAGGAACCAGAAAATTCACTCTTAAGCCCATTCGTTAACTTGCTACTTAATTTTCTGAGCCTTATGTTGTTAGATTTAACTCCGTTTGACACACCTGTGCTACTAACCATGACTGCTGTTGAGCAAGAGTCGTGTATGCAGTGCATTCATTCAGCAAATACTGGATGCTAACTGTATGTCAAGTGTAAAATTATCTTTTCAGAGAATTAAATAATTTCATCCATCCAATATCATTTTTTTTTTCAAAAGGAAAAACAAAAAGGCCAGAAAATTTAGATGCTTCTCAGACATGTGCTGAATATTACAAAGACTGTCCAAGGAAAAATAATCATTAATTAGAACACTAAGCCAATGTCTCCTTCATGTCGTGTGGTATGGGTACTTAGCACGAGTGTGCCTGGAGAAGAGTTGATTTCACATTCATTCTCTAGGAATTGAGACTCAGCAGTGTTCTTTTCAAACTCAAATCATAGCCCAGGAAGCAGAAACCTAGGTATCTAGAATTTTATGGAGCTCCTCTAGGTAAATCTATGGCAGACTACAGTTAGAAACTCTTAAGTTAACTGACTAAAATAATGGGGGGGGGGGGGAATAGCATGAGAATTATCGTGCTAATAGTTCAGTCCTCAAAGTCTGTGATATCAAGCTATTTCAGAAATTACCCCTAAAATGACTTCTATCTGAAATCATGTAGACTATAATGGAGCTTAGGATGACTGGAATTTGAGGTGTGTTTGTATTATCATTGAAATGTAGCAACAACATAGAAGAAATAGAGAGCCCAGTGCTTTCCTAGGGAAAAATTGCTCACGAAGGTAAGTAACATCTGAAATCATGGTCTACACACCCTGATGGAGCTTACCCAACAGCTGGAGTCTTTAGCATTTCCTTTTACATTTGAGTGTATTCCCCTTCTATTTCACTGACTTCCTAACCGAAGCTGAAAGCCCAGAGCGCTAGGCACACTCTTAGCTTAATTTTCTTCCCAGTCTCCCTGCTGATGCCTTTCAGCTCTTCAGATTACAACTGAAGGGAACCTCTAGAAGATAAAATCACTAATAGAAAATGTTCTGACAGAAGTCATCTCTATCTGGTTAGCCCCTTGTAGTTTTGCCCCAATTGAGAATTTTTGTAGAATACAGATAAAGTACTGAATTGAGAATTTTCCAACCTCTGGCTGTCTCTCCCAGTTTGGTGGGATCTGATCTTTTTCTTTGCTACCACTGTACCAATGCTGTATACTATTGAAATAATGTATCTCCGTGCATGGGAGCAAACTCACACTTTTTCTATAGAGAGAACTGGGAGAGGGTAGTTTTGGCTACAGTGCTCTCTGACACTCTGAAGCCAGTGAAACTGCCAGGACATAAGCAACTAAGCATTTAGTTTCTTATCATCTCCTTATTAATTTTCTAAAAGATGTCATGCACCAAGATTTTGCAGGAGAATAACTGAAGATACTCTCCAGCCAACATTCAGAGCTCTACCCTGCCTAGCACATACAACTCTAGGCCGAAAATGTACATGAGCCTTCTCTACCAAGGGCTCATGATAATATTAGAGGGACTTGTCTCTGTAGAGAGTACTTTTCAGGATTGAGATGGCTATGAGAAGTGGAGAAGGTTCAAGCATGTTCCCTGGCCCTTCCATTACAAAGCTGTAGACTGTTAGACATTTCTGAGTCCTCTCCTTGCACTCAGCCACTATAATATGAAAGGGCATCATGTAATGTCCTCACCCAGGCTGCTGTTGTGAGCAGCCATCATTCCAGTGGCGATGCCACCAGAGAAGAAGGAGATCAGAGAGGGGCATCAGAGCTTCCTGGAGAAGTGGTATTCAGCTCTGAACTGCATTAAGTTACACAGTGTTACTGAGCATTATGGGAACAGCAAGTAAAAGGAACACATTCAAAAGCCTTGAGGTCAGGAAGAGGTTAAAGCTGATTGATGAAGCTGATTGGAGAGGGGGTCTAAGTTGTCTGTCTAGAAGATGGGCCAGAGCCAGGGACAAGGGGCCTTGCAAGTGAAGATGAAGGATGTTTATATTATTCCTAATGCACTGAGGACCACTGAGTGCAAATGTGATAACTTAAACTACCTTTTGTAAAAGATCATTTCTGCTGCTGTGAGGGGAGTATAGCATGAAGAATGAAGTGGAAGTAGAAAGAACAGACAGGCTATTCTAGAAGTATTCTAGTCCAGAGAAGGTACGAGTCTAGATTTGTAAGCGAAGACTAGAGAGAAATGGACCAGCTTAAGATAAATCCTAGGGGTAAGATTTCTAAACTTAGACAAGTATATATGTTAAAAGACCTTATATATATTTAGAGAGAGTCCTTGAGAACATTCTCAGTTTTGGGTATGAGCAAACAATTGGATAGGAGGCAAAATGCTGCAAGAGCAGGTCTATGGCATAATAGCAGAAAGTCAGTAGTTCAAATTTTCATGTTAGCCTTGAGATACCTACTAAACGGTTGTGAGCAGATGACATATATGCAGCTGCTTACATGACTCCAGAACCCAGAGACATGTCTAAGCCAGATGTCAAAATGAAGACCTCATAGCATGTTTATGTATGTAGAACATGGCAGTGTGCACGAGTGCCAGCTCCTCATGAACATCTTCAGCATCTAAGGTGGGTAGGAGAGAATATGTGAGACTGGCTGGTTGAGGACATGGAGGAAATCAGAAGAGTCTTAGACTTCATTGCTTTCTAAGTGTGTAGAGTGTGCATTCTATGAAAGGAATTCAGAGCAGCTCTAACATGAGATGGCCATTTGGAGAGTCACAGAAGGAATCAACCCTGGCAGCCAAGGAGCCAGTGGGGAGGCCAGCTGAATAAACCACCCTTTGAAGGAGCTTGGTCAGAAAAACTCAAGAAACACACACACACACACGCACAGGCACACACACACAGGCACACACACACATATATACACAGGCACACGCACACACATAGGCACACTGTCGATCCTGAGAAGACTCCTGTCAGGAAAGGCACACCATGACCCCGTCCTCCTTCCCTGCCTTCACCCCTCCTCCTCTAGCACACTCACAGACTCTCACCCCTTTCCTCTAGGCATTCCAGAATCCTGACTCCTTCTGCAGTACACCACAAGCTAAGGCCTCCAGGCTTCTGCTGACATTTCGTCCTTTCTACAAAGTGCTCTTCCTCATGTAGCCACACAAGGAACATAACCTCTTGGATCAGCTCCGACAGTATGTCCTTCAGGGCATTCTTCCTGCTCTTGTCCCTTCCGCATGTTGTGACACCACTCAACCCTTCTAGCCATCACATAATGATGGCAGAGGGACAGCACTGCTTCCCTAACTTTCCCTAACTGGAGGCTCTCTAGTCTCCATTTCCGCCAGCCAAGCTGACCACCTATGCCTCGGCATTCCGGTCACCAGTAGGGCTCAGTCTGCTAAGTCTGTTCATGAGGCCTCTTTTCTCCAAATAGCACCTGCCTTGGAGCTAAAGTTAATATTAGTTGTGATGCCTGTGTAAAGTATGTAGTGTATTAAATAGAAAATCATACCATAAGCATGAGAAAGGAGCTTTTTAAAGGACACATGTTTAAAACATAAAATCAGGCTAAAATGAAATGACTGTAAAGTATGGACATCTAGGATTATACTGAGGCTGCTTTGTGTTTTTAAAAATCACATTTTCATTTATTTGGTTTGTATATAGACGTGACATATAAGTATGTGGTAATCATAGGACAACTTGTAGTGGTCATCTCTCTCTTTCGATCTTGAGTCCTGGGGACTAAACTCAGGTCATCAGGCTAAGTGGCAGGTGCCTTTACACACTAAGCTATCTTACCAATTTGTAAAGTGCTTTTGATTTCAGATCACTTTAAGAATAAAAAACTAGTTTGACTTAGCTGGAGAACCATCTTAGAACTCAAATCAGTGGGCCAATATAAAAAGTCCTTGATCATATATTAAAAGACATGAGAAATAAAATTATTCTATATGATAGTAAATTAAAAGGAATTATTTCAAATATGTATCAGTTTATATGGTTTTGTGCTTGAGCAGGAGCAATCTCTGGGCTAACTGTTGGACTCAGGGTGTTAAGCACCTGGGGCCTTGTCTCTGATATACCAGAGCTCCATTAGGAGCTACCAAACCCTGACAAAAGCCCCAAATCCATACAGCTCCTACATATTACATATCATGAACTACAGCCTGGAGAGTGACGTTTATGGAACAACTGCTGGGGTAGCCCTTGCTTTAAGATCCTTACTGGATATAGACATAGGGCAATGACCCCTGGGTACATCAATGCACTCTTGAGTACACTGTACCATTGTACAAATGCACAAGTGAGTACATTCAGTGAGCAGTTGGCCTCTGTATCTGCAGGCTCCACACCCATGGGCTTCACCAGTTATGGGATAAAAATAGTCTAAAAGCCAAAACACTCCATCTGTATTCTGTGTTCTGGGAGACTTTTTCATCATTCCTTTGACAAAATAGTCTCCCAACTGTTTACACAGTGTTCACACTCTTCTACAAGGTAATATAAATAAGTCATAGAGTCAAGGATATGAGATGATATGCATTTGCTAAATACCATTTCACATATAATAGCTCCAGAATCTGAGGTTCCTGGACCATGAGGGAAAACTGCATTCTGGCTCCTAGTTATTACCATGGTAACTTATGTAAGGAAACTATTATATACAACATACATGGATTCATACACATATATATTTCTACTTTAAAAGTATTTACTACTTTTGTGTGTATGAATGTTTGCTTGCATATATGTATATGGCACTTTATATGCCCAGTGTCCATGGAGGCCAGACAGGGCACTGGGTCTCTGGCAACTGGAATTGCAATGTTTGTGAATCACCTCGTGGCTGCTGGGAATCAAATCCAGGTTCTCTAAAAGAACTGCTCATGCTCCTACCGAACCATCTCTCCATCCTTATGTTTGTTTCTCGTATGTGGAAGGGGAGGAAGAAAACGGCAGTGCGGGAACCTCAGTGCTACTGAGAGATGTGAATGAAATGATGAGCATTCTCAGAATTGGAAGTTTTGAGCCAGCTATCTGTAAACATAGCCCATGGAAAACAGAGGCAGGAGGATTTCTGAGTTCTAGGCCAGCTTTATCCACAGAATGAGTTCCAGGACAGCCTAGCCATACTATCAGACTCTGTCTCAAGATACAAACTCAGAAAGAAAAGAAAAAAAAAACAAAAAGAAAAATGTTTACTCAATACCTTTACAAAGATGCTGAAATGATTTTTGCAACTACTGGGTTTGTCCAAGAGCAGGGATTTCTAAGGATTTCAACTTTCCTATTGGTGCAAAGTTACTGGGATACTAACATTCCAGGTCTGATAAGTGGGGTAAGAAGAAGAATTGCTCTGCACAGTCACTTAGAAATATTGTTTTAAGATACTGAGTGCTTCAGACAAACACAATCTAAATTCCACTACTGTTTAGGGGGAATCTGTCTGTTTTCTTTGAGGTTCTTCTCTAAATAGCATTTCCCTGAAAAAGCCGGAAGCCTACTAGGTAACTAACTCCTCCCGGGTGTCAGGGAGCCAGTGTCCTCCCAGCATGCCTCTTCCTACTGACCAGGTGCTCCAGAATGTCACAGGAAGCAGCTGCTGAGAGAGCATTTCAGGGAGGGAGGAAACCGGAAAGGGGAAATCATTTGGAATGTAAATAAAAAATATAGAAAATAATAAAAAAAAATTGATAACTACAGAAGAAAAAAGAAAGAAAACCCCTAGACTGTCCACTGTAAGCATTAGAGGAACACCAACTCAGCGTCCCCTAAGGCCCATCGCCTCTCCTAACTACAAGTCAAACCGTGGTGTCATGATCACAGACAGTATCTTCTGAACCTCAGTCACTGTAGGTGTGCCAGCCAGCATGCCTGTTCAGACTTGAATATTAGCTTCCTTTTGATATCTACTAATTCCGAGTGCTTGCCATAATTAAGTGTATATCAGTAAAGTCACAGGGGCTTATTTTCATAAAATACTTTAAATCCCACACTGAAAACATTCAGCAAGCTCACCAAACCCACCTTTCTTATAATATTTTATTTACATTATATATAATAATATATTGATATTATATATTGAAAATGTTAACAGTCAGTTATCTTCTTGGAACTTCACATCACACAACTTACTAACAAAGCTGCACTGATTAAGCATCTAATATGTCACAGATAAGATGTGTCCCACCTTATGTAACCCCTCAGCACTGCTGTGACATGGACCACTTCCATGTGCACAGGACAGCACATGTAAGCATGTAAAGTTTCTGATAAGCAGGCCTTTGCTGTTCACGCTAAACTTCTGGGCTTCGTACATACCATATCTTCTGCCTGAAATAATGTCTCTGTCACTTTCTTCCTTTTCTTGACCCCGTACTGTTCAGGGTTTTCCGCCCAGACCTCTTCCCTCTATGGCACCCTTTCCAGAGCAGCTCTTCTAAGATTTCTGCATAAATTTCGGTTAGTGTTCCTGCGCTCTGGGGGCTCCCCTTCTTGAAAGGCTGATCACACGCATTAGTAGATGGTCGGCTCGTCTCTGCCACTAGTTGCTCCTTGATGGACATACTCATTTATTTTGTGATCTCTTGCATGTAATATGCTGTCTAGAACAGTGATGAGCTATTTTAATTTTTAAAAGTCAACAGAACAAATGATAAATTATAAATTGATGAATAAATAGTCTATTACCTGAGATGACAAACACAGGAAGCATAACAGCCCAATTGTGGAACTAGGGAGATGGCTCTGGATAAAAGGTTTACCACACAAGCCTGATAACCCTGAACTTGACTCCAGAACTTATGTGAAGAAGCCAGGTGAGGTGGCACATCTCTGCCATCTCAAGACTCCTCCAGCAATATAGGAGGTGGAGAGAGGAGAAAGGGCCAGGATCTCATGGCCAGCTAGACTCAGTGTTGGCACAGCATTAGGAGCAATAAGAGAAACTGCTTCAAAACATGGCAGAAGGGAAGGGAAAGGCCAACTCTTAAAACAATTGCCTTCAGGCCTTCATGTTTTCCGTATCTCTCAACATACCAAATAAACTAAAAGAAAAGTCAGGCCAAGGTGAAGTTCAATTCTTAAGGAGAATTTATGTGCTCAAAGTCATGCTGTAATTCACAGAAATGTAGAGTTTGGGTCACTGTGCCCCAAGTCAGGTCCAGCTACCAGTTCTTAATATGCTAATAAAAAGAGCCAAATTAACAGAGGAAACCAGAGAACGGAGATTTGTTCAATGTGGCCACATTAGGAAGAGGTACAAAGTGACCCAGAGAACCCTTCAAATCCCGTGGAGATCCTGAAGTGAAATCAAAGTTTAAGAAGAGGGCCACGACAAGCACATCTAAGTATTTCTGGTGGAGGTGTTGTCCCACCCACCACCAACCCATCATCACCTGGGGTCAGCATCATCCTGTGAGATGCTCTGACAAGTCCTGAGAAATGCCTGCAGGAGAAACTCTGCAGAGGAGGAGTTCCCTTTCTGGCTGACACACTTTTCTTCTCCAAGCATGAGATTCCTGAGCCAATTCCCATTTCTATGGGGTCCATTGTTTCCACAGTCTGATTGTCAGTTTGAGAGACACAAGTGTCTCTGTAGAAAATCCTCATTTCTGCCAGGCCTCTTACAGAGACACTCAGGACAGTATGGAGAAGCTAGTGCTCATATACATGCATGGGAAGCAAGTGTTATATACATGTGTGGGGAGACAGCTTCAGATAGTCTGGCAACCAAATGCACAAATCTTATGACATAGCAATGTAATCCAGGAATGGCTACTAGAAATAAGAAAATATGCCTAAAATGTTACAGATAATGATTTTTAGAGCTGTGAAACTCCTATGCATGTCAGAATAGTGGTAAAAATATTCAGTGGTGCATTTGTTCAAATCCGTCAATACAGAACAGCAGGAGAGGACCCCAATGCAAACTGTCCACTGCGTGAAAAAGTTAAGTATAGCTTTATCAGTTATAATTGTTGGGGTTTAGAAAAGATGCCCCCTTCTCCATACATATGCTTCTTTGAATGCAGATTAAAAAGAAAGGGAGACATAGCAATTTCAGAGAACAGGTTTCCTAGAAGTTCCCTCATCTACCCAAACATCCAGGCCTTCGAGAACACATATGTTTAAAGTGTATAGCTTCACAACCCAAGAGAGACCTAACCTGGGTCACAGAGGAGACAGGGAGCATCAGCACTACATCGGACTGAGTGAGAGGAGCACTGCCCCTGACTGTTGGCTGTTCTCCAGGCTCATCCTCTCCTCACCAATCAGTCACTCCTGTTTAGTCTCCCACTTCTTTCTCAATTATGAAGATGGACTCAAAGCCCCAGTCATCAGGGCCGACTGTGAGATTCGTGTTGCATCTGGCTTTCACGTCTGTGTTCACGGTAGTGAGTGTGCACACATTGCCTCCTGCATCTACTGCCAATGTGTTTCAGCAGCTGCAACCATCAACGCCCTGGGGAAGACTCTGGCCTTCCCTAAGATGCCAGTGTACCACTGCAGTGGAGGAGATGGCCAAAAGGGAGTCCACTCACATGTGACTGCAGCGGATATATGACATCTGCATCTTCTGTTCAAATTTGCCACAAACCTAAACCTGTGTGGAAAGGGTCTACTATGAAGTTTTAAATAACTTTACTCAGAAATAATATATCTAATAGTATATTAGTTTTTAGTTAATAGTATATAGTATACAGTTAATAAATAGTATATTAGTTTTTAAAAGTTGCCAAGCAAAATTTATCAATAAGATTATAGAATGTTACAGAAAAAGGAGGTCAAACTATAAAATATATTAAACAGAGATGATCAGGGATAGGTCAATAGGCTGGGTAGCTTGAATTTTGCTAATTATCTGGTTGGTACTACGTTTATTATACTTAAAGGGTTAACTGAAATAATGTGAGGAAAAAGATCATCAGAAAAATCATGACGATAAAGTTACACCAAATCTAGCTGGTACTATGGTAGCAAGTGGGGAGCTGACTGGTTTTATCCTATTTAAACCAATGTACAGTTAGACAATAATCATGGTTCACATTTATTATATATACATGAATACATTCTAGTCTTTCTAACACTAAGTCCAGGCAGTGCGGTTTTAGAATATATTCTCAATACACTACCTTCTCTAGCAAGCAAACGGTTCAACTGAATTAGAGATATTAAATATGGCATTTTGCAAACACTAGCAAGGACAGCTGTGAGTGAGAAAGGCATACACAGATGGGCAAGGAGTCTAGCAACTGCATGGCAGAGGAGCACAGGACTTGAAGGACTGCAATCAGTTCTAATACAATAGTTCTAAAGAAAGCGAGCGTTAACTGTAGCTGGCGCAGTGTGGTTAGACCAGGATAGACCATGGGAGAGAAGGATGGTGCTACTAAGTGTGACGAAGCTCGGGAGTGGGACCATATGTATGACGACCAGAACAAGAACTCTGAAGGCCTCAAAGAACAATCGAGGGTGTAACTTATGTTGTTAGGAGAGAAGATCCCAGGTTCCCTGTTCTACTTTAAAGAAAAGGGTAAATACATGTGGTCAGGTGATTATGGGACCATCACATTATGCCACCAGCAGGAAAAGGTCCGCTGGAAGGGAAGCTGTTAGAAGGAAGGTGCTAAAGGTATTTTCTGAGGCAGTTTTAAATAGATCATTAAGTCATGAGCTTAGGCTTAGGCTGGGCCCTGGCTACAGACCTGATCTATCTTACAGGGAACACTCAGAGTTGTTATTACACAAATACTCAGTTTTGAAGAAGCTTACAAGATATCTCTCCCTCTCCTTTCCTCCTCCTCTTTTAACCCTGTAAATGTTTGCGTTTCTTTCAAATTTGCTATTTAGTGACATACTCCAATTTTAAGAAACTGTTTCAAAACTGCTTGTGGTTATCAGAGACAGAGGATATCGGGGGCAGGATAGGAAGGGTTGGTCAGTGCTAACTAGGTTATAAAGAAGTGAGATGTTCTTCTGTGCTCTGCACACTTGTGTTAACTACAGAACAATGTACCATGCACTTTAAAGTATTACTAGATTTTGAATATTCTCATCATAAAGAAATGACCAACTTTTGAAGACACAGAAATATTTGACCTGATTTAAATATTATACAATATATACACACATCAAAACATGACATGGCATCTCACTGATATGTAAAGTTATATATTTAGGTATATTTAAATTAAATAGAAACCTGGCATGGCAACACAAGCCTTCAATCCCAGTACTCAGGAGGCAGAAGCAACTGGACCTCAGTGCGTTTGAGGCCAGTCTGGACTAAATAGTGAGTTGTAGACCAGGGATACATTGTGAGACCTGGCCTCAAATAAATAAATATGCAAACAAACAAGCAAATAAGAAAGTTCTTAGAAGATATTCTAGGGCCTGGTGTATGGCTTAGGGGGTAAAGGCCCTACTGCTAAGTCTGACATCCTAAGTTTGATCCTCAGAGGCCACACGGTAGGAGCAGAGAACTGACTCCCTCAAGGTTTCTTCTGATCTCTCCCAACACAAAACAAATAAAGGTTAAAAAACGGGGCATTTCGGAAATGCTGTTTGAAGTTATCCCTTTCAAAAGAATTATTTAAAGAGCACAAAACAAGCTTCCGAATGTTTTCGCTGATTTCAATGAGAGCCGAGAGGAACATGATATGGACCAGAGTGACCTGGAGAAGGAAACACACCAACTAGAGAGTAAACAAGTATACCAGTGGTGCATAATCTATGCACAGTGTACCCTCACAGGTACCCTTAGAGAAATGTACTTAATACTCAAACAGCATCCTTTAAAAATGTCTGAAACCTGAATCTTTTACCCATAGCACTTATAAGGCCTTACAACTATTTCATGACAGATTATCAAGGAAGCTTTGAAGGGGGCATTAGATCAACAGCTTATTACACTGGAGAAATAATCTAAAATCTTAGACACCCTTACAGATTTCTTGTATTTTCTCTCTACACTGCAAGAACTCAGCAGTACTAAACGTTATACTGAAACAGGAGAAGGTATGACTTGGCACTTTGTGGTCAATGACCATCAAGATTTTCTAGGTCCTTGGTAGAATTTAGCCCTGGGTTTGCTGTTGGCTGATGGTGTGACTCTAGAGAACAGTGATTTAAAACACTGAGCTTCAATTCCATTTCTATCTCAATGGGGATATACGTGCCTCATCTAGCCACTGGGTACATTTTGAAAATCAGATAAATAAGATCAAAGCCAAAAACATTCAGGAACAATAAAATGTCATAAAATCATAAAATGCAGTAGGAAGTCTAAAGAGTGACGCACTATTGTTGTGAACAGAGCACCAGCTCTGCAGAGTTGTGTTAAATGCTACTGTGCTTTGTCGTATGAACTCCGACTAGATTACTGCCTCATCATTGCTGTCTCATCGTTCTCCTAATTTTTACTCTGTCACCACTTCCTCACAGGTAGCATCCAACTTTCTTCAGGAAACATGTCAGAAGTAGGACAACCAGACAACACTGAACAAAGAAGAGACATACTGTAAAATCGATCATGAGAAGTGGCTCCTCTCTCTGCTCCACTGTGAACCATGGCAGCCTCCAATCCCAGGGAATAGAGATGGTGGGGCTCTATATTCTTTGAGTCCTTCATTAAACTATCGATCTCTCACACATTATCCATAATGTTCCAGCAGCCCGGTTCGTCACCTGGTGAAGGGCTAGTCTCTCACTCCCTTCAATAGCTTCATGCAGAGGAAGTCACAATGATTTATTTACCTGACATTTTCCAGTCCGGATGTCATACAGGGCTACTGAGCCATGGCGTGCTCCAACTGCAATTCTGTGACTCCGCTCATAATAGCTGACCATGTAGAACCTGAAGGGAACATTTCACAACAACAACAAAAACAAAAGCCAGGTGAGATTGCCTGAATATTTAAGACAAAACCAATATTCTCAAAGATTAAAGCATACATGCACACATGCGCACACATACATACATAAACATATGTACACATGTATGTATGTACATGAAGATAAAAGCTTTAATCCCTTTATATCTTGGTTATTTCTAAATAAATATATCTGTAGCCTAACATATGGATTAAAAACTGTTTCCTTTCAGTACTAAGTACTTTTGAAAAAATCACCTGAAGTAGAATTGATGTAGAATATCATTTAGGCCTGCTAAAGCATTTTTAGGCAGCTCTAGTGGCTGGGTCACATCTAAAATCCTAGCACATGGAAGGCAGAGGCAAGGGCACTGAGGTGACTTTGGACCAGTGTGGACTACACTGTAAGTTCTAGGTCAGGAAGGACTACCAACAGAATAAGACTGAATTTTTAAAAAAATATTTTTGATAGGAAACAAGTTTATAGCAATAAATATACTTGAAAGTTTGAGGTACAAAGGACCAAAGGCAAAAAAGACAAATGTGAAAATCCAGCTTTCTGACAACTTATGGAAATACTTCTATTTGAGCAGAATTTGAGGATTTTGAGAGGCTCCCATATTCAGTTATGTTTTCATATTACTTAACTATTGAAATATAGTCTCACAGAACAATAATAAAAGGCTACATAAATAGTATATCTCCTAAATTCTAATGACATTAGAAAGCTACTCACCAGAAAAATATATTGTGAAAATATCCAAGGTCTTCTACATTTACTAGATTTGGAAATTTGGCTACATAACTGAGGTGACAGGCAGTAAGAGGTTATGAGAGGCTGGCATATTATTACTACTTTCTAGATTAGGTTTGAGAGTAGATTAAGTACTTGAATTTCTGATCTAGGCTCTGACATACTTATTTCAAGTTCATACATCTGTGATCTATAGGTGAGAACAGCACTAGAAAGCAGGTAAATCAGGAATGATTTTTATGTTCACAAAGACTTTTAATATACTTTGACATGGTCCCCATGAGCTATCTAAGTAAAGGGGGCTACACTAAATATTGTATTTGAAGACATCTTTTCCAATCACATTATTTGCTGGGCCTTCCTTTGTTCAATTAAGTTTTTTGTGTTGTTTGGTTTTTATATCATCTGGAATTATTTTACAAAAAGGACTCTCAGCTGAGGAAATGCCTCCATGAGACAGACAGTCCTGCAGGCAAGCCAGAGGAGGCTTTCTTGATATGGAAGGGCCTAGGCCACTGTGGGTGGTACTACCCTTTGGCAGGTGGTCCTGAGTTGTATAGAAGCAGAGGCTGAGAAAACAAAGGCCCTTTTAATATAGAGTAAAATGTGATAAACTTTCTAGTGCTGGTTAGTTTTTGTCAGCTTTATACATACAGACTAGAGTCAACTTGGAAAAGAGAATCCCAGTTAAGAAATTGCCTCCATTGGATTGCCCTTCCGGGTATTTTCTGACTAATGATTGATCCAGGAGGGCCTGGTCCACTGCAGGCAGTAACACCCCTATGCAGGAGGTCTTAGGTTGTTTAAGAAAGCAGGCCGGAGTCCCATCGCCCGCGCAGGGAGGGAGCCTGCCAGCTTCCCTTCCGCGACCTCTGTTCCCGCGGACTGCGCTGGAGAGACCGGTACCCAGGCTCTCCCCCCCCCCCCCGATATAACATCACTTGGGACACGGCCTGTTGGGGCTTCCGTCTGTGCCCGAGGGCGGGTTGGCGCTGTGGTCGTCTGGGTGCCAGATCGGCGGGCCATCGTGACCACAGGGTGAGCGGCGCCACGGAGACTGCCCTCCGCCATCTTTGCTCCAGTGACCAGGTAGTTGGGACCGCCAGGCTCAGAGACAGACAGGCATAATATCGCTTCGGTTTCAGGCAGCTTGTGTGTAACCTGCTCCCAGGTGCTGGGCTGATCTGCAGTAACCAGCGCGCCAGTTCCGCGGTGGGACCTTCTGCCTGGTGGAGGGACCCCGCGCAGGGAGGGAGCCTGCCAGCTTCCCTTCCGCGACCTCTGTTCCCGCGGACTGCGCTGGAGAGACCGGTACCCAGGCTCTCCCCCCCCGATATAACATCACTTGGGACACGGCCTGTTGGGGCTTCCTTCTGTGCCCGAGGGCGGGTTGGCGCTGTGGTCATCTGGGTGCCAGATCGGCGGGCCATCGTGACCACAGGGTGAGCGGCGCCACAGAGAGTGCCCTCCGCCATCTTTGCTCCAGTGACCAGGTAGTTGGGACCACCAGGCTCAGATACAGACAGGCATAATATCGCTTCGGGTTCAGGCAGCTCGTGTGTAACCTGCTCCCAGGTGCTGGGCTGATCTGCAGTGACCAGCGCGCCAGATCTGCTGTGGGACTTCTGCCTGGCAGAGGGACGCCCCCTCCCCCCCCCCAGGAGAGATCACACACCCCTGCACAGGGCAGGAGCCTGCCAGCCTCCCTTTGGCGACCTCTGCTCCAGGAATCCACTAGGCTGAGCCTTTAGATGTGCAAGGCCTCCCCAATATAAGATCACTTGGGGCAAAGCACATTAGGGCTCCAAAGTCACTCAGGAGCAGGCAGGCCCCAGAAATCGGTGCCAGGGGAACCCTGGTAATCCAGGGGGGGCAGAAATAGCTTTGCAGGCTCACAGGAGGTCCAACCAACAGCCAGTGGCAGCAGGACCAACTAACACCAGAGGTATCCAGATGGCAAAAGGCAAACGTAGGAATGTTACTAACAGTAATCAAAGTAATGTGGGACCATCCGAACCCAACTCTCCAACAGCAGCAAGTCCTGAATACCCCACCACACCCGAAAGACAAGATCTGGATTTAAAATCACTTCTCATGATGCTATTAGAGGATCACAAGAAGGACACAAATAAATCTCATAAAGAGTTACAGGAGACCATGAATCAACGGTTAGAAGCCCTTACAAAGGAAACACAAAAATCGCTTAGAGAAATGCGGGAGAACATGGATCAAAAGATGGAGGCGCACAAGGAGACAACACAAAAATCGCTTAACGAGATGAATCAACGGGTAGATGCACTCACAAAGGAATCACAAAATTTGCATAAAGAAATGCAGAAGAATATGGGTCAACAGACGGATGCCCATAAGGAGGCAACACAAAAATTGCTTAAAGAAATGAATCAACGGTTAGATGCCCTTACAAAGGAAACACGAGAACTGCTTAAAGAAATGCAGGAGACGATGGATCAACAGATGGAATCCCATGAGGAGGAAACACAAAAATCGCTCAGAGAAATGCAGGAGAACGTGGGTCATCAGGAAGAAATCCTGAAAGAGGTAATGCAAAAATACCTTAAAGAAATACAGGAAAATACAAACAAACAAGTGAAGGATCTCAGCAAATCCATCCAGGAACTAAAAAAGGAAGTAGAAACAACTAGGAAATCACAAAGGGAGACAACTTTGGAGATAGAAAACCTTGGGAAGAAATCAGGAGTCATAGATGCAAACATCAACAATAGAATACAAGAGATGGAAGAAAGAATCTCAGGTGCTGAAGATTCCATAGAAAGCATCGACTCAACAGTCAAAGAAAATGCAAAATGCAAAAAACGCGTAACCCAAAACATCCAGGAAATCCAGGACACAATGAGAAGACCAAACCTAAGGATTATAGGTATAGATGAGAGTGAAGATTTGCAACTTAAAGGGCCAGTAAACATCTTCAACAAAATTATGGAGGAAAACTTCCCTAACTTAAAGAGAGAGATGCCGATGAACGTACAAGAAGCCTACAGAACTCCAAACAGACTGGACCAGAACAGAAATACCTCCCGTCACATAATAATCAAAACACCGAATGTTCTAAACAAAGAAAGAATACTAAATGCAGTAAGAGAAAAGGGCCAAGTAACATACAAAGGAAGACCTATCCGAATCACATCAGACTTCTCACCAGAGACTATGAAAGCCAGAAGATCCTGGGCAGATCTCATGCAGACACTAAGACAGCACAAATGCCAGCCTAGACTACTATACCCAGCAAAACTCTCAATCACCACAGATGGAGAGACCAAGATATTCCATGATAAAACCAAATTTTCACAATATCTTTCCACAAATCCAGCTCTGCAACGGATAATAGGTGGAAACCTCCAATACAGGGAGAGAAACAACACCCTGGAAAAAATGAGATAATAACCTTCTTGAATCAAACCCAAAAGTAGATAACCACTCAAACATAAAGATAGAGTCAAGAATGGCAGATGGCAATAATCACTATGCCTTAATCTCTCTTAATATCAATGGTCTCAATTCCCCAATTAAAAGACATAGACTAGCAGACTGGATACGTAAACAGGACCCAGCATTTTGCTGCATGCAGGAAACGCACCTCAGTGTCAAAGACAAACACTACCTCAGAGTAAAAGGCTGGAAAACAATTTTACAAGCAAATGGCCCCAAGAAACGAGGTGGAGTAGCCATCCTAATATCGGATAAAATTGATTTTCAACCCAAAGTCATCAAAAAAGACACAGAAGGACACTACATACTGATCAAGGGAAAAATCCACCATCAAGAACTCTCAATCCTGAATATCTATGCTCCAAATGCAAGGGCACCCTCATTCGTAAAAGAAACTTTACTAAAACTCAAAGCACACATCGCACCGCACACAATAATAGTGGGTGACTTCAACACCCCGCTCTCTGAAATGGATCGTTCAGGAAAGCAGAAACTAAACAGGGACACAGTGAATCTAATTGAAGCCTTGGACCAAATGGAACTAACTGATATATATAGAACATTTCATCCTAGAGCTAAAGAATACACCTTCTTCTCAGCTCCTCATGGTACCTCCTCCAAAATTGACCATATAATTGGTCACAAATCAGACCTCAACAGATACAAGAAGATAGAAATAATCCCATGCCTCCTATCAGATCACTATGGAATAAGGGTGGACTTCAATGGCAACAAAAACAAAAGAAAAGCCACGTACACATGGAGGCTGAACAATGCTCTACTCAATGATAACTTGGTCAAGGTGGAAATAAAGAAAGAAATCAAAGACTTTTTGAAAGTTAATGAAAATGAAGGCACAACATACCCTAACTTATGGGACACAATGAAAGCAGTGCTAAGAGGAAAATTCATAGCCCTGAGTGCCGCCAAAAAGAAACGGGAGACAGCATACACTAACAGCTTAATGGCACACCTGAAAGCCCTGGAACAAAAAGAAGCAAATACACCAAAGAGGAGTAGAAGGCAGGAAATCATCAAACTCAGGGCTGAAATCAATCAAGTAGAAACAAATAAAACCATACAAAGAATCAACAAAACGAGGAGTTGGTTCTTTGAGAAAATCAACAAGATAGATAAGCCCTTAGCCAGACTAACCAGAGGGCACAGAGATAGTATCCAAATTAATAAAATCAGAAACGAAAAGGGAGAGATAACAACAGAAACTGAGGAAATTCAAAAAATCATCAGATCCTACTACAAAAACCTGTATTCAACACAACTAGAAAATCTTGAGGAAATGGACAATTTCCTTGACAGATACCAAGTACCAAAATTAAATCAGGATCAAATAGACCATCTAAACCGTCCTATAACCCCTGAAGAAATAGAAGTTGTCATTGGAAGTCTTCCAACCAAAAAAAGCACAGGTCCAGATGGTTTTAGTGCAGAATTCTATCAGACCTTCAAAGAAGACCTAACACCAATACTCTTCAAACTGTTCCACAAAATAGAAACAGAAGGAACACTACCCAACTCGTTCTATGAAGCCACAATTACACTAATACCAAAAGCACACAAAGATCCAACAAAGAAAGAGAATCTCAGGCCAATCTCTCTTATGAATATCGATGCAAAAATACTCAATAAAATTCTTGCCAACCGAATCCAAGAACACATCAAAACGATCATTCACCACGATCAAGTAGGCTTCATCCCAGGGATGCAGGGATGGTTCAATATAAGGAAATCCATCAATGTAATCCACTACATAAACAATCTCAAAGAAAAAAACCACATGGTCATCTCATTAGATGCTGAGAAAGCATTTGACAAAATTCAGCATCCTTTCATGCTAAAGGTCTTGGAAAGATCAGGAATTCAAGGCCCATATCTAAACATAGTAAAAGCAATTTACAGCAAACCAGTAGCCAGCATCAATCTAAACGGAGAGAAACTTGAAGCAATCCCACTAAAATCAGGGACTAGACAAGGCTGCCCTCTCTCTCCATATCTTTTCAATATAGTACTTGAAGTTCTAGCTAGAGCAATTAGACAAGAAAAAGAGGTCAAAGGGATACAAATTGGAAAGGAAGAAGTCAAACTATCACTATTTGCAGACGATATGATAGTATACATAAGCGACCCAAAGAACTCCACCAGAGAACTCCTACAGCTGATAAACGACTTCAGCAAAGTGGCCGGATATAAAATCAACTCAAGCAAGTCAGAAGCCTTCCTATACTCAAAGGATAAGCAGGCTGAGAAAGAAGTAAGAGAAATAATACCCTTTACGATAGCCACAAACCATATTAAGTATCTTGGCGTGACGCTAACCAAACAAGTGAAAGATCTGTATGACAAGAACTTCAAGTCTCTGAAGAAAGAAATTGAAGAAGACCTCGGAAGATGGAAAAATCTGCCATGCTCATGGATTGGCAGGATTAATATAGTAAAAATGAGCATCTTACCAAAAGTAATACACAGATTCAATGCAATCCCCATCAAAATCCCAACTCAATTCTTCATAGAGTTAGAAAGAGCAATTCAAAAATTCATCTGGAATAACAGAAAACCCAGAATAGCTAAAACTATTCTCAAGAGTAAAAGAACCTCTGGGGGAATCAGTATCCCGGACCTCAAGCTGTACTACAGAGCAATAGTGTTAAAAACTGCATGGTATTGGTACAGTAACAGACATGTAGATCAATGGAACAGAATTGAAGACCCAGAAATGAATCCACACTCCTATGGTCACTTGATCTTTGACAAAGGAGCTAAAACCATCCAGTGGAAAAAAGATAGCCTTTTCAACAAATGGTGCTGGCTCAGCTGGAGGTCAACATGCAGAAGAATGCAAATTGACCCATCCTTATCTCCTTGCACTAAGCTCAATTCTAAGTGGATCAAAGATCTCCACATAAAACCAGACACACTGAAACTAATAGAAGGGAAACTAGGGAAGAACCTTGAACATATGGGCACAGGGGAGAATTTCCTGAACAGATCTCCAATAGCTTATACTCTAAGATCAAGAATAGACAAATGGGACCTCATTAAATTACAAAGTTTTTGCAAGGCAAAAGACACCGTCAAAAAGACAAAGCGGCAACCAACTAACTGGGAAATGATCTTTACCAACCTTACATCCGACAGAGGGCTAATATCCAAGATATACAAAGAACTCAAGAAGTTAAACTCCAGAGAGGCAAGTAACCCTATTAAAAAATGGGGTACAGAGCTCCACAAAGAGTTCTCACCTGAAGAATATCTAATGGCTGAGAAGCACCTAAAGAGATGTTCATCATCCTTAGTCATTAGGGAAATGCAAATCAAAACAACCCTGAGATTCCATCTCACACCAGTCAGGATGGCTAAGATCAAAAACACAGGAGACAGCAGTTGTTGGCGAGGATGTGGAGAAAGAGGAACACTCCTCCACTGCTGGTGGAATTGCAGGCTGGTACAACCACTCTGGAAAGCAGTCTGGCGGCTCCTCAGAAAACTGGGCATGACACTTCCGGAGGATCCGGCTATACCACTCCTGGGCATATACCCAGAGACTTTACCTGCATGCAATAAGGACACATGCTCCACTATATTCATAGCAGCCTTATTTATAATAGCCAGAAGCTGGAAAGAACCCAGATGTCCCTCAACGGAGGAATGGATTCAGAAGATGTGGTATATTTACACAATGGAATACTACTCTGCAATTAAAAACAATGAATTCACGAAATTCCTAGGCAAATGGTCAGAACTTGAAAATATCATCCTTAGTGAGGTAACCCAATCACAAAAGATCACACATGGTATGAAGTCACTGATAAGGGGATATTGACCCAGAATCTCAGAATACCCTAGACACAATCAGCATATCAATAGATTTCTAAAAAGATGGAAGGAGAGACCCCTGGTCCTGGAAAGACTGGATGTAGGGGAACGCCAGGACAGAGTAATGAGAGGGGGTTGAACGGAGAAAAGAGGGAGGGAAGGGGGCTTATGGGACTTTCGGGGAGGGAGGAAACGGGAAAGGGGAAGTGATTTGGAATGTAAATTAAAAAAATAAAATTAAATTAAATTAAAAAAAAAAAAAAAAAAGAAAGCAGGCCAAGTACACCATGGAGAACAAAGCAGTACACAGCGCCCCTTTGTGGTGCTGCGAGCTGGGGCTGAGGTAAACCCTTCCCTCCCCAGCTTGCCTTTGGTCAGGGTTTTATCATAGCAACAGAAACCCTAAGGAGATCAAAGAGGAAGAGTACTCCAATGCATTCTTGAAGTAAGAGACAGGACAAGTCTGTAATTCTATGAAGAGAAGCAGAGGGACACAAACTTGACTATTAGCAGCAGTGGCATCCTGATAGCCATTTTGCCTTGACAGTCATATGACAGCCACACATATATTAAAAACCTAGAAAATAATCTATTATGCTTTAAAATTTTTGTCTGCTATTTATTAAAAAGCTATAGATTCTGAGATATTTTGTCTTCTCCATAAGCCTCATCCATAATCAACTTGTGATTTATGGAAGGCCAGGGCTTCATCTTTAGTAACATGGAAGACAGACACTCCTTGCAAATGTTTTTGGGGACGATATGTCCACAGAAAGTAGCATATTAGTCTATTTCAGTAATAAATAGAAATCTACATTCAAAATCTAATGTTCTTGAATATGAAAATGAATATGCTTTTAAAGAATTTTAAAGCAGTTGCTGTTTTGTTATTAGTAATTATATCAGTCTGAGTATCGGGTGTGCTCATATCTATATCTGTATTACTATTGGCATCTATCTCTGCACATATATACTAATATGTAATTTACATCCTATAACAGTAACACGAAACTTAATATCTCACACATCTTTTAACATTTATTCTTTTAGTTAATAACTATAGAGAAATAAAATTTGCCGTGTCATTATTGCAAAAATGTAATAGCTTATGCTACCAAAATCCTACTGCAAAATAATATTATCACCTTCAAAATAACATTTTTCAAAACAAAACAACACATCTCTGATGACAGAATCTTAAACTAAAAGTTTTTGTTGCATTACCTACTCTTTCTGCTTTAGATTTCAACCTCCTCCTCCTACATCATCTACAAACACCACTATTTATGGGAAAAAAGATTAAATCTATTCTTGGTATAAAATCTTTGGTCTGCCTGAAAGGGCCATCTATTACAGTTCTAGCATTTTTCATTCTTTGTAACTTACTACTTGACTAACATTTCTGAAAAACACTTTAAAGATTTCTGGGCAGTGACAGTCTCGTGCCCTGGTTTTGGCTTAAGGGTTTTATATTAAAATTTCTTTTCTGGTTCTTGTAATAATAATAAAAATAAATCTTATGTATGTATATCTGTCAGTCTGTGCACAGGGACCCACTTTGGTGCTGCTGCAGGATGCTGCTGAGGCCTCTGGGGTCCCCCATACCTCTAGACTACTTACTTCTGGGAAGAGTTCTGCATGTGAGCACTGTCAGTCCTGAGGATGGTGCAGTGGGCACCCTTTGTTTAAGGCAGGAGTCTACTATAGTTTTAATGTTGTTCTTATCTTCACCCAATGAAAAGTCTCAGGTTTCTCTAGACCTTGGGTATCTCAGTGTTCAGGTCACTGAGATCGAGGCAAGACACTGAGGTGGCAATCACTAACCTGGCAAGAACCTTGTGTTACTATTCCCAGGGCCTTAGTCTCATTTGTGTTGCTGTGAACAAGTAACCCGACAAAAAGCATCTTGGAGGAGAAGTCCACAATTCCAGGTTACAGTCCATGGCAGCAGGGAAATCAAGGGGGCAGGAACTTAAAAAGAACTAGTTCCCTCACATCCACAGTAGGAAAAGGATAGCTCAAAGGCTCCAAACATGAAGCAATGACAGAAGGATAGAAACACTTCCTCATTTAATAAGAACAAAATTTAAATGTCACATTTTATTGCACAGATATTTAAAATTATTGTGCATTAATCAAAAGTTTAAAAAATGTTTAAGAAAAAAATGTTTAAGGAGATGAAAATGTTAGCTACCTTAGGTTGATCATTATAAACATGAATTATCATACTCTATAAATACAAATTAAAGTTACGATTTTAAAAATGAAGTAGATCTTTCTTCTCATACTCACCAACTTAAGAGTAATCTTTGGTAATTATTTATAGATTCTCCCTGAGTGTTTTGCACCTTTAATACAACAGCATCATACATACTGTTCTGCAAGGCAGTGTCTCCCTCTGTGCTGCAGGGGATATCCTCCTCTATCAGTGTGCATGCTCCCAGGCAATCTTCCTCACTACATTCAGAGTGTGCTTTCCACTAGTCAATCTTTTCTCTAATAGACTAGAGCTATATCATGTCATGGATCTTTGTAAGCCTGGGTGAATCTTTTTGTTGGACAGATTCATTAAGGTAGGATCAAATATTATGCACACTTAAAGTTTAGACAGGCAATGCCACGTTCCTAAAACACTCACCAAATGTCACCCTCACGTGGTGTCATCAAATTTCTTATGTCATCTTGCCAACAGGAAGGAAAATAAATGGCCCTGCACTTTTGTTCTAACTTGCATGCAATTTCTGAGATGGATCCATATGTTTATATTCTGCAGGATAAGCATGTGCAAGCTTTATTAATAATGTAAGGAAATGCTCCTTAAAGTGTCACCAACAGATACTGCCTCCCATCGTTCCTATGCAGTGACCAGGACTGTGGCATCATGTGTTCTCAGTGATTACTGAGTCTACAGAAAGCAGTGACAGCAAGGATGGGTCACTCTCAGCACAAGAAGGGACAAGTGACAAGCCTGCCCATGCTTGTCCATTCTAAGCTGAATGGAGCTCTTCTGAGAGCCACGCACTGGAGAGTCTGCACCCTGAAAGATTCATGCAGGTCACTGGTCACAGAGACACCATGGCTGCAATGAAAGACATTTTGCCTGGGTCTTCATAGACTATTTTCAAACCCGATCCTAAGAATTCTAGCCATCCAAGCGGTACACATGTCTGTCAAATTTATAAGCATGGACAATGGCCATAGTGAAGGCCCATTCACTGGGGCTCAAGTGTAGGTTTTTGGATATACATGAGTATCCATTTTCTAGAAGTGCTTAACTCTAGTAGAGGGTCTCAGCTCAAAAGGCCAAATAGAAGATGTGGACTGTGATGGTGATGCTGGAGAATTCTGCTTGGGAGTCACTATTTCCTAGTCAGGGTCTTCCATACTTAAGTAGTTAATAAATGCTTCTTGCTGAATGGCTAATATGTAAATTATGCTCCTTCTGGAGAGAGGAGCCTTCTATACTAAAGCATACTCTGGCTAGTGAGGTAAAGAAAGGACTGGAAATGCTTGTGAGGTTTTGCACAAGCAACCAGTTGACAAGAAAATATCTAAGCATGGCTCAGTGTTGAGACACGTAATGGGAGAGAAATGGGAACCTCGCTGTCTGGTTCTATACTTACTAACGGTATAACCATGGCAAGTTACTTATATTATCTATTCACCAGTGTTTTCATCTGCAAAATGGGAATACTTACTACAGTTGTAGGAAATAGAAATGAGTTAATATGAGTAAAGTACTTAGCAGAGTGTTAGGCACTTGGTGAGCTCTGTCTATGGCAAATACATGTTAACCTTGTTACAAGACATCATGTTCATCATCATCATCATCATCATCAATGTAGTCATGATGACTAACAAGGTTAGCAGTTATGGCAATAGGTGGTGACTAATGTTATTCTAATAAACAGAAGTGAATGCTCAAATAGTTAAAATTTACATATTTTTAAAGACTTATTCATTACAAGTATAATCTCTTCCCAACTAGACAGGGTTTCTCTGAGTAGCCCTGGCTGTCCTGGAACTTACTCAGTAGACCAGGCTGGTTCTGAACTCAGAGATTCACCTGTCTTTGCCTCCCAAAGGCTGGGATTAAAGGGATATGCCACCACAGCCAGCTATAAGTATAATCTCATATTAACTACAAATTATTTTAGTTTTTCTTAAAAATATGCAAATTCAAATAAAATAAATTTTGGTTCTTATTTTGTTGTTTTGATTTTTTTTGAGAGATGGTCTCATGCAGCCCAGGCTGGCTCAGAACCCATTCAGCAGCCAATGATGGGCTGGAGACCTTATTCGCAGGTCTCTACCTCTCAGTGATTAAATTCCAGGGGTTGGCCACTATACACAGTTTAAACTTGCATTCTTTATATTATTTTAAACAGCCCTCAAATTAAGTGTTTTTCTTGTTGTACAATGGAATATAGATAAAAGGTCTAGAGTTATATATGCATCAATTTACTTGATAATATCCCAAGCCCTATTTTGGTTTAATACTTTTAATATTGCAAGCCAACCTCCTGGGGAGATTTTTGGGTATGAGGAATAGGAAGACAATAATGAGAAGGATTCCTACTGGTGAGGTATGAATACCAAATACTAATGTAAAATAGTTACTAATTTAAGAGTTTTACTAGAGGCTACGGTAGAAGCTCTTCTATGTTCAGTCCCTGTTATCACTGGCCAGGCTACGAACAAACCACAATCTGGAGAAGTCACTTGAAAATGAGCTCCTGAAGTGCTCTGCAGCAGACAGTGTGCAGTCTCTTACTAGAGTTTAAGTGCCCATTTGAGGTGAAATGAGCTGATTCAGCTTTTTACTTGAAAAGGAAAATCAATCAGTCTGTCTACATAATAACATAGTTTAAGAAAAACTAAAGCATTTCTGAAAACAAATTTTTAACTCTTCTGTCTAGTTTTTGATTTTGCTAAAGCATATAAATACTAAATTTACAATAAAATTGTGTGTCTTATCTATGATTATATATTTAATACTTCATTTAAATTTTTTAACTCTCCATTGTTTATCAAATTAAGGTGAAACCGCTCTGTGGGGACTCAAAGCCCTGGCTTGGCTCTATACATCTATGTGAAGCCTCCATTCTAGTCGCCCACTACACAAATTCATGGGCCTCTTCTGTGGCTCCAAACACAGTAGCCTGGTTCAGCCTGCTTTTCACAATGACACAACCCTCATTCACAGAGCCCACCTGCTCAGCTCTCCGGAACATGCTGAGACCCCCTCTGCTCTTACAGCCGACACTGTAGTTCTCTCAGAGGACAAAGCCCTCTCTCTACTGGTCATTTTTGTGAAGGCATTTTTTACAGAAAACTATTATCCTCTACATTGTACTTATGAATTTCTGATTCCATAAACTGAATTGAGCATTATATTTATCGCCCAGTCTCTGGTAGGTAGTCTACCAGGAACACTCCATAGCCCAGTGAACTAATGTAATCTCCTCCCCATTAGCCATTGTGATTCTGGAGCACAGAGGTAACTAATCTACCTTTCTTTTCCCAGAAAATAGCAAGTACTCTATTGATATACAGTTGATGTTCAATAAAATACTACTAAATCAATAAACAAAGTACAATTGCTTTTTGCCAAGTCAGAGGAGGAAAATGTATTAGTGTTCAGTAAAGACAAATCTGCTAGGCATCCAGCACAACTCTACCTTTCCAGGGTAACTTAGTCAACAACGCATGGATGTCTGCAGAATGCAGGGCCTGAGGAGCTACGTGTGGAGGAGGCTTTGGGTAAAGCTGGAAAACAGGTCCTTTAGTGAACAGGCTATGCACATGAGCTCCAGGAAGCTGATTTACACAGCAGTGGCTCGTGCCTTACCAACACCATTAGCACTCGGTATAATAAGTTCCATTACAACCACTTTCTAGTCATCTCCACTTGGTAACAGACCAGTGTCATCTATTTTCACATGGTCATTTCTTTAGAAAAGAATTATCTGTGAAAACGCAACTATACATAGTCATGATCAGTTAATGGCACAGAAAATCCAATGTTAAAAATTACCATATTCTAATACAAGAGGAAAATGCACTTGTCCACATGTGTTACACCATGTACATGCGTGTTACATGGCATGACTTTATCTGTGCTCACATTTTAACATCTAGGCAGCAATGTCAAACTATTAAATGATGGAACAGTATGTAAGTTCTACTGCATATAGGAAACTACATGGAAGATAAACAGCATAAGTCGGTCAACAAAGCAGTTGCCGAAATGTTAGGTAATGTCAGGATGAAGGGCCAATTGCCACACCACTCTTCTTAGGACTCTTACTGCCGATTATAGTTAAGACCACACTGTTCCTGCACACATAAGCAGAGGAGAGGCGGCTGCACTGAGCTCGTCTTACAAACACAAGAATCACATCTAACTCTGAGTAGCCTAGGACAGGTTTGAGTACTATTTCTGCAGACTATATAAAAGCAAGAAAATCAAATAACGTGCCTCAAACGTTAGAATCAAACTTCAGAAGTTACTTTGTGCATGATGATGAAGAAGATGATGCATGTATGTATGTATATATGTATGTATGTATGTATGTATGCATGTATGTATGTATGAGTCAGAGAAGAGTTTGCAGGGGTTAGTTCTCTCACTCCACCATGTTAATCCCAGGGATCAAACTCAGATTGTCAGGCTCACGGAACAAGTACCTTTATCCAAAAATCCAATTAAAACAAAAACAAAACAAAACCACAATGCACTGTATTTTGATACAAAAGTAATCTTCACTGTATTTGTTTAAATAAATCTGTATGTTACATAAGAGCAGTCTTAAGTGATAACTCACATATTTAGTGCTATTTGCAAAGTTTTAACTTTCTGGTCTTCTTTTCCTGTTAGCCTTACAGGGAAAATCCTTATATTAACAGGATATTATACAAATATATTATTCTCAAAATAAAATTTACTAGTGAATGAAAAGGAGACCTACTTATTTCTGTTGCTGGGAAGTATATTTTTTTCCCAAGTCAGAAGTCTTCTAAGTGTTTTTTAAGACAAGTAACAATTAGAGTAGACTGTGGAAACAGATGTATACAATTCACTTTGAGCCATGACCAAAATGTCCATGTTAACTGATTAAATAACTAGTTCCATTATCTGTGTTCTTATCACAAACTGTCAGTATTATTCTAGAAAGTAAGCAAGTAATATTAATACCTGGTTATCTCATTTAGCCTTACTAAATTTTTAAATTATTTGTTACTGAAAATTATTTTGCATCCTGCTGAAGGCATCTTTACCTGCAGATAGCTGGAAAACATTCCTGAAGACCCTTCTTTTTAACTAAAGATCCTTCCAGGCAGTACATGATGATGTCCATTACCTTTGACAAAAAGACACAGATCGAAAATTAATTTAAAATGCTTGATTTTCTAAAATGTAAATGATTCCATTAGACCTCATTTTGTCTGTGTAAATCCATATAGTTTGATTGCATATTTACTTTAAATAGAATAAAAACTATTTTAAGCCTATGGATACCATAGGATATCCTTGGCCTCGTCTGCAGCAACAGATGGTCATGTCCTTTAAAGCTGACTGCTCGTGCACAGAGTAGGGTGGGTCCCAGCACATGGTGCAGGTGGCTTTGGTTACATGAATGCTGACAACAAAGCTGGGAAGTATTGTCACACACATCACCTCCAGTGAATGGTCAACGGTGACAGCGATCAACTTTAGTTCTCAGGAAACGGAACTAAGGCACAGGAGTTAATTAATCTTAGTTATGCGGCACATTCCCTGTCCCTTCCTCCCTCCCTATTTTTAACCTCAAGTATTTATTGCACGGACAGGAAAAGACTGGAAGCAGGACACTCTCACCTCCACCAGAAGATCCACAACATCCGTAGGCATCTTTTCAATGAGAATTTCAATGACTCTCAGGATTTCGCCTTTAGCCCTTGCCAGGGTGGTGGTGTGTATACTCTGCTGTGACTGGGTATTTGCTGCAAGGGCCGTGTGTCTGTGTACCTACAACAGAATTGCCACGCTGCAGAGGCCATCGCTGCTCCGCACAGGTTTACATTGTTACTCACTGCTTTACTTTTCACTTACTACAGCAAAATAAAACATACTGTCAACTGGAACTGTCAAAACAAATCACTCAGGGTAGGTCAGGAATTGTTTTCAGTCACAAAGAAGCATCACATATAATAAAAACTAAGTATGGTCTAATAAAATTATACAGCTTCCTCACGCATCATCATCATCATCATCATCATCATCATCATCATTCCGAGACATAATCTCGTATAGCTGGCCTTAAACTGTATGCAGCTAGAGATGATTTGAACTGTTTCTCTTGCCTCCATTTTATTTGCTAACATTAGTATTGCAGACAAGCTAGTTCCTTAGTGTTACATGGGACCTTAACACAGTATTACTATGATATTAGATGTGAGTATTCTTGTGTAATATTCTTGTAAAAATAATAATGTTCTGAAATATAATTAATATAAAGAACTATCAGACTAATGTAAAGCTTCCTTGAGGCAATCAATATGACCCCCTGTACACATTCCGTGCATAGAGAAAATTGATTAAAATTTTCTAAGTTAAATAAAACTACTCATTCAAACAACACACACATTTGATACAAGTATACAACATTTAAGTGTGTGTGTAATTGAAACATGGTGGAAACTTACTATCCTCACACCTGCAGTCCACAGCTTTACTTTAGATATGAATTCATAATTCCAGTGCTTCCTATCGGCCATACAAACTCCATCCATGCCTGTAAGGATGGCTCTGGGGCAGACATGGGCCCAGTCGGTTCCAGGTTATCCGAGTTTGCTCACTGGTTTTTACTGTTTTAAAAGTTCACTGCAGCTGCAGGAAAAGCAGTTCAGACAGAGTGGGACACTGGGCTGTGCAGTACTAATCCCGAAAGGGACCAGACCTTTCCAAGCCCTAGGGACTTATTCTTTCCTTTCTCTCACTAAGATGTATAGAGAAGAAGAACATAGAATTGGTTCATTGTTCTTTACTAGTTTGTCAGCTGGCTGTGGGCAATTAATTAGAACACCGGAAGTGCAGGGATCAATGGACTCTCCAGTCTTTATCTGCGACACAGAATAGGAAAAACAATCACCGGTTTTATGGCTTATGTTTTTGGTATATAGTTTGAGAGTCACTGCGAAATGAGTTTAGTTTTGATTACAAGTATTTGCTTACACTTGAGAAATGTGAATACCTTTAATACCTGCTAATTCTCATAGATCTACTGTATTTCATATTGAAAGGTATTGTCAAATCTTACAAGGGTATTCATTCTGAGAACAGAAAGGAACACGAAAACATAATTCCACAGTTGTGGAACTCAGTGTGTGCATACACATGATACATTCACTTCAGTGGTAAACTATTAACTTGCTTTGCTTGAACTACTAGGATTCTTTGTGGTCTGACCCCAGAGTTACAGCATGGAGGAAGTCCTCTGAAAGGGGCAATGGAGCACGGTGAAGGCTGCCCACCTCCTTAGCTATGGTCGTGATGAAGGCGGGTGGTCTGGCAGTGGCAATGAGAGAAAGGGCGTGTCTTGCCGAGCGGGCAGAGTCAGCTGCAGGGCTCAGAGGCAACCCCATTGTGATGCTAAACAGGGAACAGGAAAAAGGAAAAAGAAAAGATGCATTAGAAATATAGACTGAAAAGATTAGACACAGCTTATAATGTCAGTTCAAGGTCAATGGGGGCACTCAAACGGTTAGAAGATAATAGACCTGTGACAATGAGCAGTGATTAAGAGTCGGGGTGTTCTGCCATCAGATACAAAATCGAATTATTAACCATGAAGATTGAAAACAGTGTGTGCATCTGTCCAAAAGGCTCAAAACGCCTTGTTAACAAATTATCAAGAACTTCTACTGAATACATATCACGAAGCTCAAAAAGGCAGGGATGGATATTGTGCTGGACCCTTTAAAGTTTTGTCCTAGGTTAATTTATTCATAAGGCCATGTTAAAAAAAAAAAACTATAACCGAGGCTCCTTCATGAAAGGAAGCAGAACTCATTCCTGTCTGTGAAGTTATAAAAAGAACGGAGAAGGACAGATTACTGTGACCTGGCTACTGTTTTCAGTCTGAAAGCTCCTCAGAACTGTTGGACTATTCCACACCAGTACTTTCAGAAAACCCACTAAGTACATGCTCTACTGACACTAACTTAGTTACAAAAACGAGCCGGTGTTAATTTTCTTAATAGAAAGAAAAGACAGTAAACAGTATTCATAAAGCAATGTGCATAACAAAGTGAACTTTTCTAGACGGTGAGAATATAGGGCCTTGATACAACAGTGTAGATAATAAATCCCATCTCTGACATATGGAAGCAGCAGCCTTATCACTAAGCTTACTTTGTGTATGTGTCTACATACACATATACACACTCATACACACATATGCACACACACATTAATATGCATACACACACATGCACACGTATACACATTCATACACACACATATATATACATACATATACAGAAACATATATATGTACATATACACACAAAGACTTTTATCTAAAGTCTTTTTTTGTCTAAAGACTTTTGTCCAAGGAGCCACATATTAATTATGCAAAGAAAGTATTTTATTACATTTATTATAATTTTTCTAGCTAAATAATTTTAACTTAAATGAATATGTGACGATCCATTAGAATGTATTTTAAACAAAACTATGATCTGCATGTATAAACTGGATTATATAACAGTCTCAAAAAATTTATGCCTCTTTATAATTAACCTAAGGATTAATTAATTAATCTTAATTTTTAGTTGAAAATAAAGATGAATTACATGGTTACTCTTAACCTCAAAGGAGGTAAACTGATGACAGACATTTTGCTTTAATACTTGGTGAGCACTGTGTTACTCAAAAGCAGTGGTTCTCAACTGGGTTGCGATCCCTGTGGGGGTTGAATCCTTTCACAGTGGTCACATATCAAATATCCTGCATATCAGATATTTTATATGCACAGAAAAACTTTATATATAGCAAAATTATAGGTATGAAGTAACAATGGAATAACTTTATGGTTGGGGTCACAACACGTGAGGAGCTGTAGTAAAGGGTCACAGCATTAGGAAGAATGAGAACCAGGGCTTAAAAGTTTGACATTATATAGCTTTCTCCAAGGTTTTTTCAAACTGAGGGTAGCTACAAGGTAAGGACACAGATGAGAAGAGTACACAGAGGCTTTCTTTGATATTTAAAAATAAAATAAATTGACAAGTGAGCTTTGATATTAAGCCTATATCCTGCACCAAATATACACAGACAGAGTGGACGCATGACCAGGTGCTCCCGGGCTGCCCAGCGCGAGCTGGAAAGGATGGACAGCAGATGGGCAGCTAGCCAGGCGCTCTGCGGTGTTAAACTTCACCACTTCAACTACAGCAAGGGAATGCTCACTACATGAGCAGCGGTGGAGCTGCGGGGTGGAGTGCTTAATAATTATTGGTAAATTTATATTACATATCTATATTTTAGGTCAATTCCTTTAAGATCCCCAAAACTAGTTAAATAGTTTAGATACCTTGTATTTTATTTTCATCAAATTATATGAGTAGGGGACAAGGATACTGAAAGCAGGGGTGGGGTGGGGGTGTATATTAACTAATTCAGAACAAACCTAAATCAACTTTTGCAAAATAGCAACGTTTTTAAAAACCAGTCTGTAGGGAAAAGGCACATCAGTTTCCTGGGGAATCCATCCCATGCTGGCAAAGCTCAATACGGAAGGAAAGAACTAGGTCCAGCCGAGGGTCTGGGTGGAAGCTGGGCTTACTTTCACTCTATGTCGTGTCTGCTTCCATTTGCCCCCAACATTCCCATTGGCAATAAAGAAATTTTACAAATGAAAAGCCACCTCAAAGAACATTAAATGGGGAGCCAAAATACTGGTGTACTATGGTCCCTTCATATTTGTTATCTAGCTTTCCTAAAAAATTAAATGGAAAAAACAGCAATAATGGATAGATTTTAAACTTTATAAAACTCAGAATCGTGTGATAGAATCTTATGCTGCGGATTGCCTGGTAAGTAAATCATGTCTCTGTCCTAAATACACACTGAGTATATGCTGTCCTTGCAGACACCTTTGCTAGTACACTGTATAGGTGTCACCGGTGCTTGTGTGCTAATATTAATATATAATATTAATATGTAATACTGCATCATACTGCTTATATAGTATATCTTACTTGTCTCTTCACACAGGTACCACACACCCACTCAAAGAAAAACAATCAGAAAACATATAGAACAATTTGATATTTGGTGGGGGAACCTATACTCACATAGCTTTTATTATGTTAGGTTGTTATAATTATTCAGTTTTATTGTTATTTCTAATATGTTATAATAATTTAATAGTTCAGCTGTATCACAGTTCTATACGTAAAGGAGAATATTGCATATAAAAGGTAGGAGATTACCATGGTTTTTGTGAACCATGGAAGGTATCCCTGTAGTTAAGGGAGACTACTGTCTTTCAGAATCACTGACCTTTGTACAAAGTAAAGAGTAGTGGGGCACAGTGACACTGGTGAGCTAGATTAAAGAATTGATAACATGCCCAAATGGCCTTACCTGAGTGGCTAGATGGCTTAAAGAAGTGTGTAGGGATATACTGAGATACTTGGGTTTCAGTTGTTTTATTCAATGTCAAGATTGGTTTAAATGGGGCAGTCTCTGGATGGCCTTCCCTTCAGTCTCTGCTCCACATTTTGTCTCTGTATCTCCTCCCGTGGGTATATTTTGTTCCCCCTTTTAAGAAGGACCAAAGTATACATACTTTGGTCTTCCTTCATCTTGAGCTTCATTTGGTCTGTGAATTGTATCTTGAGTGTTCCAAGTTTCTGGTCTAATATCCACTTATCAGTGAGTACACACCCTGTGTGTTCTTTTGTGATTGGGTTACCTCACTCAGGATGATATTTTCTAGTTCCATCCATTTGCCTAAGAATTTCATGAATCCATTGTTTTTAATAGCTGAGTAGTATTCCACTGTGTAAATATACCACATTTTCTGTATCCATTCCTCTGTTGAGGGATATCTGGATTCTTTCCAGCTTCTGGCTATGATAAATAAGGCTGCTATGAACATAGTGGAGCATGTGTCCTTATTACATGCTGGGGAATCTTCTGGATATATGCCCAGGAGTAGTATAACAGGGTCCTCAGGTATTGCTATGTCCTATTTTCTGAGGAACCGCCAAACAGATTTCCAGAGTGGTTGTACCGACTTGCAATCCCACCAGCAGTGGAGGAGTGTTCCTCTTTCTCCATATCCCCGCCAGCACTTGCTGTACCTGAGTTTTTGATCTTAGCCATTCTGACTGGTATGAGGTGGAGTCTCAGGGTTGTTTAAGGATGTTGAACATTTCTTTAGGTATTTCTCAGCCATTCAGTATTTCTCAGTTCAGAATTCTTTGTTTAGCTCTGTACCCCATTTTTTAATAGAGTTATTTGATTCTCTGGAGTCTAACTTCTTGAGTTCTTTGTATATGTTAGATATTAGCCCTCTTTCGGATGTAGGGTTGGTAAAGATCTTTTCCCAATTTGTTGGTTGCCATTTTGCCCTATTGACAGTGTCTTGCAGAAACTTTGTAATTTTATGAGGTCCCATTTGTCAATTCTTGATCTTAGAGCATAAGCTATTGGTGTTCTGTTCAGGAAATTTTCCCCTGTGCCCATGTCCTTGAGGCTCTTCCCCACTTTCTTTTCTATTAGTTTCAGTATGTCTGGTTTTATGTGGATGTCCTTGATCCACTTGGACTTGAGCTTTGTATAAGGAGATAAAAATGGATCGATTTGCATTCTTCTGCATGCTAGCTGCCAGTTGAACCAGCACCATTTGTTGAAAAGGCTATCTTTTTTCCACTGGCTGGTTTTAGCTTCTTTGTCAAAGATCAAGTGACCATAGGTGTGTGAGTTTATTTCTGGGTCTTCAATTCTATTCCACTGATCTACCTGCCTGTCACTGTACCAATACTGCCCCACCTGGGAATCAACCCCATATACTGATCAACCCCATATACTGTCACCAAACCCAGACACTAATGTGGATGCCAAGAAGTGCTTGCTGACAGGAGCCTGATACAGCTGTCTCCTGAGAGGCTCTGCCAGTACCTGACAAATACAGAGGTGGGTGCTCCCAGCCAACCATTGGACTGAGTACAGGGTCCCCAATGGAGGAGCTAGAGAAAGGACCCAGGCATCTGAAGGAGCTTTCAGCCCCATGGGAGGAACTACAATATGAACCAACCAGTACCCCCAGAGCTCCCAGGGACTAAACTACAAACCATGGAGGGACCCATGGCTCCAGCTGCATATGTAGCAGAGGATGGCCTTGTTGGACAGCGAAGGGAGGAGAGGTCTTTGGCCCTGAGAAGGCTGGATGCCCCAGTATAGGGGAATACTAGGATAGGGAAATGGGGAGGAGGGTTGGTTAACAGGGGGAGGGGGGATGGGATAGGGTGTTTTCAGAGGGGAAACCAGGAAAGGGGATAACATTTGAAATGTAAACAAAGAAAATATCTTATAAAAAATGGGGGAAAAAAAAGGAGCGGTTTAAATGAAGGCCAGGGTACACCTATCGGTTGGGTTGACCATAATACTTGAAAGGAGATCAATCATAATAAGAGACAGACTAGGATCCATAAAGTTCTTCAAAAGATTAAATTCAGCTAAATAAGAAGTCTTGGGGCTGGAGAGACCACTCAGCAGTTAAAAAGGCTTGCTCTGCAATCATGAGAACCAGAATTTGGATCCCAAAACCCAGAGTCAGAGTAAATACCTGTAACCCAAGCTTCAAGCAGGATTGCTGGGACTGGCTGACTTCCAGCAGAGCAGAAAACTCTCCTTTTTACCCTGTCTTAGTTCTTTGCATGGGGTGGGGGGTTATTAATGGGAAAGGAAAGAATGGAAGAAAGAAAAGGAAGGAAAAGAGGAGAAAGAGCCGTATATGGACAATGATGTTTCTTGTAATGACCAATATCGTATAGTTATAAAATGAAAGAAAGCAAAGAAAATGTAAATTGGTCACTAACTTCAAATCAAAGCTCTAACCACAAATTAGCTTTCTCTCACATCAGCAAAAGACCATGCATATTTGGGAGCATTACCACACTTATTATGGTAAGAAAAATGTTATTAAGGTTTGGTGAAGGGCATGGTCTGAAGAGAAGCCATCAGCAACGGAAAAGAAAGTAAAGCAAACATATTTTTCACATTGCCCTTTGGGTTTGGTGGATAATGATCATTTGAGGAGGAGTTGATGCACACATTTGTGTGAGTCCCTCCAGCAGTATCTTAAAGGCTGAGGCAGGACTACAGAGTGCAGTAAGGCTCACTGCTTGGGAACCAGGGCTCTGCCATTGTCTTGGGATCAGTCACCTTGTTAAAAAGCTGTAAGTTCTCAGGGCATAATGAAGAAGATATATCCTCTAGTCTAGACACTGCACTACCATCAGAGAAATCTTCCCAAGCCATCAACTCTATTTCATGAATTCCTAAACACCTCCAGTGGCTCCATTTCACTTCCAGGGAGGAAAAAGGTTCTGACTCTTTGCTGTGAGTGTGAAGACTCCTAAACTCTCAGATCCTCCATAACCTTCATCACTAATGTTCAATTCTTGTCTTCTCATCACCACCATCCCCAATCTCCAACTGTACTAATGACCTACAGACATAAAACAAGTACAATGATAAACTGAAAAGAATTGAAGACCTAGACATTAAGTCCACATACACCTTGGACAACTATCTATTGAAGAAGCCAGAAATACACACTGGAAGAAAGAGAGCATCTTGAGCAAACAGTGCTGGTCAGACTGCAGGGCTGCATGCAGAAGAATGCAGATAGATGCATATTCATCACTCTGTACACCTCAACTCCACATGGATCAAAGACCTCAACAGAAAACCAGATGGAGGGTACAAGCAAGGATGCTTGAGTCTTACTCAGTAGGGGGAATGGATTGGTCATCAAAGGTGAATGGAGTGAGGGAACTGAGTGGGAGAGGGGATCACAACCCCCCAGTGGGGGTTGGATGTGGGGATGGTCAGATGGCCATGAGAATGAATGGGAATTTGCAACTGAGAGGGGACAGGGTGAGGAGGTAGAGGGCATCTCCAGGAAGAGACAGAGACCTGAAACAGGGGAGGCACCCAAGAATTAACAGGAGGATTCTTAGCTGTAACTCATTACACTGGGGATATGGAACCTCAGGAGGGTCACTCCTGTGGCCAGGCATGAAGCCCAGTGGAGCAACAGGGACACCAACCCACCCACAAACCTTTCAGCCCAGAACCTATCCTGTCTACAAGAAATGCAGAGATTGGGGTTGGAACAGAGACTGAGGGAATGGACAATCAATAACTGGCCCAACTTGAGACCCATCCCATGGGCAAGCACTAATCCCTGATACTATTAACGGTACTCTGTTATGCTTGCAGACAGGCATCTAGTATGGCTGTCTTCTGAGACGTTCCACCTACCAAATGACTCAGACAGATGCAGATACAGCCAAATAGTGGATGGAGCTTGGGTACTCTCATGGAAGAACAGGAGGAAGGATTGCAATCCCTAAGGGGATAGGAACTCCACAGAAAGATAAACAGAATCAATTAACTTGGACCCTTGGGGCTCTCAGTGACTGAGATACCAACCGAAGAGCATACTCATGTAGCAGATAGCAGATGTGCATGCAGCTTGGTAGTTGTGTGGGTCCTGAACAACTGGAGAGGCTATCCCAAAAGCAGTTGCTTGTATGTGGAATATGTTCTTCTAGCTGGAATGTCTTTTCTGGCTGCAATAGGAGAGGAAGCGCCTAACTTCATAGAGACGTGAAGTGTCAGGGTTAGGGAATACCAACTCTCCACCTAGTCAGAGGAGAAGGAGAAGAGGGGAATGGGGAAAGGATTGTGGGAGGGTTGACCTGGACAGGGGCAGTGAGCTGGATATAAAGTGAATAAGTAAAAAGATAGACAGACAGACAGACAGACAGACAATAGATAAATAGATAAAATAAAAATTTGAAAATCCAGAGAAAGTATAATGCAGAGTTACAGGGTCCATCAGTGCATAAACTAACTAACTCATTTTAGTAAGTGGGAGCCAGTGTTACAACAGAGAACCTACAGGGAGTTTTCATGTAGAGTGAGCCATTCCTTCAGGAGATGTGAGATTCCTATCAAAATAAGATATATAGAAATAATCTCACCTAGTGACATCTGAAAGACTCACCCATCTCAGCCTTTTCCTCAAGAGAAGAAGGGTGAATTATCACTTCTGAAAACTAAGGCTGCAAGCCATGCCTTATAAAAGTGTAGATGTGGAGCTCATATCCATGGTGTTTACATGGTGTGAACAGATAGTAAAACAAAAGACAATAAAAAAAAAGACTTTAGTGAAAGAAAAAAAAAAAAGAAAATCCAGACACACTGAGCCTGGCAGAAGAGAAAGTAGGAAATAGCCTTGAACTAATTGGCACAGGAAAAGATGTTCTGAATAGAAATACTGTTAATACAGGCAATAAAATCAACAATAAATGAAACCTCACTAACTGAAAAGCTTCTATATAGTAAAGGCCACTGTCATTCGGACAAAGTGGCAGCCTCCTAAATAGGAAAAAGATGTCTGCTAAATACACATCTGATAAAGAGCTAATATCCAAAACATACAAAGTACTCAAAAAAACTAGATATCAAAAAAATAAATACCCAATTAAAAATGGGGTACAAATCTAAACAGAGAACTCTCAAAAGAGGAAACTCAAATGGCTGAGAAAAACTTAAAGAAATGTTCAACATCCTTCCTAAGCTATCAGGGAAATGAAAAGCAAAACTACTCTGAGATTTCATCTTACACCTGTCAGAAAGGTTCAGATCAGTAACACAAGTGAAGGCTCATGATGACAAGGATTTGGAGTAAGGGTGCACTCTTTCACTGCTGGTGGGAATGCAAACGTGTACACCAACTGTGAAAATCAGTGTGGCCTCTCCTCAGGAA
Organism: Tokudaia tokunoshimensis; assembly: GCA_036184795.1. Lineage (NCBI taxonomy): Eukaryota > Metazoa > Chordata > Mammalia > Rodentia > Muridae > Tokudaia > Tokudaia tokunoshimensis. The sequence continues at coordinate 54,010,289 of BTHU01000017.1, read as the reverse complement.
GATAGGACTCGATCTATCTGAAGATTCATCTTTATGTCTCATGGGCATATACCCAAGTAATGGGGAAGACAGACCCCAACCGGACATACTTTGTCCTTTCAGACAGACCCTTGCTCAATCATGTTCACTGCTGCTCAATGTATAACAGCCAGAAATTAGAAACACCTAGATGTCTCTCAATGCTTGAAGAATGGATAAAGAAAATGTGGTATGTTTATACACAGGAGTATTACTGAACTAAATTCCCAGGTAAAAGGACAGGATGAGAAAAAGAATAGACCGTGAATGACAAATATAGGATATATTTGCTTATATGTAGATAGTAACTACTAAATCAATGATACCAAGCTATAATCTGTACATGCACAGAAATCAGGTAGAGGGTAGGTAGAGTGGGGCAGGGCACACAGATCTATCTCCTTTGAAAAGGGTAATAGAATAGGTAGTTATGGCTCCCTTTGGCGACCTCTGTTCCGGGGATCGGCTGCACTGAGGATACAGGTAACCAGGGACCACCCAAATATAACATCGCTTGGGACACAGCCTGTTGGGCTTCCATCTGCGCCCAAGAGCGGGGCAGCTCTGCAGTCGTCTGGGTGCCAGTTCTGCTGTGGGCCATCTGCCCTGCACAGTAATCTGCGCCAAGAGAGTGTTGAGTGCACTCCGCAATCTTTGCTCGAGCAACAGGGAAACTTGAATCTCCACACACAGGGACAATCAAGCATAATATCGCTTGGGTCTCAGCCAGCTTGTGTGCTCCCTGCTCCCAAGAGCCGGGCAGGTCTGCGGTCACCTACATGCCAGCTCTGCTGTGGGACTTCTGCCCTGCAGAGGGACCCCCTTTGGATGTGCAGGGATTGCCCAATATAACATCACTTGGGGCAAGGCACATCAGGGCTCCAAAGTCACTCAGGAGCAGGGCAGGCCCTAGAAATTGGTGCCAGGGGAATCCCAGTAAACCAAGGGGGGCAGACAGCTTTACAAGCTCACAGGAGGTTCAACCAACAGCCAGTGACAGCAGGACAAACTAACACCAGAGGTAACCAGATGGCAAAAGGCAATGTAGGAACATTACTAACAGAAATCAAAGTAATATGGCACCATCCGAACCCAACTCTCAAACAGCAGCAAGTCCTGGATACCCCATCACACCCAAAAGACAAGATCTGGATTTAAAATCACTTCTCATGATGCTATTAGAGGATTTCAAGAAGGACACATATAAATCTCATAAAGAATTACAGGAGAACATGAATCATCGGGTAGAAGCCCTTACAAAGGAAACACAAAAATCGCTTAGAGAAATGCAGGAGGACATGGGTCAACTGATGGAGGCCCATAAAGAGGCAACACAAAAATCGCTTAAAGAAATGAATCAACGGGTAGATGCACTTTCAAAGGAATCACAAAAATCGCATAAAAAAATGCAGGTGACTGTGGATCAACAGATGGAAGCCCATGAGGAGGAAACACAAAAATCACTTAGAGAAATACAGGAGAACTTAGGTCAACAGGCAGAAATCCTGAAAGAGGAAATGCAAAAATGTCTTAAAGAAATACAGGAAAATACGTACAAGCAAGTGAAGGATCTCAGCAAATCCATCCAGGAAGTAAAAAAAGGAAGTAGAAACAACTAAGAAATCACAAAGGGAGACAACTTTGGAGATAGAAAACCTTAAGAAGAAATCGGGAGTCATAGATGCAAACATCAACAATAGAATACAAGAGATGGAAGAAAGAATCTCAGGTGCTGAAGATACCATAGAAAGCATCGACTCAACAGTCAAAGAAAATGCAAAATGCAAAAAACGTGTAACCCAAAACATCTAGGAAATCCAGGACACAATGAGAAGACCAAACCTAAGGATTATAGGTATAGATGAGAGTGAAGATTTGCAACTTAAAGGGCCAGTAAATATCTTCAACAAAATTATGGAGGAAAACTTCCTTAACCTAAACGGAGAAAGGCCGATGAACGTACAAGAAGCCTACAGAACTCCAAACAGACTGGACCAGAACAGAAATACCTCCCGTCACATAATAATCAAAACACCAAATGTACTAAACAAAGAAAGAATATTAAAAGCAGTAAGAGAAAAAGGCCAAGTAACATATAAAGGAAGACCTATCTGAATCACATCAGACTTCTCACCAGAGACTATGAAAGCCAGAAGATCCTGGGCAGATCTCATGCAGACACTAAGAGAACACAAATGCCAGCCTAGACTACTCTACCCAGCAAAACTCTCAATCACCATAAATGGAGAGACCAAGATATTCCATGATAAATCCGAATTTTCACAACATCTTTCCACAAACCCAGCCCTGCAAAGGATAATAGGTGGAAACTGCCAATACAAGGAGAGAAACAAAACACTGGAAAAAACAAGATAGTAACCTTCTTGCATCAAACCCAAAAGTAGATAACCACTCAAACATAAAGTTAGCGTCAAGAATAGCAAGTGGCAATAATCACTATTCCTTAATCTCTCTTAACATCAATGGTCTCAATTACCCAATAAAAAGACATAGACTAACAGACTGGATACATAAACAGGAAACAGCATTTTGCTGCATGCAGGAAACGCACCGCAGTGTCAAAGACAAACACTACCTCAGAGTAAAAGGCTGGAAAACAATTTTACAAGCAAATGGTCCCAGGAAACGAGCCGGAGTAGCCATCCTAATATCAGATAAAATTGACTTTCAACCTAAAGTCATCAAAAAAGACACAGAAGGACACTACATACTGATCAAAGGAAAAATCCACCAAGAAGAACTCTCAATTCTGAATATCTATGCTCCAAATGCAAGGGCACCCTCATTCATAAAAGAAACTTTACTAAAGCTCAAAGCACACATCGTACCTCTCACAATACTAGTGGGTGACTTCAACACCCCGCTCATTGAAATGGATCGTTCAGGAAAGCAGAAACTAAACAGGGACACAGTGAATCTAATTGAAGCCTTGGACCAAATGGAACTAACTGATATATATAGAACATTTCATCCTAAAGTAAAAGAATACACCTTCTTTTCAGCACCTCATGGTACCTTCTCCAAAATCGACTATATAATTGGTCACAAATCAGACCTCAACAGATATAAGAAGATAGAACTAATCCCATGCCTCCTATCAGATCACTATGGAATAAGGGTGGTCTTCAATGGCAACAAAAACAACAGAAAACCCACATACACATGGAGACTGAACAATGCTCTACTCAAAGATAACTTGGTCAAGGAGGATATAAAGAAAGAAATCAAAGACTTTTTAAAATTTAATGAAAATGAAGGAACAACATACCCTAGTTTATGAGACACAATGAAAGCAGTGCTAAGAGGAAAATTCATAGCCTTGAGTGCCGCCAAAAAGAAACGGGAGACAGCATACAGTAGCAGCTTAATGGCACACCTGAAAGCCCTGGAACAGAAACAAGCAAATACACCCAAGAGGAGTAGAAGGCAGGAAATCATCAAACTCAGGGCTGAAATCAATCAAGTAGAAACAAATAAAACCATACAAAGAATCAACAAAACGAGGAGTTGGTTCTTTGAGAAAATCAACAAGATAGATAAGCCCTTAGCCAGACTAGCCACAGGGCACAGAGACAATATCCAAATTAACAAAATCAGAAATGAAAAGGGAGAGATAACAACAGAAACTGAGGAAATTCAAAAAATCATCAGATCCTACTACAAAAGCCTGTATTCAACACAACTAGAAAATCTGGAGGAAATGGACAATTTCCTAGAAAGATACCAAATACCAAAATTAAATCAGGATCAAATAGACCATCTAAACCGTCCTATAACCCCTGAAGAAATAGAAGTTGTCATTGGAAGTCTTCCAACCAAAAAAAGCACAGGTCCAGATGGTTTTAGTGCAGAATTCTATTAGACCTTCAAAGAAGACCTAATACCAATACTCTTCAAACTATTCCACAAAATAGAAACAGAAGGAACACTACCCAACTCGTTCTATGAAGCCACAATTACGCTAATACCAAAATCACACAAAGATCCGATAAAGAAAGAGAATCTCAGGCCAATCTCTCTTATGAATATCGATGCAAAAATACTCAATAAAATTCTTGCCAACCGAATCCAAGAACACATCAAAACGATCATTCACCACGATCAAGTAGGCTTCATCCCAGGGATGCAGGGATGGTTCAATATAAGGAAGTCCATCAATGTAATCCACTACATAAACAATCTCAAAGAAAAAAACCACATGGTCATTTCATTAGATGCGGAGAAAGCATTTGACAAAATTCAGCATCCTTTCATGCTAAAGGTCTTGGAAAGATCAGGAATTCGAGGCCCATATCTAAACATAGCAAAAGCAATTTACAGCAAACCGGTAGCCACCATCAAACTAAATGGAAAGAAACTTGAAGCAATCCCACTAAAATCAGGGACTAGACAAGGCTGCCCTCTCTCTTCATATAGTACTTGAAGTTCTAGCTAGAGCAATTAGACAACAAAAGGAGGTCAAAGGGATACAAATTGGAAAGGAAGAAGTAAAACTATCACTATTTGCAGACAATATGATCATATACTTAAGTGACCCAAAGAGTTCCACCAGAGAACTCCTACAGCTGATAAGCAACTTCAGCAAAGTGGCCGGATATAAAATCAACTCAAGCAAGTCAGTAGCCTTCCTATACTCAAAGGATAAGCAGGCTGAGGAAGAAATAAGAGAAATGATAGCCTTCACGAAAACCAAAAACAATATAAAGTATCTTGGTGTGACTCTAACCAAACAAGTGAAAGATCTGTATGAAAAGAACTTCATGTCTCTGAAGAATGAAATTGAAGAAGACCTCAGAAGATGGAAAAATCTGCCATGCTCATGGATTGGCAGGATTAATATAAAAAACATGACCATCTTGCCAAAAGCAATATACAGATTCAATGCAATTCCCATCAAAATCCCAACTCAATTCTTCATAGAGTTAGAAAGAGCAATTCAAAAATTCATCTGGAATAACAGAAAACCCAGAATAGCTAAAACTATTCTCAAGAGTAAAAGAACTTCTGGGGGAATCAATATCCCAGACCTCAAGCTGTACTACAGAGCAATAATGTTAAAAACTGCATGGTATTGGTACAGTGACAGGCATGTAGATCAATGGAACAGAATTGAAGACCCAGAAATGAATCCACACTCCTATGGTCAGTTGATCTTTGACAAAGGAGTTAAAACCATCCAGTGGAAAAAAGATAGCCTTTTTCAACAAATGGTGCTGGCTCAACTGGAGGTCAACATGCAGAAGAATGCAAATTGACCCATTCTTATCTCCTTGCACTAAGCTTAATTCCAAGTGGATCAAGGACCTCCACATAAAACCAGACACACTGAAACTAATAGAAAGGAAACTAGGGAAGAACCTTGAACATATGGGCACAGGGGAGAATTTCCTGAACAGAACTCCAATAGCTTATGCTCTAAGATCAAGAATTGACAAATGGGACCTCATAAAATTACAAAGTTTCTGTAAGGCAAAAGACACTGTCAAAAGGAAAAAGCGGCAACCAACTAACTGGGAAATGATCTTTACCAACCTTACATCCGACAGAGGGCTAATATCCAATATGTACAAAGAACTCAAGAAATTAGACTCCAGAGAGCCAAGTAACCCTATTAAAAAATGGGGTACAGAGCTAAACAAAGAGTTCTCACCTGAAGAATATCTAATGGCTGAGAAGCACCTAAAGAGATGTTCATCATCCTTAGTCATTAGGGAAATGCAAATCAAAAAAACCCTGAGATTCCATCTCACACCAGTCAGAATGGCTAAGATCAAAAACATAGGAGACAGCAGGTGTTGGCGAGGATGTGGAGAAAGAGGAACACTCCTCCACTGCTGGTGGGATTGCAAGCTGGTACAACCACTCTGGAAAGCAGTCTGGCGGTTCCTCAGAAAACTGGGCATGACACTCCCGGAGGATCCGGCTATACCACTCTTGGGCATGTACCCAGAGGCTTTACCTGCATGCAATAAGGACACATGTTCCACTATGTTCATAGCAGCCTTATTTATAATAGCCAGAAGCTGGAAAGAACCCAGATGTCCCTCAACGGAGGAATGGATTCAGAAGATGTGGTATATTTACACAATGGAATACTACCCTGCAATTAAAAACAATGAATTCACGAAATTCCTAGGCAAATGGTCAGATCTTGAAAATATCATCCTTAGTGAGGTAACCCAATCACAAAAGAACACACATGGTATGCAGTCACTGATGAGGGGATATTAACCCAGAGTCTCAGAATACCCTAGACACTATTTGCATATCAATTGATTTCCAAGAAGATGGAAGGAGAGACCTCTGGTCCTGGAAAGACTGGATGTAGGGGAATGCCAGGAGAGAGAAGTGAGAGGGGGTTGAATGGGGAAAAGAGGGAGGTAAGGGGCTTATGGGACTTTTGGGGAGGGAGGAAACGGGAAAGGGGAAATGATTTGGAATGTAAATAAAAAAGCTTAGAAAATAAAAAAAATGAAATTTAAAACACACACACACACACACAAAGAATAGTTAGTTATGGATTGATGAGGGGGGGGTGGTAGAAAGGGGGAATCAAGTGGACAGGGACAGGGAAAGCAAGAGGGTGACAAGTGAAGAAACATGGAGATGCTAAAGTTAAGAACCGTTTGAGAGTTAGAATGAAAAGCTAATTTAGTAGAAGCTTCTATAGACACACACACACACTATATATATATATATATATCTTATATATATATCTTATATATATTATATTATATTATATATATATTATATATTATTATATTATATAATAATATATATATTATATATTATATATTATATATATAATAATTATATATATTATATATTATATTATATATATATATAGGAATTCACGAAATTCCTAGGCAAATGGTCAGATCTTGAAAATATCATCCTTAGTGAGGTAACCCAATCACAAAAGAACACACATGGTATGCAGTCACTGATAAGGGGATATTGACCCAGAATCTCGGAATACCCTAGACACAATCCGCATATCAATAGATTTCTAAAAAGATGGTAGGAGAGACCCCTGGTCCTGGAAAGACTGGATATAGGGGAACACCAGGTCAGAGTAACGAGAGGGGGTTGAATGGAGAAAAGAGGGAGGGAAGGGGGCTTATGGGACTTTCGGGGAGGGAGGAAACGGGAAAGGGGAAGTGATTTGGAATGTAAATTAAAAAAGAAAATAAAAGAAAAAGAAAAAAATATTTTTATAAATGTTCAATATTTTTAATAACAAGTTCTCAATAAAAATTAAAACTACTTTGAGATTTCATCTTACCCTAGTCAGAAGTCCAAGATGAAAAACTCACTGACAATAAATGCTGAAGATATGGGTAAAGGCACCTTACTCTCTGATGGTACAGGTGTGACGTGGTGCAGCCTCAGGAAATCTGTATAAAGAATCCTCAGAAAGCTAAAAACAGATCTACACGATGATCCAGCTAGAACATCCTTAGCTTATGTGCACCTGACTCATCACTGCATCCCACAGATATCTGCTGAGCCACGTTCAGACTTCTCTTATTTGTGTGCTACAAATCTTAATGTGAGATTCTTCCTTGATAAAAGGGAGAGGACTGTGTGTCTGTTTCTGGAACCTCTGTGTAAACCTAGCCTTACTCTGTTCTCTTGACCCTGGCCATGGGCTGTTGTGTAAACCCTTTGTTTTATAGACCAATAGCATAGGCCTTTGGTTTTCATCTTTATTCTAAGGAAACTGGATACCACAAACTATCCTACTCAGCATTTCCCTCTACCTTTCTGATCATAAACACCAGGGTTGAACCACATTTTAGATGAATAACATGAATATAAACATAGTTCCCTTAGGCTGAGCTCACTCTTCTCACCATTGTTTATTAATCCAATCCCAAGACTGTTCCATTTTAGGAAACTCATTTTTTAATTTACAGAAAAAATATTTTAGTAAAATGTTACCATCTAAAATTTCTAGATGTAAAATTAAGGAGTAATGTATGGATATATTCTAGGAGAAAACATTAATATTTCTGCAAATAGCCTGCATATCTTAATTATCAGTAACAAGGCTTTGAAAACAGTTGCCAGCAAAACAAAGAAAGATACAATGTTTTAAGTACATAATTACAGAGCACCCAGGACTTCCACCCTACACTTTCCTAAGAACACTAGGGTGTTAATATTTCTTTGCAGTTTAATAAAGAATATGCAGCTCCTTTGTGTTAAGTTGAAACTTCACTTTTGAAAATATTTTTCTTTTTCTTCTTTTTCTCCTCCTCTTCCTCCTCCTCATCATCGTCGTCGTGTGTGTGTGTGTGTGTGTGTGTTTGTGTGTTTGCATGTGTGTGTATGTGTGCATGTGTGAGCACGTGTGTGTACAGGCGCATGCATGCTATGACATGTCATGGAGGTCACAGGACAGCTCTGGAGTTGCTTCTTCCCTTCTGCTTTTACGTAGGTTCTGGGGATGCACCTGGCTTGCATCACTGGTCAGCAAGTACATACTGAGCTATCTCATTGGTAGCTAGAGCTTCATTTTATAACTCAAGGCAGAATTTATTTCCAAAGCTCAAAGATGGAAATTTTCCTACTCTTCCAAACATGTTAGCTACATATATTTACAGAAAGTAAAAAACTATGCTAACTCTGTCTATGTAAAGGGCTTCCTTGGATTGTAAATGAATATTTCAGAACAGAAAATTTGTTCAATATAGAATTCTAAAGCATGTTTTCATTTTTAGTGTGTTTCTCTCTATCCCTCAAACTTAACAGAAATGGTTGAGTTTGAGGGAAACTACTCAATTCTTTTCTCTAACTCTATATAGTTCAAAAGGAACCTTTGCAATGTATGGTGCTTCTCTGTATACCAAAGGTTCGTGGCTTCCAATAGCTTTTTCCTGTTTGTGTTTGGTAAGCTGTGACAATACCCTAAAAGCAATAGGCTTTCTGTAATCCGCTCATGTACTCAGCTGTCCAGCACATGATGAGCATGGCCCCCTCAGCAGCTGGGCTGCGCTCCACTGTTCTTTCACAATAAAAGCCCTACACCGTGACCTAGGCAAATAGAATCCAAATCACACGTCACACAAAGCCAGGCAGGAGTATAGTCTTCCAAGAGCACAGGAGTTTTCTGCTTGTCTATAAAGTAGAATTTCTACACCATTTCTAACACTTTCTCAGTGTGTACAAACCCACAGAGATCTTTAAAAAAAAAATAAATAAAGGAGTTCTCAAAACAAAACAAAGCCAAGCAAAACAAAAAACTGTGTCTCTAATTTTTAGCTAGGTAGCTCATCAATTAGTCCAGAAAAGTATAGCCTCTATATGTTATTATACAGTTCCCACTGAATAAACATACCATTAAAATTATCCTCATAAAAGACGCTACCTGTAGCCTACTTACCACACAAGCAGCACAAGCCTGACATACAGAGGCCCTGCAATGGGAGCTGAGAGTCCCGAGAGGTGGGCGAGTCCTGGGGAAAACTCACCTATCTCTCTTTACAAAATAGATAGAAGTTAGGTAGCATATTGAGTGTACTGGGCCAGATGCAGCTGGTGGAGACTATCATACATAAAGTATTGTTTTATTAGGACTTTACTGGTACCATCACCGTCTACCAACACATTAATGAGTGCTTGTTTTGGCAGCATATATACTAAAATTGGAACCACACAGAGAAGATTAGAATGGCTCCTGTTTAAGGTAGGCAAAAAAAAAAAAAAAAAAAAAAAAAAAGTGAAGTGTTCTATACTTAAAAAAATAATTGAGTGATATTTAAACAAAAATTTAAATTTCTATAAGGTACAAGATCCTTAATGAAAATTTCATTAAATATAAAATCCAAAACTACATTTAAAATTCTGCCCTTACCATTTTTGTAATCTTTATTTTAGATGCCTTTAATTTTGCAGGTATTAAGATTTTGAATCATCTTTAGCGTTAGCTTTTGGAGTCAGCTAGATCTGAAATTAAACCCAGTAATTTTTTACCACCTAGAAAACAAGGGATGGTGTCTCTCACAGATTCATACACTTGCAAAATAGGAACAATCCTGTTTACTGCCTAGGACTTCTGTATACCCAAGTGAAAGCACAGCAGTTCACCCTGAGTAGCACTGCATGCTGGTAGAGAAAGCACATAAAGGTCCACAGGAAAGGGAAATTAGGTCGGCAGTTTAGGATAAAGACTTCCAAGAAAAGGAACTTTTTCTTTTTTTTTTTTTTTAAGATTAAAACTCCAAAATGTCTTTGAGCCCCTTGAGTGCCTCATCATAGCCAGAGATGGCGGAAGCTTGGGGGCTCTGATCTCTAATTTAGCTCCTAAATGACTTTGGGGTACAAGTGTTAGAGTAAGCAATAAATGCCCATTAAGGAAAATCTCATTCTTGTAAGACAGTAGACTCTCTGGCCTGGGACCTACCGCTCCAGTTTTGCCAGGTCGAACACTTAGCTAAGAGATCACCCCTAGGAAGACAGTTCACATTAAGTCATGGTAAAGAAGCAGGTGCAGTATGTCCTTTACTTTCCTTCCCAGAACCCCCACCCTAGAGCAGCAGCTCACTGTGTAGCCATGTAGTGTATAGATCTGCCCACTCTCCTGAATTACTCAAACACTGCACTTCCCTTCTCTTCCATCTACAGCTTTCCTAAGCAGGCATTCCTTAACACATTGGGACTCCTAAACATTTTAGACTTGCTTACTATTTCCCTAAAGCTCCCTCCCAACTATGTGGTTGCCTGTCTGTCTGTCAGGACAGCATAAACAGCAGGATACTGCACCCTCACCCTCAATTCTCCTCCTGGAATCTGCAGAGATTTACAGCTTGCCCGCCATGGGGGTTCTCCTTTAAACTCTAATAAAACTGTCCTTGAGCTTCCACTTGAGTCCATTCTTAAATTATTTATTAATGACACTAAGAGCTGTAAGCAGTGGATCCCAGTGTACACAGTATCAATACTGAAGACTGTTCTTTGAACCTACAGATCCATCATACCTTGGTATACACGTACACAGTAGGTGGCCCAGCAAGGAGCTTCCTGTTATAACCTGTTTCTAAAGGAAAAGCTCACACCAGTCTTGTGCCTAACCTTCATTCTACTTCCCAAAGACAACCGGAAGGAAGCAGCTGTGGTTTTGATGGGTGAATCCCAGGTTGCATTCTGCTGATAGGTCAGAGTGAGGTGGACTTTCACTCAGACTCTGTTTAAAGACATGCCAGTGCCTGGCCCGTGGCTGCTCTGTCGGGCACCGTTGCTCTCCTCCACACAATATTCTGATGTGAAAATCCAGGCCCACCTTCTGCTTCTCCTGCAAACTCATCTCAACAGGCCTGTCCATCCCTTTACCACTCCCACCTCCCCAGAGTCCTGGACATCAGGAGACAGGACCTTCATTTGATTCTGCTGGAAACTAGAAATAACTGATATGTGAAAGGGCCAGTGTTAGATAATAGGCACACCCTCAGCAAAATGTCCAAAACTACTGGGAAACAAGTGCTGTCACCAGACAGACAGACAGAAGCTGTGAGTCAGAAGTAAGGTGTCATGAATTCTGGAAAAACACTCTATTGACCTCGAGGCAATAGAAAAACTCAGAAGTCAATTCTGACAGGAAAGTCAGCACCTGAGAGAGAGGGAGGGAGCACTGCTCTGTGATGTGATTCTTCAGAACAAGGCCTGAGTTGCCAGTTCTCCCTAAGCCCGCCCTCATAATCTTACAAGAATAAAGAAGGAAATATCTGCAATGGTTGCTCTTTCCAAAAATATCAACTAAAATTTTAAGCACTTGTCCAATGTAAAAGCATTGTCACGTAGCAAGCATGGCACCGTGGACAGAAGCAAGGCAGTGGAGCCCTGGAGCCCGGTTACGGTGTACTCAGTGAATCCACCACAGCTGGGCATGGGGGTGGGTAAGAATTGCCCTTGAGCCGCTGTGTACCCTGCTGCTCAGCTTCTGCTTCCCATCGCAGTGCCCCAGCCCTTACCAAGTGGGCCACGCATGTCACAGGCCATTCTCAATCTCAATCTTGTTAGAGATTAATAAGCAAACATTTCCTTGCTTATTATGCAATTTATCATGATGAAAAGTCCATTGGACTCCTCAAGGCTACATGCTGATACACTCATTTATTCAGAGCTATGTAGAGAAAGTCATACTAATCTTTGTGACAGAAAGAATGTAATAGCAAGATTTAAATTACCTACTGAAAAACCATAGAATTTATGTCTCTTGGCATACTGTCTGTAGATAAAGCATATATACATATATATATATGCTTTATCTACAGACTATATATGTATATATACACACTTACTTTGATGATATAAGTTTGATATAAATTTATTTAAAAAAACAAAATTGTAAATGCTAAAACTAAAATGAAAACTTCCAGGTAACAAAAGGTATAAAAAGTTATGAAATTGTGTTTGAACAGATTTGAAAACAAACCATATTGTTAGATAATTAAAATACTGCATGCTTCTCAAGACAATCCAAGAGAGCTTCAGTAGCAGCAGCCTGGGTTGTGGTCTCCTTTGGGCACATAACAGCAAGCCAGCAGGAAGCTAAAGGTTTTGGATAATGTTTTACCATACTAACCAAGAAACAAATTAAATACTTAAGATGTGCTACCTGCTCCTCTAAGTTCTCAGTGAACATAAACTCATTTAGCATCAACCTTCTAAAACAGATATTTTATTTTCCAATCATGTAGCAAGGGAGACTTAGAGGTGAGATTAGGACACATGGAGGTGTGCCCAGAGAGAAGAGAGGAAAGCTGCTGGCTAGGTTTGCACTAAACACCCCCTCCTTCCAGTTAACCTGGGGCACCGGGCAATGGTCAGCTAATCTGTAGACAAAGCCAAAGCACTGTATTCTAGCAGAAGGACAGCAGGCCCCCAACATGCTGTAACTGGAGGAACCATAGCATAAGGGAAAGCACCCATGAAGCCAAGAGCAGCTCACTTTAGTGTTCTACAAAGTCAGCCACAACAATACTGGCATGTCATTCATTTTCACAAAGAGAGGCATGATGAGACAGATAGGACTTTCTATCACTTTATATTCACTAGGATGAGATACTTTAAAAAGTAGACAGAGAAGTAGAGATCTTGTATGTGCAGCTCTGGTGGGAATGAGAACTCAGTCACCATGAAAAACTGTGTAGCAGCTCCTGGAACTCTTAAACATGGAACTATCCGATGTCTTAGTAATCCCACTTCAGAAATTAAAGTGAGTTCTCACATAAACACACAGACGTAGATAAACAAGACATCATTACCAAAAGTGTGACGGAATTCAGCTAAAATACAAAATACAATGAGGCACGCTACAACATGGATAGACTCTATAAGAGGGATTAAGTGAAAGAAGTCAATCATAAAAGACCACAGGATGGATGCAAGACTCCATTTCTGTGAACTAGCTAGGACAGGCAAATTTAAGAAAAGATAAGAAAGGATGCAGTGTTTCCTAAAGCATGCAGACAGTGGTATGGGGAGAAACTGCTTAATAGACAAGGGTGTCTACCTAGGATTAGCACTGTTGGGAACTAGGAGACTGTGATGGCTGTACACTGTCAGTTTGCTTGTGGCAATAATCACCAATTGTAGGCCACTTGCATAACACACCCAAGAAAGGCGAGGTTTTTTGGAATCGAGAGACTGGGTTTAAGATGGCACCAATGTCCATCTTTAGTATTATACAGCTCTTAGCCAGTTCACAGAGACGTATTCCACTTACGTCAGGTTAGCAACTCTTTCAGGTTACATTTTCCTCTTTATTTTTATAATGATGATTACAGTATTTAAAATGAAATGGATTTCGTTTACTGTCTGTGCATGTATATGCGTGTGTTGGGGGGGTAGGTGTACACACATGCTCACAAGCACCAGTTCATCAGTGGAGGTCAGAGGATAACTTAACAGGAATTGGTTCTCATCCACCATGTGGGGCCCAGGGATTGAACTTAGATCATCAGTCAGGCTTGGTGGCAGCCACCTTTGCCTGCTGAGCCATCCTACCATCCCAACTACAATCTTCATTTAAGCTGTCACTGACTATATGCAAAAGAAACTCCAGCCGGGTGTTGGTGGCACACGCCTTTAATCCCAGCACTTGGGAGGCAGAGGCAGGAGAATTTCTGAGTTCGAGGCCAGCCTGGTCTACAAAGTGAGTTCCAGGACAGCCAGGGCTACACAGAGAAACCCTGTCTCAGGGGGAAAAAAAGAAAAAGAAAAGAAAAGAAAAGAAAAGAAAAAGAAACTCCAATAAAGTTAATTTAAAAATTAACAGGAATGTAGAGAGAAATTCTTCAAATTATCTATTCCTTCTTCTATTAGTAAAACACTTTTGATCTAGTACCAAGTATGTATATCATTTTCCTTATAAACAGTATGTTTATACAATTGTTTATCAGTAATGTCTCAAGGTATAATAAACACAGTTTGAAAATTATATCACAGATCATTCACTATCTCAAGGCTACATCTCAATTTTCTATTGAGTTTTCTATTGCTTCTGTTTTTGAGACAGGGTATCACTGTATAGCCCTGTTTGGCTTTGAGCTTACAACAATCCTCCTGCCTTGGCATCCTGAATTGTGGCTACAAGCATGGCCATTATCTACCCAGTAGATTTACTGCGGATTAAACACCTGAGTTTCTAAAGGATAACCAACACCTCCGAAACTTCCAACACCAACGAACTAACCCACTGGAGCCCACACATACTTGGCAAGTTGTTTCTCAGCATCTGCACAGAGCTCCAGCAGCCCCATCAGGACCGCAGACACATCCATGTAAGGCTCCCATACGGTGAACCCTCGCCCAATCAGGTCAATGGCAGTTCTCCGGATGGTGCTATGAGGAGGAAGTTTGGGACTTGGTGGCTGTAGCAGAAGATAAGTCAGTGCCTTGCCTAGAAAATAAAAATCAGAATATTAAATATATTTTGAAAATATAACTATACTTCAACTTTTTCCCCAAAAGGGTTTAAAATAAAATCATAAAAGATTTTGAACTTATATTTTATTTAGCTGCATATTGTTAAGAGAAAAGTTAGGGACTTCTGCCTGGCAGAGGGACCCCTCACTGGGCGGGAGCCTACCAGCTTCCCTTCCGCGACCTCTGTTCAGGCAGACTGCACTGAAGAGACATGTACCCAGGCTCTCCCCAATATAACATCACTTGGGACACGGCCTGTTGGGGCTTCCGTCTGCACCCAAGGACAGGTCAGCTCTGTGGTCGTCTGGGTGCCAGATCTGCAGGCCATCGCGTCTGCAGGGTGAGCAGCACCACGGAGAGAGTGCAGAGTGCACTCCGCCATCTTTGCTCCAGTGGCCGGGAAGTTGGGACAGCCAGGCTCTGAGACAGACAGGCATAATATCGCTTGAGACTCGGGCGGCTTGTGTGTATGTGGCTCCCAAGTGCTGGGCTGATCTGCAGTAACCAGCGTGCTATCTCTGCTGTGGGACTTCTGCCTGGCAGAGGGACGCCCCCCTCCCCCCACTCTAGGAGAGATCACATACCCCTGCACAGGGCAGGAGCCTACCAGCCTCCCTTTGGCGACCTCTGCTCCAGGAATCCACTAGGCTGAGCCTTTGGATGTGCAAGGACTCCCCAATATAACATCACTTGGGGAAAGGCACATCAGGGCTCCAAAGTCACTCAGGAGCAGGGCAGGCCCCAGAAATCTGTGCCAGGGGAATCCTGGTAAACCAGGGGGCGCAGAAATAGCTTTGCAGGCTCACAGGAGGTCCAACCAACAGCCAGTGACAGCAGGACCAACTAACATCAGAGATATCCAGATGGCAAAAGGCAAACGTAGGAATGTTACTAACAGAAATCAAAGTAATATGGGACCATCCGAACCCAACTCTCCAACAGCAGCAAGTCCTGGATACCCCACCACACCCGAAAGACAAGATCTGGATTTAAAATCACTTCTCATGATGCTATTAGAGGATGACAAGAAGGACACAAATAAATCTAATAAAGAATTACAGGAGACCATGAATCAACGGTTAGAAGCCCTTACAAAGGAAACACAAAAATCGCTTAGAGAAATGCAGGAGAACATGGATCAAAAGATGGAGGCGCACAAGGAGACAACACAAAAATCGCTTAACGAGATAAATCAACGGGTAGATGCACTCACAAAGGAATCACAAAAATTGCATAAAGAAATGCAGAAGAATATGGGTCAACAGACGGATGCCCATAAGGAGGCAACACAAAAATTGCTTAAAGAAATGAATCAACGGTTAGATGCCCTTACAAAGGAAACACGAGAACTGCTTAAAGAAATGCAGGAGACGATGGATCAACAGATGGATTCCCATGAGGAGGAAACACAAAAATCGCTCAGAGAAATGCAGGAGAACGTGGGTCATCACGCAGAAATCCTGAAAGAGGTAATGCAAAAATATCTTAAAGAAATACAGGAAAATACAAACAAACAAGTGAAGGATCTCAGCAAATCCATCCAGGATCTAAAAAAGGAAGTAGAAACAACTAAGAAATCACAAAGGGAGACAACTTTGGAGATAGAAAACCTTGGGAAGAAATCAGGAGTCATAGATGCAAACATCAACAATAGAATACAAGAGATGGAAGAAAGAATCTCAGGTGCTGAAGATTCCATAGAAAGCATCGACTCAACAGTCAAAGAAAATGCAAAATGCAAAAACGTGTAACCCAAAACATCCAGGAAATCCAGGACACAATGAGAAGACCAAACCTAAGGACTATAGGTATAGATGAGAGTGAAGATTTGCAACTTAAAGGGCCAGTAAACATCTTCAACAAAATTATGGAGGAAAACTTCCCTAACCTAAAGAGAGAGATGCCGATGAACGTACAAGAAGCCTACAGAACTCCAAACAGACTGGACCAGAACAGAAATACCTCCCGTCACATAATAATCAAAACACCAAATGTTCTAAACAAAGAAAGAATACTAAAAGCAGTAAGAGAAAAGGGCCAAGTAACATACAAAGGAAGACCTATCTGAATCACATCAGACTTCTCACCAGAGACTATGAAAGCCAGAAGATCCTGGGCAGATCTCATGCAGACACTAAGAGAGCACAAATGCCAGCCTAGACTACTATACCCAGCAAAACTCTCAATCACCATAGATGGAGAGACCAAGATATTCCATGATAAAACCAAATTTTCACAATATCTTTCCACAAATCCAGCCCTGCAACGGATAATAGGTGGAAACCTCCAATACAGGGAGAGAAACAACACCCTGGAAAAAATGAGATAATAACCTTCTTGAATCAAACCCAAAAGTAGATAACCACTCAAACATAAAGATAGCGTCAAGAATGGCAGATGGCAATAATCACTATGCCTTAATCTCTCTTAATATCAATGGTCTCAATTCCCCAATTACAAGACATAGACTAGCAGACTGGATACGTAAACAGGACCCAGCATTTTGCTGCATGCAGGAAACGCACCTCAGTGTCAAAGACAAACACTACCTCAGAGTAAAAGGCTGGAAAACAATTTTACAAGCAAATGGCCCCAAGAAACAAGGTGGAGTAGCCATCCTAATATCAGATAAAATTGATTTTCAACCTAAAGTCATCAAAAAAGACACAGAAGGACACTACATACTGATCAAGGGAAAAATCCACCATCAAGAACTCTCAATTCTGAATATCTATGCTCCAAATGCAAGGGCACCCTCATTCGTAAAAGAAACTTTACTAAACCTCAAAGCACACATCGCACCGCACACAATAATAGTGGGTGACTTCAACACCCCGCTCTCTGAAATGGATCGTTCAGGAAAGCAGAAACTAAACAGGGACACAGTGAATCTTATTGAAGCCTTGGACCAAATGGAACTAACAGATATATATAGAACATTTCATCCTAGAGCTAACCTTCTTCTCAGCTCCTCATGGTACCTTCTCCAAAACTGACCATATAATTGGTCACAAATCAGACCTCAACAGATATAAGAAGACAGAACTAATCCCATGCCTCCTATCAGATCACTATGGAATAAGGGTGGTCTTCAATGGCAACAAAAACAAAAGAAAACCCACGTACACATGGAGGCTGAACAATGCTCTACTCAATGATAACTTGGTCAAGGTGGAAATAAAGAAAGAAATCAAAGACTTTTTGAAAGTTAATGAAAATGAAGGCACAACATACCCTAACTTATGGGACACAATGAAAGCAGTGCTAAGAGGAAAATTCATAGCCCTGAGTGCCGCCAAAAAGAAACGGGAGACAGCATACACTAACAGCTTAATGGCACACCTGAAAGCCCTGGAATAAAAAGAAGCAAATACACCAAAGAGGAGTAGAAGGCAGGAAATCATCAAACTCAGGGCTGAAATCAATCAAGTAGAAACAAATAAAACCATACAAAGAATCAACAAAACGAGGAGTTGGTTCTTTGAGAAAATCAACAAGATAGATAAGCCCTTAGCCAGACTAGCCAGAGGGCACAGAGATAGTATCCAAATTAATAAAATCAGAAACGAAAAGAGAGAGATAACAACAGAAACTGAGGAAATTCAAAAAATCATCAGATCCTACTACAAAAACCTGTATTCAACACAACTAGAAAATCTTGAGAAAATGGACAATTTCCTTGACAGATACCAAATACCAAAATTAAATCAGGATCAAATAGACCATCTAAACCGTCCTATAACCCCTGAAGAAATAGAAGTTGTCATTGGAAGTCTTCCAACCAAAAAAAGCACAGGTCCAGATGGTTTTAGTGCAGAATTCTATCAGACCTTCAAAGAAGACCTAACACCAATACTCTTCAAACTGTTCCACAAAATAGAAACAGAAGGAACACTACCCAACTCGTTCTATGAAGCCACAATTACACTAATACCAAAAGCACACAAAGATCCGACTAAGAAAGAGAATCTCAGGCCAATCTCTCTTATGAATATCGATGCAAAAATACTCAATAAAATTCTTGCCAACCGAATCCAAGAACACATCAAAATGATCATTCACTACGATCAAGTAGGCTTCATCCCAGGGATGCAGGGATGGTTCAATATAAGAAAGTCCATCAATGTAATCCACTACATAAACAATCTCAAAGAAAAAAACCACTTGGTCATTTATTAGATGCGGAGAAAGCATTTGACAAAATTCAGCATCCTTTCATGCTAAAGGTCTTGGAAAGATCAGGAATTCAAGGCCCATATCTAAACATAGTAAAAACAATTTACAGCAAACCGGTAGCCAGCATCAATCTAAATAGAGAGAAACTTGAAGCAATCCCACTAAAATCAGGGACTAGACAAGGCTGCCCTCTCTCTCCGTATCTTTTCAATATAGTACTTGAAGTTCTAGCTAGAGCAATTAGACAACAAAAAGAGGTCAAAGGGATACAAATTGGAAAGGAAGAAGTCAAACTATCACTATTTGTAGACGATATGATAGTATACTTAAGCGACCCAAAGAACTCCACCAGAGAACTCCTACAGCTGATAAACGACTTCAGCAAAGTGGCCGGATATAAAATCAACTCAAGCAAGTCAGAAGCCTTCCTATAATCAAAGGATAAGCAGGCTGAGAAAGAAGTAAGAGAAATGATACCCTTCACGATAGCCACAAACCATACTAAGTATCTTGGCGTGACTCTAACCAAACAAGTGAAAGATCTGTATGACAAGAACTTCAAGTCTCTGAAGAAAGAAATTGAAGAAGACCTCAGAAGATGGAAAAATCTGCCATGCTCATGGATTGGCAGGATTAATATAGTAAAAATGAGCATCTTACCAAAAGTAATACACAGATTCAATGCAATCTCCATCAAAATCCCAACTCAATTCTTCATAGAGTTAGAAAGAGCAATTCAAAAATTCATCTGGAATAACAGAAAACCCAGAATAGCTAAAACTATTCTCAAGAGTAAAAGAACCTCTGGGGGAATCAGTATCCCGGACCTCAAGCTGTACTACAGAGCAATAGTGTTAAAAACCGCATGGTATTGGTACAGTGACAGGCATGTAGATCAATGGAACAGAATTGAAGACCCAGAAATGAATTCACACTCCTATGGTCACTTGATCTTTGACAAAGGAGCTAAAACCATCCAGTGGAAAAAAGATAGCCTTTTCAACAAATGGTGCTGGCTCAACTGGAGGTCAACATGCAGAAGAATGCAAATTGACCCATTCTTATCTCCTTGCACTAAGCTCAATTCTAAGTGGATCAAAGATCTCCACATAAAACCAGACACACTGAAACTAATAGAAGGGAAACTAGGGAAGAACCTTGAACATATGGGCACAGGGGAGAATTTCCTGAACAGAACTCCAATAGCTTATACTCTAAGATCAAGAATAGACAAATGGGACCTCATTAAATTACAAAGTTTTTGCAAGGCAAAAGACACTGTCAAAAAGACAAAGCGGCAACCAACTAACTGGGAAATGATCTTTACCAACCTTACATCCGACAGAGGGCTAATATCCAAGATATACAAAGAACTCAAGAAGTTAAACTCCAGAGAGGCAAGTAACCCTATTAAAAAATGGGGTACAGAGCTAAACAAAGAGTTCTCACCTGAAGAATATCTAATGGCTGAGAAGCACCTAAAGAGATGTTCATCATCCTTAGTCATTAGGGAAATGCAAATCAAAACAACCCTGAGATTCCATCTCACACCAGTCAGGATGGCTAAGATCAAAAACACAGGAGACAGCAGTTGTTGGCGAGGATGTGGAGAAAGAGGAACACTCCTCCACTGCTGGTGGAATTGCAAGCTGGTACAACTCTGGAAAGCAGTCTGGCGGTTCCTCAGAAAACTGGGCATGACACTCCCGGAGGATCCGGCTATACCACTCCTGGGCATATACCCAGAGGCTTTACCTGCATGCAATAAGGACACATGTTCCACTATGTTCATAGCAGCCTTATTTATAATAGCCAGAAGCTGGAAAGAACCCAGATGTCCCTCAACGGAGGAATGGATTCAGAAGATGTGGTATATCTACACAATGGAATACTACCCTGCAATTAAAAACAATGAATTCACGAAATTCCTAGGCAAATGGTCAGAACTTGAAAATATCATCCTTAGTGAGGTAACCCAATCACAAAAGAACACACATGGTATGCAGTCACTGATAAGGGGATATTAACCCAGAATCTTGGAATACCCTAGACACAATTTGCATATCAATAGATCTCTAAGAAGATGGAAGGAGAGACCCCTGGTCCTGGAAAGACTGGATGTAGGGGAATGCCAGGACAGAGAAAGGAGAGGGGGTTGAATGGAGAAAAGAGGGAGGGAAGGGGGCTTATGGGACTTTCGGGGAGGGAGGAAATGGGAAAGGGGAAATGATTTGGAATGTAAATTAAAATAAAAAATAAAAAAAAAAAAGAAGTGTATAGAACTAATGAAATCTTTTGGTCATTAATTAGGGCATCACTTAGCTTGTAGTATGTATCAAGTCTCTCCATATGTGTTTTATACAGAAGAACAAAGACTACTATGCATATATCCCAAATGTGGATGAGTGCTAACAAAAAGAAATCCACTAAAAAAAAAAAAAGAGAAAAGTTAGGTTACAATGCTTTATAGTATATTCTTCAGTGCCTAGTTACATAATATTTATACACAAATACTTCCTCATTAAAACATGAAGAGCCTAGCTCCCCTACAATGCTACTTTCAACTCAGTGTCACGAATTTAAAAAGTCGGTTCAAATAATGTAGTGTAAGATTTTAACAAATTTAACTTTTCAATTGTATCTACCACAGGTCATATGCAAACACTTCTATCAGGGAGACGTGTCTCTAGAGGTAATGTCAGTAGAAGGGCTAGAGAAGGCGGCATGTAAGATTTGAGGTTTGAGACAGTTCTTTCCACATTCTGGTGCCATTTATAATAACATTCTTTACACAAGTTTATCTTATAAATATAAAATTGGCATAATATAATTTCTAAATCTGATCAAGTACCCTAGCCTTGACTGTGCTGACTTATGTGCCTAAGGCTGAGCCTTGAGACAGTTTGCTCCTTGTGCTCAGTGGTCATTAACTGCAAAGGCCCGTTGAAAGGGCACTTTGACATTCAAAAAGAAAACCATTAGAAATGATAACAATTTCATTTATGTTTTTTGTATTATTGTTGTTGTTTTGCCTTTTGAGACAGATATTCTCTGTCCTAGCCTTGTCTGTCTGTCTGTCTTGGAACTCACAATGTAGACCAGGCTGGCCTCAAAGGTACAGCGATCGATCTGCCTGTTTCTGCCTCCCAGATGATGGAATTAAAGGCATATGATACCACCTGAGGCTAAGAAAGCTAATTTTAAAGAGATTCTTTTCTTTGTTCTCCAGAAGGGAAGTTACAAAGCAGTTCCTAAATCACAGACCATACAACTTGCTGAGAAAGAGAAGCACGCAGAGGGTGAACCACGCTTTCCTGACTTTTAGAGACTGGGACTTCAGTTATTCATTGGGCCTCAGCGTCCTTGTCTATGAAGTAGTGACAAGGATGGCTTTCTCTGATGAAGGATCCAAGTGTGCACTGTGCGTATGCTACAGAATGTATTACCCAGCCAACTCTCCTGGTAAGTGCTCAAAACATGGTGGGTAGGACTCCTGAAGACCTTGCTCAATCAGTCTCTGCTGTTTAAAATTTGTCTCCCTCCCTCCACCCACATCTTTCTTCCACAGTCCCCCCCTCCCCTTATTTAGTTATTGTGTGTGTGTATGAGGTTAGAAACAACTTCTGAGGAAAGGTTCTCTCCTTTTACTATGTGAGTACTGGGAATCAAATTCAAATGACCAGACTTGGTAGCATGTACTTTCACATGCTGAGCCATCTCACTAGCCCAATCTATCCATTTTCTAAAAAGAACATGCTGCATAAACTTTAATATATCTGATGCACACAAAAATATTTATTTATTTAATCTTAAATAGTCAATTATTAAGTAAAATGACTTGATATGGAAGTGAAAAAGAAATGTTCTATAAGTCTGAGTCTATGGATGAGTTCTATATACTAAGTGGTTTTGAACTTCTTGGTCACAGAACCTTTTAAGAATCAGTTGCAATAAATTAATAAATAAAATGTGGTGCATACGTGCAATGTAATTTTATATACTTATAAAGAAAAATGAAACTATGACATTTGTAGCAAGGTAGAAAGCAAATTAAGTGAAGTAACTCAAATTAAGAAAAACAAATACCATATTTTCTCTCATATGCATGCCTTCCATTTGATTTTTATACATGCTTCTAGGGGTGTGGGTGTAGGTCATGAAACTAGACGAGGAACCATGAGTAGGAAAAGGAAGTCTTTGTCTTTGGGGGCTGGGGTGGGAGAATAGAGGACCTGGGACTTGAAGGCAGAGGGGACAGAAGCTCCTGCTGTGGATCCAGCCAGCTGAGGGCATCCCTGAGCTGAGGGAAAAAACTGACTTGTGCAAGCTGACTTCTGACACTGCACATGAGCCGTGGCATGGTGCCTCCACCTCTACCCTACACCGACACACAACACACTGCAAACAGGAGGGGTGTACAGGGGCAGGGAGGAGGCCGGCAGAGGGGATCAGCAGGACAAGGAGAGGAACGGGGCAGGACGAGCAGCAAACAACAGGAAAACAGATGGAAGTGCCACCAAGAAACCAAAACTTTGCTAAAGAAAGAAAGCTTTTTTTAAAAAAAAAAAAAAAAAAACCTGCTATCTGCTGGATCCCATAGCCTTTCCCTTTGAACACTACATACACAGTCACAGACACAACCACCCATCCTGTGTCACAATAACAAAGCAGCCATGACTGTGGATTAATTACTTATGTACAAAACTAAAAAATACACTCAGAAGGTCCCTGAGAAAAAAAGTTCTCCAAAAAATAATTCATATGAGATTTCTAAATTTACCCGTACCCAGTCAATGAACTAGTAAGCCTTTATGTTTTACTTTTGGAACAAAGAAGTAATTTACATTTCTTTTTTAAAACTAACCCACTATCCTCTGCACCCTGGCCATTTTTGTGGTTCTGATCACAGGGCCCATCTACATCCGAACATTCCTGTGCATTTCCTTTTCCCGTGTTAGCCGGGCCAGCTGCCTGCGCCAGGCAGTGTGGTTCTTTCAACTCTGTATCTTCAGACTTCCCCAGCAGAGCACACTAGGTACCTATCATGGAACTCAGCTCCGACTCTACTGCGCGTGCACTTCCGGTGCAGCTCCCTGTTCTGCTATGTTAGAGTGTTGGTCAAAATGGCAAGGAACCTGTCACCTTCCGGTTTGTTTTCAGGAAGCTACAGGGGACTCAGCCCGCTGTTCTCTACATGCTAGCTAAAGCACCAGCGGGAATGGCTTCCAGTCTCAGCCCGGGAGCTCCCTAAGATAAAAGGGGAACAAGTTTCCTAGACACGATGTGTTAGGGCATCTCAGTGGTCATCTCCCCTCCGTGCAGGCTGTCATTAAGTGACAGATGGTGCAGGTGGAACCTGGCTGTTCTCTAAGGGCCGCTATCTGGGAATGCTAAGGACAGCTTCCTCAGAGCCCAGAGGACAGAAAAAAAAAAAAAAAAAATAAGAGACTGAGTTCTTGGTATTTCCCATCACTCTTCTGGGGCAGTGGGAGGGGCAGCCTGGAGGAGGTGACCATGTGACCTTGAATAAAATGGCAGGAAGGGGAAACCAGCAAGAGTTTCTCCAATGACTCTGGTCCTTATAGTGGCCCATCACAGTGCCTGTTCTTCCCATGGGTGGTGTGACCAGCACACCCAGGGTCTCTGGAGTACCTCTGCCCTTTGCACCACTTCGCTCAGTGACCTTTAGTAGTTCAAAAGATTTCAACCATTCTGCTTGGGCAAACTGCACAGATCTGGGAAGTCATGTGGATGGAATCAAAAGTGAAGTAGAGAAATGGTCATCTTCACACATAAATTTTAAGTCTATTAATAAGAAACTATTTGCTTCCATTTGATGAGCTGTTTTGGAATTACAAAGACTCAGATGACTATTCAAACCAACATATGTAAATCTCGGATTCCTCAAAGGTTTACTGAATTAACCCTTTAGATTTCAAGACGTGTTGGTCAGTAAAGATGCTGAGGACCCTACTTTTAACCAGAAATAACAGCACCAATGCATTTGTAAGGAACTACAGGAATTCTAAGTAGGGATTAACTGATCAGAGGTGGAGGCAAACAGAAGAAAACATTTTACACACACACAAAAACACAACAAGACCTGGGAATTACATAGAAGTCTGCATGGCTTTGGTTACACAGGAGAGTGGTATGGGGTTCTTTCTGCCACTCTACCCTGCTTTCAGCGCAATGGAATTCTTCTTTCTTTCTCCTGCCCTCCTCTCACTGTTCCTCCCTCTCCTGCACTCACCTTATGGTGCTAGGGACTGAAGACAGGATCATTTATGCTAAACATATATTCTGCCACTGAACCATACACTAGCCCCATCTCTCTAAGACAGTAATTAGAGTCAAGGCTTTAATAAATATACTACACTCTGAAACTTATTCTATCTACTTTTTAGTTTTTTTTTCTTTCTTTTTTCTTTTTTTAATTAAGTATGAGTATAGCTGTGGTATCCTGGAAGTCAGAATAGGGTCCCTGGAGATGGAGTTTAAGGAAGGTGTAAGTCTCCCATGTAGAGCTGGGATTCAAGTCTTCCTGTGTAGGCCCTCTGCAAGAGCAGTACACTGTCTTAGTGGCTGAGCTACATCACTGATCTTCAGGTCTCTAGCCCAAATGTTTGTTCTCTCTTTAATGGTAATTTTGTTTATTCATTAAATTTTCAACCTTTGTAAATACTCATCATTCCCTTGGTCATATGAAATTGTAAAACATACTTCCTTCTCTTCTTCTCCATAGGCTTAACACAGTGCCTCATTCACAACTGTGGCTTTGGAAAATACCAAGAACTGCTTTGTGCTGTATGTGTGCAGTATAGTCAGGCAATCCTGGTTTCCAACCAGCCATGGCCCAGTTCCCACTGCTCTAAGGTAAAATGAGAAAAATAATAAACAATAGTATATGTGTCCAAAAGAAAGCTGAGTAAACTGAAGGGAATGCTTATTTAAGGCAATAATGGCCTTACTACTTCCTTACACTTTTGATGGAATTTTAAATAAAATTATGTATGCAATATTTTCTAATGTTTGTATCAGACAAAATAAAAAGTTTGAAACAGTACTTAATTTCCTCAAATATTGTAATTTTAGAAATTGTACTGGTCTATAGTGTTTAAAACATTGCAAAACCTAGCTACTTTGAGAGATTAGATGTTGTAAGGAACTAAAAAGAAACGTTCTCTCTATGATTCACAAATACTAAGTCCTACGCCTGGCCATTGGCTCTAGACACACCAAGGAGCACTACCTCAACTCAGCACATACTGAAATTCTGCATTACCTTTTACAGTCTGGAGCCACAGTCAAGGTCCAATGACGGACATCTTAGTTTTCCCCACCTGTAAGCTGGGTGAGTGGTAGAGATGGCGGCAGCTCTATAGAGAGAATTTCTCATGCAGCCTGTTGTCTTTACCACCGTGTATACAAATGTACAAACACACTGCCAAGTGTAGACAGACGCAGAACCCACAAGAACAGAATGGAAGCTGAACGGTCAGAAGTCCAGCACTGACTGCATAATCACAATTAACTTCTAGCCTCTGGCTGTCGAGAAAATTATGTCAAGCTGCAGCCAACAGTAATATCAATAACTAATATTTTAGTGTTATTTTACCTCATTATTTTACAGGATATCAACTTTAATCTTAATGGTTTTTAAAAGTGCTATAAAAGAGCAACAATGCAAGAAAATATTTACACTTTGCTCTAACAGCTAAACACTGAAACGAGAGAAAGGCTGAGACAAGACAGTGAATGAAGCTGAGGCTGAAAGGATCAGCACTGGACTTACTGCTTTGGCACGAGGAATACTCTTCAACCATAAATTGGCAAGAAAAATTAAAAACAACAACAACAACAACAACAAAAATCCCACCAGTCCTTGGTATTTTTGTAGTATCTGGATAGTTACAATGGCTTTTCAAAAATAAATATACAAATCTTAGAACACAGGCACACGAATGCATGCGTACTACTATAATGACATTACATAAAATAATGAATTTGTATTCTGGAACATGTATTTATTACAAAGCACAGACTCAATTTATTAAAGAATGTTATATATACATAATACTACATGAAATCACTTCATTATCTGAAAAGAACTATAGTCATACACGCCTATGGGCATCATGTTGTTTTTATCATTCCTTTTTGATAACATCTATACTATTTCCCTTTTTCTCTCATAGTGAGACCTTCCGTTCTTCACAGCATACCACAAACACAACAGGCGTGTAGAAAAGCATGCTTGTTTGGGTCATGGAGGACACAGCCACCTGTCCGCTATACATGACAGCACCTCAGTTTCTCTGTATACTCATTTCTCCATACATTGATTTTCCACAGCCAATAGATCAGATCCTACCAAGACACAACCTTAAACTGCACAGTACTATTCTACCCAGTTTGTTCATGTAGAATGTCACTAAACGGGAGAAGATCCTTATAAGAGTAGGAAACTGGTGACATTTGGCCCAGTCTCTCCTTTCATTGTAATTTTTGCCTGAGATTTATTATCCTTTCTTACTTAAACTGGACCTCCGAGGACTCCTATGGCTACTGAAGCTGTGTCTGGACCTCATGTGGCAGCCAGCACCGTGTCAGAAGGTGACTGCGGGACTGGATACCTACAGGCTGCAGATCAAAGGGAGGACGGTGGAGAGACATCAAGAGACAGGAGGAAGCATCAAGTTCAGAGCTACTCTGGGCTTCAAGGCAGAAGCTTGGGTTTTATGACAACCAATGCTGGTGGGAAAATATTAGCTAGAAAAAAATTTAAGAATTAGACATTAAAACAGAAGTGAGCATCAAACCATACTTTAAGGAGAGAACATTAAACAACATTTTCTTACTGGTTTAAAAGAGCACAGCCCTTCAGAGGATTGTTCCACATGCGCTCGAAGACAATGCCAATCTACCAGCATAGCCACAGGGAGGAAACAAATGATCAGGCCTTACTCACTCCTACACCAGGCTACTGTGCTAGTCTCAACAACCTCATTCGCTGGCCTTAGAATCCTGGATGAAGAAACAGTCACTAACTCTCCCTGGGTCTGAGTAGCAGGCAGGGGACAAAGGGCCATATTCTTAAAATACTTTAATTAATAGCTCAATTACAGGGAAATTCCTGGGGGAAAGCATATTATATATACTTTAAACCAAATGAATTTATTATGATTTATGCCATTACAAAGAGTGCAAAATGAATAAATAATGATTGGCCACTTATTTCAAAGTGTAACCTAGTGAACGAAGCCTTTTCCCAGTTGCTATGTCCATCCAAGAACAGGGATGGCAGAGTGCCAAGAGAATTCTATTGCTCTGCTTCACACAGGTACTTGATTAAAGATGATGCTAACATGTGTTATTTGTAAGTGTAGAATAATTAAGACACATTTATATCTGGATGCTCGTGGCACACACCTTTAACTACAAAACTTGGCAAGCAGAGGCAGGAGGAATTCTATGAGCTCCAGCCAGGCCTGCATAATGAGTTTTTGTCTCAAAAATAAATCAAAAGGCAAACAACACACACACACACACACACACACGTGTGAGCTCGCGCACTCAGGTATGCTTCTTACTTCCTGTATAGCATTAAAAAATAAGCCATGGAATTTTGCTGTGAGACTGCAGGAGTTAGGTGATGCTTTCCACTGCTGCTTATGGGGACCTGGACCTGGACCAGGACTGGGATGGGGTCCGAGAGCTGGGAATGGGGCCTCACAGCTCCACTGGCCCTGGGCAGCTGCATTTCTCCCCTTATGCCTTCAGTGGAGGTACTGTATTGGCAATTGCTGGGGATTTTTCCATCATTGCTTCAGACACACGGTTGAGTGAAGGATTTTCAATTCATACCCAAGGTAGCCCCAAATAATAGAAACTAACAGACAAAACAGTAATTGGCTGCAGTGGTTTTCATGGAGATTGTCTCACTTTGGCAAAGATTACTGAAGTAAGATTAAAGATGTACAAGCATTCCAATAACAAGGCCACGACATTAGGGGCAACTGCCACAATGCTGTTTACCATCCTATACTCACAGCACTTCTTCCCTTCCTGTGTTTACATCATCACTGGAGGACTTGATGAAGAAGGAAAGGGAGCTGTGTACACCTTTGACCCAGTGGGCCCTTACCAGAGAGACTCTCTCAAGGCAAGTGCAACGCTACAGCCTCTCCTTGGAAACCAGGTTGGTTTCAAAACTGCAGAATGTAGATCATGCCCCCTGACCCTGGACAGCACCATGAGGCTGGTGAAAGATGTCTTCATTTCTGCAACTGAGAGGGATGTGTATACTGGAGGTGCCCTCAGGATCTGCATCATGACCAAAGAGGGCATCAGGGAGGAGACTATTTCCCTGCAGAAAGACTGATGTGTGGGCCATGTAATGGAGCTGTGGCACAAGTTTGTTTTATTAAAAAGACATTTAAAGTAAATAAATAAATAAATAAATAAGCCATCATTTCTTTTGATCAAAAAATAAAAGAACTGTTAAGTTGGAAAACTAGCAAGTATATTTTAAAACTTATTAGTCTT
The DNA here is from genome assembly GCA_036184795.1 of Tokudaia tokunoshimensis. Taxonomy (NCBI): domain Eukaryota; kingdom Metazoa; phylum Chordata; class Mammalia; order Rodentia; family Muridae; genus Tokudaia; species Tokudaia tokunoshimensis. Next base: position 53,980,595 of record BTHU01000017.1, on the reverse strand, counting down.
GCATTAGTTTGACCAAAATAGTCCTAAATTAAAATAATTATGTTTCCTTTTTTACAATGAAAAGAATATAAAGTTCAAATTCAAATTCTCCATGATAGAAAGCATAATTTTTTTTCCTTGTCTCACTGAATGTCAAATTAACAAAACTGTATCACATAAGGAAATTCAGTCTCATTTTGCTTTTGGTTAAGTCATTTTGGACAGCAGACTAAGATATAAGATAGTCTGGCCATCCTACAAACAGAAGGGTATTTACTGCTCTGTGCACATGGCCTTCTGTCTAAGAGAAGTAGAAAGAGCCTCTGGTTGGACAGCTGTGGGCCAGCAATGAAGAACTAAAACAATAAAAGCAAATATTTACAAGATCAGAGATCTGTTCAAATCTATAATCCACTGAATGCTCACCAGTCCAAACACTCCTTCACTCTCTTACCAGCAGGTGAAGGGCTAGAGAGAGGCTCATCAATGAGAGGGCAGGAAGGAGGCTGGTTCATGCACTTAGTAGCTAAATTATCTTTTCATACACAATCTTAACTGTGGGCCAGAAATGAACCAGATACTATTTTCAACACAGGCCCCCAAATTCTAGGCTTGCATGATGCTTCTGTAAGAGCCAGATGAACCAAGAAACACATCAAGTACTGCTAAGTGCTGGGCAGAAACATAAGCACAGGAGCCTGGGAGTGCCAGAGACAGGAGGACAGAAGGCCCAGAGACAGACAGGAGGACAGAAGGCATCTCAGAGCTGGAGCAGAACTAGAGAACCACATGACTGCTGGGGAAGGTGCCTGTCGGGGATGCTGAGACTGAAAACTAGCATAGCTGCAGGACAGTGGACAAGATGGAGGGGGCAGCAGGTCGTAGCACAGTAGCCTTCACAAAATGGGCTGTGCAGGACCCACGAGGAACTGTGGAAGCCTCTAGCGAGGAGAGTGGCCTTGTCTCCTTCCACAGTGGGAAGCAGCTGGTGCTGCACACAGAGCACATTGTACATGGCTGGGGAAAGGGGAGCCTGGGAAGACCAGTTAGCTCTCAAAGGCTCAGCAAGAGGTTCAGATCAGAGAACTGCATAGATTCTGGGGTTTAAAAGTTGTTTTAGTGGCAGACCAAGCAAGATTCATTTAGGGATTGGCTATTTTCATATGAGAAAGAGAGAGGGAGGGAGGAAAGAAGGGAGGGAGGGAAAAAGGGAGGGATGGAGGGAGGGAGGGTGGGAGGGAGGGAGGCAGGGAGGCAGGGAGGGAGGCAGGGAAGGAGGCAGGGAAGGAGACAAAGTATTCTGGCACAAACAGCTTGTTTGAATGGTAGTTACATTTAGCCAAACAAGAGCAGGAAGATTGCTATCTGCCTGCTGATTATAAGTAGGGGGGCAGCAACCCAGTTTCGTTTTGAGTATTTCTTTCTGTGTTTCTTTCCCCCCTCACCCCTCTCTATATGTATGCACTGTTTATGTATGGGCCATGGCATTCACATGGAGGCCAAAGGGAGCCTCGGCTGTTGGTCCTCACCTTTCACACTGTCTGAGACAGGGTCTCTTGTTGTTTATGGCTGCCTATAGCAGGTGAGCTTGTCACAAGGTGCAAGGTTCCAAGGAACATTCCTGTCTTTGCCTTCCATTTCAATACACTGGTACTGAGATTACATTAATGAATCAGCCCTAAGCCTTGAGCTCTGGAAGAGCAAAGCTCACTGGACCAAAACCAAAACTAAACTTCAGAGGCAGCCCTAGGCTAGCACTGCCCTGTTCTCTGTTCCTAAGACATGGCATCTCAGTTCACTGATCTTCATTGGCCACAGGGCTCTGAGATGGGTTCAACCCTTAAGTTTCTGGTCCCACTGCTGGGGTTGCACATGCCTGCCTGTCAGCACCAACTGCTGGCTGATGTGCTCAAGGACCTTCTGGAACTTCCAATAGTACCATCTTCCCAGCCTGCCACAGCTGAAAAACCTCCCAAAGTACCCTCATTAGAGAGGATTCCTTGGTGGAAGCCTGCAGCATTTCCTGCTGGACCACAGCCTCTGGGTGAAGTATCTGCTTGCATGAGACTATCAAACTTTATAATAGCATGTTGCTGTAAGGAATGGTAAAATATTTGAGAGGCAAATCTCATGTGGACATCTTAATTGCCATGAACCATACAGCCTACTAGCTCTGCTAATCACAGAGCTGTTGTCAGTCGAGTCCCTAGATATATGGGTTTAGGTGTAAAAACTAAGGGTAGAATTAAAAATCTGAAAATCATTATATAAAAGAACCTTTAAATACTAAAATAGTGTGAATGGCTGAAGAGGAAACAAAAGTTGGTGTCTCAGAAACCAAGAGAAGGAAGTCTCAGGTTCCAGCAGAGCTAGGACTGTCACATAGGACAGACAGACTGACACAAAGGTTAAGACGTGATAATTGGATTGCCCCTGTGTAAGTTACTGGTGACATCAATACAGTTTCAGTAGAGTGAAAAGTGGGAGATCCTGAGGTGGCATCAGGAAAGAATGGTAGGTGAGAAACCTAGAGGTGGATATAATCAGAGTTTTAGTATGGAGTGTATACAGTCACACAAAGGATAATGTGTTATTTCTGTAACAATGGTTCTATGATTACTGATAATAACTTGGTGTCCGTATAGCTTCCTACATTCAAGGACTCTGGTCTTAAGTTCGTATCAGTCACCTCTGGAACTGCTCATCTTTCAGCATCGGTCAGAGCAAGGCTCTAGCCTTTAGTACAGAGCAGTACCTTTTCAAGTTGTGGTTCCCTGTCCTCCCACTTTGTGCACACCTGACTGCCATAGGACTGCACTTTAACCCTTTCCTGTCATCCAGGTGCTCTTAAACTTCTGGTGGAGGGGACTTGCATGTAAATCCTGGGTTCTGAAGTTACTACTCAGTACGAGGACCATCTTGTCCACTTTCACAACTGTAATGTATGAGGGATCCAACTATTATTTAAAAGTACATGAAACTTGGGTCTGGGAAGATGCTCAGAGGTTAAGTGCTTGATTGTCTTATAGAGAACCCAGGTTCCAGTCTAGGCACATACATGGTGGCTCATGGCTCTCTATAACTCCAGTTCCAGGCAGACCCAGAGGTTCCAAACACCCTTCTCACCTCCACAAGCAATGGGCACACACAAGGAGCCCACACATATGCAGGCAAAGCAGTCATACATATAAAAATAAAATTTAAAAGATCTAAAAAAAAGACTACATGAAAACACACAATGAAAATCTCCCATAAATACTAATGTTAACCAAAAGTGAGGGGGAAAATCCACACACAAAAAAAGTGAAATGTTCCATGACGACCTCAAAATTGCATTTTCTTTTAAATAATTCATTCAAGATAATTAAGGAAGTTACACTATAAATGTTAAACTAAATTAAGGAAGTTACAAGATAAATATTAAAGGAAGCTTATGATGACCTAGTGAAGAATAAAATCTTATGAAACATCCCTTGCTCTCTTTTCTAATAACAAGGAAGCATGAGCTGGAGCAAAGAGCTGCTACAGGTTACCCTTTCATGGATACACAGGCGAAGATCATCAAGGCTGGACCCTCAACATTGGCCAAAGACCGAGAAAGTGGCACATGCAGCCTGGAGTCAGCATAGGAGAACATTTGGAATTTTTCTAGGTGCTAGGAAAGGGACAATACTGACTTTCTCAACACATGCATTTAACACACTCATTTTACTGAAGGAGAACAAGGGGTTGGGGAAGATGGGCAAACAAAAGTCACTTGGCTGCCCGTTTCTCAGTCTGGACATCTTTGTTTAAGCTTTGACTTGGCTTAAATGAACGAATTAATATTGACAAAAACATCAACTAAGCTAATGAGTTGTTAGTTAAAGCAATAAACATGTCACATTAGAGTCAGCGCAGTAAAGAGGTAATTAGCCCTGGGAAGGCCCTGCTGATTGGAGCTGTTGAAATCCTCTGCTCTTAACCTTTGAGTCCATTATCTAACCTAGAAGTGGTGGCTCTGTTAATGGGAACGCGCTGGTAAATATCAGCCTTCCTCCTCAGCTCAGTCTACTTCATAGCTCTAGGATGCACAGGGTGTCAGTGTTTACAGGAGCTCCATGCACATCTAAACTAGGCTTAGATATTAATGTTCAAATAGAGAAACTCCAATATATTTTAAAATATTCAAGTTTCTCTATGTTTTTAACAGAAGGGCACTTGGCAATATATCTAGTAACATAAGCTGTAACAAAGGAAAAGCCATGCCAATCTCAAAAATACCTGAAGCAACAGCATTACAGGTTAAAATCCTGGATGACAATTTACACTCATTAAACAGGAATTAAAAATGCCCCACGGTGAACCTTACTCCTGGAGTCTGCTGCCTTCAGCTGGTCCTCTAATACAGTTCGGCTGGAACCTATCACTAACTTTACTTAGTTAGCTTCAAAACAAAACAAGTGGCTCAGTCTGTGCTAGAAAATCAGATGCTTACAGAAAAATCACAGGTAGGACGACAAAGACTTAAACAGCTGGAAACCCAGAGCTCAGCACGTGAGTAAAACCTTGTTCTCTGGTTCAGTGGCCCTTTCCCAAAAGAAAGCAAACGCACAGGAAAGAAGAATTGGTATCTGCATACTATTTATATCCATTTTTAAAAATGTTATGAAGCATATACATTTTGACATTGCTTCTCACAGGTCCCTGGGAGTAGACACTGTTATATACACATAGCAATAGGCTGATAATACCTTGTCAGGGAATGGCATTTTGCCTTTGGAAATTTGTTTTAATTTTGATCTTAAAGCAAACAGAGTCCTTCCATGTGAAGCTTGCACTACCACTGCTGTTTGTTTTGAGTGTTTAATACGATTTCCTTTTACAGAGGATAAAGGTACTGCATCCTTATTTTGTGATGTCTAATGAAAGCAAGGGTTTGATATGCAGTTCCATGAAGTGTATATAAGTGGTGTGTGACTCAGTGTGTGTGTGTGTGTGTGTGTATGTGTGTTAGAGGAACAGAGACAACTGAACATTTACTATACAGTAAATCAATATGTGCTATCTTTTCAGGCTGAGTAATTTTGGAAGGGACAGGAAACAATTAGATGCTTCACTGTATTGGCTAATGGGTAATTTTAATGTTAAAAACAACTTCCTTTCAAATAGCTCTTTTTCACTAAATCTGCAAAACAGCTATATATAGATTAATTCTTAAACATAAAAAAGCAGTACAACACAGGCTTCATTTTTAATAGACATGAAAGAAGTACTAATGTTAATCAAACTAAGAAATTTATTTTTCTGTTGTTTTATTGTCATTGACATTTAAGTAAAATTGGAAACAGGGTATAGTATTCCCTTGTTATAAAAAAGTCTAAATCCTCTAGGATCAGTAATAAAAAATAAGATTACCAAAATATTGTTAACATATGAATTTAATTTGATACCATGTAATTTTTTCTTGTATCTAGGAATGTATAACAGAACAATAGTATGTGAATATTTTTGCTATTCTCACATACTTGAGAATAAGACATAGCACCAAACCATAGTTTAAAATGTCAGGGGGAAGGTATCAGAAGTAGGAGGGTGCCAGATTAGAATTATAAAACTATGATTTTAGTTCCATAAAAAAATCACAATGTCCTTTAGACAATTCAGGCGTTTTTCTCTCACTCCACACCTTGCTCCTCCCTCTGCTTTCAGGAAAGCCCTGCATTTGTCTCTCTTCTGGCTAAAACACTATGGGTAATTATAGAGAACTGTACAGTACCAAAGATGGGCACTGATGTACTCGTCTTTTCATCTAATAAGACACAGTTATTTGGATGAGACTTGCTTCTTGAGTTGATAGTGATATTCAGTATAGTAGTGTATGCCCTGCGAACGGAGGGCAGACTCTTATAGATAATACTCCTCTCCTTCTATTACCTTCTTTAAATTATCTAAACTATTTGTATTTTCTTCAAGTCTAGACATATTTAATTGTAAATTATACTTAGCTTTTAGAGTAAAAAAATTTTTAAAAGTGGAAAATTTCCTAGACACTAATTCTTCAAAAATATTACAAAACATCTCAGCAAACAATAAGGAAGACACAGAAAAATGGAAGAGAGGAATGAAAAATGCACAAAGCCATCCGTATTTGTCCCCTGACTGTAGGGAGCAGGCACGGTGCTGTGTGTTGACATGCGCTGTTTCATTTATTCTGAAAATAGTTCTGTGAGGAATACAATACTAGTTTCATTTTTTTTTTAGGGAGATAAAAAAAGTCATTCCCAGAAAGCATAACCAACACATTATTGGTACTACCAGAATAAATGAAGCTCCCTGACTTGGAATCACAGGTTCTGTCTAAATTAGGTACATTATTTACACAAAAAATTATTATCTAGGTTATACCTACAATTTTGTACAGTCTGCAAAGGGGTTTTATGTCTGAAATGTCGAGTGAAGCATTCCACACTGTCCTCTCCCGATGACGCCACAGTAACATGCTGTTTTAACAGTCTGTCACATAGTCAATCCCATATATACGGATGGCGGAAGCCCGAGCATCCACACCTCCAGGATGCTGGAGACTGTTCATGCAAACTCTACTGCATTAGCACATCCAAACAAGGCAGAGAAAGGCAGTAGAAATCACAACAACTGGTTTCCAGCTTGGCCCTTATTAACTCTGGCCTAGTTTAACTGAGCTAGCAATGCCATTTTTCTTCCTTTCAAAATCTGTAGAGGGTGAATCAAATGTGAAAGGGAGATCAATTCTGCTCCGAGACAGTAAAGGAGCCCAGCATGAGCTCTGCTTCAGTTATGGAAAGAATCTAACTATACCAGTCAAGTGCACACTTATAAAACTGTATTACAGAGGCAGGAAAAAGAACAAGCATACGCCAGAAGCAACAAAGAGATTTCATGGTTTCTGAAAGGTCCAAAAACTGCCCATGGCACACTGTCCTCTGTGTAGATGCTGCAGACAGCATACTACCCACTTGTGTAGATGGTACACAAATAACACACTAGCTAACAGCATAGATGCTGCCCATAGCACACTGTCCACCTGCATAGATGCTATGATCTGAAAGTGCTTAAATCTAATCTCCAAAATGGAAGTGTTAAAAGCTGGAACCTTTGGGTGGCGATTAGGACACCAGTGCCCTTATTAAAAGGGATTCAAAAACCTTCCTCATCCTCCCTACCACATACATAGACTATAAAGTGCCATCTATGAGTTACACGTCCTCGTAATACACCAAGCCTTTTGCCACTTTGATGGTGGAAGTCCTAGTTTCCAAAACTGTGAGCAGTAAATTCACATGGCTTAAAAATTATCTATTCTTGGCAAATTTCTCTCTAGCACCTTGAGTTATTTTGCAAAAAATATCACTTAATATTTCATCATGTCTGACTTAAAGATTTAGGCACACACACACACAAAAAAAAAACCCCACAAAACTATTATCACATCTGGAATAATAATCGTTTGTATCAAATAGACTGTCAGAGTTATAATTGTATTCATTTTTTTCTGCCCCCTTTCTACCTACTTTCCCCCATTTACGGCCTCTCCTTTTCTTCTTTCTTTCCATAACTACTTATTTTCATGGTTTCTTCTAATTATACAAATCTCTCTCTCTCTCTCTCTCTCTCTCTCTCTCTCTCTCTCTCTCTCTCTCTCTCTCTCTCTTTCTCTCTCTCTCTCTCCCTCCCTCCCTCCCTCCCTCCGTCCCTCCATCCATCCCTCCATCCCTCTGTCCCTCTCACACACATTTTTAAATCTATAGTTTATTCTCTACCTACTGTCAATTCCTTTATACCATGGAGTTTCCTTAGGTCTGGCTCTGATGATTACATGCCTCTGACATTATTTCAGATGCTCTGATCTTTGTATCATAAGTGCTACTTGCAGAATGATACACTTCCAGCAAAAGTGTAGGGCACAGTCTGACTGTCAGGGTGGGGTTAGGAACTATAGTCCAGGTCTGTTGATTCACTGGGGGAATAACATAACTGCACTTTAACACCCCATCTTCATTTACTGGGTAGAACACTATTATTTCTAGGACAGGAGAGATAGTTCAGAGGATCAGACTTCAGGAATTCAGTTCCCAGCAGCCACACTTGATGGGTCACAACCACCTTATAAACTGTTTAAAAACTGCTTCAAAATGATGAGGCATCCATATCAAATTTCTTTCTTATTAGCACCTATATGATTTTGTATAACACGGAGACATATTTCTCCACACTACTATAAATAAAGTTCAAATAGGTATTATTGCTACTCCTAACAGAAAAGATTGTATTTGACCTGTCGGTTGCCAAGCACAGCTACCAGTTGCTCCCTACTTACCTCCCCCTCCCCAAAAGACCCTAGGAGAAACGCAGAACAGTGCTTTCTCAAGTTCTCCTACTACCAAAAAAGAAATGAATACAACACAGAAGCTCTGCCGCAGTTCGGGGTAAGATACTCCACACTGTCTAAGCTTCCTTTGGCGGCACTGTCCTTGTTTTAGCAAATCTGCCTAATGCATACTGTCCAAGCAGTAGACAGACTTACAACAGCATCTGTGTGCTTCCTCATTATACTATTTTAATAGTTCTATATATTTTATACTTTGTATTATTCATTTAATATTTATTTCAACTTCCTTAATTTTTCCAATCCTCTCATCGTTCCATGAAACAATTAAAATTTTACAAGTTCTATTGTTGTGTTACTCATACACAGAGGTTCTAGCACTTTTGAGTAAAGAAGCTTAAAAAAAAAAAGATAACTGGGAGTAAAGTTTTTTCAACCAGGCACTGTGTTCAAGCACAAGATCGTGTAGAAAACAAGGGCGAAGCTCCTCAGTTGCTTCCTTCTGTCAGGAAAGAACCATGGACCTTACCCTAGTTTCCAGGTAGAGAAAGTAAACAGGACTGCTACACTCCACAGGGCAAACAATTCTCATCTTTCACTGAGGAGCTACTGGCAACTAATGGCTGCTGGGAGACGGGGAGTTTGGTTTGTTTTTGTTTTTTTTTAATTTTCTATATATTTTATTTTATTTACATTCCCAATGATTTCCCCTTTCCCGGTTCCTCCCTCCCTGAAAGTCCCATAAGCCCTCTTCCCTCCCCCTGTTCCCCATTCAACCCCCTCTCGCTTCTCTGTCCTGGCATTCCCCTACATCCAGTCTTTCCAGGACCAGGGGTCTCTCCTTCCATCTTCTCAGAAATCTATTGATATGTTTCTTAAGGGATAGTTCCCTGAGAGACTATCCAACTTTAGCAGGTACTATCCAAGTCGTGACACTACTACGAGACTCTATGGGGAGAAATGGGGGGAAGGGAAGAAATCGGAGGAGAGGAAACAACAGGAAGTGGTCTTAATTAGAACACACTGTGTGCATGTATAAAATTCTCAGTCAATATTGTTTTCTTAAAAGCAAAGGCTATAGAAAACATCATTACCCCCAAAGTCACACTAAAGTTGTGATCAAGTTTAGAAGTAATTAAACTTAAGTGCTAAAATACTTCCGATCCATAGCTACTCTAAAGGTTGAGGCTTTAAAATACATACTTTATTTGGAATTGAAAGAGATATATCAAACCAACTAAAAATTCATTAAGAGAACTCAAAGACAACAATGAAATATCATCTTGAAAATAAACAGGATCATGTTGGGGAGATGGTTCAGTGGCTAAGGATGCTTGTTCTTTTCTAAAGGACTGTAGTTTGGTTCCCAGCATCCCTATCAGGTATCTTACAACCATCTGTAACTCTAGATCTACACAAATGGTATACACTCACACAGAAATAGACATAGCTAGATACACATAATGGAAAATTTTAGAAATTAACATTATAATTTTAGGAGAGGTTTAAATTTGCCTTTTCAGTTTACATTGAAAGCATTCAACTATCACCTAAGGCATTAATAAATAAGTAAAAAGATAAAACAATGACCTTGATGTTTATAAGTTAGGAAAACAGCAGAATCAGAAGTAAAACAGCTATATACCATGCCGAGAGGACAGCCACATAAGAAAATTTGAGGAATTAATCTACAAAGATTCACATAATCCTGCCTATAAGACACTTGATTCACAGCGGATGATCTGCTGAGAAAAAATATGTTGTTAATACAGTGGTCAAACTCATGCAGCTAAAGCACAGACTGAGTCATAACTAACCCATGAGCTTGCACAGCGCTGAGAGTGATTTCTGTCTATCTGTGGTGTAGATGTTAATCTGGGCTCACATTTGTAAACGACTTGCTTGACAATTTCATTGTTACGTTAGGTCATGTAAACTGCCACCATTCCACCATCTTTGACTTTCAAGCTGGCAGTTACATACAGTATAAGTTAATACATACTACTTTTCTTAGCCCTTGCCTATGTTAGGCAAATAACTGCATGACTCTTCCATGTGTATGCACTTAGATGACAGATATAAGGGAGGTAGTTACTTTTCCATTTTATTTAGCATTAAAATTATTACATCTTTTGAGCACATACATTATGTACATATATATGTGTATATGCTACATAAATATCCACAAAGCAAACTCTATGGTTATAAAAATTATATTGATGGACAATCTGTAGTTTCAGCAATATGACTTCTGGCAAGAAGAAGAGTCAAAATGATTTTCTGCATAAAATCTATGTAATACTGCTTTACTTGGGGAGCGACCACATCAATATTTGAAGACTTGTGCTACTGCCCAGGACTCTGCTCTTCCCAGAAGCACAGGGGCCTGCTCCAATCAAACCAATGCTACATGAGGCAAAGGGAAGGTCACAGAACTGGCACAGGAGACACTGGGAGCAGACTGTTCTCATAATATGATGGTCAGCCAGACAAAGCAGAATTTTAAATGGGTTTGGGTTTAATGCATTACTTTCTCTTAGCCAGAAACTCTTTTTCAGTGCTTAAGAGTCCAAAGAATTCTCCACCTGCCAATATTATTCCCTCTTTAGCACAAAAACACGAGTAAATCCTAGACTTGCCATTTTTATTCGTTCCTTACTCCCAGAACGCTGTCCCAGCGAACTGACAACCACAGCTAAAATGGATGGCACTGCAACATTTTACAACATATAATGGAACTGTACTGCCTTTTCTATTTGGGAGAAAATACATCGTAATGTCCACTGGGACCGGGTAAAAGAGATTAGAGGAACCGTTTCTCCAGCCTGATAAAATACTTCATAGCAGACCATGGCAAGTAAAAGGCAATAATAGTTAAACGTAGAATTTGTATATCTATTGTACATTATAATCAAAGATATAATCTTGTTAACAAATCATTAATTATTCCTTATCACTAACATTCTTCTGAAGTAGCAGGTAAGGGGCACGGCTTTATTAGGCCATTGAGATGCAAACTGGAGAGCAACAGTTACTTTTACCATCATCCATTCACCAGCAAATGCAAAATAGGGTGTATGCTTACCTCAAACAGTTTCTTTTGTCACTAGTTTGGTTCTTTCCAGTTTAAATCTAGTTCTTTCAGTAGCTACAAGACTGTATTGTATAGAAACATAAGCAAGCATGATAAGAAAATTCTTAGGGGAAAAAAAGAGGAAACTGGAAAAACATCAAATTTTCCTCTCTCTCTCTCTCTCTCTCTCTCTCTCTCTCTCTCTCTCTCTCTCTCTCTCTCTCTCTGTGTGTGTGTGTGTGTGTGTGTGTGTGTGTGTGTGTAATGTGCATATGAGTGAGGACACATGTGCCCTGGATATGGAGGTCAGAGAGTAACTCCTGGGTGCTGGCTGTTCTCTTTCAGCTTTACATGAGCTATAGAATCTAACCAAGGGCTGGGTGGTGGTGCACGCCTTTAATCCTAGCACTTGGGAGGCAGAGGCAGGTGGATTTCTGAGTTCGAGGCCAGCCTGGTCTACAGAGCGAGTTCCAGGACAGCCAGGGCTATACAGAGAAACCCTGTCTCGAAAAACCAAAAAAAAAAAAAAAAAAAAAAAAAAAAAAAAAGAATCTAACCAAGGTTGAAGGCCAAGCACCTTTACTTGAGGAACAATCGCCCTAGCCCTTCATGTTCCTAAGGGGTGAGTCAAGTGTACCCAGAGTATGTGTGGGAAGAACAGAAATCAAACTGAGGGGGTTGAGATGGGGACTTTCATGAAACCCAGAGCTCCTCAGTTAGGTAGACTAAGGAGTCTACCTGGGATTTGCTTGCTGTAGCCCCATGACAGGAATACAGACACAAAGTCCTACACTTGATTGTTACATGGATTCTGGGGAACAGAGGCAGGTCCTCGCGCTTGTACGGCAGGCATTTCACACATTGAGCCATCTTTCCAGCCCCAAGAAAACATTTTTTGGTTGGTCTCTCAAATATAGATAATAACATAAACCCTTAATTCATAACACTTTTATGGAGAGTACCATTAGCACGAGGAATCAAGCAGAGAAGGAAATTGTAGAGATCAGTAAGTCCTCAGTTCTGTGACTATATTTAGAACTGTAACAGTAAAGTATTCCTCCTGAACACTTGACACTGTACAGCACCTCAGCTCCAAATCAACTGCATTTCTCCATAGAAATGTCAGGCAGGAGATTAGGCATCAACAACTGAACCCCTGCGAGGATCCTACAAAGAGAAAGAAGCCTCCCTCCCAGGTAGGTGGAGCTCACCAGAGCTCTGCTCTGTGAGCTGGCAGGCAGCTCCTACAGCAGCTTGCACCAGTCTGTGATGCTGCAGCAACCTGCTTCTGATCCTGCTTCTCAGGAGTATCTGGACCAGCTCTAAAGAAAATAGTATAACACTTCAACTGAGCTCTCTGGCCATTTTCTTGATCACTCATACTCTGGGCTGTCCTTGAACTCTTTGAGGAAGTCTAATCTTAGCTGTGACAGAGGGCCTATCCCTGTCCTTTAGTGTTTATTCTTCCTCAGGCCTAGATAGACAGAGGAGCAGCTGATACTTTGTATACACATTTTCTGAGACCATAAGAGTCTCTTTTAACTCCAGGACAAGGAATAGGTTCCTGTTTTTTTGAATTGTTGACCAGTAGAATCCCACAAAGCCTCACACAATTACAGGCTACGGCCATTGCTTTTGATTACTCTGTAGAACTTGACATTAAAACTCTCTTGATGAAGGCATTGCATACTTGAGTAATAAAATATGGAGAAATCAAGTGGCAACAGACCTAGAAGCTTCATCTCTACCGACTAGCTTTCACAGAGCTAGAAGATGCTGTGCACAGTACTGGAGCAGATGAGAAATTACCAGTCTCATCCAGATATGAAAACCCTGACAGCTACAGTAGTGACCGGCCTTACAAGACAGGCACACTGGTACAACAGTGTCACAAGTGTTACCAAAGTAACCAAACCATTTTAACATTGGATCTGATGCCCATTTCATGAGCTGCAACCCATACCTGGTACTGTCAATGAAGCCAAAAGCTTAATAGGCCATAGGCCCTAAGGAGAATCTACTGTAATTATTTTGCTAAGTGTTCATACTATTAAAATGACTACTAATAACATATTGTTATACTCATATATGAGTGCCTCTCTCAAATCCTCAAGAGAAAAGGTTTTCCTTGCAGTAGATAGCAGTTAACAGAGACCCCCCCTGCCCCATGGGGCAACATGTGAAGCTCAAGCCATCTAAAAATCAGTCTAGAGGAGGGACAGTGGATGTGAAATTCCTCCAAATAGCCGAGGAGCCACTAGTATTTGATAGCTGCCAGAAGAGGAAGAGTCCATTTCTGTTGTTTCATTCTTTGTTTGTGTATTCTACTGATGTGATACTTGGTAGATCATTCCACAGCAGCCCCCACACCCAAGAGTAGTTGTGGAAACACAAATTGAACAAAATGTTATTTCCTTGTTTTTAAAAGAAGAGAACTTGAAGTTAGATTCATAGGAAGGTGGGGGTGGATCTGGGAGGAGTTGGGAGAGGAGAGTAAATTTGATCAATACATTGTATGAAATACTTAGAATTAATAAAAATATCATACAGCTTCTTTTTTAACATTCTGTAGTGTTAACCTACTTTCTACCATGAAATCTATTGATTTCTCTGTACAGATAACTGATGAAGCTTCTGTCTGGGGTGGGGTACACCTTAACTTCCTCGCTCCCTTCAAGAATTTCCAGGCTCCAACATAAGACTATCTCAGAGTAATTTCTTAAGCTCTCTGGGCCAAAGATAGGTTTTATAGTCTTTCAGAAGAGTTGCAAAATGGAGATGTAATAATATATTTCAGATGCTGAAAGCACTCTCCAAAGTACCTAGCCGAACCTAATCTATAGAAGGCATGATGGAATTTCTGATGACAGTGAAAATTTACTAATACCTAAACCAAAGTAGTGATGTTTAGATTGTGTGCTGTATCTAAGGCGTCCACTTAGGATTGCTTAGGATACTCATGCTACCTGAGGATGGTTAGCATCACTGGAATACCCAGGAAGCACCTTCAGAAGAGCAGCATGAGCTCACACCTGGTACTGGAGTACCTCCTCTGAATTGCAATCTTACTTCCTAGCTTTTATCTTTTTATCATTTTATATATTGTTAATGACAAATTCATCTCATGTGCTTTTAAATTTCATAAAAATAAAAAAGAACTCTGATTGCTCAAAATCCTCATCAATGTTTGATCCCACTGAGCTTTAAGCTCTCAGTATGTCAGGTAGGAAATGACAGCACACTGTGCTTCTAATTTTCAAGTCACTTGATGACAAGGCTCAGCAGCATTCCAGGATTTGTGAGCCATTTCCTGGGAAGCTCTTTCACTTACTTTTCCTGATGCACAACTTTTGTTTACTTTATCATCTTTTTATACACGAGTAATTCATCACCTCTCCTCACATACATTATAAATTCTCTCTTTGCATTTTTACTTTTTACTTTCTGATAGAAGTTTGGAACTCTAATATGATTGAACTTCTCTGTCTTCTTTACGGTTTGGCTGAGCTTTTCTTCTAGCTCCAACTTATGGAGCTGTTCTCATTCCAAAGTCATGCCCTCCTGAATCATCTGTAAAGAGTTTGAAATATTTCGTCTTTCCTATAAACATTGATAAACCCACATGGATTGACTCTAGGTTAGCAACGGACATTAGAAATTTAATTTTACTATGTTTTATGGCAACCCAATGATCACTAACTTGGTTTGAATCTAAAGAGCCCTCGTGGGCTCTTGCTCTAAATGCTGTACACCAGCAAAGGGCACTGTTCTGATAGCTGTGCAGTCTTTAGGAGGAAAGCTTGATGAACATAAGTAGTCAACAGGGACTGGCCTTTCAAAACTAAACCTGAATCAGCACTGTGCGGGGAGCAACAATGTCAACCAGCCAGATCCCCTGGAGCTCCCAGGGACTGGATCACCAACCAAAGAATACACATGGAGGGACCCATGGCTCCAGCCCCATATGTGGCAGAGGATGGCATGGTTGGACATCAGTGGGAGGAGCGGCCCTTGGGTCTGAGGGTGTTCGATGCTTCAGTGTAGAAGAATGCTATGGCAAGTGGGCAGGTGGGTGGGGAAGCACCCTCATAGAGGCAGGGGGAGGGGGAATGGGATAGGGGGTTTCCAAAGGGGAAAACATTTGGAGTGTAAGTAAAGAAAATATCCAATTAAAAAAAAAAAAACTAAACCTGAAAGAGAGTCTAGTGTGTTGAGGTTTGGTGTGTTCCTATGTATTGTAATGTTAAATACTGGCCCCAAAGATCTGGGTGCCTCTGGGACAAGGAAATCCACACATACACCAAGTGATGCTATGTGACCTTGCTCCTTAATTGAAATCTATTGGTTAAATAAAGATGCTGACAGTCTGTGGCTGGACAGAAGGGAGGTAGGTGGGGCTTCAGTTGCCAGGCTTGGGGTCTGAAGTAGAGACCACCAGTGGAAGACACCATGGGGTAGGTTAATTATGAAAACATGGCCATGAGGGCTAGTCAGTTGGACTAGGAGTGGACTGAGTGGAACATGGCAAGTTATATCTCAGAGTTATTGACAGGGAAGTAGACAAAATAGCATAGAGGGCTGGTATCTGCCCAGCTCTAGTGCTTTAAAGCTTATTATAAATACAAAGGTTTTATGTCTTTTATTTGGGAACTGATTGATCAAAGGTGTGGTAGAAACTCTCAGGATTTAAGAGAGCAGTAGTTTCTACCTAGTTCTGTTTCCTGTTATACTACTGTGTGAGGAGTCTCACCACATGCCTTGACTGATACTCTCTCAAATCATTAACCAGAATAAACCTTTTCTCCCATAAGTTGTTGCAATCCCATATTTTGCTATAACAACAAGAAAAGTATAAAATGAACTATAGTATTATTAAACTTACTTGTCTTATCAACTTATTTTGGGGTACTTTACTAGCATGCACAAAGCCCTGAATTTGATTACCACCATATAGACATGCAAAGACACACTGAATTTTATCATTTATTTCACTGATCTACAATCAAATTTCTACATATTTATAAAATTTTTGTTAGATTATTTTATGAGATTGGTGATCTCTCTTGCACTAATTACTGTAAATTTTTGGCAGCTTTGATGTACAGATATAGAGAACCCTGCTTCTGCTTCCTTTCCTTAGAAGCGCCATGTTTGTCTCATCTGATTCTGACTGCTTTACTATACAAATTTGAAAAACCATGGTACCATATACAACAGCCAAGCAACCATTGGTGGTTTGCTCTGAAAAGGCTATATCTGTTTTTGTTGTTTTAAGGAAGAAAACCAATGTCCTTATAATGTTAGATACTCCCTCCTTCCTATTTAGTTAGATTGTTTCTACTCAAATAGCACATCAGATTAATAAAATAATTAATGTCTTCTTCTGTATTTCTTAAGTTTACTGATAGACTTGAGACCACACCTGTTTGCTGTAATTATCAGCACCTTTTCCCCGATTCCTGGGGACTGAGCCCAAGGCCTCTTGATTGCTGTGACAGTGCTCTATCCCTAGCAGTTCCCACCTGAAATCTTGTTCAGTATGTTATTTCTTAATCTGAAGAACTATCAATTTTACATGAAAATCCACTCACTTTTTTAAAAAGATGTTATAAACAATATGTAAATGTATCTAGTAAATCCTTCCTCCCCCTGATTCTCTGACTATTCAGTAAGGTCAAACTGTACACCAACTGCAGCTCTTCTATAGACGCTGAAGAAAACTACTTTGTAATTTTCTTTCTGCTATTCTGAGTCTTGTTAGATGTGTTCCAATGTGATTCTTCTGTATGACTTTCTATCACGTTCACTATAGTTAGCTATTTTGGTACTCTTCAGTTTCCAATTACACAGCATACACTTTTAATATTTGTATTTTTTATTTTTTTATTTTATTTTTTACTTTGCTGAATTTACTGCAACTTTCATCTTGGTAATTGCACCAGCGATGAGGCTCAGTGGGTAAAAATACTTATATCTAAGCTTGACAACCCAGGTTCACTCTCTGGGACCCATTTGATGGAAGAACACAAGCTCCCTTTAAGGTGTCCACTGATTTCTACATAAGTGCCATGCCATGTGCCTGTGAACACATAAATGCACACACAAATAAATATAATAAACTTTACAATGGCTGGGCGTGGGAGTACAAGCCTTTTATCCTATCCCAAAGGCAAGTGGATCTCTATGAGTTTAAGGCCAGACGGGTCAACATAGTGACTTGTAGGTTGGCCCAACTATATACTAGACTCTGCCTCAAAATAAACAAACAAGGGAGGAGAGGCCCTTGGACCTGAGAAGGCTAAATGCCTCAGTATAGGGGAATGCCAGGACAGGGAAGTAGGAGTGGGTGGATTGGTGAGCAGGGGGAGGGGGGATGGGTTAGGGGATTTTCAGGGTGAGGGGAACCAGAAAAGGGGACAACATTTGAATTGTAAATAAAGAATTTATCTAATAAAAAAATAAACAAATAAATGGTTCTCACGTGGCATTTGTTAGATAGTATCTACTGTGGCACAATTAATAATGTGGCTTTTAGGTCCAGCTTAAACTCCTTAATGAGCAGTTTAGCCAATTATTAAGAGTTCTTATGATGAAAAGATTCTAGATACAATATCATCATGTTTTCCTTATATTGAAATTAACAGTAAGAAAAGAAGCGACTGTTAATGGGTGGATATATCATACCATAACTATCTGGATTAATAGGTTATAGACCTTCAAAGTGATCAGAAAAGTAATGTCAAACATCACATAAAAGCTGAAGTTTAGATTAGGGTGAAAAACACCATAAAACTGCTTCACCACTCACTGCTGCAATGAGTACTTAGTCACTACTCAGTTGACAAAACAGACAGTGATTCCTTTCTCAGTAGAGCTTCATTATTATAAACAGAAAACGTATATTGTGTAGTCAGACAGCAGTAAGGACTTCGGAAAGCATAGACTAATAGGGATTACATATGAAATGGGGAAGTTAAGAGGTTACAGGATCAAACAACATGGTATGGACAATCTTGGGGGATGGGAAATCTAAGCCAAGGTAAAAATGGAGTGAAGAGGTGAATCATGAGCCCAGGGCAATTGCTGAACTTTCAAATGAGAAGTAAAAGCATCACCACCAAGGATGCTAAGTGAACACACCCTTCAGTGGTGAGCAAAGCAAAGAAGGATGGCTTGCCAATAAATGAATGAGAAAACAGAGCAGTCAATCAGATGCAATGGGAAAGAAACAGATAAATTCTAGATAGATTTCTAAGATGCAACCAACAAGACTTCCTGGTGTAATATGTGGGTTTGTAAAGGACATAAGGATCGGCTACAAACTGAAGAAAATGAAACAAACAAGAAGAAATGGGCATCTACTAATAATGCAGCTGGTTCCTCTGGATTAAAACGTTCTCTCCTGGAGGGAGAAGGAGGCCTAGGGATGCTGCAGGGAGGGATGCCACATAAGGGAGCCAGTGATTCAGACCTCACGGGTCACTCGTCAACGCTGAAGAGGAACTCCTGGTGACGAAGCTACCATTGACTCACTCATGTTCCTGTAATCACCCCTCACACTCAGTGCTATAGCAACTCCCCAAAACTACCACTTTACTCACCTATCTGGATGTGGTTGGAATCTTTTCTTTGTTCTTTTTATGCCTAATCTTTGGTGGACACGTGTGCTTTTATGTATGTTCTCCCAAGAAAAAAAATCATGCAACACCATTGGTTAAAACAGACAGAAATATAAATAGAACAGGTTTGTAAGGAGAAAATAAAAAATGTTTATTATTGTTGAATTTTAAGGATGTACAACTTCCAGTTTTCATACTTGAAAAAAGAATTTTGTTTCTGTAAATTTCTTTTTGCAAAAATACTGTTATGTCAAACTCCAACTTCTAAAACACATAGACAAAAAAGCCAGTTCAACTACAATTAGTATTAAAGACCTACACTGCTACTGATAACATCTTTATGAAACTATAGGCCTCTGTCAAACATAATTTTCAAGCTAAAGTATAAAACAAGAACTCCAAGAGTCGGAAGTTGTAGTCAGTTGAAGGTGCAGAATCAGCTGCACTTTGAGTCCAACGCCTCTGAAGTGAAACTTTGCTTAACGGAGACAACTGATGCTTATTACCTAGGGCTGAGAAATCAGTTCTAAGAACTCAGCATTAAAATGTTTCCACAGCACATGGAAGCAGTGGTCCAGAGTTGCATCACATGCCATCAGCCAAACTTGGTAAATGTGTAAGGATCTCCACGTTACTGGTTTTAGCAGCATGAGAGCTACGTAGTTGGGAGATGGGATCATAAAGAGCAGCTGAGGATTGGCACTGTGAGATGCCACCGGTGAATACAGTTGGTTACAGTGCAAACTCCAAGACTGAAGGCATCATGGAAAGCTGCTGAGACTTGGCATCATATGGCATGGTTAGGGTTCATGAAGAGAGGCCAAGTAAAGGTAAAGCCCCAGAGACCCTAGCATATTAGAGATGGCAAGACTCTGGGACAACTGCCAAGAACAGAGCAGCTGTGGAGTGGAGCTGGTCTGCGCCTAGGGGACAAGCTGTGTGTGCTGAGGATGGCAGAGTGTGAGAGGTGCAGAGTCTGAAGCCCTTTGGATCCCAGAAGATAGTGAGTAAATCCAACATGTAGGACACTGGACTACGGGATTTAATTTACAGTGTCGGAGCTTCATTTTTCTTTGTTCAGATTGTGACTATTCCCTCGGTCTTACGTTAAGAAGTTATAAGTTATTTTATAGTCTATAGAAGCCACGTGTTAAGTGGCTTTGAATATTTAGAGAGATCTAGGACATTTTAAAGAGACTGAATTTATACTATGTCTTATTCTGTAATGTTGAAATAAATATAAGATCCTGGGCACAAACAAGAAAGAAAAGGTCATGGTTTAATGGTCATGTATTGGTGTGTCATATTGACAAGGAGTCAATTTTCCCAGTTAATATTTTGTCAGCTTGACAGAAGCTAAAGTTGTTTGAGAAGAGAAACTTCAGTGGAGAAAATGCCTGCTTCACGTTGCCTGTAGACAAATCTCTAGGGAATTTTCTTTAGTAATAATTGATATGGTAGGGCCCAGATCACTAGAAATAGTGCCACCCCTGGGCAGGGTCCCTGGGTTGTAAGAAAGCAGGCTGAGCAAATCATGGGGAACAAGCCAGGAAGTAGCATTCCTTTGGGGTCTCTGCTTCAGCTCCTGTCTTTTATCCCTGCCTTGAATCTCCTCTGACTTCCCATAATAATGAACTGTGATCTAAAAGCTAAACAATCCTTTTCCTCCCTAATTGCTTTTAGTCATGGTGTTTATCAGAGTAATAGAAAGCCTAATTTATATACAATGTGTTTATAATAAAATCTATTCATAAATTTCTTAGAGATTTAAAGGAGATACATATACACATACACATATACATCAGAGACAGTTTCTATTCCAAGCTGGCCTTGAACTTCTTGCAATGAAGGATGACTTGTGATCCTTTTTTTTTCCACCTCTAGAACACTGGTATCACACACAGGCCTATGACACGTACCTAGTTTATAAGGTCCTAAGGATTAAACCTAAGCCTTCATGTATGTTAGGCAAGACATATCCTCAGCCAGTGTGAATTTTTAAAGGAGCTATCCTTATTTACAAATGTTTCTAGGAACAATTCTAATTCCTAAAGTTTTAAAAGAATTTTATCTCAGGTGGTTTTGTAAATACTTTATACACACTGGTTACTTCATCCTTGCAGTAACTCTGAAAAATAACTCAGAAATAACTTAAAATCAAACAGCTACTAAGTGATTAGGCCAGGGTTCAACCAAAGCAATTTGGTTTCAGAATAATTAAATTGTAATAAAAATGGCTGAATTATCTAACTAATTAGCTCAGAAGGTAGTATAAGTGTCACTTATTCATCCTGATTAGTTTCCATTATCTCTTCTCTTTGAAAATTTAACAAAAATGTATAATCTGTGCATTAAGATAATTTAATGATCAGAAGAACTACCATAAAATACTCAATTTAAAACAACTATAAAAAGATTCCATATTCTGTTGAGTTTTCTACTCTGAGTATACATCAAAACTACCTGTGAAAAATTTAAAACTAGCAAAGATAGCCAGATGTGCAGCACACTCCTGTAATCCCCAAAGTCAGATGCTCCACACAAGTAGACTATATATAGAAATCTGAGACCACTTTGGATTACATGATGAGAACTTATATTAAAAACACCAAAAGGAAAATAACAGATACCAGAGTCTAACTCTTGACTCTGTGAACAGAAACTCTACAGAAGGCTCCAGGACCTCATTGTTAAAATGTCCTAGTTGTGATGTGAGAGCAGGGCCAGGTTGGAGCTCATCACCTACATTCAGGACATCTAATGGCAATTAGTGACATCCAAAAGTAGAGACAGGAGGGAGGAAGGGAGGGGTCAAAATAAGGTAACGGATGAGAAGCGCTGGCAAGAAACATGGAACGCATTAAGGAGAAGAAAGAACAAATTTCAGGGTGCATTAAGACCCAGAGTCAAAAGGAAAGATAAATATGAGATATCTATGGCTGCAGCAGTAGCTCAGTAACATAAGTTAATGACTGAAGAGTGAAAATATTCATTCTTTTAACATGGTCTATCTTTGGAACTGCCATCTGTGCCGTGTGTGTGTGTGTGTGTGTGTGTGTGTGTGTGTGTGTGTGTGTGTGTGAGAGAGAGAGAGAGAGAGAGAGACAGAGCGAGAGAGAGAGAGAGAGAGAGAGAGAGAGAGAGAGAGAGAGAGAGAGTATTGCTAATATTTGTAGTTTTTCCTTTCTTTTTTTGTTTTCTTCCTTCCTCCCCCTCCTCTCTTCCCCCTCCCTCCCTCTCTCTCTTTCTCTCCCTCTCCCTCTGTCTCTCTGTTACAATAATTCAACGAGGTTGTCTTGTCTTGCTGGTAAGTATTAGAGATGGAAGCCTGCATGTGGAACAGTGCTAGAATGCTTGTATAATCCCCAGGCCTCCAACAACCCCACACACACACACACTCACACATACACACACACATACTCACACACACACACACTCACACACACACACACTCACACACACACACACACTCACACACACACACACACTCACACACACACATACACACATAAGGGATTTATTTGAGATCTGACTCAGTTTTTTTTCTCATTTAAATATGTAATAAAATTTAGGAAAGAGATTCATTATAAAATCAATCTCAATCTATATTAATATATTCATTTAATATACTCTTCAGGATTAGAAAGCACAGGAAGTATCTGGAGGATTACTTTCACAAAGGATACTATAAGCAAACACAATTAAACATATGCAGCACCTCAGCAATATAAAACTCTGGATGTAGACTCATAAAATTAAAACATTGCTTTGGTAGCATCTAACTGATCCTCTCATTTGGTGGTACTCTAGTTCATCAAGAAGGATATGGCTCTATCCCTTGTTGAAAAACAATCATTTTAACCTCTACACCAAAATGGATCTTGCATATCCTTTTCCAGGGTCTAGGTAAGTAAGTCTGCATGACTTTCCCCTCTACAAACCCTCTCCAATTCAACAGTTCTAGCTTATGTCCACACCCAGTGCTGCAGCCTACTGTGGCCATCTCTGCCTGCTTCACAAGGAATCTCTAGGCTCCCACAAGGACCACCCCTGCCTGCTCACAACTGTCTGTCTCCCCACCACATCCAACCTCTCCACCAGGCCAGATCTACCCCATACTCCAAGCTTGATCAGGATGCATAATCTGTATACCAGCCTAAGGTCCTGTGTCCACCTAACTTCATTCCACCTAAGCCATTTGTACAGTCTAGGCCCACCCTCCAGAGTATTCTTTCTTCTGCCTCAACAAGCTTTGTTTTTGTCAGACACAGAACTAACAGCAACAACAAAAAATTAAACATGTCCAACACCTATCACAAAAATAAAAACCATATGAAATATTATGCAAGTGTTTGCCCTCCAAAACCTACCAGCCACGTAGAAATGCCAGTCAACGAAAATTGCCTAGATGAACTCCAGGACACAGGATTTAAAAGAACGATCATAAACTTCATCAAGACATTTAAAGAAAATTCAAAGGGACAGCTCAATAAAAGAGGCAGACATTTAAGGAAAATAAACAACTGAGTGACACCCAAGAAAACCCAAACACAGAGCTGATGGGAATGATGGATATGATCCACAACTCAGAGCTAGAAAACTGGAGAGTGCTCAAGATGAAGTGAAGAGGGAATTAACGAAGCCAGACAACTCAACTGGAAAACGCAAAGGCAAGCCCTGCAAGGGGAATGAACGGTTCAGAAGATTAATAACAAAGAATATTTAAAACAAAAAAAGGAAAGTACAGAAAATGTAGGATACCATAAAGTAACAAAACCTTTCAATTACATGTAAAGAAGAGCATGAAAAACCGAAGTCAATGGCATAGACAAGATCTTCCACAAACTTATAAAAGAATGCTTCCACAACCCAATGAAAGATATCCATACAGATATAACATCACATAGAACACCAAACAGACAAGATGAGAAATGAAAATCTTCACACTGTATCACAATTAAAACACCAAGTATGAAGAACAAAAGCAGTAACCCTCAAACCACATGTTACATATATAGGGAAGGCATCAGAATAACAGCTGACTTCTCTAATGAAACTTGGAAAGTCAAAGGATCCTGGAGCAATGCATTAAAATCCTAAAGGCCATGATGGCTAACCTAGACTAATATACCTACAAAACTATCTGCTACACTTGAAAGTGTTTTAATCACTGTTCTATTGCTCTAAAGAGATACCATAACCAAGAAATATTATGAAATAAAGCATTCAATTAGGGGTTTGCTTATAGTTTCAGAGGTTTAGCCTACTATCATGTAAGGGGGCATGGCAGCATGCAGACTGGTGCTAATGCAGTAGCTGAGAGCTATATCCTGATCCATAGGTGGGAGGTGAGGTTAGGGGAGGATTAAACCCCATATGGGCTCTTGACACTTCAAAGTCCATCCCTAGTGACATGTTTCCTCCAACAGGCCACTGTCTTAGTTAGGGTTTCATCGAGGGCAACATTTAGCTGGGGCTGGCTTACAGTTTCAGAGATTCAGTCCATTATTATCATCGCAGGGAGTATGGCAGAGTCTAGGCAGACAGGATGCTGAAGAAGGAACTGAGAGTTCTACATCCTGATCTGAAGGTAGCCAGGAGGAAGTGACTGTCTCTTCAGTACTGAGTGGAGCTTGAGCACTAGGAGCCCTCAAATCCCACCTACACAGCAACATACTTCCTCCAACAAGGCCACACCTATTCCAACAAGACCATACCTCCTAATAATGCCATGATTCCATGGGCCAAGCATATTCAAACCATCACAGCCACACTTACTCCAATAAGACAACATCTCCTAACCCTTTGAATCATCTCAAAGAGTTCTACTTCCCGATGACCACAAGCACTCAAATATATGAGTCTATGGGGCCATTCTTATTCAAACCACCAGAAAGGACAAAGAAAGAATTTCCACGGTACAGTTATAAACTGAAAATTGCCTGAAAATTGTCTAGCCAACAAGTCAAAACTAAAGAAAATAGTGGGACCAATCTTTGTGCTGAAGAGAAGAAATCAGCATATCCAGGATGCCCTCAAATCAAAACAAAGTCATAATTACTAAACCATGACATACCACTGAGAACACTAACAAGACCACCAAAAATCAACAATACAATGACCACCATTGAGACCACCACACACAAAACTAGTGTAGGGGAACATAGAAAGAAGAAGGCAGGAATCAAGTGATTTGATAGAGAAAATGGGAAAAGTACGGAGGCTTTAATTAGAAGGGGAGAGGGAGTGCTCGCTTCGGCAGCACTTATACTAGAAGGAGAGAGGGAGATAAACACAGAAGGAGAGAGGAGGACAAAGTTAGAGTGTTTGAAAGGGTCATTAGAACTCATGCTAATGGCTATCTACCTAATCTGACCAAATAGTACAGGGAAATCTGTCTATAAATATGCACAAGTAGTTTAAATGAAGCCCTCCCATTTGGGCTGACAAACCTCCCTCCCTTTGGAGCCAAAGACCATTTAACAAAACCCCAGCATCAGAGAGGCATAAGAATCTCTCTTTTGAGTTGTTGGTCAAGGTTTCCAAAACACTCCCAAAACATTACGGGCTATTGCCCCCTAGAGGTGAAGGTAAGCTCCTGTTACTGAAGACAATTCTCTTCACACAGGGCTTAGAGGGCCCTGAGCTGAAACTGACCTTAAATCCTACTTCCTGGGGACTAACTTTTGTCATACTAGAAACCTCTATTATAGATTCCAAAGGAGGAAAACAACCAGCAGTTCTACCCAGCTATGATATTTATGAACTACAAAAAGACCCGCATGGCGTGATAACTAAGGGTGCAGTGGTGGCACAATACCCGGGTGGCAACCAAGAACTTTCTAATTGTACATAAGACCAGCTCCACAAGAGGGAAATACCCACTACTGGAAACCTAGCCAACTAACTGGGGCTAGTGAAATCAGGGATCTTGGAAGAGCACATACAACTGCCCTTTTACTAAACAAGCATAATTCCTAGCTAAAGTCTAAATACTTGTCTTTATAAACATAGATAAGAGCAATCATTACCCCTCAAAAGAACAATATCTTCTCTTTGCAATTGTCAGAGACTATAACAGAAAACCATGACCAGTCAAAATGCAGAATTGGAGAACACAGTCCCAAAGGATACATCTATAATACAACTCCTGAACCAAAGACTCAGGAATCACTGTAGAAGAGGGGAAAGATTGTAAGTGCCAGAAGAATAGAAAGTTTTAGGTAAGAGTGTGTCTCCAAGGACTGTCAGAAGCTACAACCATTCAGTCTCTCTTACATGACTACCCAAGCACAAGCTGAACATGGTCAACATCAACAAACATGCTAATGTGGTCTGGGGAAAGTCCAGGAGGACTCGACCCTGTACAACAAACTATAGGCAACTAAGGAATGAAACCAAGGAATGCTGAGAACAGGAGAAATAATCTTTCCCAAGGAAGAGCACACCAATTGATTATTCCAATACCAAATGGTCAGCCCTGAAAATATACATATAAGTAACACTGAAGAAACTGAACAAGTTCTGTTTAGGAATATATTTGTGTACACATGTACATATACATGTAACAATTAATGAAAAAAGAAAGCCATGAATTTGAAAGAGAGACAGGGTGGTGATATGGTAGGGATTAAAGGAAGGAAGGGGGAAAAGGATTTATAGTATAATCTCAAATAATACAAAATAATATAAAACAATTATTTTGACAAACTTTTACACTAGTCCTTATCCATTATTCTTTTAACCACTTTTCTTTCTTTGAAAACTGGATGGAATCTAGGTGGTCTTCTCCTAAGACAAAACGTTGGTGTGAAAACTTATGACAAAAGCAAAAATGCACAGCATGCTATCCTTTTCCATGCACTGTCTAGAGATCGTATACAACAGCCAGGTGGAGAGCTTGTAATGACCGAATAAAGAAAAAATTGCTTTCCTTAGTCTAAGTTTTCACACCAAAGTTGGAAGCCATTTTCAAACTAGAGAGATGAGTGTAGAGTTTATGTGCTTCTGCATCCTGTCAGCATCGCCCATCCCGAGGTGAGAGATTCAAGATCTTCACATCTGCACACAACCTGGTACTCACGGAACATCCTCCATTTTAGCACCAGCACAGCTAAGTTTTGCTTATTTATAACTGTGGAAGGGTGAATATACTTTGCATTACAGTTTGAACACAGGTGTTTTAGTTCATGTTTGGCATTTTAGAGTTAAAAGATTAACTTTGAGTTAACCTACGGCTAGGAGGAAGGAGTAATTCCTCTCTCGGACATTATGTGCTATCAGACAAAAGCTCAGTACTTGGTGTGGGTTAACTCTCATCTAGTTGTTGACCAATGTTATCCTACAACCCACCTCAAAAAGGATATTGACACTTTTCTAGATTATCTCCCATAATTGATGGTATGACTCTATTACTGAGGACATGTATTTGAATCACAAAATATAGAGAAGTCGAGTAGGCATTCACGTGAAAGATTCATCCCTTCTACCTAGCTTCCACAGTACTGGAAGGTGCTAGGCATGCTACTGGGGAAGAAAAGTCAACAGTATTACCCAGCTGTAGGCCCTTTGAACTATAATAACAACCGGCCTGTTGGGGCAGTAGTGGCAAAAAGACACGGTGGTAACTAACTAGTTTTTAGGTGGATTTTAGGCCTAAGGCCTACTCCACAAGACAAAACCTGTTACTATTTTTCTTTGTTGTTGTTAAATGGATGTAATATGAAGCTGTTCCCTAAAAGTTTGCCTTATACCCATATATTAGTGTGTAAATCAACTCTCATAAGAGAACCTTCTTTTTGCAGTAGATGATGGTTAGTTAGTAAAGAGACACACAGTTGATTGACATGCAGAGATAGAGACTGTGCAGTGGGAGATCTATATCTATACCCATATCCATGTCCATATCTATATCTCACCACTTCTTGGAAGGTTCAGGAATCAGAGAAGAAGGGTCAGAATGATTCTTACTAAGAAGAGCAGGGGATTGCTGTGGGACAGTGTGTTCTGTACATGGCCTGGCCATTGGACACGTGAATTCACAGCAGCTGCATGTACAGACCTACATAAAGTCAAATCAGCCCAACTCCAGCATGGGTGGGGAGGGGCTCACAAAGTACCATCCCTAGCTTAGGAGTTATTAGCAACTGATGGCTGTAGGGGAGGAAAAGTCAGTTTTTTTTAGGGAGGTGCCCTTGATAGGCTGCCCTTGGCTTCAGTAGCTATATCCATGCACTTGATAGGAATATCAAACTAAAACAGCACATTTGCAGTGTGGAACAAGACACCTGGCAAAGAGAAAGAATTCACTCATAGCCCATCAAAAGTGTGCTTCATACTATGTCAGGTGAGACAAAATATTTACCTTTAAGTATAATAAAATATTTATAAATTGGAATTAAAAGATCCCCTCCTCTAATCATTTCTGTCCTGATAAAAAGGGAAACTAGAGCACAGGCAAGAGCATCCATCATATACTGAAGTAGAGTCAGGGAACGCTGTCTGTCCCTACTCCTCAGACTGAGGACTGACTCCCACAAGAAGCTGGGGATGTTAGCAGTTCACATGTCTTAGCTGAGTCCCTCTGCAGGTTCCTCTCTAAGATGAGGAAAGAAGAAGCATCCTAGGTTACAGCCTCTTCTCAAGCCACCTCCAATTCAATGGCTAAGTGATATAAGTTACTAAAGTTGAGACCTGTGCCCAGTCAAGGAAAGTCTAAGGGTCCCAGTCCCAGGGTTCTCCAAGGTCAGCAAAGGCTTTCTTTGCAAAGGAAACTCAGCTCAATATCTCCCCTGGCCAATTCTCCTGCTTTCCTTCCCTTGAAGCTATTGATCCCAACAACAGTCCTAGACACAAATCAGCTTTTGAGTCTGCCGCCTAGAGAAATGACTTATAACACCTGCCTGAAGAATCCAATGAGAGATCAAAGCAGATTTACTACAGATGTGCCAGCATAATTCTATAATTACAAAATGAACAGAAAAGACCAAAAAACAAATGTAGCAAAAGATCCAGAAGGTGATACCATAAATAATATTCTAAAATAGTCTGAGGCCTCATTTGTGCATTAGAAAAGAGGAGGAGGAGGAAGAATCATCATCATCATCATCATCATCATCACATCATCATCATCTCCTCCGCTGGATTCACTTAACATAAAACAGGAGGGAGTCCACCCTCACAGAGAAGAGAGTAGGAGGTAGAGATGAACTTTCTGGGATGCTTTGTGTCTGGAAGCAGACTCACTGGACCAAAGGGGATGTTCAAGTGAAAACAGGTCCCTTCACTTATTTTATAGAGCATTCTGCAACCAAAAAGGAACTAAATAACTCAAGGACACATAGAAACAGTGTAACCTGATCTAGGCCTCTCATTCATTTCAGAGTTTTTACAGCTTTCATTCCATGCTATTTCAGGAGTAAGTTCAAGATGGGAGTTGTCGTCTCTTGTTCCTGCCACCATGCTGACCCTGCCTCTGGAAAGCTAAGCAAAGATAAAATGAGTTGCATTGGTCACGGTGGTTATTACAGCAACAAAAAAGTCATTAATATAATTAGCAACTAAAGCTCATCAAATATTGCATGTTAATAGTCTTATCTCAAAATGATAATTATTATCCATTCAATAAGAGACCAAATAGAATAAATATTTAATGGTAATGATGCATTCTAACTGCCATAGAACAAAACAGCAACAGATATAAGAGGAAGACAGCATTATGGTCGATTAATATTATATATGACTGACTGAAAGTAGCTAAGCAAGGCACCAGGCAGTTAGACATCTATTTCCAAACAGCAGAACTTAATCAAGATATTCCTATTTGAAAAATGAAGTTCTCAAGAAATCACTTGTTATTGTAGGCAAGTCTATCACCAATGAACATGAGACCTTTCAATAAAATATAGGGTTATGCTATGGAAGCTAAGAGCAAATTCACAATTACATTTAAAATATTTTATATGTGGGTTGGGAAACTATCTCAGTTTGTAAGGTGCTGGCTTTACAAGCCTAAGGACCTGGTTAAAGAATCTGCATTTTAAAAAGCCAGACATGGAGATATGTGCTCCTAAGCCCAGTTCTGAGGAGGCATGGATGAGCAGCCATCGGGGGCACTGGTGCCAGCCCAGCCGACCTGTTGAGTTTCAGGCCAGGAAAACCCTTGAATAAAAAAATTTTAGAGTCAGATGGACCCTGAGAAATGGCACCCAACAATGTCCTCTGGCTTTCATATGTATGCATTCACACATGTACAGGGATCCACGTGCATGTGTGCTCATATGAAGATAAGTGTATGCACATGTACAAATATTTCATGACTATTAGAACAATGTAAAGTAAGTCTAATTTAAAAAACAGGAAAAGCATTTTAGAACTAGTCTAGGCAGTGCTGCATAATATAGACATAGGACTTCTTTCTAGAAATCTCTGAAAATCAATCATTTTCTAACAATGAAATCATCATAATTATAATTTGCTCAAGAAACAGAATCTTCATCTCTTTCCATATCCAGTCCAATATCCAAAGTTCTCAAAGAGTATGCGGAATTCTAAAACCCTTGGATTGCTAAAGTGTCTGGCACCTCTTATTTGCCATTCCTGAGATGGTGAAGGATGGACAAAACCCCCTAACACAGCAAACTTCAGTCCACGTTTCCCTTCAGGCCAGAAACACACACTGAGATCATTTCACATGTAGGTCCACTCCCTGTTTTTCAGCAAAATTAGATTTCATTAGTACTAACTAGCACTGTAATGGCTAATCTTGACTGTCAACTTGACTGCACTTAGAGTCAACTAAAACCAGAGTAGTTGGGTACACCCATAGGGAATCAGTATCCTGGACCTCAAGCTGTACTACAGAGCAATAGTGTTAAAAACCGCATGGTATTGGTACAGTGACAGGCATGTAGATCAATGGAACAGAATTGAAGACCCAGAAATGAATCCACACTCCTATGGTCACTTGATCTTTGACAAAGGAGCTAAAACCATCCAGTGGAAAAAAGATAGCCTTTTCAACAAATGGTGCTGGCTCAGCTGGAGGTCAACATGCAGAAGAATGCAAATTGACCCATTCTTATCTCCTTGCACTAAGCTCAATTCTAAGTGGATCAAAGATCTCCACATAAAACCAGACACACTGAAACTAATAGAAGGGAAACTAGGGAAGAACCTTGAACATATGGGCACAGGGGAGAATTTCCTGAACAGAACTCCAATAGCTTATGCTCTAAGATCAAGAATAGACAAATGGGACCTCATTAAATTACAAAGTTTTTGCAAGGCAAAAGACACTGTCAAAAAGACAAAGTGGCAACCAACTAACTGGGAAATGATCTTTACCAACCTTACATCCGACAGAGGGCTAATATCCAATATATACAAAGAACTCAAGAAGTTAAACTCCAGAGAGGCAAGTAACCCTATTAAAAAATGGGGTACAGAGCTAAACAAAGTGTTCTCACCTGAAGAATATCTAATGGCTGAGAAGCACCTAAAGAGATGTTCATCATCCTTAGTCATTAGGGAAATGCAAATCAAAACAACCCTGAGATTCCATCTCACACCAGTCAGGATGGCTAAGATCAAAAACACAGGAGACAGCAGTTGTTGGTGAGGATGTGGAGAAAGAGGAACACTCCTCCACTGCTGGTGGAATTGCAAGCTGGTACAACCACTCTGGAAAGCAGTCTGGCGGTTCCTCAGAAAACTGGGCATGACACTCCCGGAGGATCCGGCTATACCACTCCTGGGCATATACCCAGAGGCTTTACCTGCATGCAATAAGGACACATGCTCCACTATGTTCATAGCAGCCTTATTTATAATAGCCAGAAGCTGGAAAGAACCCAGATGTCCCTCAACGGAGGAATGGATTCAGAAGATGTGGTATATCTACACAATGGAATACTACTCTGCAATTAAAAACAATGAATTCACGAAATTCCTAGGCAAATGGTCAGATCTTGAAAATATCATCCTTAGTGAGGTAACCCAATCACAAAAGAACACACATGGTATGCAGTCACTGATAAGGGGATATTGACCCAGAATCTCGGAATACCCTAGACACAATCCGCATATCAATAGATTTCTAAGAAGATGGAAGGAGAGACCCCTGGTCCTGGAAAGACTGGATGTAGGGGAATGCCAGGACAGAGTAATGAGAGGGGGTTGAATGGAGAAAAGAGGGAGGGAAGGGGGCTTATGGGACTTTCGGGGAGGGAGGAAACGGGAAAGGGGAAATGATTTGGAATGTAAATTAAAAATAAAAAATAAAAAAAATAAAAAAAAGAGGTTTTTTGGGGGGATAGGGTGGGAGAAGGCTCATTTGAGGTTGAAGACCTACCCTAGATTTGGATCATTTGAGGTCAGAAGACCCACCTCAAAGCAGAGCCACACCTTTTGGTGGCAGCCCGTATAAAAGGGCATGGAAGAAGGAAGCTTTTGTTTTTTGCCGACTTGCCCTCACTCTCACTGGCAAATTTGTCTATCCTGTGCTTAGGCATTATTTCACCAGTACCACCCTAGCTTCTTCAGAATTCAAACAAAGGATGAAGCCTACTGAGACACCCAGCCTCATAAACAGCTAATGGATTCTTGGCTTTTCCACTGGAGACAGCCATTGTTTGACTAGCAAGACTGTAGCCTATAAGCCACTCTAATAAAATGTGTGTGTCTATGTGTGTGTGTGTGTGTGTGTGTGTGTGTGCGCGTATATGTTCATTCTGTCACTTCTGTTCCTCTAGGTCAGTGGTTCTCAATCTTCCTAAAGCTTTAATACAATTCCTCATGTTGTGGTGACTCCAACCATAAATTATTTTGTTCTACTTCATAACTGTAACTTTGCTACTGTTGTGAATCTTAATGTAAATATCTGATATGCAGGATATCTGATATATGACCCCCAAAAGGTCATAACTCACAGGTGGAGAACCATTGCTCTAGAGAAGCCTGACAATACAGTTGGCAGTACTAAAGAAACAAAAGTATAAAGATGAATTTTTTTAAAGTATCTGGAACAGACTTTCCACTTTGTTGATATATCCAGTTACTGAAGGCTCGCCTAGATTCATGTAGAGCATTAAAAATTCATGGTGTGAACTATTTAAAGAACTTATCTATTAAAAGACCTTATCAAGATAAATGTATCTGATTATCCTGATATACTTATTGTGAAGAGCAAGGAATTCAGTGATTCTAGACATAAAACTTTTGACAAGTTATGGAAAGTTACGTAAAATAGTGATGCTGGCTGGTTGAATTTAGCATCTCTGCAAAGAATGAGCTCCACAAAAAAACCAAAAAAAAAAAAAAAAAAAAAAACAACAAAAACCCAACAAACGTCTAGCAGCAGCACAGGATACAGTGACAAAGGAGCAGAGTGAACTCGGTGACACACAGGAAAGGCTCCAGGCAAGCAGTCTCAAGGTTTCTAAGTATTCCCTGGAAGAGACCCTTCTCTCCAGCACACACAGCACAGCTGAGAGAGGAGAAGGCTAGGGCCTGGTTTACAGGTGGGAGTGAAAACTACAGCCCTGCAGCCCTTAAAGGTGCCAGTGAAAGACAGGCCAGTACTGGACGAGCAGAACTGCAGCCTAGAAGCCACTTTAATACATGTCTCTTTAGTATATATTTTAACGTTTGTTATATATTCTTTCTTTGCTTCTTTCAGTGCTTTTCCTCTAAAGAACCCTAATATAAGCATCCTTTAAAATTCCTTATTACATCCCCAAAACTTTGTTGGAAAAAGAAATCTCCATTTCTATTCTGCTACAACTTTTCCTTTTCTCTTAACCTTTCCCTCTTTTTCTAGTTATAGTTTTCTAGTTTGCAAATCAATTCATTACTTAAGACCTATGGAAGAACATTCATGAATCCCAAACTTTTGTATAGACAAACCCTGGGTTAAAAATGATATTAGAAGTACTCTACAAATCCCAAAAAATGAGATATAAATTAATCCATAGAACAACTAGCCCTACCCATGACACATACACATAATTTAAATTAAAAATTGACATTTAAAAAATAAATCTTTTTAATGAAGAACATCTCCTGATATCAGCAGGATTATACTTTGCCCTTAAAGATGTCACAGTTTTGCAGGGGCTGTAGATGATCACTTTTAGTCCCAGCACTCCAAAGGAGGAAGCAGACGGATCTTTGTGAGTTCCAGGCCAGCCAGGGTTACACAGTAAGACCATGTTTCAAAAAACAAAATAAATAAAAAGATGTCCCAACTCATTAGAAATGCTTCTGTGACATGGTACTTACCTGACTCTGGCCTTACCTGGAGGAGGTTCAAGGCCAACCGGCTTCGCTATGACCCACCTTCCACCCACGGTTCCCACACACAGCACTCACAGAACTGCCAACCCAGGAGAGCAATTGCTGTGTCATTTTAAAATTGTTACTGGGAGTTTTTTAAAATTACAGAGGCCAATCATGCTCGTTCTATTTTCTAAATTCCATCGCTGGTCCAAGGTTGCAAATCCTATCCAATGCCAGCAACATGGTTTCCCAGAAATTATTTTACAAGTTTTTAATTGAAACTTTTGTGAGTGAGGATGCCTGGAAAAACCCAGTGACTGAAAATCCTAACTGACTGATTAGAACTGCACTGGCATGTAGGGGTTAGGATGTTGCAGATCCAAAGGCTTAATTATCTTATTCTGGGTGAGCTTTAGCTCTCTAAACAGCCATTCCCTGCCCACCTCCATGTCAGAACTAACACCTGTGAGGAAGAGATTAAAAACCTTTTGGAATCTGTTAAGTTAGCAGACCACTAGCTTCCATCAACTCAAAAGCTAAGAATATCATCAGATAGCTTCTGAGACTGTAACTGCATTACTGATGTGGCTACCGATGTGTTTTTAAATTACTTTATGACTTTCTTCTTTCTGTTACTATTTACTTCATGAAACTCCTTCCACGGGAGAACACGGAACTGGGGGTAACCTAGCTCTGTGTTCTCTGGGTCATGGTCACTCAAATTTAGCTAAAAAAAAAAAAAATCTCTATCTTAACTATTCCTTTTGAAGTGAGGGCTGCAGTATGTGTGTGCATGGGTGTGAGTGTGTGTGTGGGGGTGTGTGTGTACATGTGCACATGCATGTGTATGCACACACACTTTCAAATATTTTGGAGAAGAATCTTGATCAAAAATTCAAGAACACAAATTTGAGGAATGTATTCTTTAGAAAAGAACTGAAAACATAAAGTTTTAACTTTAAGATGAAACTCGGGCAATTATAACTAAAGAGCAATGGACCCAAAGAGTGGTTCTGTTTCCTAACTTCACTTACTATTACAGATATGATAAAACCTCAGGACACAGTCACTATTCTGATATTCTGTGGACAAAGACGATGTCTTCAAAATCAAGGTGATCAGCATCAGAAATCTTAGAACTTACAAGTGTGTCTGGCCAGTGAGTAGTTGGAGCCTCCACTTGTCAAGCCAAAGCCTTCAGGAATTTGACTGGAGCTTCGAGGTCTGGTCAGCAGTTTCGGTGGTTCAATTTCAGCTCCAAACTCTGCCCCTATCACTCCCAGGAGAACAATAGCTGTGGCCTGCTTCCTTCTTTCTTCGTAAGACGTGGAAATTTTTTTCATTTGTGGGACACTTGACAAGCAACCTAAAAACCAAAATACAGGAATTCACATTGAAAAAAAAGTGATAAAACGTATATGTTTTTAGAAGAACATTCTAGATTATGCACTTCAGAAAGAATAATTATTTTCAGAAAATGGCATTGGGACACCAGGGTGGTTCAAGAATATGTCACTGATTCACACAGATAGAAACACCTTGTTAATAGCCTCAAGTCAAGTACAGAAAGCTCCAAATCTTTATAGGTTTATTCCTTATTCTACTTCCCTATAAATTTTAGTTTTTCCCCTTTTAATACCATGTGTGCATTTCAGATCACACATCGGCTGTTTTTATTAGGAAGCACCTCTAATGTTACAAAATGACTGTGTAATTTCTAAAGCCATGAAAAAAAAATCACATATCATTTCTTACATCTCCTATAAAACTGTAGTCTTAGATGTCTAAAAATATTTTATACTAAGAAAAAACTTCAATCCATATTATAACATTACATTTTCCCACTTCACAGAAATTTTGCTTGCAAATACAAAAGAAATATTTATTAAAAATATTAACAAGCATTAACGTAGGAGGAAAGAATGTAAAGGCTTCAGGACATTAGGAGAAACATCAATAGTCACTTCCTCTGTTTAAAAGGACCTTAATTCTAGACAGAGTTATAGTTAACAGTTTGATAACCTAGATCTCTGTGCATTCACTGAAACCCAACCTTATTTCCGTACTTAACAGACACAGGAGTTAGAGCACACAGCAACTGCACCTAGAGTCATCCTCGGTGGCACTGTACGCTTTACTCTTTACACAGGGTTCTGGAAACAGGAAGCAACCCGCTCCCCTCCCCCACGTCTCAGCAGGAGCAAGCTTCACAACAATAGTTCAAAGGAAAGCTCTATTCCGCAGTTGCACTGATTGTTCTGTCAGCTGACCTCTGCAGAAGGGAATTGCTAACTGCTGCCTAGCTCCTCAGCTGACAAATGAATGATCGCAGCTCCATCTATTTTCACTACGGCTGCCTCTAGCCCAGGTGCTCAGACAGAGAGCCCGGTGTGACATCTTAGATCAAGATGAATTGGCACAAACTCCTGATCCAAGATTGTTTTATACCATTTAATTTAGTTTCTTCCCCTGCTTGGATGAGCACAGCTCTGGTTATGGATTTCTATTCTAATGTACTGAAGCAGGCCCTGAAAGAAGCCGATGAAGCAGCTGCCGGAGCAAGGGACTGCAGGGATACTGATCAATAGGCAAGGCATTGACCCCAGCCGCTCAGCCTCCGCAACCCAGGCCGGGGGGAGGGGCACAGCAGTGCACATGGGCAGCTTCCAGTAGGAAATTAAACAAGGGGCATTGGAAGAGTTCCACTCTCACCCTGCCCCCCCCCCCCGCCTTCTCTACGTTCCTTCTGTTTAATTACCTCAATCTTGTCTTAACTCCCACTCCTGAGGAAGGAATTAAGACTTTACATTAGTTTAATTTGGTACTTTCTGTCAGCCATTTGTACATTTTATCCCTAAACTAATAGTAAGGATTGTAACAGGTGCCCTCTGCTAAGTGGCAAAATATGAAATCCTAATCACATCACTCGGTGTAACTTAAAGTTTGGCATGTGCTTGGGGTCATAATAACACTGTCGAAACAGTTATTAACTCTAGTGGTGCTAACATTCAGTATTTAATCTTTATAATCACTCAAATGTAAAAAGATAGCTCTTTGTGAACAAGGAAATAGAGAAAGAAGACCCACTGAGAGAGACACTGAGTGCTGAGTGACGCATAAGGGGCCAGATGCATCCCTGGTGCTGTGCCAAAAATAACGGCAAACCTGCCTTTCGTTTCCCAGATTTGGAAATGTCTTTCCTTTATTGGTCTGGCCTACATTTTCTGATAAAAAGAAATAATGTGTTAATTAGCTGCAATGTTTTCCTATAAATGAAACTGCAGATCAAAAGGGAGATCTGGAGATGTTGAAATAAAATAATTCTTTAAATGTAAGTCTTCCCACAGTTTCATGAAAATCTGTTGGTTTTTTTTTTCACAGAGACATGGCTCCATTTAATCATGCTAAAGGGTGACATAGAGATCCATTTTCTTGACAGGACGGTTGATCACCCTATCACAGCACGAAAATTAATACCTTCAACTAGCCTGTGCAGAAAATAGAAGGCACTGGATGGCAAGGGACATAAATGTCTTATATTGAAGTTGCAAACAGAAAATGCCTTCTGTGTGAGCGTGACGCTTCCTGATGACTGGGCGACTCTTAACACAACTCGGGGGTTTCGTTTCATTAACACAACCATTTAATTCATAGGGTTTCTCAAAAAGACACAACTGTCTTTAGATTTAGCACAATTGACTCCAGATTTACAGGAACAAGAATAAACACTTTGCTTACAGCTTAACTGGAGCACAGGTAAAATATTTGAGAAGTTTAAGCTATTAAAAGGGCTGTGAGATATTGATTACTTCATTTAAAAAGCAGTCGGATGGTGCAACTGAGAGGTCAAGATAAATGTAACAATTTGAAGCACTTTACTAAATAACTCTAAAGATCATGTTAATTGGCTTTGTGCAGTTCTGGGGTAAAATTAATTTTATCCTAGCTTACAATAAAAGGATTAAAAGACATATTAAGTTCTTCAGCTTTAACGGGAATAGGAATCAATGGACTTGACTTAAAGCTAAAGGCGGTTTTATGAGAGATGAACTACCAGTAGATACTTTATATCTTCAATTAGCCATATATTGATAGAAGCCTGTTATTGTATTAGGTATTAAAACTGTAGATAAGTAGATACCAACAATTTACTACTCTGATAAGATACTTTAGGAATTCTGTGGTTTGACATAGGAAAACTGTGTTTTAAAAAATCGATTCTTTGTTTAGGACTGAATATCATAATGCTTTCTTAGTCGACTTTTATCTTAAGAAATTCTAGTTAAAATTAACGAACAATGTGGTTGAATTCAGTTGAGATTCCCTTCAAATTGTAACAATATGTAAAACGTGTCGGACTTTACAAACATACCACTAGGATTTTTAAGCTGGCACATTATTTTAACACTGGTCATAGAACATCGATTTTCATCAGAAATTTTTGGTATGCAAAAGAGTCCAAGTGACACTCATAATAATATGAACGTTTTCCAAATCTGACATGAATTAAAATGTACTAAAAGTTCATTTTGGAAATTCAGAAATATCTGGTTTTGGTAGATAGAAATAGTAGAAATAGATATTAAATGTTTTTCTTTAATCTTAAAAATGTCTTAGAATAACATGTGACATTTAACAAAGGGAAAATAATTTGCATTTAACAAGACATATCATTACATAGTTTATCAAAACAAAAGATGTTTTTATAAAAAGAAAAAATGAGTTATAGATACATCCATGCCAGCTGATGAAATTATTTTAAGTAATTTGGATTAAGCTAGGAAATATTTTAGATTCTGGTTTCTATAGGCTTGTTTTATTTGAAATAATTTTATTTCTTTTGCTAACACTAGGCTTTACTAGTTAAAGAAAACTAATAATTGTTTTACATTGTCTGTGTGACATTAGAACAGCCTGTCTTGACACCCCACTCAAGACTCTATGACTATGAATTCCCAGAGCTGCAACAGATTTCTTGACTAGAAAAATATTCTTCTAAAATTTTCAATTTATCTATTTCTAGCTTCTCAAGCCTGAAGACATTTAAAATGTTATGTGTCAATATTAGCAAATATTGACCATAAAAAGGATATAAATGGTACGCCAGGTGAAGCTGAACTGAAAATGACATACAGCAGTGAAATCTGCTGTCAAGAAGCTTTCAAATCAGGTTTCAAAGAGCTGGCCAAATGGTCTCTGAGATGTATGATAATCAAAACCACCTTCGTTTTGACTGACTCCTATTTTAACTGATGGACCAGTGCCTAATGGAATATTAACAATTCATTGTTAAGGAATGCCGTTTCCTCATCATTATATGTTGCTAATTAACTCTGCATATGTAGACACTCAGTATATGTGATTATATCCCACATATAAGTGTGTCACATTATTAGTGAGGCTTTCAAGACAAGATACCTGAGTGAGCTACACATATATTATCGAGATTTTTAAGGCATGTTGACCACATTTTAGAATTACATTTCAAAACATTGAAACTGAGGAGTTCTCACCATCTAAATGTTTCTAAGATTAACTATTTTTGCATGTATTTGTTATTCTTAGGATTTTGTAAGACAGACAAAATACAATGTCTTAAAAAAATGTCAAACTTAACCAGATATAAAATAGAAATCTTCCAAATAGGCATTAAAAGAACATTTTAAAATACTTAAAAAGAAGCAAAAGTCTTTTAATATTAATTCACTTTTAAAACAATCTAGTTTTAAAGGAATATATAATCATTGTCTGATGATTAAATATCAGCTATCTCCTTTACCACTTTCTTCTTGAATATTTCAAAATTGAAGATATTAAATGGAGAATGAATGAATTAAATGTTAGATCTGTGAGAATCCGGGGATGAGAGAAAGGGCTTGGATAGCATGGCGCGTTCCGTTCCTAGTGATGACTCTGGCCTCATAGGTCCTTGTGGAGATGTGAGGAACCTTGCATCCTAACTACTGGGCTTCAGTTCCTTGTCTGACCCTTGTCAGTAAGAGGGAGCACTATGTGTTATTTTCATTTGCTAGTATAACTTAGAGGGACTCAGTTTACACAAATAAATTGTAGCACGACATCTAGGGACTCTAGACATGTTCCCGGTCTTCTCAACCTCTTAAGGAAAAGAGAAAGAGCAACTAATTTAAACGATTGTCACAGAGCACCAGCATCTATTTTCAGACTTCCACAGTGTTTTAAAGTAAGTGTGGGTGCAGTGTGAGCAGCCTAGCAGCTCCCCCCATTGTGTTAAAAGGCAAGTACAGTTGCTTTGTTCTGAAGCTTATCTGACAGCGGGTTTTCCCCGCAAACTGGTGGGGTGGAGGGCATGTGCCCCCACACCTAATGTGTCTTCTGCTTTTGTTGCAGGTGATGCACCTCTCCCCACTCCAAACACCAGAGTAAACAAACGTGCTATTAATCTGTATGCATGCACGATGGCCCCCTGCTGGAACACACCGAGTCCTGCAATGCCTGCATCTCAGGCCACTCAGATTAAGCTATTCTGAAGTAATGTCTCTGCAAAAATGTGTAGTAAGTGTGTACATTTTAAAATGCATGAAGGCATTTCCTGTCAAATCAGATCAACAAAAAATATCTGACCACGTTAAAATTACTTTGTAAAACAATTAGTGTTATCGGTGTCCCGAGCTAATTATTTTGATAATTAAAAGCCTTAAACCCTTGCAGCTTGCTGTGGTGGTGCATGCCAGCAGGCTATGCCAAAGACAGCTTAACCACTGACAGAAACTTTTCCAGTAATCATGTAAATATTTCTTTTTCTTCACACAGTGCTATTACATTGCTTTCTGTGATCTGTATTACTCTACTTTCCCTTTTTTCAAAAAACATCAAAAAGCAAATTCTTGTCTTTCCCTTTACTGCACTCTCGCCATGTTAAAAAAACAAATAAACAAGCAAAAAAACCCTCAAACAACAACCCACGGAATTTAAAAACATCTTAACTATAGCTATACAAATTGTAACATTTTTTTCTTGCTAAAAAGAACTTTGAGAGAGATGCTTCTATAAACTGTACAGATTTGAAAACAGCAAATGATTTGTATAATCTCTTCTCCTACAAGTTTGTTGCTCTAAAAACCCCAACTCCTAGGTTGAGACTTACATAGAAAGCTGTAACTGAAGACATTTTAAAACATGAATTTCCTGGACAGTCAGAGGACATCTACAGAGATTTTATGCCTGCTCATTTCAACTCAGTAAAATAAACTGTTATGCCTGGAACATTTTTAAGCATAAAATGACAAAGCACTTATCTGATTCACATAAAAACTATATCAGTGGCATAAAATTGAGACCAAAAGGGACAACTGCATTAAACCACATGAGGTGTTAACAAGGACATCTGTTTATATACGGAGCACTTGCAGCACTGTTTTGTTTTAATTATTGTACTTTCATTCCCAATAATGAAACAATGATACTTGACTGAAAGTCTCTGTTGTAAAAGGCTTTTTGGAGGAAACTAGAGTTGCCAGGTTTCTTGCTGCCTCAGCTTTTGAACACTCATCACAGGCTGCAGTTTCCCTTCTGCTGCCTCCTGCTAAGTAGGAGGGATGAAAACAGAAGTCAGGAGAACACAATACCTTGGTGTTAATGGGTCAACTTGTGATGGCTCAGCCCAGGGCCAACTTTCCTAGTGAAGATTCTATCCAGTGCCCAAACAACAGAGACAGAGACAGAGAAGAACTCAGCATCCAGGAGGTTATTAAAATGTGATAAACTTTAACATACATAATCCCTGAGAACTGAATAAGAGATGTAAAAAGTAAAAAATAAAAAAAAAATAATCTTAGGTGAGGTTAAATATAGGAAAAAAAAAGAACTGTAAAAAACTGGAAAAGTCATAGGCAACTTGGGAATTTTTAAAAGAGCCACGTTAATAAATAAACAGGAATATAAACACTTGAGTTTACAGAAAAAGGCAAACCAAAGTGAACAGAGTCCATGCTCAAAGTCTAAAGAGCCGCTAACAAATTATTGTGTGCTCATCATTATCCCCCAAGGATTCTCTCTAGGCTGAAGGTAAACTGCTAGGAGGCCAACTTCCATTTTACCACAAAGTTCTAAGGACCTTCAGGAAGTATGAAAAACTGGAAACGTTGAATCTAATAGACAGTTACATAAAATTTTCATTTCTAATCTTTTCATGTGTGGGATTTTGTTGTTTGTTTAACTGCATGTAGGAGGAGAATTATGTGCTTATAGGATTATTACATATAGCTTTAACTTAACTTCTTAAATTGTTTTGCACATCCTCCTTTTAACACATTGCTAATTAGACTATCAAATTAGTTTCAGCTGTTATTTGGCACTTTTTCTTCACAAATTTTTTGTCCACAAATATTTTCTTTATTAAAAACCTATACTATTAACTGGAAGCATGGACAGACAGAGAATTGATTCTCTTCCACTCAGCTGTTGTATATGATTTCCTATTGTTAACTCCATTTAAAATGTGGATATTAGTTACCAATCTTGCACATATCAGAAAATAGCAGCCTCTGGGCTTTAAAACTTTCCCCAGACGATCTGAGTTCATCTTAACATAACATTGAGAGACACAGGAACAGCTTACTTATTCCTTGAAATATTATGACTATAGATTGGGAAATCTGTCATTTATAAAATGAACACTAACAAACGTTTAATGTCTCAGCCTACATATGTATATAGTGAAACACTCAGGTTGACAGACATGATACTAGATTAAAAGCAATCTATTCTGTTATAGTCTGAAACAATGATTTATTCAAAATTCTTCTTGACTAGTGCAAGTCATTAGGCTACTTAGGAGTTAAAAAGAGGCTCCCTGATAGACTCTTGTCTTAATTCTATTTATATTGTAAAACATATTCCCATATAGATAAAACACTGAGAAATCTTACCACCACCCCACAGAACAACCCATGTTAGCATCGTAAGTTCCCACTCAAGGACTCAACACAGAGAGAAATGACCAACAGCCAGAGGTAAATCTGTGATTAAGACTACTCTTAGATATAACTTGTTTTCTCAATCAGCAAGAGAAAAGATCATTTCTCTAATACATTACCCAATGTTTTTGATTTCTGTAAAATAAATAGTAAGCAACATTTTATTAATGAAAATCCCATCAAAATATGTTGAAGAAAAAAATATCCCATTTAAAAACAAAAAGTATAAGTCTATTTTTAATTTTGTTAATGGATCCAAACAAATTCCCCCGTGCACTTATGGAGCATCAAACACCCACTAGCGCTATGCATTTGGTGTGATGATGCAATTATAAGCATTTCACTGTTACTTTCCATATTTTTCAATAAAAAGCCAGATTATATTAAAATTTGTAAAGGAAGAGAGAGTAAGTCCAGATCAGGATGTAAACCATCTCATGGGTCCAGGACATAGCAGGGAGTGGGAGGGAGGAGGAGATGGAGGAGGTGGCAGGGGGTGGGGAGGATGGAGGGAGTGGAGGGGCTGGGAGGGGAGGAGGTGGAGTGGGTGGAGGGGATGGAGTCACAGAAGCTGCTGTATTTGAGTGACAAGATGAAAGGTACAAAGAGTGGGTGAGCATAATCCAGACTGAGGTCTGAGACCCTTCACTGGCTTAGATGCAGTGTCTGTGCACAGAACCATGTTAATATTTAATATCTGATCCAATGTGAAGTGCTACTGGGGACCT
Source organism: Tokudaia tokunoshimensis (assembly GCA_036184795.1). Classification (NCBI taxonomy): domain Eukaryota; kingdom Metazoa; phylum Chordata; class Mammalia; order Rodentia; family Muridae; genus Tokudaia; species Tokudaia tokunoshimensis. Next base: position 53,936,616 of record BTHU01000017.1, on the reverse strand, counting down.
TCAACACTCTACCATTTTAAATATTCCTTAAATAGTAACTAAACATAATTGATTAGAAAAAACTAAAGATAAATTTTCTTATATTGTATGCAATAATGTTAATATACAATTTGGGGAAGGAAACTCTATTAGACATCTGAAGTCACTATAATAAGTCTTTCATGGAGATTCAAAGGGAATATTAAAACACACTAAAAATAAAGTACTTAGCATTAACATCATTACCATCCACCAACTGAACACTTAAGCACTTTCACAGAAAGGGAAACTCAGTATGACATAGACAAAATCATAATTCCCACAGAACAATTATCTTCAAATATAATAGGCAGTAAAAGCTACTAACTTGAAAAATAAATTTAAGTCTTAGGTACTTCTACATAAATCTTCCTGTCAATTAATGTCTGCATGTTGTTAGAATACATGTACAAATATTTTCTCAAGTCATTCACTAAACTCTAACTATTGTAAGTAATTCATAATCATGTCTGAAGTTTACATGGTAATGTGAAAGAATTGCCGTGAGTCGCCATAAGGGTTAGGCTAATCATTTTGTACTGCATAGCAGTGCTATTCTAAGCCGATAGTGTGTTTAAATCCACACCAATGAAATCAATATGGTACTGTTCTATTCAAGGTGAGACCAAATAAACCTGTCTGAAGGTTTGAGAAATAGGCTTTGCAGTATACTTTGAGTGCTAAATGCCTCTCAGTCCAGAGATCTGTCATTAAATAATCATTAGCCATCATTCACTCTTCCTAAAAAGCTTAACATCTAAACTTGTTCGGCATCCTCTAAAGCATTAGTATAGACGAGAATAAGTGCTCATCGGTGTGTAGACGACTCAGGCCCTCCCTCACACAGCAACCTCTCATCAAAATACTCCCAAATATTGCCACAGTTGCTATGAATTAGCACACAAAAGCGACAAGTGATTAGGAAAAAGGACTTCAATGTAATGATCAGTCTAGGTTAGCAACAAGACACAACCTCACAGAGCTATAATCAAGTCATTCCAGACTGTTCTATACATATAAAACTCAGTGTCTTTCCTACCTTTCAGCATCAAATGTTATTTAGCTCCACAAAGAAATCAAGCAGAATTAGACTGATCTCAATAGGGAATCCATTAGTAGGTAATCTTTGCTTTGATCTTGAGTGTATTTTAAACAAAGCTTCCTATATCAATGTAATTATTATCTCAATTTCAATAGATGTTCATTTCAGTTCCTGAATAACTACTTTACAAGACCCATTATTATTTTAAATATTATGAAACTGAGGAAGAAAATCAAGGTATGCTTATCTTTTATTACCTAGAAGGTTAAATATATAACACAGAATGGTCTTAATTTAGTCATTAGACCATTTGATGGTCAAAGTAATTTTTTCTTGGCATAACATCAAACTCACTTTCAAGTTGATATTAAAGAAAATATTGTTTCACTGAGACATTAATTTGTCCTTTACTTATAAAGCAGAAATAAAAATATATGACCAGATACTTATAACCCCATCTATAATATCGTAACTTACCATTTAAAACTTATTTAATATAGATTTTAATGCAAATGAGAGTCATAGCATTACTTAAATATTTAAGTGAATAAGTTGTTATATTTCCCCAGGTTTATTTTTGGCCCTAAATAGAAATAAAAAAGTTCATTTACTTGCTAAATGCTTTAATATTCCAATTATATACTACAGACATATAAAACACTAGTATTTGAAAATTTCCTAGTATACTAATTATTAGTTTTTGGTCTATTATTTTCATTTTGCCCTGAACAACAACAACAATAATAATAATAAACCAAAATAAGCTTCAGTTGCTAAGAAATAATTTGGATAGTTTGGCAATAATAGGATAATAGAATAATTTGGATAGTACACCACATTGTAATTAGTAAAAGATTTCATGATTTAACAAATTAAAGAAGAAAACCCATTGTCACCCCAGGTCATTTTTAATGGTCCCTTGTCCCAGGGTGACATGTGGCAGCACTGAAGTTTCCAAAATTCTGTCAACACACTCTGGAGTATAAAATGGCCATGCTTTTCCTTAGCAGATGTACTGAATTGATCAAGGAAAGAACTAAGGATGGGTACTGGACTAGTCATTAGGAAAAGGAGAAACTTCTTTGGAATGTTTGAAGAAACAGAGCCATACTAGAACTGACCCACATCGTAAGAGAGAAGAGGTGAGCAGAGATCCATCCAGACTCAGCGAATGCCGTGAGCATGAGCTCCCACCTTCCCAACTCAAAAAGCCTCAAAAGTTTAAAAACAATTCCTTCGCAGCAAATACAATATATAAAAGATTTCAATTATAATGGCTTACAAAAAAATGAACTTCGAAAACAGACACAATTTATAAAACTGGTGCGGCTATCAGTTGCCAGGAGTGTAACAGTATGCCAATACAGCACAGTGCACTCCCAGTCAGGTTGGCCAACAATTTAAGACCTTACCTGGAAAAATCAAAATCAAAATACATTATAAAGCATTGGTGCTGTAAAAGCTGACTTGGGTTCTTCTAGTATGCTTGGAGCTTTATAATTACCAACAGTGCTGGCAGTGCCTGCAAGACTGGCCATATAATTTGAATCCCTCTCAAATTTGGTACAGAAAATTTCTTACTTACCATGGACTAAAAACTTATGCCACCTGGTCTACATTTTTAGGAAATGTCTTATTGGGGAAATCAGTTTAAATTATTTTAAGTGATAATCATTTTATCCCTATATTTAAATTTTGGTCTCTTAAAATAATGCTAAAAACAAAGGACATAATTTCATTTGCTCTCCAACAACTGTTCTTATATGCTAAACTACATTATAAAAAAAGAAACAAAAATGTTTTTTAAAGATCTCATGCCTTTAAAGATACGGTAGATTAATTGTAATTCAAATATACATTTAGTATAGACAACATATATAAATGAGAATTCAAAATACATAGTGAATCTTTATTGATTTTAAAAGGTAATTTTGTAAAATTAAGCTAACCTCAGAAAGAGTTTACCACAAACATATTTAAATATCAACATGCACAGTGTGTCAAAAAAACACATCAAAACTTGTACTAAAAATGTTACTTATAAAACATCTTCAACATGTGTTACATGAAAATTTTAAACTATTAAATCAGTATCTGATCAATTAATAAAAGAAAGACACATATTAAAGATTCAATAATCAGTGAAATCTGTTTTGTGTAAAAATTACTTAAAGTATAGTATAGTCTAATTAGAATGTAATAGTTACATTACACTTGAGGTTACTAAGCATCCATTATTATCTCAGTTAAATGTTAAAAATGGCTAAATTTAATTTTTGTAAGAGATACCAATATCATAACACTCATTTTCCTTAAAACATTTTCAAAACTCTCAACCCAAAGACTTGGTTATTTCCTAAAGTGACCAATACAAAAGCCCACAAGGTTCCTGAAAAAATGCCACCAGAGGTCTCATTCAGCGACGAGAGGCCAGTTTTATACATTTTTTACGTGAAACCACAAATAAGAAACAGAACAACAGCAGGTCCACAGTTATCGCAGAAGCTCAATATTTGACTGCTCTGTTGCTGGGGCAGCTCCAGAGAGAGTTAACCTGGTGTGATAAAAGACTCGACAAAGCAATTCTGACTGTGCAGCAATGCTAAGTTGTGGACTAATACATGAACAGGAGGCCCAATCACTGTCTTTCACCATGCGCAATTTACACATGGCTTTATCAATAGCCTTAGTGCTGAATACAGAACACACTCTATTTGGCTTTCAGTCAATTAAGCTTTAAGCTGTCAGCAAACAAGACTTTTAAGTTAATTTTGAATCACCACGAATCAAGTTGAAGGTTGTAAAAGGGCGGCTCACATGCTGGCATGAAAAAAGGCAGTTTAATTGCCTCTGAATAGCTATTACATGCTGCAATTGGCCTATTGAATCTTAGATGATCTATTTATTTATCAAAGTACAACTATCAAAGATTAGTAAAACAGTGAATAATATACCGTGATCTTTTACTATTCTGCATAAGAATTTGATATATTTCCAATAGTATGAAGAATGAATATTTTAAAGTACACTTAATTTTTAGTGTAAATTTTTGAGAAATGAGAAGCCTACAAAACAAAAGCTGGTAACAGAAAATGGAGGAAATATGTTTCAAGGAAAATTAATACACACTTTTAAGAGATAATTTGCACCATAGAATATTTTAATATTTGATATAAAATGTAATGATTTAGAATGCGTATGCTCCTTTATAAATGTTCAGTTAAAGATGTGTATGGAATTAAAAGGGTAAGAAAAGAAATTATAAAACTGAATTAGGTTGAAGATTTTTAAATATCTCGGTTTAGAATTTCTTGCATTAAGAATAATTTTGTATTGTTTGTGAGTAAGCAAGCAACAGCAGACGCATCATTTTAATACCTTTAGATAGAGATTAAGGATTTCTTCAGAAAAAATAAATTGAAGCAATTTTTATATTTATAATACTGCACGTCATCTGTTTTTAAGGCTGTGGTTGGTGACAAAGGTACTCAGTTTTATCCTGGAATTAGTTATTTCAATTTCATGTCCTCTGCTTTATTATTACAGGGTTGCTCATGAGTGTTTGGTATGTATATTGATTTTTTTTATTTGAGGAAAGCAGTGAAGCATTAGGTCAGTGAGGGAGGAGGGGACTGGTTAGCTTTTTTAAACCATCATAAACATAGATCAAGCTTAGGGATGATAAAACTGGGTGGTTTTGTGCTGGTAGAGACGAACTGTTTCTTCTGTATATTCTGGATGAGTTTCACCTGCTAATAGCTCAACAGTTGAACCCACTCAAACTGTGTACTCATGGTTACATATGGAAATCACATGGAGATTAATATCAACAAAGTACTAATAATTTTAAGAATTTGAACAGATAGCAGGTTCATTATATGGTTTTATCAAAAAAGAAACTGTATATTCTTGGCAGCACATACCCACCCTGTGTTTCTGGTCAGCAGAGTGAAGGGCATGGGAAGGAGCACTCTCCCATTCCAGGAACTACCACACACTTAGGGGCTGCAACTCACAGTGATGGAAACCCTTTCTCATCCTCTCTTCTTCCAGCCATTATAAAGTATTTTGCTTGCATTTACATTCACAAAACATAATCATTTACTATTTACTTCACGCAAAAAGCCAAGCTACTAAAACCATAAATACAAGGACTTTAAAGTAGACCATGCTTATCTGATTCCCAAAGGAAACACAGAAGGAAACAAATTGAAAGTCAGAGTGGGTGGGAGTGGTCAGAGTCAGGCAGAGACTCTATGGAGCAGAGGTGTTCTTTCCATCACTGAGAAACATTAATAACCACTCCTCTGTATTCAGTGTTCATAAACATTCACTGCACATCTCCTCCTGCGTTTGTACATTTATATATTCATGGAAGATACAAAGTATTGCCAACACCCACATTCTACTCATGTAAACAATTCTGACATAAGAGGAAATAAGGCATACATCAGCCTGTACCTTCCTACATAGGTTCAGGCAAAGAATGCACACATGGAGATAGAGACAAAAGCCAAATAAAGCATGGAAGCCAAATAAAGTAAAATAGGAAACAAGGGAGAACACAGTGTTAGACAGAGGGGACAAGGTAGAAATCCCAAGGCATAACTAATGGTTGAGTACGTTTCTTATTCTCGCTGCTGTTAAGAAACGGAGCCAGTAGATAAATCTGATGTTTTTATTTACTGATTGTTTAAGCAAATATCTTAAAGAAGTATCAATCAGATAAAAGTTTTTGCAAAGCTTTTGGAACATGCAAACTGTGTTGTTTCCATGTCTATCACTGTGACAAAACACCAGGAAACTAACTTAGGGAAGAAAGCATTGATTTGGGATCACAGTTTCCACCGAGGGCCAACTGGCCCATTGCTTTGGGTATGTTGGGAGGCAGAACATCAAGACAGTAGAATCATTGCATCCTGAAGGAGAGTTGCAGTGAGAAAGACTGAGCCTACCCTGCCGGGTCACCTCCTCCTCCTATTTTGTTTCCTGCAGACTCTTAGCTTTAGACAGTGTCATCCAAATTTAAGTAGGTCTTCAGTCATTGCCAATGATTTCTGAAAATATCTTCACAAATAGACCCATAAAAATGGTCTACTAATCTCCTACATGCCAACCTAACTTGATAAGAATAACTATCAGAAAAAGCAAGAATGCATGAACAAATAAATTAAATCCAAGGAGGAAAGCAATACTTGTTATAATTCAAGTACAAAAAATAAAAATCTCATGGAGATGTGGTCCCAACAGGCAAAAGAGGCTTGAAACAGGTGGCATTCTCGAGAGGCACTTGGATTAGACATGAAGAAAGGGGCTATGAATAGAAAACAGAAAACGGGAGCAGAAGAGCAAGTCTGACAACCATCGTCTCCTGTATCTCCACACAACTTCTTTCCTTCCATTCCTCTTTACCTTGCTCTATTTGTTTCCCATCTCAACTACACATTAAAAATGCATGCACGGACTGATGAGATGGCTCACTATGTAAAAAGACACTTGCCACTAAGCCTCATGACCTGAGTTCAATACTCAGAACCTACATGATGGAAGAAGAAAGTCAACTGCCCCCAATGCAGCCTGCATATACATGTACACATGAAATAAATCAATGAAGAAAATGTTAATACATTCATTTCATATGCTCATTACCCTCCCGCAATCACTTTCCTACCTGGTAGAATGTAGTTATATGAAGATGATGGAAATTTCCATCACTGTGTTTATAGATGTTGCTCAAGGGCCTAGTACAATGCCTGTATGTGGACACTTAAGGACTTTGTGTTGAATGAATAAATAGAGGACAGAAGCAGAATAACTCCAGCTTATAGTGACCAAAGACAGAGATCAAGAAGTATGAAGTTAAGTTTTGGGAATATCAGATTGAGGAAACTGATTTATAAAAGCAATGAAAAACAACAGAAGACTTCCAAAACTTTACAGTGATTATGAGAAAGATAATCCAAACAATTATCCATTGAAGAGAATTGAGATATAAAGCTCAATAGCTTTGAAGTTAGGAGAAAGCTGCAACAATGGAGACAAGAGATTTCATCAAATCTCTCTGTTGTGTTTATTGCTTTATTTTATTTATGATTGATTGGTGTGTGCATGTGTGCACAGGTAGGCACACAATGGCAGCCCAAGGAGGATACCAGGGAGCATCCTCTATGATTCTCCACCTTAGTGTCTGAAACAGGGGCTCTCACTCAACCTCAAATTTGATGTAGCTAGCTCCCATGACCTGCTTATTTCTACTCCCCCAAGATTAGGCTTAAGGGCCCACGTGGCCATGTTTGTTAGTTTTTGTTTGGTTTTGGTGTGGGTGCTGAGGACTGGAATTGTGCTTCCTTGATTGCATAGCACAGGTTCCCACTCTCTGGCCCACCTCCCCAGCCACTATATCTGTGTTTAAAGCAAAAGACACCAGGAAGAAGAGTCATACTAACATACTGTTAGGGTTCAGAGCTGGGAACATGGATCAGTGACAAAATGAAGATCAGTTTAAATGTAGCTGAATTTAACACCCTTTGAGACACATAAGCAAAGAAGACTGGCCGGGAGCAGTTGAAAATAGAACCTTGGAGCAATGAAAGGAGGCAGGAAATTACTCCTGGGTAGGTGAAAGGTCACACCACAAGACAGGATGAATATACAGAGGCATGGAAGAGAGGGAAGACGACTGGAGGGAGAGACTCAGCCTACTTATGCACCAAGCATAAGAAACAAAACAGAGGAACAGAAAGCCTCCATGTTGCTTCTTCTGGCAAACCCTGACACAGGTCACAGTTCAAATGCCAGACTGGACTGGGGAGGGAACTCAGTTGATAAAGTGCTAGCTGGCCAAGCATGAAGGTCCAAGTTTGATGCCTAGAACCCCTGTAACAGCCAGGCGTGGTGGTGCATGCTTAGAATCCCAGTGCTGGGGAAGAAGAGTCAGCCAGTCTAGTCTAATTATCAAGCCTCATGTTCCAGTAAGAAACCCTGTTTCAGAAACCAACAGATGCTCAAGGAACAACATCTGAGGTAGCTCTATATTCATACATGTACCCATCTAAATGAAAGGGACATGTACGGAGAGAGAGAGAGAGCGAGAGAGAGAGAGAGAGAGAGACAGACAGACAGACAGACAGAGACAGACAGACAGACAGACAGAGACAGAGACACAGATAGAGAGACAGAGATCTCAAGTTTATTCTCTGGCTAACTAAATGTGAAGTGCTCCTGAAGTGGTGAAAAATCATTTTGGGGATTTACTACTGTGTGTCTTTCCCTCAGTAACAAAATCTTAGAGCATAAGTCAGAGCACTGCAAGGTAAGTGTGGACATATTACACATGCATATACAGGTACGAGTATATGTAAGAGTTCACGATGTATACAGTGTATGCATGCACATGTACATGTGTGTGTGTGTCTGAATGTGTTGCATGGCGCTTAATGCTGCCAATATGTTCCATGTTCTGAGGAAAAAATACTAAATAAGAAACCACTATTTAGTACTTCTGTCCCTCTGTAGTATAAAACAACAATAACAACAACAAAGGAGGCTTATGTCCTGTCTCACAGGAAAGTAATTACTTTGGAATGATTTATATAGTGCCAATAGAGAAGTTAGTATTATGGGCCATATTATCCACAGAATTTACATCTCGTTCCTCGGCGTACATTCTCAAGGGCCCCTTAGTACTACCTTATACAAAGAGAAATGAAACCAGAGATCTCCAACATGTCACAGCACACCTTCTGCCTCCTTGGCTGTGAAATCAATCACATGTCTGGAAGCACATGTTAGACTAGCTGTGCTCTCAGATAGTAAGCCCTGCTTCCTATAAATATAGAGATGGGAGATGGGATGAAGGCAGCATCAGTTCATACAGCAAAGGCTTGTTTCCCTCAAAATGTTTTGTGAAGTTCTGAAAGTACTCAAGAGTTTCCTTTCTGTATCAGGACAGCTATAGGCGGAAGTCTAAATAATTCTAAGAAAATAATGAAGACATTTACACTATAACAGGTCTTTTACTTCAAAGGTATCTCATCCCTATTAGACTCTATAATGATGGTAGGAGTTACAGGCTCTTTAAAGTTACCAAAGTAGACTTCTGCCATAGAAGACAAGTCTACCTGGGAGTAGGAGAGCTCAGAGTACTGGACATACAGACAGCCCAGAGTCAGTCTTGGAAACCTTAAGAACTGGAGAAAATTAAGAACTGAAGATGAATGAGGCCTGATCCTCCCACCCCTACTTTCCTGAGAAGGGAGTTCCCAGAGGGTTCCTGGCTTCCTGGGTCACTCTGCCCTCAGTGCCCCCCTTTTTGATGGACAAGAGATTGTCACAAGTGCTTCTCCCCACGCCTCACCTTCCTGCTCAGGATACATTTATTTGCAAAAAACAGAACTGCTCCCAAAGCCAGTCCTTTCCAGAAGCAGGTACACAGGGAAAGAGTGGTTTCCAGCAAAGCCTGTGATGAATTATTAATTTGACTATACAACGTATTATTGGAAGAAGAAAATTCCAAGAATATCTCTGAAGAGGAAAACAACAAGAAAGAAAAGAAAGCATGCTCTATAGAGTATAAATACTGATTATAAAGCTACGGTAATAAAAACAGCCAGGTCCGGCGACAGACATAAAATAAGGAGAAAACAAGCAACAGCAATAAAGCCAGAGGTCATGTGCGTGCGCGCGTGCGCACACGCGCGCGCGCACACACACACACACACATACACACGCGGAAAACAATGGTCATACACACACACTGAAAACAGTTTTTGTTGTGTCTACTTGCCCCATGAATAAAAGGAAATTAAACTCTCCTCTCCCATCACAAACAAAATCAACTATTAGCAAACTACTAATTATTATGACTATGGTAAAACATTAACATTTGAAAGAAAGTATAAATGATTTATGAAGACTTTCTTAAGATTAAAAAAGCACTAACAATACAGGGAGACCTGGATAAGATCACAACATAAAAACTAAGAACTTTTCACAAAAACGTTTGTGAAAGAAAATTAAAACTCAAAGCACCATGTGAAAGAAGTTACTACTAACTGATAAAGCACTAGTTTCCAGACATACAGACCCCTTCTGCAGTACAGACAACCCAATAAAAAAATCTTTAAAAACCAAAACCAAAACAACAACAAAAAAAACCCTAAACTTTTCTGAACACACACACACACACACACACACACACACACACACACACACACAATCCTTTAAAAAAAAAACTTCAAATAAAGTTTTTTGAGCATGCCTTTCAGAACACAGGAGATATGTTCAAACTCTGATGCAGCTAAAAGCATAACAGGGTATCACCCCTTCCTGGGAATTAATCAAATTAAAAAGAGTGTATTTTTTTGTTGTTGTTGTTGTTGTTTTCTGCCTTCACCTCCCAAACAATGGAACACACCACTCTGTCTACTTCAATTGGCAAAACTGAAAAATAGTACAGTATGTGTTGGAGCAGTTGTGAAACCACATAATCTCAGATAACGTTTGCATATGCTGAGTATCTTCAGTCTTAGGTATACAATCAAAATAAAAATTATAGTTCAGTATATAAATGACGTGGATAACATGCTCATCATGCTAAGATTTTTAATGGTTAAAAAAAAACCCTAACAATCCAAATGCTGATTACCAAAATAATAGAACTGTGAGTAGACTCACAGCTAGACATAATAACATATAGAAAAGTCTTGGTACTACTTAGTTAAGTATAAGAATAAATTCTAATAGATTATATATGCTATAACACATTTAAAACCTAAAACAGTGAGTGGCACAGGCCTTTAATTCCAGCATTCAGGAGGCAGAGGCAGGCAGATCTCTGAACTGAAAGTCAGGTTGGTCTACAGAGAGAGTTCCAGGATAGTCAGGTTTACACAGAGAAACTCTATCTCAGAAACAAATAAGCAAACTAACAAACAAAAAAAAAGTGAGTTTTAAAAAAAATTTAAACAAGACTACATGATACATTGTTTAAGCATACTTATGTATGAGGACTAGAGACAGAAAGGGCAGCAATGATCTGATTAAAATAAATGTTTTCCTATGAAAATGACTGTCAAAACAGCAACCAAAGCTATAGCCTAGAGAGACCACTTCAATGTCTATGAGAAAATGAGTCTACTTGTTCAAATTTTCTCAAACAAGCTGGGATTTGTGTGTCATCCCAGGAAGCTGACACTGAGGGATCACACGAGCACAGGCATTCAAGGCGAACATAGGTCACACGTTTGGAGCAAGTTTGTTCTTCACAGGCTCAACTGAGAATTTTGAAGCTTTCTGTCGTCAGTTGTGTCAAGTGATGTTATTTTCTGGAAGCTGTCTTGTGAGAGGATGTTTGGCTGAATCAGACACTTGAGAGGATGTTTTGTTACAGCAGACACTTGAAATCACATGTGATATTTGGAAAGAATATAAATGGAACCCCATAAACGGTGAGAGGTCACTTTTGCATTGTGACTCCATACAACATTTTGCTGGTCTTCTCTAATCTTCCCCGGTCTACGTGGTTCTTTACTTCATAGAGAAAAACACATCAAAAAACTTCTTGTGGTGTCCCAGTTCATTCTGGCCACTTCTGCTGATTTGTGCTGATTGGATGGAGTCTGCCATCTCTGCTGATTTGTGCTGATCAGATGGAGTCTGCCATCTCTGCTGATTTGTGCTGATCGGATGGAGTCTGCCATCTCTGCTGGATCGTGCCACTGCTGCAGTTTGGTGTTTGCTATTGAACTGGACTGCTGGTGTCCTGATAAGAAGAGTGGAATCGCCTCAAAGAACTACCACTAAAGAAATCTACAACTCCATTTTCCTATAAACCTTTTTCCCTACATGTGGTCAGTAGGCTAGGAGGGAGGTTGAAGTGTTCAAGAACCCTAAATAAAGTAGGTTTAGAGAAAAATCTAAGCCTATAACTATTTTAAAAAATAGATTATTTTTTGCTGTAGTGTGTATTAATTTTTAAGAATAGTCCTGTTTCAAGAATTAATTAAGAAATTCTTGCATTGATTAGAAAATCAAACCAAATTTGGACACACAAATTGCTAAAACTATATTAAAATTGAAGAAACTATGCAATACTACATTATGTTTCTGGTAAAACGAACCCCAAAATCTCCTCATTTTTTATTAGCTTAATGAATGTTTTCTAATATTAACCAAAAATATGAATATTCCATGAATACCAAGATTATTTTGTTAATCTATAACAATTTATTTGGTTGATGTATATATATATATGTATATATATATATATTAATATTAATAAATTTACCATGTATTTATTTAAAAAAAAAAGAACACATTTGGTTATTCCAGAGGACCTGGGTTTGAGTCTAAGTGCTGCCATCAGGCAGATCATAGCTGTCTATACTCCAGCTCCAGGAAACCTGATACATCTGGATCTGACACATCTTGCCTCCACAGGCATGAATACTCATGTGCACAGGCCTATATGCAAATATGCACAAACATAATTCAAACTAATCAATCTTTAAAAAGGAAAATAGAAGTCAAAATTCAAAATGGAAGTTGAACAAATAGATAATTAGGGCTATCTCTCTATCCATCCATCCATCCATCCATCCATCCATCTATCCATCTGCTATTAAGCTGGAGACAATCAAATGGTAGTGAGGCCTGCCTGGGAGGGTGCTTTGGATCAGACTGGAAATTCTTTACAGAAAACATTTAAGATCTGAGCATTAAGATATGAGTAGAAGACAGTTGGATAATAGGAGATAGGACAGGTTGAATAGGAAGATTTCAAAGATGAAACTATGTAAACAGGTAAAAAGAATGAAAAAACTAACATATTTTGATAACTATAGGGAAAGAAGGAGGTTGAGAAATGAAGCCAAGTAAGAGGGAAGAGTTATATAATGATAGTTACTGAAACAACTCAAAGGGCCATTGTGTCAAAGGCACCAAAGACTCACTGATGGACTTAAAGCACCAGAGCAATGAACGCGATTTGGATTTTATTTGTAAAGATGATCATAGCCGCAGAGAGGACTGGGAGGTCGGATGTCTCCATCATAAACCTGAGTACCAAAGCGGTCAAAGTGGATGCAATACACGAAAGGACAGAACAATTTGAGAAAGGAGACTGCCTAAACTCTCAGCTGTATCTGGGAGCAGTGAGGAAGCAGCAATGGCCTCAGACCATGTGCAGGACTTCAACATGAACAAAGGTGAATGGTCAACAACACAGCATCAAGAAAGTTGTTTGGTATTAGAAAAGTTAGCTCAATTGTGAAGATAATGTAATTAAGAAAATCTGTTAATATGTGACCAATAAGCAACTGAGATGTTGATTGAACTATTGCTCACATAGTTGTTGAACATCTTCCGTTTTCTCAGGTGTTTAAGAGGAGCCACTGCCGTGGCTGACAAGTAACCACGATCCAATTCATAGGACTTGTGTATCAGAAAACCAGCAAGTAAACAAAGAAATAACCAGATCAATATAGGTTGTGTAAACAAAATCTAAGTGCGGTACAGGCAGTGACTGCAGTGGAGCGCTCCCTCCCAATTGGGATGAGACCTAAGATGTCAGCCAGACTTGATTACCAACAAAACAAACACCGAGTAGCTGGAGGAAGAGGATGAGGAGGGAAGACTGAGCAGGGAGCAGTGCTGAGCAGACCTGTGAGCAAAGGAAGGAATTCAACCCAAGTTTCCGATGGGATCGTCTTTGGGAGTTAAACGAGAGTGGCATGATTCGATAGACATTTAAAAAGATCACTCAGTGTAGAAGATGCTTCGCTGGGGGAAAGGGGCGGAGTTAATACCAGAAAACTGAAATCACTAGAAAGGACAGAGATGTCGGCTAGGATAGTAAACATGGGTTCAAAGAGAAATGGAATAGTGAATGCAGGCAATTATTTTGAAAGCAGGGGAAAACAATAGGAGTTGATAACCCAGAGCTATGCTGATTATTCTGAATATTGGCTAAGTGGTTGAATATAAGTAAGTTTAAAAGCTACAGTGGACCAAACCCCCAGCATGCTGACTTGTAAGGAAATAAGAACCTGGGGGCTGGAAAGACGCACGATGATTTAAAGCTTATTCTATTCTTCCAAGTGATCCACACCACCTGTAAGTTCAGCTCTAGGGGACAGGATGCCTCCTTCTAGCCTCTGGAGCACATGTGCTCAAGTGTACATAGCCACCCCCTACCCTCACATACAAGCACATAATTCTTAAAATTAAAGGTCCATTAAAAATGAGAAACAGCACAAAAAGAGGACGTGAAGGGGCTAGAGAAGAACAGGAAAAGCAGAATGACCACGCCCTGTAAGTTAAGGAAGTTTTCTTCAGAAAGCAGCCAGATGGGCCCAGAGTGAGGAGTCCTTATCTGTCCCCTAAGTTGAATAATACTAAACACAGTATCACCAATGATCATATACTGAAATATTGGGCAGGTCAGGTAACAGAGCATTTGAAGGAATGAATTTGAATTTGAAGGCTAATGAGGAAGTATATGCTTGGTTGGGAAAGAAAATATAATTTTTAAAAGGATACACTATACTTAGAGAGGTCATTGCCATTTTAAAAGCTGAAAAACAAATACAAGACTGAAACTCAGAAACATGGAAGAGAAGATATGTAATTATTTAGCAAACAACAGGAAGCATGGAGATAGTGTCTTTAGGAAAGTCACTTACACAAATTATTTTGCAGGTCAAAATCAAACATTTCATCTATTTGTGCACTATATTAGCCTCATCTTTTCAGACAGCACCCAGGACAATCTAGACTCCAATAAAGAATGCAGAAAAGAACAGTAAATGCCTAACAGCACCATTTATTAACAAGAGCTATTACACAGTCTGTTTGGGTAAGTCTATGAGAAGTAAAACAAGAAGATGACAAAGAAAGTTCCATCAGTAAGCACTTGAAGCCACTTACATTGGTCATTATATTTAGATACTATTTAATAATTATTCCTTCAATTCAAGTATCTGCATTTAATAGCAAGGAAATATTTTCTTCATTAATGTGTTAACAGGTTTTTTTTAACACTATTACAGGATACCTAACATAATTCAAGGGAGGAAGGATTTATTTATTTATTTATTTATTTATTTATTTATTTATTTATTTGCTCATGGTTGGCTGCATCTGCTGATTTACATCTGAGAGAAGAATGAATAAATACCCTAATAGCAGAACCAGCTAACAGCACTGCACACAGTGGTGGGCCAAAGGCAGAAAGAGACAGAAAGAGTAGGAGGAAGAGAACAAGACACAAACCTGCGACTACTACTTCCAAGTAGCTCTGATTTCCAACTTTTTAACACTTCCCAACAATACTATCAAATTGTAAATCTATATCCAGAGGTACTCAGGATCCAAACATTTACTAAAATACTCACCAGCTAGGAGACATTTCCTATTCAACCTCTTCAATACTAAATGAAGTTTCTTAAATACTGGATGACTCACGGTCTCTTTTAAAGAAAGCATTACTTATGTAAAACCAGAAAAGAGAAATCTCCAAAGACTAAACTAGGCCGTGTGCCACAATTTTGTACAATTTAAATTCTTCCTTTCATGAAAGCATTTTCAAGGTATAAAAGGTTTTTACAGTATTTTGTATTTTACTGAAAACAATGTTAACTAAAAGTGAACATGTGATTAAGCAAAGCTGCTAAACAATCTTGTGCTAAGTATTTATATTTACTAATATCATTAATATGCATAAATAAAAATATAATTCCAAATAAAAATGAGTTTTAATGGGTCCTATAGTACATGAATGGTTAGGTCCTCTTTATAAAAATGAGTTTTCCATTATAAATCAGAAATTTCAACTATGAATTTGATCCATGATTTCAGTAAATCTACTAGACACAACAATCTCAAAATAGCAATGAAATTCTGTAAAAAGTCTTGTCTCCTCCTTCTAAACTGTACTGTTGATAAAAGAAAAGATGTTCAAAATGCTAAAAAGACAGACCTATGGCAAGAAACGAGAGAACTCTGTAGCTGTTTACAGATAACTAAGCAAAGCATTATCAAAAGAGGAAATCTTTTAGTTGGCAGAAATCTCTTCTCCTAAGTACCTAGAGTAATTGTACAACTAAAACGCATCTGATCAATTCACCCAATTCCAAATCATATCCAGAAACAAAGAAAATACACAAGTCAAAATAGGAAAAGTCAACACTGCTCGCAGGACAACTGCAATCGCGTGTATTTTCAGTCTCTCTACACACCTACATGTGCATGTTTTCCTTTGCTGAACCACCCATTCCTATGGGACAATGGTTAGCTAGCCTTGTCTAAACATCACTGGAGTCCTATTTACGGAGCTGTACCTCCTTTTACTCATAAGATAAAGCAAAGATTCCAAGTTTAAAGACCTAATATTATATCTCTATACTTTAGGCCAAAAGAAAAAAATTTCATTTCAGTTTATATTTTAATTGTTTTAGAGACTATTTTGTTAGGCTGTAATCTAGTCAATATCACGGATTGTTACAATGGACAATGATAGACTAGACAGGAGGGCACAGGAAGGGTAGGATGCTACGGAAGCTGAGGGTGGAAATGGGAGGCATGGCAATGAGAGCACAGAAAAGGGGAGCAGAGAAGGTGCAAGGACGGGAGGGGGGGGAAATGGGGAAGGGGAAGGAGAACCTTATGAGTAACTTTAAATACCATAACAAAACCTAATACTGTGTGTGCTCACTTAAAAAAAATAGTCATTCATAGATGAAGAGGAAAAAAGTCAAATAATAAGGGGAAAGGAGTTCTTTTAATATTGAATACAAAGATTAGGAATGGTATATCTATTTTTCACAAAGGTAAAGTAATAAATAATTATGTCTTTTTTGTTGTGGGATTAAAAATCACTAGGGAAATGAAAGGCAGAATTCCAATGAGACACAACAATTTAAGACCAAGACCATTTTACACTGATAGATGTGTAAAACAGAACAGTCACAGTAGAAAACAATATGACAGGTCTTAAGAAATTAAAAATACACTGTCATTATCCTCAGACACACCCAGAAGAGGGTATCAGTCCCATTTCAGATGGTTGTGAGCCACCATGTGGGTGCTGGGAATTGAACTCAGGACCTCTGGAAGAGCAGTCAGTGCTCTTAACTGCTAAGCCATCTCTCTGGGGGGCGGGGAGGGGAAGACCAGGAAAGGGGACAACATTTGAAATGTAAATAAAGAATATATCTAATAAAAAAATAAAATAAAATCATACAATGTTTGGCATACATGAAAAGAAAAAGAAAAGAAATTAAAAATACAACAATCACTGCATGCTCCAATAACTCTAACCTAAGTGTAAAGGTAAAAGAACAGAAAACGACTTAAAAGTCCCGAATGGAAGGATTTAGCCAGATATGTACATACTAATATACACAGCAACATTATTCAACACAGTCAAAAGAAGCTAAGTATCTAAGACCAATAATGGTAGAGCCATACATTGGAGTATTGTTCTGCCTTAAACAGAAATGGAATTTTGACCCAAGATACAAGACTGATGAGTCTGAAAGGCATGATACTTAATGAAATAAGACAACACTTATTTGATTCTATTTATATGAACTACTTGTATTAGATTAATGTATAGAATACAGATGGTTTTCCAATCTGTTTATCTGCCCTTAAAATATGGTCTAAGTCTAAGCCTTTGATAGTTAATATTTTATTACACTTATTAATTTCAGGTGTGTGTGTGTGTGTGTGTGTGTGTGCGCACATTATACAAGTATGCGGATCAGAGGACCTCATGCTGTGGGAATCTGGGTCTCTCCTTCCACCATTGGAATCAGAGGAACTGAACTCGGGTTGGTCTTTGCCCACCGAACTATCTTGCCAGAAAGATTTTCTAATTTTTGAGTATATGCAGCAAAATAAAAGGTTTCTTGCATATAGGTACTCTTTAGATGTTCATATTGCTGGGATCCTCAAAATTGAAATAAAAATAAATATAATAAACATATCTAAAGTAGGTTAAAAGGCTTGCTATTAGAGGTATTATATACACATGCTATCAGCAGACATGCAAAAAAAAATGCTAAGGAAAACTGGTCAACTTCATCCTGTTTGGTTCTTCACAAGTAGTGATTCTAATATATTTTCATACATCTATTCCAGTCAGTTCACACATACAGAGATTTATAAATCCCTGGGTGATATAACCTGCTTTTGTTTAAAACACGTCAAAACATCTGAATAGAAATCTAAGCAAATTCTTTCAAGAATAAATATAAGTTAAATATAGATTTAACAGCACCTTCCTATGTTGATTTCTTTTTGATTCCTTTAAAATGAATTCATACAAACTCAGTTCTCTTCTGTATGTAACCCTCATAACACTGCTTTTAAAATGCTTTCATTTCTGTACATAATGCTGTGTTATAAGGTGAAAATACTTAAATATTTCAGCACCTTCTCTGAATAGAAATAACCTTTGTTCCTACAATGGTATAAAGCTATCTTACTCCTAGGCTAGTCACGTGTCAACTTTTAATGTCCTCTGAATTTTAAGAACAAGCCAAACTGTTTACTTCAAAATTGTTACCTTTGTTATCTGAATTTCATCTCAATATGTAAAGCAGTTCTCTGGTTATTTTTTCACTTTCTTTCTCTTAAGTGCACTCAGAATGATTTGATAACATGGCATTTTAATATATTCATCAAAATTAGAGGTTATATAACTTGTTTCAAGTTTTATAATAGCAAACTGTTAAACAGATTCAGCTTGTGACATTTTTACTTAAATCTGTTGGTGATTACAGCTGATGAGAAACATTAATAAATCCAATAACATTTTCTACACGATTATTTTTAAATGTCAGTTATTGCTAATCAATAGACTTCTGTTCTCACTGATCAAATGGCTCACAACATGGTCACAATGACTGATTTTTAGATCTCTTCACAGATCATATCCATAGAAAGCTTGATCCAAATATCACTGTGTCTTCACATCCTCCACCAAGGATAAGAGCAACTTTACTAGTGGCAATAGCTCCATTTGTATTTCACAAGCAAATGATTAATTGTGATCTTCAGTTTAGTAAAAACCCTTAAATTAACTTGCTTCTTAACATCACTAACATCTGTTATTCAAACATGCCAGTGCTTGCTCAAACAGTATCAACTCTAAGACAATTTGTTTTATGACAGCCATCAATTGATCACTGGACCACAACTTTACCTTTAGATATAAAACTCTTTTTTTTTGCTGTGGTTAAATTGTAATAATTTACAAAAAAAAAAAAACCAATAGTAAGAATTACAACACTGCTAAAATTCCAGTAAAATTGTTCCCAATAAAAATGCTATGATTTTAATTGGAAACTATATGCCAATAAAAAAAATCACACTGACAAATGTGCTAAAACAATCCTCCAGAAATGTTAGTTGAAAGGCCCCTTTTAAAAAATGGCAATTGTTACAAAGCAACCATTGGTAAATACAGCACCCCTCGCTGCTCACATTCTCTTCTTCACTCTGGGTTTTATGGGGAAGACATGGCAAGAGTTACAGAAAGAATATTTTTATTTTAGCATTTGAAGGGGCTTCAGACTTCAAAAGACCACATACATATGTGGTTGTTTTTATACAATAGCTCCTGCTGGATGGTTTTTCCAGGGGTAATTAAACGCAAATTAAAAGGTCTTTGATCTCTATAAGACCGGCTGGTGAGAGAGTCACATCTCAAAATGTGTCCCAACAGGGTTTGCCTTCACCCTCTGAAATGAGCCTCAGCAGGAGCCCTGTCCAGGGCCGACTCTGACTGGGGGCCAGCCCTTCCAGACAGTGGGCAAGGCTAGTTGGCTGGGAGTGGCAGATGGCTTCATTTGTTGTGTATCTTCACTTAAACGTAGGTGACTTCTGCCCACAGAGATTTCTGCACCTGCCACTTCTACTTCAAAAAGCATTCAACTCTAGTTCAGAAAGAATGTGAAGGGGGAAAAAATCTATTAAGTTGGCTTAGCCAGTGAATAGAATGTTCTAATAGGCTAAGGTCACTTTGTTTATGATTATCAATGCTTTCCAACTAGTCCTTCCATATCCTACTCCTTAATTTTCTTTAAAATTAAGCTCATAAATATTTGATTTAAAAGTCTCAAAAAGTATAAAGCATATTTACAAATGTTCATGTTTCTTTATTGCCTTAATGAATTAGTATGAATACAGTCAAGTGCAAATATCTAAAAATCTAACAGAATTGAAATAATAATACCATAATAAATTGATTCCTTAGTTTTCTATCTCAAGCCAAAATTTCTTAAACTGATATTTAAAACTAACCTGTACAGGGCTCTAAGATGACCTGTTTTCATATGACCTTTGCATAACCTTCAAAATCAGAGAAAGTTGTTTTAATTTAAAGCAAGCCTGTTTGTTTCCTTATAAGTAGACAATCAATAAGAATTCACAATGATAATCAAAGCAAATATAGTCATCAGTATTAGTTTCACATGCAGTTCAGATATGGATAGTTTCCTGATAGATCCTGCACATCATACACAGATACTGACATCAACTGACAGCGCAGACACAACTCTAGGTGACTTCAGAAGCCCTGAAGATGATTGATTATTGCTGTTGGTTGTTAATTAAAATAAAATCATTTCTACCAATACCCAAAATATATCAATAATAATTTTTAAACTTCTTCATATGCATGTAGCTTAGGCACAAGAACACAAATGTAAAATTCACTATCTTCCACCTACATTATTCATTAAAAAACAACATATTCTGATTTCAGTATCTGGAACATTTTATGGGAATATTATTATAATATTATCATAAAAAATTGATCTTTGAATTGATTGGCATTACAAACAAGTGATTTTATCTGATATGAAAAGCTACAACTGAGAGATTTGAAGGCTGATGATGAAGTAGAATAGCTTTTTACTTATGAGGGCCAGGTTTTCATTAACTAGTCACCAAAGACACAACATAGATTTGGTGATCATATTCTCAGAACATGTAATGGTAGAAGGAATAGCTCATATACTGAACAGGAAAAAAAGATTTCCAGCCCAAATAGTCAACAAAAACCCGTAAGGTACAAAGCATAAAAGGATATGTATCAATTCCTTTTTCTAATTCAAGAAGACAATTCATGTAAAAACTTGCAGTTAGGCAATTGCTATAGGTAAGCTTCTTTAGTTAAGTGATTTAATATCAGAATTATAGTAGCCAGATAAGATAAGCAACAGTTCTTTAACACTTGACTGATCATCAAGCGGTAGCCTGGTTGGTTCTGGACTGCGTTCTAAAGAATATCACTGACAAGTCGGAGTAGTTTCAAGCAGCAGAGGAAGAGGTCTGGAAACTGGTCGTCCAGACTACCACTGAAGGACAAAGGAAGAGCCAGAGGAGAATCTCACCTGCCCCTCTGGAGGTTCAAAACTTGTGGATAATCAAAACTATCTGCTAAATAAAACAATAAACCATACAGGGGGAATTAACTGAATCAGGTTTGTCGTCAGGAGTTTTATTCTGTCTATCTTAACAGTACTCTACTTTAAAGTATTAATTAATAGAGGAAATAAAACCAGCTGCCTGCAAATGACTATGCTGACCTGAGAATGAAGCCTCATTCCTCATGACCCCCTTCACCAAAATATGGCAGCTTCATCAAAGTCATCCTCTCTGTTATAGGCCTGGACAGGGTTTTGAATAATTGTTACCTTTTGTTTGTGACTAAAAATTCAAATTAAGGGGAAATCTTTATGCCAATAACTGGGTTTTAGGAAAAGAAAAATCATGATTCAACAAGGCTGGCAAATTTCATGACCTTCTCATGTATTCAAAGGTACCAGGGAAGACTCTTCAAAACGACGGTTCATTTGAAAACCTCCTTCTCCCCCTTTAACATGGCTTGCGCAGGAGAAGTATTACTCACAGTTGTGACATGAAGCCTGTGAGTTATAGACACTGTTGTCGCTCCTTTTGTGAATTATGACTTTTGGTCATATGGGTTTGATATCGATTACAGGGGTGCTTCACCTAACACTGAGATATACAATGGTGCACCTCAACCCAGGCACTTCCTTCTCGGAGGCGTCGTCACACACCTCGCAAAGGACCAAACTTTGCGAGTTCATCTTGAAGGTTACTCACTCACAGGGAAAGAGTCTTTTTCTCTTTAAATATTGCTCCTACAATCTTATCCAATTAACAATTTCTGTGGTTTCCCAAGTTCAACAAAAGGTGTATAAGCAGTTAAATGCACAAGTCAATCATGTTTACGTTTTGATGTGCATATTTGTATAGTTTCATATTTACGCAAAAATATTTCCTGTATTGAATCTGTGTTTATTAAACAGGAAGTATTTTTAAAAAATTAAAACATTTCCCATGCTATATAAAAAGGTAGACTAAGATACATTAAAATGAAAAATTAAAGTTGTTGTATCACATAAAAAGAAAATATATACCAGAATAAATACATGTTTCCTTTTCTCTTGCAAAGTTAATGATCTAGTTTCAGGCAAATTCCTTCCAATTGAACGTCTACAATCTAGAGCCAAGCACCCTATATTTAAATCCTCATTTCACCATTTCCACTTTCTTCTTCTGTCAAATAAAATAGTAATGAAGATGTGTCACATGGGTTGTTATAAGGTTTTTTAAAAGCCTAGACCACAGTCTGACACATGTTAGGTATTAAGACTCTAGTCAGCTGTGGTGTTATTAAATTCCTGTTGTTCAATGTGCCGGTGTATGTGAGTTTCCTAAGGTTGCATTAATTACATATAAACTGAAGCAAAACCTTTTCCAAGTATTACATACAAACATCCTATATGTGTACACTTAAAAAATAACATGCTTATCAGAATGAGGTTAGGACTGTTTAGAAAGTATCATTAAGAAAAATCTGGTGCCAAGGCAACTGTTGTTTAAAATAATTCATGCTACAGCACCTATGATGCTTTGTGATATTTAATTCACTTAAATGTATAAACACATTCTTGGAAAAACATCAATATTAAGTAGATTATTCATTATAATAGCCTAAAATTTGTTCACTGAAAAATTAAACATTTTATGCCATTTAATGGCATTATTCATCCTGGCCCACCTTCATATCTTCTACACTTTCCTCAAGGAAGCACTCTCAGGCTAGTCTTTCAGTCAAATAAACCCAAATATCTGCATGTGTTGACTGCAGCCTTCAGCAGACAGAAGAAAGCAAGTTTTCTTAGTGTGCGTACATTACATACTCACAGATGCACCTTGGTATCTCCTTCTGAGGGTCACATATTTATCAGACTTTCTGTAAAACCTGCATTCTTCCTGGGGCAGCCCACGTCCACACTTCCTCCCTCTACACAATCCACTTGTTTCTTCTGCAGTAGACCTCCAATCCTCAGATTATATATGGCTATCCTGCTAACCTCTGGTTCCAAGAAATTAACAAGAGACTTCATTCCCTGGACAGGACCACATCCAATGGTCATGTAACAGTTAACATGGCAAAGTCTGGGAATGCACAGAGTGGAGGAGAAGAGGCAGTAATCAAACACAGACTCACAGCCCGTCATGAAAGCAGAACTGTCATCCCCACTGACTCTAAACCTGAAAGGTCCCTGCAGACATTGGCAAGAGGGCACTTGGAAACAGGCTTCTTTCTGCCTGAGAACCCACAACAGCTGCTCAAACTTCCACACACATGCCAGGATTACATCCACACAGTCTTCAGCTATCTTTTCCTGTCCTTTTTTTCCCCAATAAAATCCTGCACATCTCATGCTACTCCTAATTTTGCAAACACCTTTTCCAAGAGAAGATAAACTTTTAATGAAAATCAAATCAACTGTGATTAGTTCCATACAGCTAGCTATCTTCTTATATCTGTCTCTAGTCTCTTTCTTTACAATACTGAAAAGTTGTCAGGAAATAAACCAAAATCCCTCACCAGTTTTTTACATATACTTTTTGAGTCACTAAATAACAATTAAAATGAAGGGGGCCGGGGTAGATAAAAGATGCATATACCACATTAGAAAGAGTAAATGCCTATGAATCTATACATTTACAAAGCATATAGTTATGTGATGAATGCTACTTCAAATGAAGGAAAATTCCAGGTTCATTAACTCAATTATTTAGTTATTAAATAATTCATCAAGGAGGCATTGACTCATGCTTAAAAATCAGGTTGAATGACTCTCAAAAGCAAGGGAAATGCGTAAACACGAAAGTCCATGATATTAATCTGAGAGAGTAAGTAAAACAGTGGGAAAGCCTGTGAAGCAGACCCAGAAGGACTCACAGAGATGGCCATGAGGTAGGTAGGATTTGAAAGGAGTCTTGGAACATCACCCCTATATGAGTGAGCTGAGGTGGAGGGACTCATGAAGAGAGTGAACTAGGGTTACTTTTCGGGAAATAAGTTAAGTACTGTAGTAGCTGATGACTCTGGAGCTAAGTGGACTCCTTGAAGGGCTCTACATATCTCAGGAAAGTCTTTGGAATATCTGTTATCCCCAGTGCTTACTAGCAATTAACAAGAGTGACAAGTGACGCACAAGGCACTGAAACCCTGCAAGTAACATAGACTTGTGGATATGGGCAAGAGCTGGAGTTGGAGAGGCAGCTATAGAACACAACAATACAAATAATTTTTTAAAAAAGCATCTAGGCCTAAGATATTTCTAGGAAATGAGATAATTAGGCAAACAGTTTATAGAAATTAGCACCAACTACAGGTGGGCACTGTTGGACATAACTAATTGTGCCAGTAATGATGCCTTCAACTGAGTAATAAAGAGAAAGGAAGATAAGCTTCAGGAAGAAATAGCAAGCAGCTCGTTTTGGACAAGGCTTTAGGTACTAGGTTTGGATTACGTATCTATGGGACACACAGGCAAGAAGAAGACATATGAGCCTAGTGCTCCGACCAGGCATCTCAGGCTGCAGATGCAAACGTGGGCATCGCTACCATCAACTGGGAGCTAGAAAAGAATTAAATACAGTTCAAAACAGGGATATGTCAGGAAAGTAATGCTAACTTCACAGAACAGCATACAACATGCTGTGCATCTTTTCAGAAATTGTCAAATACCATGTTTAGAAATACTGTGTTTATCCACTAATATACAACTGAAGGCAATCATTGAACATTAAAATATAAATATTCTAATTTAAATTCTCTTACTCAGATTAAAAGTAAAGCATGGAAAGGAAAATGATTTGGAATCAGACATTCCACTCAGAAAACTATGATGTTCCAGTTTTTGTTAGTATCTATTTTCAGAAACTCCATGGTGAAGAACTAAGCGCTTCAGTAATCTACACAAGAGCTGGAACATGGTATACTTCAGAGTAATGGTCTAAAGCTAAAAGAATGGGTGACAGTAGTTTATGGCGACTTAGCCATTTATGACTCACTTCTCATTGAAGAAACTTGTCTTTGCCACAAAGAGAGCATTCTAGAAAACCACAGTCATCCAAAATACAGAGCTGGGGAACCCAGTCTCAATGGATACATCTACAAAACACTCCCTGACCTAAGGTTTAGGAAACATGGTGGTAAGATTTGACAGGAATAGAGAGTTAGTTCTGAGATTGGGTTTCCTAGTAATGACAGAAGCTACACCTAAAAAGCCTCACCAACAGGACTGCCTAAATATGAGATGAACAAGGGTAATACCAACAGAGAATACATACCAAAGTGGATGGGGATAGGGCAGGGAGGCCACGAGTCCTCTACACTGCACAAAGTATCACAGGCAACTAAGGAATGCTCAAAGTGAGAGGAATAGACCTCTCCAGGGCCTAACGATCAGCCTTGAAAACACACATACAAGTAACCTTATATAGATGAGCAGTTTATACTTAGGAATACATACATATAGACATACACATATATACCCCTAGTAAATGGCAACGAAAAGGAGGCCATCAATTTGAGAGAGAACAAAGGAGTATGGGAGGGAGAGTGTAGAGGGAGGAAAGAGAAAGTGGAAATGATGTAATTATACTGTAATCTCTAAAGTAAAAGGAAAAATCACTGAGCAAAATTAATTTAAGAAATAAAAGAGCAGACAGTGTTTTAAAAGAGTTACATAAATCTGGTACTCCTAACACTCCTTTTTACACTGTCGATTATAAGTTTAAAACTGAGAAAGGCAAAGGACACAGGAATAACTCTTGCTAATTACAGAGTCTCTTTTGGTGTTAGGAAAGCAATGTTGATCAAGGAATAACTAATGTTCCTCTTTTTTTCCCCCAATGCAGCTTATCTGAACTTTAACATGGCAAATTTCCCATCTTTTAACCAGAAAAAAAAATGTAAGAATATGTTATGAATAGGCCCTTTAGTAAGTAGTAAAATGAGCAAATCAATATTTAGTCTCAGACCAGACATTCTTTTCAGCTTTATCTTAACAGACATGTTGAGACTTTAATACATGAATATTTGTTAAGGTGTCAGTTTTATAGTGATGACTTCAGAAAACCAGGCAGAAAAATGAGCATTCTGTTTAACACATATGTAATAAAAAAGGCAGTGGCAACAAAAAATGTTTCTATTTGCAATCTTGTAAGAGTAGTTCTAAATAATGTTGGAAATTTTAAAGAAATAAGTGATTCTTTTTTTTCTTTTACCAAAGGAGTCAGTATTCTGGCCTAACTTTAATTTTCTTATAGAGCTGAAGGCTAGACCTGAAGCTTAAAGCACGCCAGGCAAGAACTCTATCATTGAGCTACATAGCCAGCCCATGTTGGTCTCCATTCATTTTAAGCAGTGAGACAGGATATGTACCATACTACTCATCTGATACCATACACATACAGCTAGTCTGTGGTATCATTTCACATGAATGAAAGAAAGAGAGAGAGAGAGAGAGAGAGAGAGAGAGAGAGAGAGAGAGAGAGAGAGAGAAGGAAGGAAGAAAAGAAGAAAGATGTTTCGAAATCAATCATTCACTGAGAATGTGAGACAGTACAGGTTAATAATTCTCAATCATGTGGGACTCATGTTAGATTCTAGGACTATTAGCACAAGACCCAAAAATGCTCTGTCTGCAATCTTATTTCCCCATTTATGTATAAGGACAATACTAGTATCTATTTCAAAATGATTTTATAAGACTCAGACACATAATTCTTGATAAAGAATTTTAGCACTTTTAATTTATCCTACTGTTCTATACCCCTTTTCTGTAGCATGACTCATCTTACACATTGTATACTTAATTACTATTTTTATTGTCTGTTGTCCCCCAGTAGAATGTAAGCCTCATGAAGAAATGTATTGCTGCCTAGTTTTTCAATGACTTGTTCTAAAGAACAATACTACACACACACATGCACACACACACTAACTTAATGAGACTTCCATATATATAGAAATACTTTTACTCATGGCTAAATGTTTGTGTGGAATCAACGTAAGAGACTCTTTATCCCAGTCAACACACAGTGCTATGTGACACCGAACATAAGTGTCTGTCATAAATTAATGACTGATTACTTAAAAAAAAAAAAAACAAAAAAAAAAAAACCTCTAATGTCAAACCTAAGGTATTTTGAGTCTATAATTCAAAAAGAAATTAAAGTTAAAACCTACATTATCTACAAAATTAATGGGTTCCCTCCCAGATATACAAATGCAACTGAGATGGAGAGGTAGGCACACCCAGGTTCCTGCGGCACTAAATACACAGCAATAGAAAACATTTATGCAGGATCTGTGCATCAACTGTGGTCCCTGAGTTGGTAACTAAAATGCAGTGAATTACAATTATACAGAACAAGAGTGAATTGGCTCACCGACTCATACGCCACAGTTATTTCATTTTGAGTGGCTACATCTGCCAACTACTGCATCACTGCTCTAGCCTCACCTAGAATGCTGGTGACCTCTGACCACCAGAGATGTTCAGTTTGTCCTTATTATATTAAGTAGGAGAAAAGGCGCTAAAGACAAATCCAGTGGTTTTCTTAGAGAGATAAATGTGGTTATGAGTAAAGCCCTTCTAAAATTCCTTTTTAGTTTGAAATTTTAAAAAGCTGTGTAAAAGGTAACACTTGGAAGATCTATCGCTCCAACCTCAATTAGGATGCTTTTTTTTTTAATCATGAAGAAATCTATATAAAGGAAAAGTGAGTCACACAGAATGCCCACTTAAGACTCAATCCTGCTTCATTTAAACTGTTTTCTATGGAGGTCAGTTTTTAATGAGCTTTCCTCTATTAGTACAATTATGTCATATAAGCCATAATAATACTGGTCTTAAAAAAATAAAAGAAAAAACTGTAGTGATAAGACGATCCCTAATGACATTGTGCTATACTCATGGATCAGGGTCTTGTTCAGCTACCTATCATCAGAGAAGCTCCTTCCTGCGGCAGATGACCCACAGCCAAACATGCAGAGTGACAAACCTTGGAACACTCAATGATAAATGGAATGTCCCCATCAAATCCCTCCCCATCAGAGCTCAGGGAACTTGGGAAGAGGAGATGGAAAGAGTACATGAGCCAGATGGGGTGGAGGACACCAAGAAAAGAAGGCCCTCTGAATCAACAGGAGCAAAGCTCACATAAATAACAAATTAATAAAATAAAAACATAATGCAAAAAAATTATAATACAGACTATATAGTATACCTACATAGGGTGTAATGCTAAGAAAAGTACATAGGACAATATTCTTTGGATATAGAAGTTGTAAATAATCTCAACATAACCTTAATAATATTATTGGTTAAAACAAAAGATCTTCAATATATACAATATTGGTAGCCCTGAGGTAACTTCATCAAGAAAACACATTTCTGCATACTATCTGATATAAAATTCATGTAAAAGTAAGCTTTAATATTTGTACATAAGAATGTTGATCCACCAAAATAAATGTGATATGTAATTTAAGCCACATAGTTAAGAATGTGATGACCGCTAAAACAGAATAGTAAGTAAATCTTAGATTGTTCACAAGCACACAGGCCTGGCTCTGCAGTGCTCATCAATGGGTATTGGCTTTAAAAAGAAAGACAGAAATAGCAGCAGCATATTGTTTAAATGACATGGCAAAGGTTTAAATCGTCTCCACCAAGACTCAATTTTTTTCTCCCGGTTTTTCCAGCTGTTCTCTTCCAATTAAGTACTCTTCATTTCAAATACACTTAATTAGTTCCATTGATCACACCCCACACTTAGGCTTTCCCGTGCTTCCTCACCTCTGTAAGGCAAACACTAACAAAGGGCACTAGGTTCAGCCTTAAATGTCCGAAAACAACATTCGTACCTCATCCATTCTCAGCCAAAATTATCATTTCAGAGACAATCGTCCTGCTTTTAGCAAAATAGGAAATTATATTTTGCATTTCAACTGATAAATAGTCAAATTACTTCTAAGAATAACTCTCAGATACATACCACAAAAATAAAATTAAAAAGCTACCCACATTAACCTAAATATATTGAATTATGTCATGACATAATTTCTAGGTATTTCATGAAAAGGTATTATTATCAATTCCTTTAAAATAAGCAAAAATATTAATTGAGCTTTAATTCACAGGTATTAGACAGCCTTTGTTCTTGCAGTGCTGGGACTCGACAAGGCTGCTCATCCCAAAATAAAACTGTGCTCAAAACAGGTTTTTCTCGATGCATCTACCATATTTTTCATAATGCAATTTATATAGGATTCCAGTCAATAAAAAGAAATATGGTTTTCTTCTAAACTGTCACAAAAATCTATACCACAGCTTAATCAAGTCACACAGTCTAAAGGCAACCTGAACGATCAACAGACGCTAGCATGCTCGCCGCTCTGACAACATGTTAACGAAGGCTTTTTTGGTTATTTAAAGTCTTTGGATATTGAACAATCTTGCTTCTAGTACCCATGGTATGAAGCAAATAAATCAACTGACAAATGCCATTCATCACACACATTTAGCCAAATTAAACAGATTAAAATACATGGTAGGCAGCACAAATTAATTCTCCAACTGAGACTTACATTAAAACTGCATTAAACTTATAAGAATATAGTCAAAAGCTTTGAGACGACCTCATCAGTTTGTAATTGTGTTATCTAAATTTTTAATTAATTTCTTATTTGAGGGCTCATGATGATCTTTATTCAAGAATATTCACTGATCTGTTCTAATACTGCAAGGTTCTCCTTTGCAAGAAATTAAACAACTACTTCTTACAAGATAGAACATATCCATAGCACTGCTTTTAAAAAGTAATAAAAAGGAGCTAAAAAGTATCTTCCTACTTAAAAAACATCTGCAAATGAATGATTTTCTTTAGCTGCTATTGAGCTGTATTCTTAAATGCTAAATGATTTCTGAAAATTTGGAGGTTCTTAACAGCACTTATATTAAAATCACATGATATCTTTACCAGAAGACTTACATGTCAAAAACAATTGGTAATCCAATTCCCACTGTATATGATTCCCACAATTATATACAAATAGGTAACATTATAGACTAGGCAGGCTCTAATTATATATTTAGGAATGTATATACATATATTCCCACATATATGTATATGTGTGTATCCATGTATATACGTAACAGAGAAGAAACAGCCATGAATTTGAAAGAGATCAAGTGGGAGACACTGGAGGGAAGAAAACAAAAGGGAGAAATGTTACAATTATAATTTCAAAGAATAAAAATTTGTATTAAAAAGTAACAAGGAAGCACCATCATTTCATCTCATGGGAAAATCTGTTGCTCTCCTATTTAGGCAAAACTTATTCCAAACCATTGCCTAAGGGTATAGCTCTAAAACATAAGCTTTTCAATTGTCAAAGGAAAACACTGAGTTCTCTCAACTTCTTCCCAATTAAAGGCATTTAGGTGCTACATACTATGAAAGGAAGAACATTCTTTCAATTTTTTATCATAAAATTTTCTCTTATTTTCTGGTCATATATTTTTAAATTTTTGGTTATTATTCATATTTAATAATAATTATAGATTTTAGTCATATTTTCAACTACTTTTATGCATTTGCAAACAAACAAACAACCAAAACAAAACCAAAAAACAAACAAACAAAACCCACTTTAATTTCAATAAATTTATCCAGTCTGCTTTTATCCTCAGTACATTCAAAGAAATTAAGACAATAAATGTGGAAATTGAGCAATTAAAATTAGTCAAAATGATTCAAAGATAGGCTACATATGTCATATGTGAACTCTAAAATTTTCTGTATCGTTCCATGATAAGGAACACAGGTAAGAGTATCTGATAGCTACGCAAAGTCAATAACTTTAAAAACAGCATTCACTGCTCAATTTCAGTGTAAAGAATCTATGTGCATTTCTTATGTAGTCTATACTACATACATTGTTACTACAGCATGATTATTCTTGACTTCAACCTTATAGCTGCAGAGCCTTTCACAGCCTAATGGACACGTATATTCCTCTACATGTTCAAAGCTTTAGTAGTGATCCTGGTTTCACAATTAAAAGATTTCCAGAAAAGTAAGGGCCCAGCTCACAGGCTCACTGTTACAATGACATGTGCCACCCTGGACCAAACCAACAATTCTACTTCAATAGCCAGAAGCTGGAAACAACCCAGATGTCCCACTACAGAAGAATGGATACAGAAAATGTGGTTCATTTATACAATGGAATACTACTCAGCTATTAAGAATAAGGATATCCTGAGTTTTGAGGGCAAATACAGAGAGAACTAGAAAATATCATCCTGAGTGAGGTAACTCAGACCCAAAAGGACATGCATGGTGTGTACTCACCAATAAGTGGATATTAGACAAAAAAAATAAAAGTGCTGAATACCCAAGATATAGCTCACAGAACTCAAAAAGGTCAACAAGCTGAATGGCCCAAGTGAGGATGCCTCAGTCCCACTTGGGAGGGAGAAGAAAGCAACCACAGGGGGGAGGGAGGGACCTGGGAGCGAAAGCAGATAGGAGGGGCATGGAGGGAACATTATCAGGTATTGGGTGGGGGAAAAGAACTGAAATCCCTGAGGGCCAGCTGAAAGAATGGTAACATGCAATCTGGGGAGGTAGGAGGTTGAGGGGACCCTCCAGAATGTACCAGAGACCTGGGAGGTGAGAGACTCTCAGGACTTAAAGAGAGGGACCTTAGATGAAATGCCCTGCATTGGGGAGAGGGAACTTGTAAAGCCCACCTCCAGCAGAAAGACAAGGCATCAAGTGAGGGATGGGGGCCATCCCACAGTCAAAACTCTGGCCCATAATTGTTCCTGTCTGAAAGAACTACAGGGATGGAAATGGAGAGGAGCCTGAGGAAAAGGAGGTTGAGAGACAGGCCCATTGTCGGATCCAGCTCAAGGGGAGCTCCCAAGGCCTGACACTATTACTGAGGCTATGGAGCGCTCACAAAAAGGGACCTATCATGACTGCCCTCCGAAAGACCAACAAGCAGCTCTAAGAGTCAGATGCAGATATTTGCACCCAACCAATGGACAGAAGCTGTTGACCCCTGTGGTTGAGTTAGGGGAAAGCTGGAAGAAGCTGAGGAAGAAGGCAACCCTCAATTAACCTGGACCCCGAAGATCTCTCAGATACTGGACCACCAACCATAAACCAGCTGATATGAGGCCCCTAACACATATACAGCAGAGGACTGCCGAGTCTGGATTTAGTCAGAGAACATGCACCTAATCCTCCAGAGACTGGAGGCATCAGGGAGTTTAGATGTCTGGTGGGGTGGAAGTGGGGGTGGGGACATCCTGGTGGAGACAGGGGGACAGGGAGGAGCTATGGGATATGCAACAGTCAAGGGGGGTGGACCGGAGGGGAATAAAATTTGGAGAAATAAATAAATAAGACACATAAGCAAAAAAAAAAAAAAAAAAAAGATTCCTGCCTTCCTTCTCTCGAAAGACACAACCACAATAAATGACTTAGAAGACTGAGAAAACAGTTTGAAACACTGATCTGAGCTCCAGCATTCTATTACTTTGCCCAGGCTTACCAGTAGTGATGTCATCATCCACGAGGTCATGCTCTTCTTCCTGGACTTTGGCTTCCAGCCCCGAGGCATCTGGAGCAGCTGCCATCGTCTGCATGGCTTCCGCTGTGACACCAGCTACAAAGGTGAGAGTGACAAGATTTCACTTTACAAAATCAAAGAGATGGAAGGAAGCCTGTAAAGCTTTCACGTGCTCAGAGGTAGCATCTGACATATATAATAATAAACAAAGGAACCAAGTATCCATTTCTGCTCTGTTATATATGTCATATATACTATATATATTGTGTGATATATATATATATTTCTGCTCTGTTATATATGTTATATATATTATATATTATACACACACGCATATGTGTATGTATGTATATATATATGTATGTATGCATATATATATATATATATATTTCTGCTCTGTTATTATATGAGTGGGTGTACATAGGTATATCCAGTATTTAGTTTTAATCAACATCTGAGAAAATCAGATACAAAATGTTGATGTAAGTTACATTTTTATTTGGTTTCTTTCACCAATACTTTTGCTATACTTATATTACCTGATTAAGATAGACTAATGCAGCAATCAGACAAAAACATGGAAAGAATGAAGTAATTGGAAGGTTTACTCCCTCCTGTGTTAGTATGTTCATACTTAGGGATTATAGGCAGGTGAGGACAAAGAAGGAATGTGCTTGCAGACATACACTGCCTCCAAAGAAAAGCATGTCCTGCTCTTGAAGAATCAGGGACGAGGAGCATAACTATCATACTGAACAGTGGCCATTCTGCTAGTTCACACAGATGTCTTTTTCCTCCATAACTTTATCTCTCTAAAGACAAAGTCTGGTATTAATCTGCATTTACCATATTATTTCTTTTTTTATTGAATATAATCTTCATTTACATTTCAAATGCTAAAACCTTTCCTGGTTTTCCCCCTCCCCAAAAACCCCCAACCTCTCCTCCCACCCCCTGCCTCCAAGTATATGCCCCTCCACCCAACTCACTCCCACCTCCCCCCCATCTCGATTCCCTTTGTTGGGGCATCTACTGAGCCTTCACCAGACCAAGGACCACTCCTCCCACTGATGCCCCACAAGGCATTCCTCTGCCACATTTTTGGCTAGAACCATGTCTACCTCTTGGCTGATGGTTTAGACCCTGGGAGTCCTGGGGCGTCTGGGTGGCCGACATCATTGTTCATCTCATGGGGATGTAACCCCCTTCAGCTCCTCCAGACCGCCCTCCAACTCCTCCCTTGGGGACCCCATGCCCAGTTCAATGGTTGGCTGCTAGCATCTACCTCTGTATGTGTAAGGCTCTGACAGGGCCTCTTCAGAGACAACCATGACATGCTCCCTTTGGTATGCGCTTCTTGTCATCTATAATAGTGTCGGGGTTTGGTGACTGTTTATAGGATGAATTCCCAGGTAGGGCAGTTTCTGTGTGGCCTTTCCTTCAGTCTCTGCTCTACAGTTTGTCTCCTTTATTGTTCCTGTGAGTATTTTGTTCCCTTTCTCAGAGGACCCAAAGCACCCCCACTTCAGTCCTCCTTCTTGAGCTTCCTTATCAGTGAGTGCATACCATGTGTGATCTTTTGTGATTTGGTTACTTCACTCAGGATGATACTTTCTAGTTCTATCCATTTGCCTAAGAATTTCATGAATTCATTAATTTAATAGCTGAATAGTACTCCATTGTGTATATATACCACAATTTCTGTATCCTTTCCTCTGTTGAAGGACATCTGGGTTCTTTCCAGCATCTGGCTATTATAAATAAGGCTGCTATGAACATAGTGGAGCAAGTGTCCTTATTGCATGTTGGAGCGTCTTCTGGGTATATGCCCAGGAGTGGTATACTTGGGTCCTCTGTCCAGTTTTACTATGTCCAGTTTTCTGAGGAATCGCCAAACTGATTTCCAGAGTGGTTTTACCAGCTTGCAATACCACCAACAATGGAGAGGTGTTCCTCTTTCTCCACATCCTCTCCAGCATCTGCTGTCCCCTGAGTTTTTCATCTTAACCATTCTGACTGGTATGAGGTAGAATCTCAGTGTTGTTTTGATTTGCATTTCCCTGATAACTAGGGAGGCTTTAGGGGCTTTAGAGCCATTTGAGTTTCCTCACTTGAGACTCAGATTCATACAATACAGTGTGAATGCTGTCAAGTCATCAATGGAGTTCGGACCTGTACAAGGCATTCATTCCAATGAAGACACTGAGGATTGTAGGTAGTTTACAGAGCAAACACATACATCTCAATAGAACTGAGGTCAAAAGACCAAAAATGTACATGGGTTCTTTGATGGATGTGTTTCAGAAAAAAAAAAAGGGTTATAAAACTTGAAATAAAAACTAAACACTACAAACTAAGATATTTCATGAATAGAATGCAAAATATCCTTAATGAAATATTAACAAATGTGGGTTAGGCATAATGGAGAATTCCTTTAATCCCAGTGCTCAGGAAACAGATGGATCCCTGTGAGTTGGAGGCTAGATTGGTCTACGTATAAAGTTGAAGACCAGTCAAGCTACATAGTAAGAGACCCTGTCTAAAGGGGGGGGAGGAAGAACGGGAAATTAGTTGATAAATTAAACAAGTAAGTCTGCAATATATAGAAAGGTTTATGTAATGTGGCCAAGAAGAATTTACCTCATGGATACAAATCTGGTTGAGTTTTAAAAAAACAAACTGTAATCCAAAGAGTGAGCTAAACAAAATCAGGAGAGCATAGTAATTATGTGACAAAAACTGACACATCTTTAAAGATGAATTTTTTAAAGGAATAGGAAAATCAGAAATTGAGGGGATTTCTTCAGCTCGTAAGATGTCTAGGAAGACCTGCAGCTGACCTTTGTATTTAATAGAGGAAAGCCAATCCCTTCCACTCTGCAAGCAGGGACACTCGAAGATTACACTCTGTCCCTATTTGCCTATTCAATAATATAAGAAAACTCTACGAACTACCAAAACAGAAGATAAAATACATGCCCTTTGAAAAGAACACTGCAAGCTGCTCCTGTGTGGGATTCCATTTTAGGTACTCACTTGACTGAGTTCATGTACAGATAGCTCTTAAGCTGCCTGGGTTTCCAGACTTAGACTGAGTCCTAACATTAACATTTTCCCCAGAGCTCCTCCCTGCACATCACCTATTGTGAGACTTCGCCTATTTGATTACATGAGCCAATTCCTCTTAGTTAATCACCTCTCATTCACCTACCTACCTATTCATCCATCCATCCATCATCCACTTATTGATCCTGGTTCTGTCTCTCCAAAGAACACTGACTGTGCATACTATTCAAGGATAAAATAATTGCCCATGTAAAAAATCCAGAGAATTCCAAAAGACAACTACAAAAATTAGTGTTACAGAATAAAAGATAAAACTTGGATCATTGTTACTAACAACTCAACTACCTTAAAACCCTTTCTGCAAAGACTCTACAAACTCCACTCCAGCCTCCTCCCTCTAATACATGCTACTTTCATGACCTATTCTTACACAAACTCTCCCTCA
Organism: Tokudaia tokunoshimensis; assembly: GCA_036184795.1. NCBI lineage: Eukaryota > Metazoa > Chordata > Mammalia > Rodentia > Muridae > Tokudaia > Tokudaia tokunoshimensis. The sequence goes on along the minus strand of BTHU01000017.1, from coordinate 53,900,049 downwards.
CCCCCCTTCTCGTGTGTGCGTGTGTGTGTGTGTGTGTGTGTGTGTGTGTGTGTGTGTATGCACGTGTGTGTGTCTGTGTATGCCCACCCATACAAGCTACATTCCCCATATGGGAGAGAATATGTAATATTTGTCTTTCTGAGTCTACTTAAATTTATTAAATTTATTATCACTCAATATAATTTCTTGATCCATCCATTTGTTCGAGAATTTCATAAATTCATTTAATTTCCAGTTTAATAAAATTCCACTGTGTTACTCTTTTGGAGTAACATGGACCCGGTGCTGATGTGTACTGTGAGGCTCTGGTAAGGACCTCGTGGTAAGTGGTATATGGAATCATAACAGCAAGAGTGTGGAAAGAAAGATTAAATGATGATACAAGAAGACAGAGCAGGCATGGGGTCCCACAAGCACTACCTCAATCACTCTCAAAGGACATCACCAATAACTGACCAACCTCTTGCTGACCTCACCTTTGAAATGTTCCTCCATTTCTCAATACTACTGCACTGGAGATAAAGCTCTTATATGCGAATCGTTAGGAGGAATGCATATCCCAACTAAACCATATATCTTATACAAAATAACTCAAATACTCAAATCAATTATGGACTTAAATACAAAATATAAAACAATTAGAATTTTTTAAATTAAAAAAAATCATTGATCCCTAAGTTAGACTAGACATTAAAAGCATAATCCACATGAAGAAATATTGATTAGCTGGGTCTCATCAGGATTAAAACAAGTTTTGCTCTGCAAAAACCCTATTAAAAGGGAAAGCAAGACAAGACACAGTCGAGAAAAAGAAGAATTTTTAAAAAATCACATATTCAACAAGAGAGCAGTAACTAGACCAGATATAAAACTTCCAAATCTCACTAGTTAGCACGATTCCAATTACTCCTAAACATTAAACAAACAAAGTTTGCACATGATTCAGCAATTACTATCAGGGAATGAAACTATGTCCTCATGAAAGCTAACCCATAAATATACACGGCAACATTATGTATAAAAGCCCAAAAGTGGTCAAAGTGATACAAAATTATATTATAGTCATATAGTGGACTATATATGTCAGCATATAGTCATATAGTGGAATATATATCAGCAATATAAGAGGATAGAGCTCTGATAGCTGCTGCAATAGACACACTAGAAACTTAAAGAAATCACCTCATTTTATGACCCCAAGCAGCCAAGACAGTGAAATCTATTGAGATAGAAAGCAGAGAAATGGGCTGGAGAGATGGCTCAGTGGTGAAGAGCACTGACTGCTCTTCCAGAGGTCCTGATAATTCCTAGCAAGCACATGGTGGGTGACAACCATCTGTAATGGGACCCAATGCCCTCTTCTGACATATCTAAAGAGACAGTGAACTTACAAACCTAAAACAAATCTTTAAAAAGGAAGAAAGAGCCAAGGCTATACAGAGAAACCCTGTCTCAAAAATCCAAAAAAAAAAAAAGGGGGGGTGCGGGGGGAAGAAGGAAGGAAGGAAGGGAGGGAGGGAGGAAGGGAAGGAGGGAGGAAGGGAGGGAGGGAGGGAGGGAGGAAATGCAGAGCAGTGCGCACTGGCCTATGGATAGCAGGAGCGGGGCATCGGGGAAGATGCTGCTGAGTAGCAGGATCACTTTCAGGTGAACACTTTGAACAACTGTGATGGCGGCTGCACAACTGTATGAACATCAAAAAGCTCTCCAAACTGTGTATGTTTGGGGAAAGGTTAGTAAATGCATTACACTTCCATAAAGCCATCTGGCTTCCTAACACTCAGTATCACCCAAGCCACCCCACGCCACTGTGTGCATTCGCTGTCTATATACTGTGGGTACTCCCAAAAATGGATGAAGAAAAGACTAACAGAGCAGTCATACAGCAGCAAAGTGAAACTCCATGAGAATTTTCTCCTATCAGGAATACATAACTTTTTCTCACTTTGTTTTGTTTTTGTTTTGACTCAGTATCTTACATAGCCAGGCATTTGCCATGTGGCTGAGGATGACCTTGAACTTCTGATATTCCTGCCATTATTACCGTAGTGCCAAGACCGATAAAGGAGATAAGCACTCTATCAACTAAACAACATCATCACCCCAAGAATGCATACTTTAAGAAAATATTTAAACTATGTTCCTGACTTTGCCTGGACGTGTAATTATATGTTAATCTTCACAATCTTCAGCACTATGAAGTTACTAATAAGGGAAAGACAGAGAGACCATTTTTTCCAATATAAGCTCGATGTAATAACTTCTATAACACTGAGCAGTATTGGCAGCCAATTCCCTGTGACTCCTTAAATGTTCTGGAAGACAGTGGAGGCTAGCTGCTGAAGACAGCCAAATCACAATACTCTCAAACCCTCCGTCAAAGCCATTCTTGCCATCTGTTTTCAGGAAATAACTTTAAAATATCAGGCCATATAAAGATCAATAGCATTTTAAAACAATGCTAAGCACTTTATACTCAATCTGCAAGAGAAGGTATCAAAGCATTGTTAAAAACCCCAAAGCATCATTTGCTGCTCTGGTCTCCACAGTATTTAGATGGCATGCTATTTACTCTCTTGAGGCAGCATCACAGGATCAGTGGCTGGCAGGGGCGAAGGGTATAACAAAGGATTTGATAAATCAACCTTTAAAGACAAAGCTCATCTATATCCTGCTTGTGGGAGATGAATGTGACTGAACATATTGTTCATAACCATGAGTCAAAAATGATACATTTCACTACATGTAACTTATATGTAAACAACTATTTCGAAACAATAATCACAAAACAGAACCGAAGATTGCGAGAAAATATTTTCTTTCTGTGTGCATGAAAATGTATACAGGGCTGCCTGTAAAGGCATGTATGTGTGGAGGCCTGAGTTTAACGTGGAGTTTCTTCTTTTATCTCTCTCCAACCACCCAGGCTTATTGAGAACTTGGAGCCCACTGATTGGCTGGGATAGGTCAGCAAGCCTATGAGATGCACATGTCTCTGCTTCCACCAACACTGGGATCACAGGTTTCCATTGCCACACCTTGCACATGGTAGTTTAGGTTCTTACGCTCTTTAAAGATTTATTTATATCTGATATGACAGAAGGTCTATGTGAAAGTGTATGTATCACATGTGTTTCTAGAGCTCATTGTGGTCGGAAGACCATTGGATCCCCTGAAATTAGGGTTACACAGATTTTTGAGTTTCCTGCTGGGGTGCTGGGGTCTGAAGCCTGGTCCATTGCAAGAACAGCATGGGCTCCTAACGGGTAAGCTCTGTCTCCAGCCCTCAGGGGCCCATGTTTGTGCAATAAGCACTTTAACTACTCAACCATCTCCCTAACTCCTGGAATATTATTTCCAATGAAATTGATATAGTAGTCTCCTGAGAGGCTCTGCCAGTACCTGACAAATACAGAGGTAGGTGCTCTCAGCCAACCATTGGACTGAGCACAAGGTTCCCAATGGAGGAGCTAGAGAAAGGATCCAAGGAGCTGAAGGGATTTGCAGACCAATAGGAGGAACAACATTATGAACCAACCAGTACCCCCAGAGCTCCCAGAGACTAAACTACCAACCAAAGAGTACACATGGAGGGACCCATGGCTCCAGCTGCATATGTAGCAGAGGATGGCCTTGTTGGACATCAAAGGAAGGAGAGGCCCTTGCCCCTGAGAAGGCTTGATGCTCCAGTATAAAGGAATACTAGGACAGGGAAGCAGGAGTGGGTGGGTTGGTGAGCACGGGGAGGGGGGAAGGGATAGGGTGTTTTCGGAGGGGAAACCACGAAAGGGGATAACATTTGAAATGTAAATAAAGAAAATATCTAATAAAAAAAAAACATAAGCTGAACTTCCAGAGAAACTAGGTTCAGCTGCCAGCACCCACAGTGGTTCACAGCATGTGTAAGTCCAGTCAAGGAGGACCTGATACCCCTTCTGACCTCAGAGCGCCAGGCAAGAACACAGGAAACAGAGTTATGTGCAGGCAAAACATCTACATGCATAAATATATTTTTTAATTTCAACAGTAAAATATACACATTAGCCAAAATGTACATCTCATATCCTATATATTATAAGCATTTTTTTCAACTGGTTTACAATATCTGAGTAGTGACAAGTGAAATGAACTCAGGGAAATTCTGTAGTGTCACATGATTAGTGCCACAAGCAAAGAGACTTTAACTTTGTAAGAGTTTCTAATGCAGCATGTTAACGAATATTGTAAAATAAAATGAGTTCAGTTCACTGTAACTTTGTAATTTTACAGAGAATTAGAGAGAAAGGATAATATTGTTAGAGGGAAGAAAAAAAACATACAAAATGTTAATAAAATTTGTATTTCTCATTCTCATAAAATATAGATTTCCAGTGAGATTGAAAAATATATCCAGAACAATAGCAGGCATTTTTATTTCATCAGTTTCTTGCAACTATGGTTTTCCCATGATCCAATTAAAGCACACTTGAGGCAATAATTTGATATGAACATTTACTTTGAATGAAGTGAAATGCAGCAATAAGGGAATGTGTGAATCTCTCCATTGCACTTCAGGCAAAAGGCAGGAACGTATTAGAGGCAGTTCTGTGCAGTGCTGACCAACACTGCTCCACGTTCCCCACAATCTCATGACAGACAGACGGCCTGCCTCACATTAATTCACTTCACACCACACGTATCGATCCACAGCCATTCCCTAGTCTCTCTGCACACACTGCCTGTCTGGCTGCCTACATTCACATCAGCACATACACACAAAGGCCACAGAAGATAACCTTTTGCTTTCCATTAAAGACACAGTATCTACTTTTCCTTCTCTAAGCATCAAAAACAGAAATTATAACACTATAGATGTTCTCTTATGAAAAGATTTCACACAAAATAATTTGAAGGTAGTTATCCCTTATTCTGAATAAAGATCATTTTAATCTGTCAGAAAGAGATGGGCTTATTACAGACACAATGCAATTAGAGAAATAAAAAATTAAAATAGTTTAAGATTAAATTAGAATATAATTACTTGGTAACACGATAATTGATGCTTAGTTATGGAAATACATTTTCCTACCTAATATTTTGAACTAGTCATGAAACTGCTCACATTAAAAATGTAATTATAAACCATTCTAAAAACAGCAAAACAAGCTGGAAAATGCTCAAGGAGTAGACACCACAGGTAGTGTCCTAGCTCAACAGAATATTAATATCTTCTCCTTTTCCAAAAAGAACTGAGAATGATCTACAGTAGAAATAATACCTAAAACTTGAAATTCACCATAGGTACCTTTTAAAATATGTGCTTAATTTACAGGCCATAAGTGGACTAAAAGTCATTTTTTTGTTTCAGAAGACATAAATGAAAGAACGGTTCACATGCTGTGACCCTCCAGGTATTGCAAAACAAAGGCAAAACTGTCCTGTCACATGCTAACCTTGAAATCGCCTGATCTGAACCCTCAATTACAAGCAGAATTATGCATCTCAGAACTGCTTGAGAATTTGTCACTGAACCCTTCAAAGATCCATACTCTCTTTCCCCTTCTATCTCTCTCCCTTTCTGCCTCTCCCCTTTTTCTCTTTGTACACTAGCAACAGCTGTGCAGACAGAAAGCCAAATAGCACAAACAGTACACAACGTATACATGGTAAGCACATATTAACAATAGGGTGCTTTAAAGTCAATGAAAGAGGAGCTGATGGAGGCAGCAAACGATAATGGCTTTAGCAGCAAAGATACTGAATCTTGGGCTACATCTAAAAGATGGGCCACATCTAAATGAATCAAAGGGCACAAGATTGCTCCTATGGAAAGATAGGTAATTGTGCCAAGTGCTCACATTTCCATAATGGCTGAGAGCACTTCAACTACTGTCAAACAAGCCTACTCAAGGCAAGACATGAGGCTGAAAAGAGAGACTCAGTTTCAGAGGTTGGTGTGAGTGCAGGCTTGAGGGAGCAGCTACAGGAATTGGGAAATACCTTCACCTGTGCAGAGAAAAGATTGTTTTCTGTGTGAAAACAAAGATTTGTGAGTGGATGCAGTGATGAGCCAAACAGAGATCCAATTTTTTACCTCATTAAGTAGTTGTGTAATTGTGTGAAGAGGCATGCACATGTTTTACAGAAGTTTTCCTTTGAAGAATAAACTCTTTTTCCAAAAAAGTTTTAAATCACTCCTTCTAGATTATTTTTCCAACTACAGGCAATATAATAGGGAGAAAATTTACCCATTCATTTAAAAGAATTTGGGGTGTGTGAGTGGCATTCGAAGCAAAGGGAACAAAACTATAAGGGGGAATATAAGACCTTTTACTAGAGAACCTACTAGCCCTGTCACTAAAGCAGATTCCTAAGTGTGTAAGTGAAAATAGTTGAGGTGGAAACCTCAGTGCTGGGTCTTATGAGTATATAATGTGTATAATGGGATGACCCCAAGTGAAGACAAGTCCAAGACCAAAGAGCAGACTAAAAGACCATGGACAGGGAGACGGGAGGTGTGGCAGCATGTGTGGAATGAAGCTAAGGAAACAGCAGATGTTGGAGCTCAACACAGTGAGAAATAAGCCACTAACAACAGAAGATGGGAAACACTATGATAGCTAATCCTGGTTGTCAACAGGACTACATCTGGAGTTGACTAAAGCCCAGGCAGCTGGGCATACCTGTGAGGAACTTTTCTGAATTGAATTATTTGGGAAAAAAGCCACCCTAACTAAACCTGGATCACGGGAGGTCAGAAGACCCACACTAAATCTGGGCCACACCCTGATCCAGCCCACAGAATAGGACACGGAAGAAGGAAGACTGTTTCCCTGTTCTCCCTCACTGTCACTGGCCAAGCCATTCGTCTGTTGCTGAGCAACTCCTTCCCTGGCTTAGGACCCACTCCTTCAAACTTCCAACATCACTGAAGGCCAACTGAGACATCAGCCTCATGGACTGAACAACTATCAGATTCTGGGCCTTTCTGTTGGGAAAAAAACCATTGTTAGACTAGCCAGACCATAGCCTGTAAACCACTATGATAAATCCCATTTTAATATATAGGGATTCTTTATACTAGGTCTGTAGATAGAATAGGAATAAACTCTGTTTTAGGCAGAGTCTTATTATGTAGCCCTGGTGGGCCTAGAACTCACCATGTAGATCAAGCTAGTTTTGAGTTTGTAGAGACCCACTTGACTCTGCTTCCCAGAGACCAAAGGCTTTTGCCACCACTAGCAGCTCATAAGCATGATTCCTTTACAACATGTACCTGGCACCATGTGGTAAAAAGAATAGAACACTTAATACACATAATCAAAATGGCACTAAAGTTGGTAACTATGCACTGAGAACTATCTGAGGGGAAACAGAAGACAGCATAGTTTCAGGAAGTCAGTTTGGGTAGCCAGCCAGAAGGCACTATGGGAAAACAAGACTGAAGCCTGAGGGTTTTACCTAAATCTACTATCTCTGAGAAACAACCAATGTTTTTTAAAAAAAAAGTTTTTTAGCAACCTGGTGAGACTGCTTTTTGTTTTTGTGTTTAACCAAATGGGAACAAGATAAAACACAGTAAGATGCCATTTACTATACTACATTCAAATATGAATGGGGTGAGCTCAGCATAGTGCTGCAGCCGGGTTGATTACAAAGAGTCAAACCAGAAAAATGTTAAAAGCGGGGAAAGGCTCTCTGTAAGACTGCAGTAGTATATACAAAAAAACTCATGTGTCACACCCTAAAGATCCAAATATGACAGAGTAAACTTTATTAAATGCAATTGTTTAAAATAATGAATTAACTGGAATACTAGGGAAATTTGGATGAGGTGCACACTCTTGCAAATGAATCTATTACAAATCTTACTGCATAAGATCATAGAAAGGGGCAAACATAAAAGACACTGAACTAAGAACAACAGAAATAGGCCAAAAGACTAGACAATGTAAAGCTACAGATCTAAATAAGTAAGAACTGTACGCGAATACTGCACCCTAGTGTTAACTGGTTTTTACAAGTTATGTGTTAGAAATTCTAAATTACATGAAGTCTACTAAGGTTGGGGGAAACAAACAAATCTACCGTGGATAATGAGAACAGATTAATTTTACTCAGAGAAGGAAATTCCAAATAAGCAAATGGGGAGAGCTAGAATGAATCTGTGTAATAAAAGTGGGTAACATTGACATGAACTCGGGATTATTTTAAGTAGGGTGGTAATAGGCAGGAAGCAGGAGAAAGGGAGGCAGAGGAGAGAGACCCGGAAAGGAGAACAGAGGACAGAGGGGCAGGCACACAAAGAATGAGAGAGTCCCTTCTCAGTTCTGTTCACTGAGAAGATGTACAGTGTGAACCAGGAGCAGGAAGCACATCTGGTCCCCAGACTGTTATCTCGCATAGCTCTACTAAAGACTCTACTGGCTCCTTACAAACATAATGGTCCTGGGGGACATAGGGAAGACACAAGAGAGATGCAGAGCAAGTGCCGGAAAACAGCCAAATGCTATTCAATCATCACCGTCACATCGAATGGACACCAGTGCCAAAGGAAAAGAGAACCTGTGGGCAAATGCTAGAATAATAAAGCAGCAGGCAGAATAACAAGGCCAGCCAAGGATTTATCAATGGTCTAGGTAAGGACACCATGTAACGTCATTTGGGGAGGAAAAATACAACCAGTATGTAATATCACCTTTTAAAAACAATTAATATAAGCTAAAAAAGCAATCTAAAAATTAAAAGTTTTTATCTTACACTCAAAGGAGGTATTATCAGTGAAATACTTATATGGATTTATTTGTATGAAGACTGCATAGTCTCAGATCGCAATGAAATAGATTATGTCATAAAACATAAAAATATCTTCTTAGATGGAATATAAAGAAACTAGTAAAGTGGTAAGCCTCAGAGAAAATGAAATGAGCAAGTTTGTGAAACACGGTTAACTCAGTCTAGAAGGATGATGGAATGGAATCAAACAACTGCAGACAGCAAGTGCATGCTCCATGATGACCACGACGTGTCTATAGGAGCATGTTATTATTCTACTGCATTACACTAATTAAATCTCACAATTCAGTCTAAAAGCTATTCATATCTAACCCATGATTTAGAGGAAAATGAAAAGTTGAATTAACTAAGACTGCACTCGTCATTGCCTCTGGCAAAGCTTTTAAAGAATTAACTTGCAAACAAAGTTATAAAAAGAAAAACTGAGCAGACAAGCACTATTATAACCAAGATATAAAAATGGAAAAGAGGATGTAAACTTTATTTTTGAAGCCCACTTTACGAATAAAAACAAAATATCTTTAAATTAGGCAGCCATTTTTAAAATACTAACTTGTGTTAATTGTGTGGGGGGGGGGGGGTCTATGTGGCCATGCCTGCAACAGCACACTGTGGGGATCAGAGACAACTCTATAAAGTCGGTTATCCTTCCTCATTTGCACGTGTTCCCTGGATCAGACTCCGGCCATGACGCCTGTGCAGCAGGAAATTTACCTGATGTGCCCTTTTCCTGAGCTGACAGCCTCTCTTCCTCTACAACTCCTAATGTTTAATAGGCTCATAAGCAAAATAAAAAAAATATGATATACTAGACAATACTTTAAACTTATAAATACAATTACTCAAAACTAAAAGAGCTACCAATATGAACTGGTACTTGAAAACAAATTTATAAGGCTCATATGAAAACATACTGAGCAAGTTCCTAACAAAAAGTAAAAATGAAACAATGGTGATATTTCATTTCTCATCCATCACAGATATGAAGTTCCAAGAGTTTAAGAATGTGTTCAGCTGTAAAGGCTGCTGGAAGACAAAGCCTCACATAGACCACTGTTGAAAGTACAAAAAATCTAAACTGTGTGGAAGGAAAAAAAAACAATTTGGAAAGACATACAGAAGTTTCATTTCTAAAACTATAGTAAGATACACTATCAAAAAATGAAGACATGATGAGTTTTTTCACTACCACTCTCACACAATACCAAAGAGTAGACAAAACCAGAATGCTCATAAACCCAAATGTCAATTTAAAAAGCCAATCATAATAAAAAGATGTGTTAAACATTTTTTAACAAGATCAAAAAGAGTAAGAAAAATCTCAATATCCAATTTATGTTTAATGGCAAAAGCTAAATGATTTGGCTACTTCACACACACACACACACACACACACACACACACACACACACACACACACACACAATTATGTTAAATTAAAACAGGTATAGAAGATAGAATAGCCACTCCCAACAAATAGGCTTGGAAAACTAAATAGTATCTACAAGCAAGAATTTAAGTCGGATTCTGAGTTTATATCATATACAAAAATTAACTCAAATGATTCAAATATCTAAATGTTAAGACCTAAATAAACCCCTAACACTATAAAGTTCCTGGAAGAAAACGAGAGACAAGCTTCATGGTATCAAATCTGACAGTGTTTTCTGGGGACTGACATTACAAGAACACATAACAGAACTACAAACAGGTAAACCACCTGTGCTCTGCACAGTCATGAACAAGAAAGGCAACTATGGAATCAAATCATCTGATAGCAAGTTACTCTGCAGCAAACAGACATAATCCTTGGGTTGGGGATTACGGGGCACACATCGGTGATGGCAGCAAAGGTAAGAGCAATACTGAAACTTCTAGGCCATCCAAGTGTACATGCTGGGTTCAAGACAGCCACAGCTACATAATGTCTCAGAAAATGGTTATAATTCAACAACAATAAATTCCAACATGATCCTAAAGTGGGTAATGGGCACAAAAAATACACTTCCATAGAAGATATATAAATGATCAAAAAAAAAAATACCCCACAGGAAAAATGCTAAACATGACCAGTAACTAGGAAGGTGGAAATCAAAGCCTCAATAGCACTTCATACCTTTTGAGACAACTGATATTTAAAGGGAGAGGAGTCCAGGAAAATGAAGACATTCATGTTCTGATCACTACTGGTGAGAATGTAAAGTAGTATAATTGTTATGGAAAATATAATGTTTCTTTAAAAAACAAAAACAGAACTACCCTTTAATCCTATAAATTCTTCTTTTCAATATATTTTCAAAATAATTAAAAGCAGGATTGTAATGAAACAGTAGAAACCTAAATTCATAGCAACAATGCATACAGTAGAAAGTATATCCGCTTCCATTTAGTGGAAACAAAGTAAATATTAATGAATGAATGAATGAATGAATAGGAAAATAATAATGCAATGATTGCATGTATAAAATTGTCTTTACACTCATCCAAAATTCTGAACCATTCTACAACAGGAAGGACTATGAATGGCATTTTGCTAAATGAAATAAGTCACTCCAAAATAAGGACGATGCCATTTTGATTTCTTCTCTTGAGAACTCTCTGTTCTGATGCAAGTCCAAGTTTTGACTGGGTCATTTGTCCTCTTGACTCTGTCTGTTGACTCTGTATATATTCTGAAAGGAAGCCTTTGTCATATGTATAGCTCACAGATCCCCTCCCACTGTGTGGGCTTCCTCTTCACTCAGTGCTTTCCTTTGCTGTAGAGGTGGTTCTTAGGTTTATTTTTATCACGTCCCACTTGTCAATTGTTGGCCATAATTGCTGGACAAATGTCATATTCTTTAGAAAGAACTTTACTACATCTATGTTTTCTTCTTGTAGTTTTGGCATTTCAGGCTTCACACCAAAGTTTTTGATCCATTTGAACTTTATTATCAGGTAGGTGGAAGTACAGGGTCCTAATTCATTCTTCACCATTTGCTATCTTTTCTCTGATGTATGTTTTGGCATCTTTGTCAAATATCAGATGGCTGTAGTTATCTGCATCCATGATTTGGTCATGGAATGACAACAAACATCTTTTTGGTTGGAAGCAACTGACAGCAAACGCTAATGATGCTCAACTGTTTAGAGTTCATCCTGCTCTTCCAGAGGACCTGAATTTTTTGTTTGTTTCATTTTTTTCTATTAGATATTTGCTTTATTTACATTTCAAATGTTATCCCCTTTTCTCATTTCCCCCTCTGAAAACCTCCTATCCCATCTCCCCTACCCTGCTCACCAATCCACCTAATCCCGCTTCACTGTCCTGGCATTCCTCTACACAGGGGCATCGAGCCTTCACAAGAACAAGGGCCTCTCCTCTCCTTGATGTCTAAAAAGGCCATCCTCTGCTACATATGCAGCTGGAGCCATGGGTCCCTCCATGTGTACTCTTTGGTTGGTAGTTTAGTCTCTGGGAGCTCTGGGGATACTGGTTGGTTCATATTGTTGTTCCTCCTATGGGTCTGCAAACCCCTTCAGCTCCTTGGGTCCTTTCTCTAACTCCTCCCCAAACCCAGAAACTATTGCAGATGCCAACAAGTGCTAGCTGACAGGAGCCTGATATAGCTGTCTCCTGAGAGGATCTGCCAGTGCCTGATAAATACAGAAGTTGATGCTCACAGCCAACCAATGGACTGAGCACAGGACCTGAATTCTGTTCTCAGCACTCACATCTGGTGACTGGCAATTATATGAAACTCCAGGTCTAAGATTTCCAATGCCCTTTTCTGAACGCTCCAGGCACATAATCCCCATCTCCTCCACCACACACATACAGACATGCATACACACAATTAAGGCTTAAAGTATATAAAAAAGAATTCCTCAACCACAAATGTAATCCAAAACAAAATCTATTATACTTATTTTAAATACTTAATAGGAAAAAAATATATATATAACCAAAGTCCAAGCAGTGCACTTCTTAGAAAGACATATAAATCAACTTCACACAGAAAACTTCACAGTATCTTAGAGAAAAAGAAAGTTACTCAAATTAACTGACTTAACATCATCCAATCAACTAAGTCATAAAGTAATTATTATAACTGATTATGAATTTTATAAGATAACAATAGTCAAATTATAAAATAATAATATTATATATAAGGAGGGGAGGCTCCAAAGCCAGAAATGTATAATCTATACCTAATAGATTTGCACACTTTAAATCAATAATGAAGCATATAACAAAATATGTAGGATCGTCAAAAGTGTTCTGTGCTTCCAGGAAACAGTTTCTTCAGACTGTATGACAAGCCCATCATGGCGAGTAACGCTACTAGGTAAAAACTATCTTGTATCTCTGTGAAGAGTACTGTATTGCTGGGTAAGTAGTGAGGAAGTATTACCCAAAAGAGGATACACAACAATAAGAGTCACAAAGAAACCAAAGTTAATCTGCATAGAAATAAATTTTAGTGAATAGTTGTCTATGGATGATAAAGTTTGTACCAACTCTATCCTGGCTCTCTTTCCTCTACACTTTCAGTATAAGCACATACATGGGCGTGGCATGTGTGTGATGCAGAAAATCATTTGTTAGAGCAAGATGGTATTAGGGGATAGAGCATCAAGAGTTTGGGATGGTTCTATACAGGCTACAAGAGGCAAAAACAGCAAGCAGATTTTGTTGCACAAGAAATGCAGCATTTCTGAGCCTGTGAGATAGTTCAGAATGTAAAAATGCTTGCCGCCAAGCCTAACGACTTGAACTCACAGCAGAAGAATAACCTCCTGAAAGTAGTTCTATCACCTCCACACCTATCTCCCCAGCCCCAAAGACAGAGATTAATCATGTTTTAAACCATTAGAAATATTTATGAATTAAGAACCATCATCATCCTCTTCCACATCCCCTCTTTAAGCTTGGTTCTTTAGTCTAAGAACATTTCAAATGCAAGTGTCATCCACTTTCCCAGTAAGTATAAAGTCCTTCCACAAGACTAAGAGAACCATGACTCTAAACTTGGCATTGACAATGGGGTAAACTTTTAATGCAAGCAATAAAAATAGGTAACAGTGGTTGTTTTCATCCATAAATCAAGCAAAGAAAATTTTTGTAAGTGATGGGAAGTTTTATGGAATAAACAGAAAACATGTATAAGAAAATTACAAAAATACTAAGCACTGTTACAGATGACTGGATTGGCATTTAACAGGCTGAAAGAAACCAGATCAATCTCAATCTTGGTGGGGTCAATTAGGGTGTTCAAACAAAAAGAAAAAATTTTTTTTGCCTTATGCTTGTGTGCTAGAAGTGCTAAAAATAATAACAAAATCTGCAAATGCCATGTACAATGAATCCTTTAAAATATATATCCATATCAAAATATGCTTAATAAATACAGTAAGGGCAGTTAAATCAGGAGAACAACATCACTAGAGAATAGCAAAGAACAAATACTATATAAGAAAGCCGGGGTAGAAGGAGGAGAGGAAAAGGTATTAAGGTAGTTGGAAAACTTTAATCCCACAATGTGTAAATAATACTAGAACAAAAACTACCATTAGCTATTACAATCACAGCAAAAATCATGGCAGCAGGCATGATGCTAGAGAACAAGCCAACAACCTTATCCACAAGTAGGAGGCACATAAAGACAAATAACTGGAAATAGTGTTAGTTTTTGAAAGTTCACAGCCCACTCCCAGAGACACAACTCTCCCAAGGCCATGCCTCCTAACCCTTCCAAAACCGTTACATTAACTGGACACCAAGTATTCAAGCATATGAGCCTACAGGGGCCATTCTCATTCAAACTACTACAAAATTTATATTTAAAACCTCACTGGAACACTTGCTTTATTAGAAAAACATGTTCCAGTGTTCACAGGAATGTTTTATAAAGTACTTTATTTCCATTAGCATTATAAATTTTTGTCTTCAGCAAATCAGCAAGAGAATGATGATACAAATCAATACTATCTTCTTCGTAGTGAGTGATCTTAGGTCATTTATTATCACAAAGGCCACTAGAACCTCAGCTAAAGATATTACCAGGCATTTCCATTTAAACATCACTTAAAAAAAAAAGAATGTATCAAAGGCTGAGTGGGATGTTCTCCTTTATAAAATAGTCTTCACAGGCTTAAGTGCTTCCAAGCTTACAGCCACTAGTTAAAGTACAGAAATATCTCAAAGGAATCCAGGTACGCCTCCTAGTTGTTTGAGCATAAACTGCAGATCTAGGAGAAGCTTTGCTCCACTGCACAGAAAGGAGAAAGGGACAGACTTGCGAAAGACAAAAATGAGGAAATTACCAAAATCATTGTAAGGCCTCAGGTCTTACAAGTAGCTCTGCAGAAGAGGCCCAAATGGGATGAGATAGAGAGAGGCAGGTAAGAAGGCCTAGACTAGGAGGTACCACACTTTTAACTGCTCTACAGGGAACAAGCGTGGTCCGATTTCCTTATCCTTCAGGCTGCCCGTGGTTGCACACTGTGGTAAACAGTTAAGAGCTCCTACAGGGATCTGCAGCAGACTGTCCTCTGATGCCAGCCTGGAAGAGCTGATCCTCACAGGGATCCCACGCATTCACTCAGCTAACACCAAGAGCTCTCAACCCACAGTATCACAACGACATGGGTTCCCTCCTAAACCAAGTATGAACAACCAACCTACACAAAAAAACGCTTTCGTTTTTAACTGGCCACTTTAGCTCCCAAGATGATTGAATACATAAAAGGAAAATAACAGATATATTGAATAATGCCTCAAAAAGTGTCAAATCGGAGGGATTTTCTTTTAAATAGCTATATATTTAAGTAGAAATTCCATTAGGTTTGTGGTCAAATACAGATAAGCAGAATCATTTATTGTTGTTAAATAGATTATCAGTCTAGGGTGTTTAAAATTAAGCTCAATTCTCCTGACACTCTAGATGAAAAAGGAGGAACAAATACCTAATTCCCACTGAAACACTGTAAGCAGATATAATACATACTGTACTTTAAATAAATATAGTTCATCTAGAGATAAAGCCTTTCTGCCTCCCTGTACATAGAAGGGGTTCAAACATACAGTACTCAGTGTAAGATGACTACGATTTCTTCAGATAGCTCTGAAAGCTACACTTTTTAATCCCAACTGACCTATAAAGCAGGAATTCTATAAGAAGTATTTAATCGGGCTGGAGAGATGGCTCAGCGATTAAGAGCACTGACTGCTCTTCCAGAGGTCCTGAGTACATTCCCAGCAACTACATGGTGGTTCACAACCATGTGGGATCTGATGCCTTCTTCTGGTATGTCTGTAAACATCTTCAGTGTACTCATATATAATAAATAAATAAATCTTTTAAAAATTGGTATTTAATCAAATAATTTTTACTTTATCTCACCAATTTCAATGAGCATATTCTCACTTTTAAAAAAGATACCCAGAATGCCACAACCCCCCCTCCCCCCAAGAAGTGCTCTGGGCAGACACGAGTGAGGGCAGCACAGGGCACTTGCTCTAGGCCTCTGTCAGGCAGCTTTCCATCTCACAGCATCTTTCTTGGCCAGGTCTGCCAAGGTACTGAACATGTAACCACAGTGAGCTTCAGTACCCAGCTGCCCTATCCACACAGTGGGACAAACAGCAAAATCAGAAATTAGAAAGAGGCCATCAGGAGTGAAATCAAACAGCTCAACGGCAATAAAAATTCATCACAACTGACAAACAATAAAAAGACAGGGAAGGAAAATGTTTAGGAAACATAACTCGAAATGCAAAGGGCATGACAATCTAAGATGCTCTCAACTGAGGGGGTTGTGACAGTAAGCAAGCACCCACAGCATGGTCTGAAATGGCAGCCTCTGCTTAGAATAAGCGTTTTAAAAATGGGAGACTTTATAAAACTACTTCAACCAAAAACAGAATTAAAGGACTATTATGAACATCTATTTAGTAATTTAAAAATTCTTGGGGGGGGGGGAACCAGGAAAGGGGACATCATTTGAAATGTAAATAAAGAATATATCTAATAAAAAAAAAATAAATAAATAGAGACTAAAATTAAAAAAAAATCTTAGTATCCAGAAAAGTCATTCCCCAAACACAGTTATCTCAGAAAGTCCCAATCTAGTAAGACAAATGTAAATATATAAGAGAAAGTAGAAAGGATGGGGAGGAATGCTGTCTAGTTTCAGGCCTCAGAGCAGGGGCCAGATTCAATTAAATCATGTGTCAACCCCTTTCTAGTCTCTCCCATCTTCTTCCCACAGTAAATCCTGGCATTAGCTGCCTTGTGGAGAACACACTAACATCAGGGATATTTCACCAGCTACATTTTCCATGTATCTGAATCATACATCACCATCTTATCTTCATATATGTTGTTGATTCACATAGATTTGTGCTCAGAGTCACTACTACTTCATAAACATCAGAAGTGAGATTTCAAATCCAGGGTAAAAACAGGTAATATAGTACAGTCTGTCAGAAGTCAAACCCAAAACACTTACTGAACAAAGAAATTCTATTGCTTCCAAGGCTAAGTAAAAGAGAAGCCTGACCCTGCCACCCCAACACGAAAGGGAGCTGCGAAGGAAGGGACCGGAAAGGAACAAAGGACCCAGCTGTCTGATGGCATCCGTAAGTGTTATACACTTTCTATCAGTATATGAGATAACAAACTTACAAATTAATACTACACTGGCCAGCACTGTATAAGATCACAGCAGATACTGGAGGAGAGATTTTTAATGTATATAACGAGAGTGAGGTTTATGTGGCCAATGTTTCTGAAGCTGGAAAAGATGAGCACGGTGAGCGGGCAGAATACAATGTATGAGAAACAATTACGCCTGTGCCCTAACGCCCCACAAGGTCAATCTGTATTGGAGGGCAAAGGAAACCAAGAACCATCAGCATTTACTTGAGAGAAGTCACTGACTGGAAGGAAGGGCAAATACAGGCATATTTCATAAACCAGCAGTTGCTTGACCTCATAAAAAGTCAATTATCAAAATGCTATACAGACAGTGTCACACGTGAGAAACGGACAAAAGGCGGCTCTGGAAAACATCTTCAATTCAAAATAAATGTCAGGCAACATTTATCTTTATCTACATTGTAATTCAATGGTTAACGAAAAATAACATTAATCCCTATTTAGTAAAAGTACTAGAATTGTATAAAAACGTTTTTGGAACATAAAAGTGGCATCACACACACAAAAGATGACTCACAAAAGATGGACAATATGTCTTCATGCTGAAGATTGTATGCAGTATGTATGCAATAGAATGGGGATCCCAATTCTATTATCCTTAAACAGCTATCCTTAAACTTCACATTTTTTTGATATTTACAAAGGATGGAACAATGAATGCCGACTGGTTCAAGACAGAAATGCATGACCTGAAGCGTAAGGCACATGGCATTCAATAATTATGGCTTACAGAAATGTGTAGCTGTCAGTTAAGGCAGACTTCTGTGCATTTTCCTCCCTAGTGACTGCTAGTCTACTGTCAGGATCCCTGGGAGATAGAAATGTAAATGAATGCCAAGGCAGGAGGATAAGAAAATCTAAGCTATCAAACAAAACAAGTACATAAAGAGGCAAGGCTAAGCAGCCCATGCCGTCGCTTGTGCTGGGCATCACTACACGGGATGCTTTGCAAAGGGTTTTTACGAATGCTCCCAAGACTCCCAAGAAGGGCGTCTGGCCTTGGCCTGTGCTTTTCATTCTTTCACACGAACCCATAAAAAGCGTTTTATTGGGCTACTGTCCTCCGTACCTATATAAAATACAGGGGTTTAGCAACTTGGCCAGTTGGCATCATTGTACTCATAGCCCCTCCCCTTCCTGACAGGGCAATTAGAGGAAGCTGCTACCTATACAAGCTCTGGTCCTGATCTCAAAGATAAAGGGGTTATCTCTCTTGAGGTCCAAGAGCTCCTCAGAGAATTTTTTTTAATTATTATATTTAAAAAAAAACTTCTACAAAAGTGGGCATACCTTAGGCACTTCCAATATTGCTTATGTAATTTCTGCATATCTTTCAATTCTTAGAATGGTTAATTATGAGACTATTGATGATAAGTGGTGTACTTTCTTAGAGTTTCATGCCAGAAATAGGTGCCTTGTTTGTAAAACAGTACTTTAAAACCCGCAGTGATGGTTGGCTCCGCAAACCCCGATGGCAATGGCGGAGAGACGTCACTGCAAGCAGGTGGACAGCAGGTGTGGGCAGCCAGCGGCTGGCTGCATAACCTCCTGGTCCCCTAGGACAGCAGAGCTGTGCACCAGCTCTCCGTGCTCATTCCTCATCTGTTAATGCTTTCCGCTCCTTTAATACATCAGAATCCCTACTCCTTTAGCTTGACTCTTTCATTAAAACAGAAAGCCTCCAATAAAAGAAATTACAACTGATTCTATACCCAGTCAGCCTTACAGGCTAAAGCTAATTAACGGATTGGATCAAAAGGTGATAATATGGGATGTCTTAGAAGAATGTATGCCTATTTTTTCCTTACACATACAAACAAAATTACAGTAGAAGATACAATTCAAATTTTTTATCATCTTGAGTTATTTTAATTATTTTATTTATTTGCATTACAGTTATTGCCTCCTTCAACCCCCCTCCCACAGTTCCTCACTCCATTCTCCCTCCTTGAGAGGGTATTCTCCCCGCAACAAGGCCTCCCCCTTCCCCGGAACCTCAAGACTCTCAAGGATTAAGCACTTCTTCTCCCACTGAGGCCTGACCAAGCAGACCTCTGCTACATATGTGCCAGGGGTCTCGGACTAGCTCATGGCTGGAGGCTTCATCTCTGGGAGCTCCCTAGGGTCCAGGTTCAGTTGAGACTGCTAGTCTTCCTCTGGGGTCACCCTCCCTTTCAGCTTCTTCAATCCTTCCCCTTCTTCAACCATCGGGGTCCTGAACTTCAGTCAAATCATTGGGCGTAAGAGTCTACATCTGTCTCAGTCAGCTACTTGTAGGGCCTCTCTGAGCCTGGTACCCGTTTGTAAGCACATCATAACATAGGAGTGTCAGGCCTAGGTGCTCCCCACCATGAGATGGATCCCAGTTGGACCAGTCATTGGACCTCCTTTCCTTCAGTCTCTTTGTCATTTTTGTCCCTGCAGTTCTTTTCAGGAACAACTCTGGGTCAGGAATCTTGACTGTGGGTTGTATCCTAGGTATTTTGTACTTTACTTTTTTGCTAATATCCACTTATCAGTGAGTACATACTATACATGTGCCTTTGGGTCTGAGTTACCTCACTCAGGATGATATTTTCTAGTTCCATCCATTTGCCTGTAAAATTCATGATGTCCTCATTTTTAATAGCATTCCATTGTGTAAATGAACCTCATTTTCTGTATCCATTCTTTGGTTGAGAAACATCTGGGTTGTTTCCAGCTTCTGGCTATTACAAATAAGGCTGCTATGA
The DNA here is from genome assembly GCA_036184795.1 of Tokudaia tokunoshimensis. Classification (NCBI taxonomy): domain Eukaryota; kingdom Metazoa; phylum Chordata; class Mammalia; order Rodentia; family Muridae; genus Tokudaia; species Tokudaia tokunoshimensis. The sequence continues at coordinate 53,879,840 of BTHU01000017.1, read as the reverse complement.
ACATGGTATAACACTTGTCCTTGGGGTATGATGGGGCATCTTTTGGGTTTATGCCCAAAAGTGATAGAGCTGGGTCTTCAGATAGATCTATTTCCAATTTTCTGAGGAACCACCAGATTGATTTCCAGAGTGGTTGTTACCAGTTTGCAATCTCACCAGCGATGGAGGAGTGTTCCTCTTTTCCCACATCCTCGCCACCATGTGCTGTCACTTGAGTTTTTGGTCTTAGCCATTCCGACTGGTGTGAGGTGGAATCTCAGGGTCGTTTTGATTTGCATTTCTCTGATGACTAAGGACTTTGAACAATTGTTTAAGTGCTGCTCTGCCATTTGATTCAAATTTTAGGTAATCAAGCATTCACATAAGTACTCAAAAATAGTGTACTCAAGTAAAAAATTAATTACAATAAGGGAAATATTTAAATTACCTTAAGAGCAAACTACTTTGTTTAAACAATAATAAGAAACAGCAAAGACGAATTTCCCAACTTATTTTTCTGCTTCATTTTGTGCTGCAGTTAAAAATAACATGACTGGGAAAGACTCCACTTTATAGTAGTTCCAGGCAACCCCAGCATCTAGTCTATTTATTCTTACACATCTGCCCTCAGTTAAGATCTAAAGAAGCTGGAGAGAGCCAGATAGAATAAACAGAGAGTAAGAAAAATGAGTTTTAGAATCTAGCAGTCACATACATGTCTGAAGGACTTTCAGACAATTTTTCAGTGCCTTTAGCCTATTACCTCAGGTGAAAAAAAACAAAGTACAGAGAACAACAATAGTATCTGCACTACCTGGTTATAATGATGGTCACAGTATAAAGCACAGACATTGCAGCATGAGGACTGGGTCCTCGCTGGCTGGGCGTAAATCTGCAATTTTATAGGAAATGTTTATAATTCTACTTTCAATCAACTTAGGAATATTTTAATTCCTACCATTTTATCTGTATAATTTTCCATGAAATAGTCAATTTTAACGTGTTTTTCTATATATTTCTTGAATTTTGTCAGAAATATTTTCCTTGTAGATCTTCAATTTTATCAGAAAATATTTATAATTCCACTTTCAATCAACTAAGAAATATTTTTATGCCTACCATTTTATCTGTAATTTTCCATGATAATCTTCAATTTTAATGCTATTTTATATTTTTCTACAATTTTATTAGAAATATTTCCCATGTAAATCTTCAGTTCTATCATAAAATGTTTCTAATTCCTTTTTCAATTAATTTAGCAATGTTTTTATGTCTACCATTTTACTCTTTAATTTTCCATGAAAACTGTCAATCTTAATGTGTTTTTCTATATGCTTCTTCAATTTTGTCAGAAACATTTTCCATGTAAATCTTTAATTTTATCATAAAATATTTTTACTTCCTTTTTCAATAAAAAAATAAAAATTTGTAAAAAGAATTTTAAGGCTAATATTAAATGAAGTGAACACGTTAGAGGTCCTAAGTTCTTTTTCTTGGGGGAAGAAAAGTTTATTAGTCTATGGCTTCAGGAATGCCAATCGGTCCTGGCATGGAGGGCATGGGGGAACTGAGTCGTTCACATCATGGCAGAGAGGAAGTAAAGTAAAATTTGAAACTCTGCTGAATCCCTAGATCTGGGTTTTGTTGTTGTTTGCTATTGTTGTTGTTGCTGTTGTGATTATTGTTGGTATTATTATTTTTTTAATTTTATTTTAAAGGTTTTAGAAATTCACTCAATAAATATCTGGTACTCAAATAGAAATAAGTTTTAATTATGTTATGTCAAGTCATGTGAATATGTGACCACACTTCTCTCAAGTGTTTATTTATTGAGCAAATCAGTAATGCTTACTGTGAGCTAGGTACCAACCTGTACACTTAACAAGGGTCAACTCATTCCACTACAACTCTATGAAGCCTCCTATTGTCTTGATTTTCAACTGAAATGATGGAAGCTCATAATGCCTTGGTAAGGTCCCCAAGGTCACATGCCTGATTAAATCTCAGGGGAGCACAGCTGGCCTGGCACTCAAATCCACTCTAGCAGTTACAAACTTTCCCAATCTTACTCTTCTTTGCTTCTTGGCAGTGCACATGCTGCCATCATGACACAAGATGGATATGGTGTGGTAAGCACTTCTCTACATGAACAACTGACAATGGACAAGGTCTGAGTAAAATCCAGGGTTTCACTGTGTAAAATGCAAGCCCATTTAATGGTAAATTTATTTTTTAAAGTTTAATCAAGACTTTATGTTAAAAATTGAAAGTATCTTACTAACATAAATCAAAATAAAATTTTAATTATTATCCTTTTGTCTTTAGAAAAGGAAAGACTTAAATAAACTGAGGACAAACACTTTTATCAGAGAGAAAAAAATAATGGTGCCAAAGTACACTTAACCTAACATCATGAATACAAAAATTGCAATTTTTACCAAGTTCCCCAAAAATGCAATAATTTTCCCAATTTGTTTAAATCATAGTCATTTGAAAGACTCATCAGACACAACTCCTGCCAATTTTCTCTCTTCCCTTAATACAAAGGTGCCATTTTACTAGATCTTGTTTTTCAAGTGTTCGTGTAATCTTAAGTTTTGAGAGGTCTCTACACATACCACAAGATCAGCATGGATCATGTGGAACCCATAGGCCTAAGAAACAAGGGACAGAGGAAAAAGTTAGGGTTAAATAGGGTAGGGGTAGTTTTTGTTATTGGGAATTAATTTCATAGAGAGTCAGATCATTAGTGAATATGTTGTATTTGTTATATCTTGTTCTTTTTAATTGCCATATTCTAAACTACCAAGACTCAAATAGAGAAGAGCAGGGTAAGGCCCTCTTCTCGCCTGTGGCTCACTTCACAAGCATGAGCACCTGCCACTCTGGTATTCACTCTATAGAGCCCTCCCAAGGTTTTTAGAGAAGCATGAGAACTCTTACGTGATATGACATGGTCCATATATTGAGGTAAGTAAGGAGCCCAGGTATCGATAGTCTCCTTTCGTCCTGCCTGCTCAATTCTTCTGAGCTCTGCTAGAAGCAGGGCCTGTGCAGCCTCTCTCACCTAACAGGATCGCAAAGACAATAGGAGAAAAGAAACGCGTCAGTTCATAAAGTGAAGTGAACAAACCAGAAAATTCATAGTGATATAAAATTAGAAAACACAGAAATTTTGTATTTATATAAGAAAGACTATTAGTCCAATAATGAAGTAAGTAGTTATGTAACAATTAAATGCTGGCATCTTATACATGATCAAAGATGCTTTCATTCAAAAATATTTTTAAGCTAACGGACAGACATTTAATTAGCTTTATGCTTAAAGCTTGATTTTCTAAAGAATTTTTATAATACAGCACTTTAAATTATTAAATTGCCATGTAACTATTATTGTCAATAATCAATTTTGGGAGGATTAAATCGTTTTTCCCTATGCCCAATAGAAACTTAACCTAATTTAGTGAATTCCTTATATACTATAATTCTACTTGGAACTATGGGAAGGGGATCAGGGCAGGCAAATAAATATGTTAAGGCCATTCACTGAATGTTTGAGACAACAGGCCAGAGAGATGACAGAGGGCTTCAAAAAATTATTTCTTGATTTGAAATTTACATTTCACCAAGCCTTTTTAATATTTGTTATCTACTTTATCACATCAACATTGCCGCAAGCATTGATCCTTTATATAATCAAACAGGTATAAATCCACATGATTCACATACACCTAGACACAAACAAAATGGGTAAATAGATTCCTGCATAACCTCTGTCAGTTTTATAGAGAGAATCATTTTTCAAAATCATATCAATTTTTCTTCCAATTGGCCATGCAACGTTTTATTTTGCAGTTTAAATTTAGTTATGTTTAGCAAAAATTCCACAGGTATGATCCCAAAGAAGGTAGTCTATTTTAAGCAAAGTACGAATCAATTTATTCAATTTATTAACTATCTATAACTGAAGAGATAACTCAGCTTCATGTAAAAAAAGAGTTTGAGTAAAACATTATAAGTATCTTTTCTTTTAAAGTAAATTAAAAGATTATTCAAGTCAAATCAATGCAAACTTTAGTATGTTTCAGTTCTGCTTTGGAGCTAAGTCAACAGAAGCCAGAACAGACAGATATCTTAAAGAATTAGGATGTTTCATTCAACACACAGACATACAGAGGTCCAGACATACAGAGGTCCTATCAAAGTCTTTCTCAGTGACATCATGGCCAATTAGCACGTGTACACTTGTATAATCCAGGATGTTCATGCAGTAACATATGCTAGTAACGCGTGTGTTCTCATGAGAATTATGTTATTATCTCTACTTTACAAATTATCTACAAATAGAATAAGCCAAGTATCCAGGGTTAACAAGTTAATAATAGTTGGCACTGACATTTAATCTAGCTCTATTATAATACGAAAGACTGTATTGTTTTACTATAACATAGGACCTTCCATTTAGTCTCTGACTGCTCCATGGAAATTTTGATGGAAAGGATTGGACCAAATAATTAATCATGGGGAAGAGGTTATATGTCTTTGCATGTGAGTGCCTCTCTACAGAAACCAACACTTAAAAAATAACTATACAAAGTATGTAAAACTTTTAATGAAATATTCAATGAACTTTTAAGAAGTAAATAAATAAACATGCTAGAACATTAACTGTTTAATATAGAAGCAAAGAAGGAAGATGGGGAAATCTTGAATCCATCTTTTCTGTAACGGAATGAGTAAGTGCTAAAAGCATGGGGGATAAAAGTTACTTTTGCTTAAAATTCACATTTCATTGAAATTGTGAAATATCTGTATCTTCCTTATCAGTCAACCTTACCTCCAAGCATCGATCTTGCCATCTTCGAGCTAGCATCTCCAGAAGAGGAGGTCTAAATTTATCCAGCCCCAGCAGGTCAGGCAGCATAACACAGTGCATGGCAGCTAACTGGCTCCATCCTATCAAAAGGTGACATATTACAAATACATCAGACATCTTGGTATTCTACAATAAATGGAATGGTTTTATTTATGTACACTTATCAAAAACAAAAAGGGAAGATCTATATGTTATAAAGAATTTTAGTTTAATATTATTATATGCAAAATGACATGAAATATATTTTTCAATCATTTATATGTTGACCTATAAGGCGTAAAGTTTTTAAAAACCAACTCTCCACATAGTTTTGCCAAATTCCCAAGGAAAACACATTTCTAAAAAGATTTTCTAAAATAAAGATAATAGAATCTGGGAAAGGATGGCGTGTACAGGGCATTCACACAGACATCCACAGGTTCTGACCGTGCGCTGCTAACACACCAGTCAACTGGACTGTCTTCCCTTTTCGTCAGAGGCTTTAATTAAGGTCATACAATCATCTCTCTTACTAAATGAATCAGAAACTTAGTTACAATCAAAGCTGAAATAATATAATGCCAATTTTAGAAAAATGTAAATGAAGACATTCCACAAAATTAAAAACCTGATAATCAAAATTTTACAGTCTTAACTGTCACTGATTCCAACTGGAAGAAAATCAATTTATTTTTTCCAAATTTCTGATTCTTGATATGAAATCTAATTATATGAGAAAGAAAGACTACCACTATATTAGTATACAGATTTTATGAGTTATTTCACCTTTATTTTATAAGTGTACAAAACTGTATATTATATATAATATATATTATATATTATAAATTCAATGAATGCCTCGTCTCAAATTATGTATGAGGCCATTATTAGTTCAGTGCATCGTGCCATTTTCTCTCAAGGATAACATCGAGAGATAAATAATCAGGAATGGATGAAAAAGCATTTGCTATTATTTACAATGTATTATCTATAAACACAGAATTTTATCAGTTCTATGTTTTGAAAGAATTAAAACTGTAGTCATCTAAATTAATAACAAAACACTATGATAAATTATAAAGTGATCTCTTAAATTATGAGAAAGAGACAAGTCACCTACTTAAAAATCCATCCATTCAATAGGAAATTCTCATCAACTGATAACAAATATGTAATTGCATTAATAAAGGTGATGGAAATACATTTCATTTTGAAATTTACAACACATGGATATATCCATATACCCATGGATATATCCATAAATTACTCACATGAGTAATCTCTTGATTAGTTTTAATGCCTCACAGACAGTCTTACTGAACTACTTATCAGCTAAGCTTTCACACATGAAGATCCTTATAGTATATAGTAAACTGACAAATAACTATTTTGAAAATAGTTCAACAAATATTATTGTAATTATTCCAATCCAGCCTTCACATACAAGCTTTAGCACAGTCCTCTGATAGGGAAAGAAAATAATATATTAGCATGTTAGGTTCCTATATTTTCTTTCTTGGAGACTTGTAACAGGGGCTCTATGCTTCACCGGTAATCTAACACTCCCTCTGTTTGAATGGCCTTGCAATATTACCTTTGGTAAAGAGTCTGAATCATTTAGAGTTATGTTTAGACTTTGGAAAGTTCCTTGTCTTTATTTTACACAGGCTGGAAAGCGTTGAGATCACGTGAGACAGTGGCTGAGCCAAGAGAGGACTGAGCAGTCCATTCTCAATTCCACATCCTCCAAAGTAGTTTCCATTTGTGTAACTACACAACAAGGATATGGTAGCCCAACTGAATCCAAAGGCTTAAATTACAGATTTTTATGCCTCTGCCTGAAGCAGAAACAGCAGAAAAGGTGAATTCCTATCAGCTTATATAACCAATTTGAAGACTTTTCAAATGAGAGTGCAAATTAACAGACTCACTCATCTTTTACTAGGGCATATGGTAATAAAAAGACAGCACTCTGTCATACACTAATAGAGCATGCAAAATACGTTTATTACAGTTGATGCCACAAATCAAATGGCAAAAAGCACTGTGACAATTCAACTTCTAACAAAGACCTCACAACCAAGACTAGCATCTCTGCACTCCCATAACAGTGCTCTAGGGACAGCAGACATGTTCTACTCTAGGCAGGAGGGACATTACATTTTTAACAATTGGCGCCTGGCACTGAGTTCAGCAAATAAGGTTTCAAAATGGGATTCATACAAAATAAAGCAGATGGATGTATAAATCAGATTAAAAATAAAATTAAGAGTAAGTCTATCAGGCCAAAGCAGAGAGGAAAAGGAAGTGTTCTAAAGTGAGAGAGGATACCTTCATTTACTAAGAAACAGGTATGTAAAGCAGGAGAGGCAGAGGCAGAACCAGAGCCATCAGCATCAGACCGAGCAGAAACGACAGGTGCAGCAGCTTGCAGAGAAAAAAGGAGAAAGAAAGAGCAAAGAATTGAGGTACAGCAGTTTCTGGAAAAAAAGCTCAGTATTAGTGAAGAGTGAAAACATAGCAAAATATAGTGAATATATAACTAAAAATGATATTTTAATTGGGGAGGAGCGCTCATTAGAAAACTCTAGAAGGATGGGGTGTCTCTCTGAATAGTGATCTTGATGGAGTTTAGCTTCCGCTTAAAGCCACCATCTTTTTGATATTATAAATCCACATTATAGCAAATCTTGTAAAAAGAACATAACCACAAAGCAATGAAAACTACATTAAGAATTAGCAGAAATGTAATCCAGTCTTTAAAATACATCACAGAAAAAAAATTTTAGGAGGCCTATATATTTTGATCATATTTTTTCTCAGTTTATTCTCTAATATGTCAACTATTTTAAAATATTTCAAAAGAATACTCAATAGCATTCTGATTCTCTGCTCCTACATAAAAACTCATTATCAATATAACAACTTGTAAAGAACATACACAGTGCATTCCATTTAACTCTTCTTAGAAGAATTTTAATATAGCTTCATTCAGTTTAAAAATATATACATTAAAACAATTATAAATGTTGTATTTCATATACAGTGGATAAAGCAATCCCTTCCTTGACTCAAGAAAGTTGTACAGCCAGGAAAACGTTGCAGTGTAAATTATCATATGAAAAGGCCAGAGGCCCTTATGGCCTACACATTCTACAACTGGAGGTCACTGTTAAGATTTAGGGGTCACCATTTGACACTTCCTTCCTGTGAAAAAATTACCATATGTCATGCACAAGCATCTTCAAATTAATCCCTCTCCTCTCTTTTGTCACTGAGCAACGATGGGTTTGGGCTCCTAAGCATATGAGGCATTGTCTGCCAAATGGTATGTTTGCTTCTCATGCAGTGAAATCCTTTTGTTATGACTGGACAGCTGCAGGAAGCAACTTTTTATGATTTTCACACGAATGCACCATAATGTCACTCAGGCACGTGTGAGGCGACCAGCAGAAGAACTCAGAGAAGTCTGTGAGCAGTAGGAGAATGGGAACTAGCTCCATGCCTATTGCACCCACGGAAGTTTTATAGAGAAAACTGAAGTGCTTTTTTCTTATTATGATAGATGGGTTTTATTTATTATAAGGTTATGACTATTTTGTGTTACACCTATGTATTTAATTGTATGTCATAATATCTAAAAATTTGACTATAATATTAAAAAGAATACCAAATACTTAATATATTCCACTGAATAATTTTATTTTTCATTTCTCTTCACTATTTAATTACAAATTCAGTTTAAATGACTGAGATTTACCTCCCACGTAAAAAGCTAGTAAGGGCATGGTTTACCACATTATTGCCTGTGTGGCTGAATTTCATACCACCAAAACTGCTGAGCACCCTGCTCTGGGTGCTCAGACAATTTCACCCATGTATATAACGTGTTCTTGTCACACTTCTATCCTGCCGCCCCTCCCTTCACTACAGGTCCCTTTCTCACATTCTCTAGAAAACACAGTGCTAATTCTGTTCGATTTCACTCTGACTCTGTAGGTACACTAGAATGAGAAGATCAGAAAAAAATAAAAAATTAATGAAAGTTCAGAAGTGACTGGTCACTATAGATATATCAAATAAATAGAACTAAACCATGATACTTTCTCAATGTATGGATATTCAGAAGAGAAAATCAGGAACCTGGCTGGCAAAGCCGCTTGAGTATGTGTACTAAGACTTGCTGCTCTACACATGCAATGATATACAGGAAGAGAGAAAAACATTCATGGTATTACAATTGTGGACTCATGTTTAATAGAAGTAGAAATAGGTACTTATTTATTTATGCTTTAATAAATCACATGGATGCTACTAATCAAGTAATAGAGATTAAGAAATTGGATTCCCTAAACTCTAAAAGTCTCTGGAGCAACATAAAAAAATATTTTACGTATACTTTCTCACACCTAGAATGGCAAAATCTAGAAATAATTTTACAGTTCATTGAAAAATTAAAACTCTTGTCACAGCTATTTTTTATAACTTCCCACATGTAAAAAAAAAATCAGAGACTAGAAGGAAAAAAATATTACTCAAAGTAAAATGTTCAAGGCTTAGCAACAAATGGCAAATCAAAAATGCCCTGTGATGAATATTGAGGATTCCTAGCATAAATTCTACCTGCTCATCTGATGACAGTAGAAAGGCGGCGTGTCACGTTCTTACAGAACAGAAGGGAGGGGGAAGAGATGTGAGGGCTATTATTTTGCCAGGGAGGGAGGGCCCTGAGGGAGGAACTGGGAAAGGAGAAATCATTGGGAATGTAAATAAAAAATATATAGAAAAGAAAAAAAAAAGAAAGTACTGGTTCTGAACCTCATCAATTGTTTATTGTTCCATGGAAACTAGATCAATATAGCAAGCTTATGCAACCAGATATGTTTGTATTTGCTCCAGCTTTTCTTTAAATAGCAGAAGCATGAGTTTTCAACATTATAACATCTATGCTTTCTATTTTTAAATAGATCTTTTTTCATTCGAGGATAATTCTAAACTCCATCTTTCCTCTACTGCTACTGTGATATAAATAACATGCTTGTGGCAGATTACTATTTTGAATGACACAGGCTCTTTACATATTGGTCTAAATCTCAATAGCTTTCCAGAGTATATACCAAAGAGCACCTAAACTTTCACAAAGAAAAAAAAAGAACATCTAAAAATATATATATAATCCTTTAGAAGGTAGTTTTTTTAAGCTTAACACTGGAAAGATAAAATTATTTAATACTAAATAGCCCTTTAAAATGTTAATGGTAATTATAATGCTAGGGAAAGGAGAGAAGAAGGGAGAAGAGAAGGGGAAGAGAATAGGGAGGGGGAAGAAGAGAAGGAGGGGAAGGAGAGAAGGAGGGGAAGAAGAGAAGGAGGGGAAGGAGAGAGCAAAAGAAGGCAAGTAGAAAAACTTTAGAAAGTAGGAATTGCTGAAGCACCAGCCACCATGTACCTACCATGATGATATTCTGCACCAGCCTGGCATTTAGTGTGGGCATCTTGAGGCCACATTTCCCTTTTACCCTCACCTTTACATCTGTGCTGACATGCTTTACATAAATGGCATTCTGTTCATCTTTTAAGTCCACAGAGTATTTAAGATAAATCACTAATGGGTTTTTTTTTCTCTTTTCCTAAATGAAGTATAAACTAAATAATGTACTGAAAGTGGAGGTACAGGTCTGTCACCCCAGCACTGAGGAGGAGGGTAAGGGGGAGAAGGATCAGTAGCTGGAGGTCATCTTGACTTTAAGGAAGCTTGGAAGGATCCAAATCCATGGGAGACCCTGTCTCAAAGACCTCAAGCGAGTCAATTTAACAGCTCCCTTACTAGTCAGACTGCATGTTTAGGGCCCCCCATGCAACTGTCACAATTAATACAGTAACTTGATGTGAATGTTATAGCAATGTGAAACAAAAACTTTAAAATGATTTTCTAATGCCTTTTTGTCAAGAAAAATCCACACTTAATATGTCCTAATTCAGAAGCGATAAGAGAGCTACGCTGACTAACCTGACTACTATGAACGTATATATGGTAACCATGAAGGCAATATTGTAGTGCAGATCATTAACCATTTTCCTGTTGGACTCAGATGTAAACTGTGGCAGACCAGTGATCTTCCACTCATCAACTCCACTGTCCCATCAAGCATCAAGTCTGGATATGTAGCATGTCCAGAAACACTGAATTACAAAGTTCCCAACGTTGCCCCATCTGCTGAGTAGACCATCTCCAGACAAATTCTTCCTTAGTCTTCTCAATGGACCGGAGATTGCTAAGCTCTGGGCTAGTGTGTTGTTGCTTATTCTTCTAATTTGATTACACATACCTTTCAATTACTTCATGAGAGTAAGTACACAAAAGCCTAGTTTTTCAAGACTATAAATGCTTGAAAATATTACCAAGCAAACTTTGTATTTGACTTATAATTTGGAATTATGACCAAAACTTGTGTAAAAAAAAAAAAGTCTATTCTGTTTGTTTGTTTGTATTTTTATCTGATTTTATTACTGATTTATTATTATTTTGATGACTGTTTTCTAATGAGAGAGAGAGAATTGCTGGGTGGGTGGGAGGACCTAGGAGGTGTTGGGAAAGTGGAAACTACTGTGATAAGAATATATTGTATAAAATACCTATTCTCAACAAAATAATTAATTAGCTAATTAATTTTTTGAAGCTGTGTTTGCAAAGACTCACTGTCTCATTAGAAGTGCAGTACTGAAAGGAAGCTGGATTACTCCAGTCCACAGGCTGCTTGCCTCATCCTGGCACCTTTCTAGCCCTCTGAACCACACAATGCCTTGACCATTTATTTGTCTGAACTAACACAGGAATCTATTAACTCAGCAGCCCACTGGCTTCTCACACCAGAAGCCGAGGTTGTCATCAGATAGCATCTTGGAGTGATAGAAAAACTTTCCCTGTCTTGCTGGAACCATCACTCTGGTGGCTACCAGTGTATTCTAAATTTGACTTAAAGTATGGCTTACTTTGTTCTGTAAAACTATAAAACTGTTTCTCTACTGGAACAAAATATTTGGGGTAACCAAAATCATGTTCCGGGGCAATCGCCCCACAACTAGCTCTTACTCCTGCTAAGATGAAAGCTGTGGTCTTGAATCCACAGCAGCTGTGATCATTTCAAATACAGCATATGCTAGCATTCTGTCTAAACTCCACCCCACAGTTACCTGGCAACACCCAGGTAGGCCCGACCCACAATAAAAGGGGTTTCTTGCCCTCTCTTCTCTCTCTTGGTCCCCCTTTCTCCCCATTCCCTTCCCCCCTCTCTCCACTTGGTCATGGCTGCTCTCTACTTCTCCTCCCTTTCCCTTTCCCTCTCCCTCTCTTCTCTCTCTCTCTCTCTCTCTCTCTCTCTCTCTCCCTTCCTCTGCCTCTACTACCCTCTTAACTCCCCTCCCCGTGCCCTAAATAAACTCTATTCTGTCCTATACCACGATGTGGCTGGTCCCTCAGGGGTAAGGGATGCCTTGGCATGGCCCCACTGAGGCACCACCTTCCTCCATACCTCACCACACCCCCATAGAACATATATCTCTTTATCATTTATAAACACATCAGTATATGTTTGCTGAAGCAAACATAGCTACTACAAATAGCTACTTATACAAATCTGGAGGGGTTTGTTTTTGTTTTTGTTTTTTGTGGACTTTTGAAACTTACTGTTTTTGGATAACCTGAAGATTATAAATACTGTAATGGTCTTGGAAAACTTTACTTCAGTAATATACTTATCTATCATCTAGACATGTTTACTTAGATACTGAGTAACAAACTAGGACGCAATGGATAAATGGACTGTCAAACACCATTAAGCCAAAAAAAAATCTCTATAAGAGAATTAAATAACTAATGTGCGCTGGGTGTACAAGCATATAGAGAGCAGAAAGAATAAAGGATCTACTGTTTCAGAATGAATTAACAATCCTCCTGTGATGAAAGGCAGGTATATTAAGGCAACAACATATCAAGAAGCTCATGATGCTTGAAAACTATAGGAGTGGTACTGGAGCAATGGCCCTGTGCTTCAGATCACCTGCCTGCTCTTGCCTAGGACCCTAGGTTCAGTTTCCAGCAGCCACGTGGTGGCTCACAGAGGATCCAGCACCCTCTTCTAGACTCTGTGGGCACTAGGCATCTGTGTAGTGCAGCTATATAGATTCAGGCAAAAATTCACACATATAAAACAAAAATAAATTTAGAATATTCTTAAAAGTAAAGTACTATTACTTAATCTTTGAATCATCACTAGTTCACATCAGAACTGAAATAACATCAGATACAACAGCGACTTTTCTTGGACTGTAACTATAGACTTAAAAGAAAATCTGCTTTAAAACATCTTCATTTCTAACACCAAAAATTCATAAGCAGGGGCTAGAGAAATGGCTTAGCAGTTGGGAATCTGTATTGTTCCTGTGGAAGCACCAAGTTCAATTCCCATTGCGCACAGCAGGCAGCTTATAACTGCATGTAACTCCAGCTCCAGGGGATGCCCCTAACCTTGGGCACATACAGACATACACACTAGTACATGTAAATAAATAGTAATGCAAATTATAGATAGATAGATAGATAGATAGATAGATAGATAGATAGATAGATAGACAGACAGACAGACGACAGACAGATAGTCCTCTAAGCCCAAGAATGAGGGAGAAATAATTCATTACATTGGGAGATAAATTTATATGAAAAGCTGTTAAAACTTCCCATGTCAACAGCACTTACCAGGTGCTTAATATACATTCCAAATATTGAGCTAAACATGAAAACACAAAAGTCATTTTTCATTAGGGGAAGAAGAACCCATGTCTCAAAAACAAAACAAACAAACAAAAAAAGAATTAAAACCAACTCAAAACAAGAAAAGATATGACAAAGTATTTGATGACCCATACATTCAAAGAAAGAAGAATTAAGAGAGCTAAAAATGACCACTGGGTCTGGCCTCAATGGGAGAAGATGCACCTAACCCTCAAGAGACTTGCAGCCCCAGGGAGTGGGGAGGCCTGGAAAGGGAGTGGACATCCTCTTGAAGACTGGGAGGAGGAGAAATGGGATAAGGAACTGTGGGAAAGCAGACGAGGGGGGGGGTGGGCAACAACTGAACTGTAAGTATAAAAGAGTGGAAGTAATAAAAGAAATTATCCAGGCTAAAAATATATTAAAATAGGATTAAAGGAAAATTAGACCCTAATGAAAAATGACTAATTAAATCAGAACTACTGCCATAGAAACTAAATCAAAATATGGAAGGAGGCCTAAAAGTGGTCTAGAGAGAGGGTTCAGTGCATAGAGGCAGGCGTGGCCAAGCTAAAGACCCAAGCGCTACAGGAATTTGTCCTGACTTCCATATCTACCCAATGGCAATGTGGGTATGGACATACACACACACATACACACAAAAATAAGCAAACAAAAACATATATAAACAAACAAATAAATAGAATGTTAAGGATTAAGGCATCATTGGTATATGAGGCAATTTTAGGCAGACTAACATGCATATAATGAGACCACTGGAGAGAAAAATATTTGAAGCGCTATGTAAAATAATGTCCAATCTTATAAAAATGATGAAGGAAGAAATACACTCAAAGATACTTGGTTAATCAAAGAAAAACCAAAGAAAGAAAAGAACAAAGAATGTGGGACAATGAGAAATACAGAAAAGGAGGGACTCAAATCTAACACTACTGACAATAACAATAAATGTAAACAGCCTAAATAATTAAAAAGCAAATTGTAACCAGAAATGGTAGTACACAGCTTCCATCCCTCATTGGGAAGGCAAAAGCAGACCAGTCTCTGCAAAGGCAAGGCCAGCCTGGTCTATATAGCACATTTGAAGACAGCCAGGGCTATATAGAGAAACCCTTTAAAAATACAAACCAAATTAAGTCACATTGGTTAAGAGACCAAGACACAATTACATGATGCCTATATAAGAAACATACCTTAAATACAAAGCCCCAAGTAGAAAAAAAGCAAAAAAGATGAGAAGTTATATGACTGAAATAGTAACTAAAGACGCTGAGTATTAAAAATAGAGTATATTTTAGGAAAAAAAAAAGAATATCAGCAAGCATAAAGACTAGTCATTTATAACAACAAATGAGCCAAATAAGAAGAATGATGGTCCAAATGTTTAGCTAAACTAAAAAAGAGTTTAAACAAAACATGAATAAAATCTTAGAGAAGCGTGAGGAAGCACAACAAATAAATAATGATGGTGTCAGAGTTAAACAGTCTTCACTTACTTAGTATAGACAGGAAGGCAGAAAATGATCAACTGTACATGGAGTATCACTGAACAGACTTTATAAAGTCCTCCACCCAACATCAGACTATACACTTCTTATGCATGCACATACATTCATATCTACACAGATGTATGTGTGCACATTGGCAACGTAATACATTTAATAATTAGCTTGATTTAAAAATTTCACAATATAGAAATATATTGAAACATACATGCCACAAATATACACAATTATTTTTGAAGAGGTACATACAGAGAATTGGAAAAATTTGAAAAGATTGCAATCATTCAAGTAATATTATTTCACTATCAATGAGAACCCAGAAAGATTCTTGGAAAATCTTGGAAATGTTGGAAAAATGTAATACATCCTCACTAAATTAACTGCTGATAAATAAAAGCACAGTGATGGGAAGTGTGGAGCTGCCACCAAGCAGTACTCGGGAAGAAATGTCAGCACTAAATATGAGGGTATTGGGAAAACAGTCATATCTCATTAACTAAACTCAGGTTCCCCTTAAGAAACTAAATGTTTAAGACTAAACTTAAATTAAATACCTAGAAAGCAGAAAAATCATAGAATTCAACTGAGGATAGATGGGTCTTAGAGAAGATCTAAAAATTGTTTTATACAAGGCTCTCTGCATTAAAAAAAAATTGAAGATGAATAACAGAACTGAAAAAGAGAATTTTAAGAATTCTATAACTTTTTGCCTGATAAATTTGATAGAAAGTGTATGAAGAAAAATTATTAAAATAAAAAGACAAAAAACAAAAACAAAAACCATAATAACATGAAATATATTAAAAAATTAAAATACATAGTTAAAAAAAAACTATGTATTTGAACCCTACAGCTTTCAGCCAATGAGTCAGACAACCCAACAGAGTTGATCATATTCATCTACACAAACTCTAAAGTCAAAGAATCATCTTTCACTAACTCTCTGAGGCCATTACCCTGTCAGAAAGCCATTACCAGATACGAAACTACACACTAAAATCCCTATGACCACTACACATTTTAAACAAATTTTACAAGTTATATGTAATCACCTATAAAACAGATAAGTCATCATAATAAAGTATGTTCTATATGCTAAGTGGTTTTCAAACAAAAATGCCAATATTGTTTATCTCATGAAGAAAATAGAGAAAAATTATAAAATCATTCCAACAGATACAGGAAGAAAATCTAACTAAATTCAACAACTATTAATAAATTGAAATCTCAACAGATTAGTAATATTAGGGTATCTTCTTAATGCAATAAAGAGTATACTGGGGAAAAAAACTAAACAGGGAAAAATATGTATAAACGGCCTATTCATTCAACAGAATAATACACAGCAGTAAAAGTAACAAACTGTGGTATTGATGCAATAAAGCTGATAAAGCTGATAGTAGAAGCTGAACAAAAAAATACAGGTCCTGTACGATGAAATAACTCAAGCAAATCTCAAGAAATGCAGAATAAACCATAAAGTTTATGAATTTAAATGTAGATGATGTGACAGCAAAGAAAAAAATTAAAAATAAATAAATGAAAAGGAAAGAGGTCACCAGGAAATTTCCAAACGCACTTTATTTATTTTAAGAGGTGTTGCTTTTTCTAATTCTGAAATATTGCACATCACGGTGAGCTACCTTGCAGAGAAGAGTCAAGTTTAAATAGAGAATTCATTTGTTTTATATACAACCTGTTCTTCAACCTGATTTTTTTAAGTGTATCTTCATTCTGACTATAATTTACTATGTGAGACAGTTTAATAGGCATTTTGACTTGTGAATAGCAGCGTAGACAACACTAGCAAACAGCAGAACACAAGTCATAGCATAAATCTGTGAATTCCAACATTCCCAAGCAGAATTAAAAATAGGTATAACTTTTAAACTTAAGATACACAGTTAACTTGTGTTGTCAAATAAAGGTGGCCCTAATACATACAAATTAGACCAAAGACCATATAATAAAATTATCTGAAATATGCTCAGTTATCAATTTCCAAATAAATCTGATTTATTTTTAACTGACATCTTAATTATCCATATTTACATCTGGAATATAACAACTTTTCTCTCTTTTAACAATCTGAGACAAACAAAATATTATGATTATACATTAGCAATGCCTTCTCCATTTCTACAGCTGAAATGCCATGTCAATTACTTATAAGATTCAATTTTACCTTGTTTAATCTGTCCTTGCACAATGTTACTGGAGGCTGGAGGGGAATCCCTTGCCTTAGAAAGGTCTGGGGTGCCTGGTCTAGGTGGCCTTTAAAAGAAAAAAGAAACATTGAACATTTTCCTATTTCCAGAGAGGTTCAAATTGTTATTCTCTACATGAAAAACAAACACACAGAGAACATTTTCAACTTACTATTTCAAAAAGTTCTCGAAGTTTCATACTTACTGAAGTTATCCATTTCAAATTCCAGTAAGATAATTACATGATTATGAGGTAGAAAATCCAAACTTTTGTAACTAAAATGCATACTTTCTGTTAGTCTTAACATGTACTTTTGAACACTCCAGAGAACTACAGTAGACAAGTCAAAATCATCCTTAGCCTTCTCTTCTTCCTGTTAACATCCCGGGAGTTCAGCCTACCCCACTGTCACTAGCACACAGGAACTCATGGAAGAATACACTAATCTGAAAAGTATTCACATACATGGCAATAAATCATAAAAGAAGTCTTGGAATCCACAGATAAACTGTCTCATTTGGATTCTGGCTCAGCAATTCCATATATCATATTTACAGGATTAAGGATAATGAATTTTTATAAAAGTAACTAGAACAGAGTAAGACATGAAATAAATGCTATGTATGTTCTCTTAGGTTTAAAAAACCTCACATGGTCAACGTTTAGTAACGTGTAATAATAAGCTGTCTTCATAACTTTGGAAAAATGGAAAATAGCATTCAAGCTAAGTATTGTAAAAACATCAAAATATTCTGTTTTAAAAGTATTGTTTTTAAAGTTATTTTTCTTCCCTCTTGCAGATTATGGACTGTACTCATTACCACACTCCAGTGCTGATAACTGGACACACCATTACTGCACACAGATTACAATGAGAAACACTGTAAACAGACACACATTTTGAACTGAATGTCAGTTCGAACTTCCAGATGCTATAAATTTAAAGTTATATTTATAGAGCTAGAATACATGGCTCATCAGTTAATAGCCCATACTACTCTTGCAGAGGACCACAGTGGTTCACATAACTCACATTAGGCAGCTCATAACCACATTTAACTCCAACTCCAGGGGATACCACCCTTTTCTGGAAGCCACAGACACCTGCATTCACATATGCCCAGACCCAAATATAAGCACCGAATTAAAAGATAAAAATTTTCATTCTTGGTTGGTTGCACATGCCTTTAACCCCAATAGTCAGGGGGCAGAATTAGGCCAGTCTGTGAGTTGAAGGCCAGTCTTTTCTATATTGAATTCTAGACCAATCAGGGTTATCACAGAAAAAAAAATTATCTTAAATAAAAAATTTTTTTAAGATTTTCTTTACTCAAGAGTTATACTTTATGACCAACTCCTATATTTTAAATCCATTTAAAATAACAACTAAGTGTATCTACATACACACACACATATATACATATATACATATATATATATACATATATACATATATATATATATATATATAGAAAGAGAGAGAGAGCTATAATTTTATCGTGTTTTAAACCTGGCATTTTAGAAATGTCTGTTTCACAGTTTAAATGGGAAATTGCTAACATGACTAGAGTGGAGAAGGTGTGCAGAGCCAAACAACAAATACAGAGTATGGCTCTCTTAGCCCTTTGGAAAATAAAGACTAAGCTGAAGCTTCAGAGTCCCACCTGGTGGGGCCCTTCTTCATGTGATCTCCAATGAAAGTTGCGTTAGTCATACTCATTAAAGTATTTGCCAGGGATATGATGGACAGCAGATGCTGAGTGCTGACCGCTCGAGACACTGTGTAGGTCCCCTTGCCTACACCCTCCGTGGCTGGCAGTTTCCTTCCTACTTCTGCTTTCGCATGCAGCAGTTTTCCAGCAGCCTGATTATAACCAGGAAGCATCAATGACATATGACCGCCTCTCGATAGGAGACCGAAGGACACTGTGCAGTGTGGTTTCAACATTCCCAGGCGATCGAGACAAACTTCATCCAGAACTTCATTCAAGCCCCAGGCGTGGAGACAGGACATGAATAATTTTGCGGTATCCATAGTAAGGTTGTATTCTAGTAGGGTCAGTGGCTTGGACTTGCTGGCCCGGTACTCAGGGTCACTTTCTTCCCTCCTCTGCCTCATCACCTCCTCCTCATCCTCCTCCTCATCCAGGAGGTGCTCCTTTATGTTCTCTTTGATAGTTTCTTTCACTTGCTGGAAAAGAACTGCTGCCCGTTTCCCAGTTAGGAAAGAGCCCCCTTTGTCTGAACTGCCAGATGCTTTCTGCAGATTCTCTGGGGAAATAAGTGCAGTATTCGGCCTAGAGGCTTCTTCAGTCAGGAGTTGAATAATCAAAGCTTCCACATCAAAGAAAAGCACATGGATATCCGGGTCTGTTAGGTTTGTCTTTATTGCTTGAACCATCAGGGAGTTATGAGAATATTTAGGTAAATTCCCCTGCAACAAATGTTTTTAAAAAATAGTTACAATTCAAAGTGCTTAATTTCAACATTCATTAATGAGCAATAAATAGCTGGATTGAAACGCTTAGAAAGCTGCCTTCTGGGTCATTAACATATCTTTGCCAACCAGCAACACGTGAAAGATATGAGCATATGCAATTAGGAGAGCTTTACACTGACACAATCATTAGAATAGCAATTAATTAAAACCAAGTATACATTAATAAAAGCTTATTATTGAAGTGGGAGTCTCCATACTCATTAATATTGGTTTCGGTGACATCAGCAGACTGAAAATGAAGGGTGGGTGCACAGCAGAAGCTGCGGGTCCATCTGCAGCCCACACATTGGAATGAATCCTTTTGCCACTTACGAGCTCCTTCCGTAAAGACACAATCAGGTCTTTTTGTTTTTAGATCACATAAGTACAGCAATCCTGACTGTGTTCCTTCTATTTCTCTCCTTTACTTACTGTCCATTTTAGCCAAATCTAGTGAGAGTGGAGAGCATCTGGGAGCCGCTCTGAGGCCAGGTCCTCCACTTTTTTCTGTATCTGACAATGGCTTATGGAGATAAGAGTGTATGCGGTACAGTTCACTTACGAGGTGCCTGTGCATGTGCATGTATATGTGTGAGATTCAGACATGTCCATATATAAATGTTGCAAGAGAGGATGGGAAGAAATGCTAGCCAGAATGTAAACAGCAATTATTTTTCTGATGGAATCACAGACCATTTTGTTCAGATTATATACATATGTACTAAATTGCACATAATTAATACATGCTATTTTCACAACCAGATAATTAAAACTACAAAATAAAATATAGATTCCTTCAGCCCAAATTCAAGGCCCATTTATAAACTCTACTTTCAGCTTCAACAGGCTCCTGCACCAGCTGTGACCCAGGACCCACAGCTCCTCTCACTCGCACTGTGCCTGAGTCTTCACTCATCGTCAACTACGTCCTTTCTCCTACATGGCCTAATTCTCAATCACAACACAGATGCATATCAAAGCAGTATGGTGAATGCTTTCCTTAAATATATACATTTTTTTGTTAACTTTATCTCATTTATGTTGTGGAGAGCCAGGGAAGGGTTAGCCCACAGAGGTTAGCTCCCCTAACATTTTACATCTACCATGCGCCAGATACTTGGATATCTCAGAAATATTTATATGGCTATTATTTTACTTACTTATAACTTCCTTACTCTGTGAGGCAATTTCAAAACATGAACAAACAAACTATGCTTTATTCATTCTGCACAACCAGAGAGTTAGACTGAATGAACAAACACTAAAAATCTTACAAAATTATTCCTACTGCTCATCAACTCTTCAAGAAACAGTTACAACGAGTTCCCTTAACTGGTATCCTGTCTCCATTTCCATCCGTCCTGACTATGTTTCTAGGTTGAGATTATCAATAGCATTTTATAACTTGAGAGAAGTCCAGACTTCTTTGCAAAGTACGAGATGCCCATCATTCAGAACACACAGCTGCTGGTCCCTATGACGTAACACCAAATCACTTACACTTTCCAGAAACCGTTTCCAAGAGGTGGACATTTGCACGCATTCATACTAGGACCACATTCCTTCTCCACCTCCTCTATCATCATTCACAAAATATCTCAAGTTGTTCAGCACCCAAAATCACTCACATAATTATTCAAGCAGATGATATCACTGTCTCCATTATATAAGCTTCTCTGAATTGAATGATGTTTAGAGGAGGATATAAATCTATCTGTACTACAGTAAAACAACCTAAAGAATATTCCTAATAAGATAAAGTTAAACTGTTTAATACTCAATATGAAACTCAGGGAACATATCTCAGGTAGCTTATAGGGAGCTAACTGGAGCAAGCAGAGAAGACGCAGATAGAAAGAAAGCAAACCACAGGAAAGGAGAGTGGCGATGGGAATCCCAGGGCGGATGCTGAAGAGTCCACGGGTGATCAGAAGGAACTCAATGCTTACAAGATCACACTGCAGCTTTTGGACTTTTTTTTTTTTTTTTTTTTAATACAAGCCAGAGCATCGCTAAAGCAGAATCATCAGGAGTTCTGGTGAAATACAGCTTCCTGGGCCTGAGCATCAGATCTGAATTAGTGTGGCTAGGAATGAATAAGAATCTAATGAATTCCCTTAGAGATATTAAATACACAGCTTTACACAGTAATGTCAGAGAACAACTATCCGAATGAGGGAGTCACATGACCAGATCCAGTTCTGTTAGCTTAACAGGAACAAGAACAGGTCTGAACATGAAGCAGAAGACAGCAGACGTCACCCATGTGAGCAAGTTAAAGGTGCAATAACCCCAGAATGTGAGCGGTGGGACAGAGCGAAGACGATGCACTGAGCCTTTCGTTTCTCCCTGTGCTGCTTACACATTTGCCTTCCAAACACTGCACTTCAGGAACTATGCTTGGTGCTTCGTACCGACAAGCACTAACTCGAGTGAGTCATGTGAGAACTTACATGAGTATTATATCCAGTGTAATACTGATGTGAAAATTATTGTTAATAATCACAGCTACTATAGCTAAGCTGTCACTATAGCTCAGGAACTGTTCTCATTATTATTGCTAGCTATGTCATAGAAATACCGCAATCTTAGGTGCACAACGCTGAGAAGAGGTGTGAAGGAATATGTAACATCAAGTAAAATGAAAAGTGTTTGAGGTGTTCCTGAAGATAACGTCCTTTCCACAAAATATTGGCAACATTCTTTTAGGAAAAAGAGCCTATTGTCAGTCACAGAACATAAAATCACACAAGTCTGGCTAAAAAGTTTCTGAAGCAGTGAGAAGGGCTTGAAAGGAAGCAGGAGGGAAACACGAGGTAGACAGCCTTCAGGTCGTCTCATCTGACTGACATCAGCCACACATGTGCCCATCAGCACCCCAGCTCCACAGGCATCTGCATCTCCCTCTGAAGGTGTTCCAGCAGACAGTCACACGCTCGCAAGAAAAGCGTTATCTAATCACTACCATGTCTACGTGTGAGTTTTTAAGGCTCTTTGTTACAACCTGGCAAAGCCATGGAATGTGTTGTGTGTGATTAAAAACTGAATCTGAATCAGACAGCAATGCACGCAAAAAGAGAATGTAAAACATAAAAACCAACAACACTTTTTCACATGACCAAAACCTCATAACCAAGTCCCTGACTTGGAAAACCTGTCACAAAAACAGATGCCCACCAACGCTGTGAGAGTGGTATTTGGGCTAAAGGCAAAGAAACAGCTGAGTTTATCCCTCTCGTACCTAGTTTTCTAGTGTGCGGTGCTAAGATAAACTATAGGAAAAGGAACAAAAACATCTAAGGTTCCAAAGGTTTCTTGGGTGAATGATAAAATATGCACACCTGGGCCAGACCGATTTGTTCATATCATCATATATTGTCACAATTTCAAAGCTAACGAAGAAGTTCTAGAAGGCTCATTCTGTCCATTTATTAGAACTGCTGGAGTCTGTAGGAACAGTTAGTCTTAAGTATCACAGAGTGGGATTCAACTCAGTTCAACAGTTTCATGAGGAGTGACCTATTGTGCATAATATGCCTGGGAGAAAACAAAGCATTTGTCCTTAAAAGAAATAGTTGAAAATCTACTTAACTACAACAAAAACTTAAATTATAAAGTATATACGAATGACTGAGTCTCTAACTTGCTCGTGAATGTGATTATAGTAACAGGCTAGTTAGTACACAGATTTGTCTTATGCCTATTTCAAGTATCTAATTTATTGTAATTTTCATTTTCTATGTAGAGGAAGTATATCCTTAGTCATGTGAAATTTCTTTTGTTTTATTTTTGTTTTGAGACAGGTTCTCTCTATGTATCCCTGGTTGTCCTAGAGACACAGAAACCCACCTAAGAGCTCTCACCTGCTAGCAGACTCATCCACACATGCATGACCTCAGCACACACATGTCACATATGGTAGGACCCACAAACAAAGCATAACAATCCAGAATGTTCAGCAAAAAAAAATTGATGACATGCAGGTATGAGTTCTCATCATTTTATATAACTGAATATATTCTAGATGAAATCATATCAGTGGAAACATCTGAAAGCTTTGTCTCTGAATACCAAGATTATGTTTCAAGGGTCTTTAATGGGTTTTGGATTTTAAGTGTATTCTATTTTATCCACCGTCTACATGAAACCTTACTCTCTCACCATTCACTTCATTGATCCTGACTTGAAAGCTCACTTACTTTGAAATCATTGTTCAATAACAGTTTTCAATGCTATCTTTAAACAGTCTTGTGATTTATTATTCTTCCTGGATCAAATCTATAATATCATTTGGTATGGGTTTTATCTAAAAATAGAGTTGATTTGTACTACCAAGTATCATGCCAGCTGATATTCAGAATCAAATGCAAAGCAGAAACACTGACATGTGTGCGTGTGCATGTGTGTGTCTGTGCATGCACCCATGTCAGGTGTATGTGTCTGGGTGGGTGTATGCATGTGCTCATGCAGGCCAAGGATGTTGTGAGATGTCTTCCTCTTAAACAGAGCATCTTCCTGAACCTACAGCTTACTGACTCAGCTCACCTGTACCACCTCTCCTCTCCAGCACTGAGACTGCATGGCCATGACCAGCAGTGCATGGTTCAGGGACTCAAACGCAGGCAGCTCCAGATGCTTGTATATTGGCCACTTTAACAAATGAGTCTCCACAACCATTAAAATGTATACACGCACGCGCACACACACACACACACACACACACACACACACACACACAGAGCTTTGAAATCAGTGATTAAAGACCCTAAGGACAGGTTAGAAAATGAGTATACATCTGACATGCACAGACTGAATAAAATAGATTACAAAAAAAATTGTGCCTAACAAATATGAATTTACTATTTTATGAAATGTATAACCAAATAGGTATAATATTTATAATGAGTTTCCTATGTAAGGTATAAAAATTGATTTAATATCAAAAACTATTTGGCCAGGAAATAGAAAGGAACAATAATTTTCCCCTTGATTTGGTAGATGATATCTTATTGACGAAAGTTCTTTAAAGGGATTTCTAAAGTTTTCATGCATAATAATAAAGGTAAAGGATAAACCGAATAAAAATAAATGGATGTCATATTGTACTTTTAAAATACTCTAAAGTAGCCGAGGGAAATCCTCCCAACTTACTAGAAAATATTCACAACATGGCTTCCATATTAACTACTCTCTCGGTATCAAGGAAAAAAAAGAGAGAGGGAGGAAGGAGAAAGGGAAGGGATCAGGAGGAGGTGGAAAAATAACAAGAAAATCTGTCTGCCCGGCATGGCTGTCTGGTGCCCTCTGCTGCCGCACTCATGTTCTTGCATGCCAGTGGGTAGGCTAAGCAGAGTGCCTCAGGAGAGTCCAGTCACACAGGGATTCAAAGATCTGTTCATGACCACACCACCGTCAGTGTGCTGGTCTCATCTGGAATAGACAATTACTGCACTTCTCTTAACAATCTGTTCTTGGATGGGATGAGATCATGTGTGAGTGATAATATAGTAATACACTTCCTATCTTTTCCTTTCCTTTCCATGTGCTTCCACTAATAAGCACCTAACTAAATACAAACCCAGAAATGATATTAAACATATCAAGGAGTACAGCTTTTATATTTTAATGGAATTTAGTTAACAGAACATAAATAATGTGTAATTATAAATATCAAATACAAATGGTACATCTTACATAGGAAACATATTTTGAAGGTATTTCTTCTAAAAACTGGATGCTATTACTACACAATAATTATTAAATAATATTAAGACTGAAAATGAATATAGCAAAATTCAACAGCAGCACAGGGAATCAACTTTCAACTCCAGTCAAAGAACCAAGAGTCCCAAACACAAGACAAGAAGCCTTCTGCTGCAACGCAATCTTACAAGGGCAGCTGACTTCCTAATTTCAAATTTTCTGTTTGCCATATAAGGAAATGTCTGCCTACTTGAGGGGCTGAGAACACGGATAGGTAACACGGCCCTCTCCTCTCATTTTATGTCAAATGCACCCGTCAAGGAGACCCATGAAAAGAGCTAAACAAACCACAGGGCTGCAGTGGGGAGTGGCTGTGTTAGGGCAAGCTGTGCTCAAAGGGTACAAACTCCAAAGACCCCTGTTGGACACACACGCCGTGAAAACCCCTGCTGTATTTTTAATTTAGAGTGTGCAATATCAAGCCATATATGTCACTATATGAGCTCTATATCAAAAAAAAAGATTAAAACTTCAACATCAGTCTCATAGATTCATAGTCTTCCTGGTCATTCTAGGAATAACCATTCAAGTAGATAAGTAGACCAGTGCTTCAGGGACTCTCTTAAAGGATGTGAAACAGTTGCAGGTAGGAGGGGCCATAGCATAAGCACAGAAACACTTCGTAACAAGGCAAATCACTAAGGTTACACGTGCTTATTTGGTAGCGGAACTAGCTTTGTATTTCCTTATAGTCGTGCTAGCATGTGGGACACAGTTAAGACCACTTGGCATTCTAACTGCATGTCACTCACATGGCATAACAAGGGACAGCACGAAGGCTCTACTGCACATGCTCAGACACTGGTTCTGTAGAGGGGATGTTTACTATCAGTACAGCAGAAATGGCGGATTTCTGATGTTGCTCTTGCTCTAATAACATATCGTTAGTTTCATTACTAGTTTGTTCAAAAGGAGGTTATCTGCATGAATTTTAAGCTATTATTTGACTAGATCCATGTAAAAGTGCTATTCTTAAACCATCCTGTTCCTGTACAAAGCCCTTTGCGTGGCACTGTTTTTATTGTGAGCTCTTGGCCTACTGGGAAACAGCAATGTCTTGAAAAGTTCCTTGGAATCACCCAAGATGGAGAGCCACAGAGAGCCTCACAGGTCCTTAGCTGTCTCAGCTCCAGTCATGATGCCCTCCACAGACTCAGCTGGACACTGCAGAGCCATGCTCACCAGGCTGCCTGACTGAGAAACTGAACATTCATGCCATAACCTTCTACAGTTGAAAAGTGCCCCACAGCTGCGCTTCTCGAGCTGCCGCATCAGCCTGACCTGAGGGCCTCCCTAAACTCGCAGAGCACTGCTGAACGTGCACAGAAACTGAGTCAGGAAGGCCATGGTGGGAGATCCCAGGTGATTTCAATGTGCAGCGCAGTCTGGTAACCGCCATCATAAGAGTCTTCTGTCAGTGGGTTCCACACTTCCTCAAAGACCACCAGTGTCATCCTCCATCATCCAACTGTGACCCTATGCTTGGTCACAACCATTCTTTCAGAGCTACCTTGCAGCATCCTGACAGACTACAATTCTGCAACAGTAAGAAGCTTGGAATACCCAAGATACAATCCACAGACCAAATGAAGTTCAAGCAGAGGATGGCCTTGTTGGTCATCAGCGGGAGGAGAGGCCCTTGGTCCTGAGAAGGCTGGATGCCCCAGTATAGGGGAATGCCAGGACAGGGTAAAGTGAGTGGGTGGGTTGGTGAGTAGGGGGAGGGAGGGATGGGATAGGGTGTTTTCACCACCAGGAAAGGGGATAACATTTGAAATGTAAATAAATAAAATACCTAATAAAAAAAAAGAAATGCCCTACCGTGGGCAAGGGGAACTTGGTTTAATGTTAATATACTGAGAATATATATGGAAGAATTAATAAATGTGCTTTGGCAACATACTAAAAAAAAGAAAAGAAAAGGCACCTTCTATTTTCCATATGCCTATTCTAGCCCATCACAGCTGCACATTTAGCCCCTCTTTCTCCTTGTTCTTAGCTTCTCCTGCCCTGAACCTCTGTCACTCCCAGCTCCCTATTGCAGTGCCCTGCATCCCCATAGATTTCCCTTAAATGCACAGCATTTCCTCATTCATCAATAACCAATTCTCCTCTGGCTGTCTTGACGCTCCCCTCCCTGCCGGCTCTTTGTCCTCAGCCAAGGGCACTCTCTGCTGTCTCCAAAACTACATGTCCATCTAACTGCTCTCTTGCTCCTCCCATCTCCTCTCATACAACCTTCTCATGTATTTTCCATACCCAGTTTTCTGTCTTCTTCAGTCCTTTACAGGCCAGCTTCTGTCCCTGGAAAGACGGTCTGAAGAAAGGCTACTTTGACCTGACTAACAGCTGTACCTGGTACTTGGACGGTGGAACACTGACTGCATTTCACACAGCAATCTCCTCTACCTTGCACTTCTTGACTTTGCTGACCAGCACATTCTCCTGGTTCTCCTCAGATAGTTCCTCTTTTTCCTACCCTAATCCTTCCTCATTATACTCCCTTTAAAG
This sequence comes from Tokudaia tokunoshimensis, assembly GCA_036184795.1. Taxonomy (NCBI): domain Eukaryota; kingdom Metazoa; phylum Chordata; class Mammalia; order Rodentia; family Muridae; genus Tokudaia; species Tokudaia tokunoshimensis. The sequence goes on along the minus strand of BTHU01000017.1, from coordinate 53,851,749 downwards.
CTCCTATTTCTAAGAGTCTGTATATGAATGAATGATCTCACTTACTCCATAGAACTAAGAACCAGCCATATATTTTTTTCAGATATATATTTATTTATATATGTGAATATATTTATTCATATATACTTATATCATATATCCATATATAAGCACATGTTACATGTATTCATATATATGAATAAATATATTTATTTTTATATATTTCATATATATACACATACATATATATATATATATCAAGAATTCATCAATATATGCATCCCTCCACCCTACCAATCCCTCAAGTTTCAGCCCCTTAAATTAAACCATCTTTCAAACATCCTGATATGTGTAACACACAGGCACTTCAGGTTTACCATAAACCAAGCAAACAGCTCTTCACTGTCTCTATAAAACCTGCTCATATATCTGATATCAGACTTGATAGAGCCACTTTCCAGTCAGTCAATCAGGGGACCTTTGGATAAACCTTCCTTATTGCTCAGACCCAATCAATCATCGACTCCCACTGAATACAACTCAATTCAACTATTGAGTTTAAATTCTCCACTGTACTCCTTCTTATCAAATCTATTGACTGGCTTTCATGTAAAATTCCATTTGAGTAAAGATCTTTAAAGATTTTTTTTTCTTAATTTTTGAAAGCCACTGAGGTAAAAGGCAAAAAATTCAGCATCTTCCCTGGTACAAGATGAACTCATCTTTCTTTCCCACCACAACTGGTCTCCAGCTGAGCTCCAACACTGACTGAACAGAGTCTCTCCACTTCCTTCTTAGCTGAACACAGTGCAACCCTTCTCCATTCAAAATCTAAATATATTCCACTTCTCCCTCCTCCAAACAGCCAATTCCAATCACCTCGGGCCAGGAAGACGTCTGCAATCCTTTCTGCATGTCTCACCACACCATTGCATACAGAGCTTTACAATTTATCTGTTCATATTTCCTGAGAGTAAATATCATGTCTTATTCATTTGGCTCTCCAGGGCCTATCACAGTACCTAACTAGTCAATAAATGTTTACTGAACTGGACTGATTCAATTATTTTGCAGCATAAAATATAAAAGCCAAAAAGTTTCAAAATATTTTATATGGTCTAATAAAAACAAAATTTTTCCACAAATACTAAAAGAACTTAATTCTTTAAATTGCTATATTTATAAGTCAAAAATCTTTATACTTCTATCACAACTAACTTTAAAGTCTTAAAGCAGAATTAAAGATAGAGAATCTCATATGAGGGTTAAGAGGATCTGGCTCCTGACGTCATAGGTTGAATCTCCTTAGTGCTCCTTGGTAATCGATAACTAGATTTATAAAAAGTGATTTTTAAAAAAACATACATTCCATTGCTATGGTTTCCCTTAATAAAAAAAATCTTGTTAATGTATTTCTGAAGCAAAACACAATCTGAATTTAAAAACATCAAAGAACAAACCATTTTTCCTTGACTCAGGATATAACGATGCATTTGACTACGCATGACACAGACTAATCAGAAATCCACTGAACACCTCCTATGCAGAAGGTACATGGCCAACATGGCATTAGGACCAAAGAGTTCTTTCAGGTAGTCCCTTAGAAATTCATTATTTGAAGGTGTTATAAAATCATCATAAATAAACAAGTCATGTCTAATTTAAGAATTCTTTAAAACAGGAAAGTAACCAAAAAATAATATAATCAGCAAAACTAGTTCTTCTTATTATTAATTTACAACTTTTAATCTAGTGTTACTGGTTAATTAAATCTTTGATATTGTATTCATAGAAATTTAAAACTCACTTGTTTCAAACTAGAAAAAATGTTGACAACATGAGTTGAAAATTTTAAAGGTATTTTACCCCAACCTATAGAATATACACATATGATATACACTCATATACACATAAAAGAACACATGCCTGTACAATCTGCAAACAGTGTTCCTTCATATATGTGTGAAAGTGAGCATGCTGTAACAGGTGAGCTCAAAAGTAGAGCTTACACACTAACATGTGTTAAACCCCAGGTGAACCTCAGCAGTCAACAGAGAAGGATGACTTATATGGTTATTAACTGAGAAAACTGTCAAGACCAATCTTAGAAGGAGACATGTCATAAAAGCTCTTTCTGGCTTGTTTCAAGATGAGTTAACAGCTGCCGTTATTTGTGATTATTAGCATCCAGATGGGACAAAGAGTGGTGACATTCGGCACTGTAAAAAGGTCCGCATATTTGTTCTGTAACGATTCACATGGTTTTAGAGGCCATGAAATGTTTTGTTACAAACTTTCTTTTTTTAAACCCTTGTAAACATGCAAAAACTGTTCTTAGCTCCAAGGACCTGATGAATGCTGAGCACCGCCTGCAGATTCTAGGGAGTACTAACAATAAAGGAATAAGGTCCCATAAGAGACCACCATGAACTTCAATCAAATGAGTTAATGAGGTCACCTGATGAAAGACAGACAGCCTCAGACACAAGGAACTCTAGAAATACCCAGTAAAGTGAGAACAAAAGTAAACGAAACACTACATATTTCAAATTAAAAGACAAAGAAAAAAGAAAAGCCCTATCTTAAAGGAACAATAATATAAATAACATATAATTGCTCAAAAAAGTTGAATATAATATCACACATGCCTGAAGTCCCAGCTCTTAAGAGGCAGAGGCAGAAGGATCACTGAAGATTTGATATTGAATTAGATACATGGCAAGTTCGATACCAGCCAAGGCCTCATAGTGACCAAGAGAGAGAGAGAGAGAGAAAGAGAGAGAGACAGACACGAAGACAGAGAGACAGAGACACATAGACAAGGAGAGAGAGAAAGAGAGACAGACACAGAGGCATCTGAAAGAGAATGGAAGAAAGAGAAAGAGAGATTAGACAATGCCCAGTAGATTGGACACAGCCAGGGCTAACTGTGACAAAGAAGAGAATAGTAGTAAGTAAGGAGTAGAAAAAAAAAGACAGTGAGAGAAGCAGAGCAAGAGAGTGAGCGAGCAAGTGAGAAAGAGAATACTGAGAACAACTGCGGAATAGTGAGCCTAGCTGGGTTATGAGAAGGAGCAGCCCGGAGATGGAGGGGCGGTGAGAGTGGCACGGGGGCTCTGAGATGTATAACAACTACTTGTGAGTATGCACTGAGAGAGCTGGGTGCATGAGACTCTCGATATATGCTTGATATATGCTCCATATGCTGACTGGCACCACAGCTTTAATGTTAACTGAAGACATTCCTGTGCCCTCTCCTCCGCCTTTTGGCCAGCGGTAATGGAAATGACCAACATCACAAGTTCCTAAGAACACACACACCCATTTTACACTGCCACCTAGAAGAAGCAACCATCTCTTGTTACAATCATCCTCAGAGACTACTCCACAGTTAGCTCTATTATTAGCGCTTGTCTAATGTCTGTGAAACAATCCCAAGAGTCAGAACCTTCTTGCTCTTTTCTGTGAAGAACTAACTTAAACTTACACCGGAGTGTGCATGCCAGCCCTTCTTTATCTTCACTGCCTAATCCCATTTCTGACCCTAATGATCGCTCACTGTATCAATACAGTAGCCTACTACTTTCCTTTGACAACATTTATTACTACTTTATAGATGCCATTAAACATGGCAAAATTTTCTTTAACAAAATCTTTCAAAATTGTTCAACATCGTAGAATTCCCTGTTAAACCCTCAGCTTCGCAATCAAGTACCTTCACAATATGATCTCAATCTACACTTGCAAACTTCCCCTGAATGTCTTAGGCAGGTTATAAGTAATTGTCACGGATAAGGTAGTTATACTATACTAAATACTGAAAATAAAAAGAAACACTTGATGCCTGCCCATAGGAAGTTTAGTACAGACAACAGGAAAAACAAGACAAAAAAAATTTCAAGTCTCCATGCAAAATGAACATCCTACTAAAAGCAATCTATAGATCCAATCCAACCCCCATCAAAATTCTAACACAATTAGTCACAGAAATCGAAAACACAATCTTCAACCTCATAGGGAAAGAAGCAAACAAAAATCCAGGCTAACTAAAACAATCCTTAATGATACAAGAAATGCTGGAGGTATCACCATCTCAGATTTCAAACTGTACCTCAGAGCTATTGAAATAAAAACACTATGGTATAGCCATAAGACCAGACAAGGTGATCAATGAGATAGAACTGAAGACCCAGATGTAAACCCACACACCCATGGATGCATGATTTTTGACAAAGAAGCAAAAACTTCATGCTGAAGAGAATACAGCATCTTTAAATAGTGGTGTTGGTCAAACTGAATAGCTGTATGTAGAAGAATAAAAATAGATACAAATCTATCACTCTGCACAAAATTCAACTCCAGACAAAGGGCCTCAGCATAAAACCAGATATACTTGAACTCACTGTCACCAGAAAGGACTTTCTGAAAAGCACAGGGAGAGCAAAGGCATTAAAGACTAACAATTACTAAACTGTACCTCAGGAGGCTAAAAGGCTTGTGTACAGCAAAGAGCACCATTATTTGAGCAAAGTGGTAGCCTAGAGAATTCGAAAAAAATCCTTATCAATTATGTATGTGACAGGTTTATATATACAAAAAAAACTCAATTGAATATCAACAAAACAACCCAATTTTAAAACAGGGTACATAAATAAAAAGTTTTTTTCTCAAAATATGCAACACAAATAGCTGATAAACACTTCCTAAAAGATATCCTCAGTCACTGGGGAAATGTAAATGAAAACTACATTGAACTTTCACCTTACCCCAATCAGAATGGCCAAGATCAATACACCAATGGCAGCAGGTGTTGGAGAAGCTTCTATGGAAAGGGAACAGTACTGTTGGGAGTGTAAGCTAGTAGAGCCGCTATGAAATCAGTGGGGAATTCAGGTTGTAGAAGGGAACAGTAATACTGGCAGTTGCCTGTAATGTTTCAAGGTGTGGTCTGTGGGTTCCCTTTGGCCAACGACTCAACAGGATGCAACTCATTCCTACTACAGGGGTTTTACTTCATATCATATGATGTCTAGTTTATGCACTGCCTCCTGCATTATATGGTAACCCCATTTAAATTCCATTTACCTATGTTATATATCTTCGGAAGCTTCTACCATACTAGATTTCCGTAATTGTCTTTCAAAGGTTTTTCGTGTTAATTATACCTCTCCATAGCCCCACCTTTACATTACCCTCCTATCCCCCTCTGAACTTAACCCCCAATTCTTTTTTTCCTTATCCCTTTTATAACACTAATTTCTGTTTTCCCTTCCTTGGACCAGCCCCTCATATCCTCTGATCCTTTCCAAGCTATCTAACCTTTGAGGGTATTCTAAATAAGACACACATGTCTAAAGATTAAAAGCTAACATCCATATACGAGAGAAAACATGCAATATTTGCCTTTCTGGTCTGAGTTATATCACTCAGGATGATTGTTTCTAGATCTATCCATTTACCTGCAAATTTTTAAATTTTGTTTTTCTTAACAGTTAAAGAATATTGCATTGTGCATATGTACCATATTTTCATTATCCATTCATCAGTTGATGGATGTATAGGCTGCTTCCAATTCCTGAGTAGAGCAGCAGTGAACCAGGTAAGACATATGTTGATTAGTTTTATGTCAACTTGACACAAGCTAGAGTCTTTTGTAAAGAGGGTCTCTTGTTTGGGAAACTGCCGCATCAGACTGCCTTGTGCACATGCCTCTAGGGTTTCCTCATGATTACTTAATGATTAATGTGGGAGTACTGAGGGAAGTTGTTCCTGAGTTGTACGAGAAAGCAGACTGAGTAGGCCATGGAGAGCAGGCCAGTAAGCAGCCTACTGGTCTCTGCTTCAGTTCCTGCCTCTAGGTCTGCCTTGAGTTTTTGCTCTCACTTCTTTTGATGATGTACTGTGAAGCAGAAGTTTGAACCAAACAAACCTATTCTTTCCCAGGTTGATTTTGGTCACGGCGTTTTATCACAATAGCACATTAACCAAGACAGCAGGTGTTTCTACCCTTAGTGTCCTTTGAGCATAAGCTCAGGATAGATGTAGCTGGCTCATAGGTAGATATGTTCTCAGTTCCTTACCAAAGGTAAGTCCTTATTGCTGAAGATAACATCTACATCACTGAACATGAGAAACCAAGTAGGTGCCCAACTAGAAGCTTTACCCCTACTGACTAGCATTCACAGCACTGGAAGATGATATGTTATCTGATATGATAGAGGAAAAGACAAATCACTCATCTCACCAAGCTATGAATCCTGTGACCTACAACAGTGACTCACCTGTAAGACAGACTGGTGCAATAACAGCATCATTGTTATGTAAGTTACCAACCATGAGATGGAACTCACACTTCACAGTTAGTGAGGGCAGAAACCAAGACTAGAGAGGGCTGGGCCCGAGGGGAAAACCTACTATTACTATTCTGCTAATTAAACATAGCAACAAAGTGACTCTTAATGACAGACTGCTATATCCATAGATCAGTTTCATTGTTCGGCCCTCATCAGAGAAGCTTCCTCTTCAGTATATCCTAATTACCAAAAAGATCTAAAGACAATATGAAGACAGTCAGAAACCCTTGAGGAATGTTTTTATCAAACCCCTCCCACAAGGTTTAGGGATCTATGTGGAAGAGGTAGGAAGGTGCTAAGAGCCAGAGGTGGTGATGATTCCAACCAGGCAGCCTCTCTGTCCAGGACGTCAGGGCTGAGCACGTATGAACTCACAGACGCTGTGACAGAATGCACAAACAGTGAGAGAAATCCTTAATGGTACAGCCAGCATACATTTTTCATGACGTGATTATCCTCCTGCGGCCTCAGCTTCCTAAGCCTTTCCCTCCTATAACTGTCTTCTGTGTAGGCAACAATTACTCTCCAGCTGCTATCTGCTGCTTTCATCACTAATTGCACTATAAAATACACTATTAAAAGAGGGACCAACAAGACTGTAAAAGAATCACCTGACGAACCTGACCACTTACGAAAGCCGTTCATAAACAGTACTGCACTGCTTATTATTCTTTAATTTCCCAGCTCTAATTATTTTTCTAATTTTGTATTTCTAGGAGCTACCATCAAGAAATATAAGAATATATCTTTTGTTTCTTAAAGATAACAACATGGACTCGTGCTTTCTTTACTACATTGTTCTCCACATTTGTACAAAGTGAAAGTCGTGCCACATTGTGTAATGAGACAGTGGCTTCCGGGGTCAAGTGTCTGATTCTCTGAGACAAACGACAAGCAGAGCAAGACACACTCAAGCCCTGACTTCTCCTCAGAGCAAGAGCGCGGACCTGAAGGGACGGAGAAAAACCACAAGGATTTCAGAAGTCCGACTAATGAAATATAAACCACAACAGAGTCGATAAAACATTAATGTCTTGGGGCAAGAAAGGATGATCAAAGGGTGGTATCACTGCCAATTATGGAGGATGTGGGTCAGTGGGATAGTCGGCGGATTCCCATCCACTGCCAGCATTCCCTAATCCATGGACAACTGTCAGTTTACAGGTGAGCCTCTCCACCCCTTCAGTATCTATACAGAAGTTTAACCATTTCGAAAAAATGGAAATCAAGACTAAGAGAGCCACAAAATAAACAGCAGCTTAGCTTTACAAAATGAAGGATGAGGGACCGGATGAATGGCCTGGCTCTGCCGCTGCTCATTAGTAGGGCATCCTCCTGCCAAACAGAGAAGTAGCTAGTGTCTGGATTCTAAGTATCAGCTCGAAAAATTGAATTGAAGATTACACAAAGGATTAAAATCCATGTTTTTAAAATATCAAACCAACATCATTTAGTTCAGTAAAAATAATCTTAAGATTTTAAATGGCAGAAGATCCTTTTCTTTGACAAAATACTCAGGACTGGAAAACATGTTGTTACTAAATAACCTTCCATGGAACCCATGGACTATGAAACTACATGCAAAGCTCACCTTGTCAGAGGCCTCAGAAGCCAAAAGGTTAGTTGCAAGGGTTTGCAGCTTATGGTGGGCCATATTTTTAAGGGCGGCGAGACTCCGTCTTGTCATGGCTTGCTTCAGGTTGACAGCTGGGTGACTAAGTGAGTCTACAGCTGCGGGAACAGCTTCGTCACAAGCATTCAGTATCTCCACTGCTGTTATCCCCATTGCACAGCGGTCCAGCGCACCTGGAAGGCAGCGTCTCCACTTGGGTTACACAATACTATCAACTTTTAATTTGACTCTTTAGATACAGAAAAAAAATGGCATAGCATTTTCATAGGAATGTCTTATTAGTAAGTACCCACAAACATTCCCTTGTATTTCCTCCGTACACTAATCTTCCATGGATATTGCACAATTACTCTCTCCCCCAAGGCTTCACAAACCTTTCCAGTAAACTCAAATTCAAAGCTAAGGCTTTAAGAACCTCTACCAGGCCTGTTTCCCAGGAGGGTTTTCTTAACTCGTCTATTGCTTTCACATTTTTTTACAAACAGCAAAGTCAATGATCTCATCTCTCTTAGTCTTCCATCAACATTTAAACAACTATAACAAAAGCCCTCTTTAAAATGGGTCCATTTTTTCCTTCAATAATTTCTGAAGCTTTTCTTTTCAAAAAAGCAACCACAGATCAGGAATGGAAATGCTGTGCCTTCTCCATTTAGTTTGCAAAAATTTCCTCTTCGTTGCTGGTTATTAAGTCCTGTGCCTCCTTCACGCTAGGCAGGAAGAAAGCACCCCACCACTGCAGGATCTTTTGGATTCCTAGTTCCACCACTGCAACATTTCCCATATGTTTATTTAAAAAGTACTGTTTCTACTCACAGCTACTGCAAAGCACCTCATCTGGCCTTCCCTTCTATTTCTTATTTATTTACTGATTGGTTGATTGGTTGATTGATTGATTGATTGATTGATTGACTGACTGACTGACTGATATTTCAAGAAAGAGTTTCTCTGTAGCCTTGGCTGTCCTGGGACCAAGCTGGCCTCAAACCCAAGGATCCCTCTGCCTCCCTCTCAGTGCTGGAATTAAAGGTATGCACCATGACCCAGTTTACATCTTTCTTAAGTTAGAACACAAACTTCTTCCAGCATAACTTTGGCTTCGTCCCCACCTTTCATACTCCCAGATTATTTTATCAGCTTCTCCTTTTCTGTTTTACTTTTTCCTTACTTCTAACTACTAGAATATCAACTGAATATTAAACATATTTAAAATTAATTATTATGTGCATGAATACTGTCTGCATGTGTGTCCATATACCACATGAATGCTTGGTACCTGCAGAGCCTAGTAGAGGGTGTCAGAGCCTCTGAAAGTAGAGTTTCAGAGTTATAGACTGTGAGGTGGGTGCTAGGAACTGAACTGGAGACTTCTACAATAACAGTAAGTGCTCTTAACTGCTCAGACAGCTCTCTAGACCCTTACTTAAATTTTTACATGCCTCTTCAAATCCAGAACTGTGAACTACACAAGAGCTAGAGAGTTTAAGGTGTTTTGCTCACTCTAAAATGCTTGTTAACTATTTGTTGGTTACTGAGACACATAGTTAACAGCTTATAGTAGTTCTTGCAAATTCATGGGGGGAAAAGGCCAAAAATAAAAACAGAGAAATCACGTTTGTTTTGGATTTCAACTGAGATGGGAGATACATGTTTTTCCTCCTCTTGATGTTCAAGCTGTAGCTAGTGATATACAGGCCCCTAGAGAGTTGGGAAGGTACATCATGAAGGTATTGACATTATTTATTTATTAAATTTATTTATTTATCATATCAATAAAAAATGAAGCTCCATAAATCAGATTCAGGCAGGATTTGATGTATGAAATGTATTTAAACTCCAAAGAGCTACCTCAGTCATCCTCATAGATTTGGGGAGACACTCAAACCTAACCCTGCTCATGTGGACTGAGCTTAAAAACCAGCTCTGCTGCTTGATTTTAGGTTAGACGTTCTCAGTGTCATACACTAGTTGGATTTTTTTCTCTTCAAATGTATAAGGATTGCTTGAAGCTTTCCATCATTAAGGGTTATGTTGGCTTTGGTTTTATCACGTGTGTGTGTGTGTGTGCGTGTATTCTTAATTAGGTTGAAATATGCTCCTTTAAGTTCTACACTCTAGAACTTTTACTGTGAAGAGGTGCTGGACTTTAACAAGGACTTTTCCTTGCATCTTTTAAAATGATCATGCAATTTTTGTCATTAAGCCAATATATATGATTTATTGCACTTACTAACATATGTATGCTGAACCATCCTTGCATCTCTGAGATAAAGTCGACTTGACGACAGTGAAGAATCTTTTTGATGCATGCCTGTAACTAGTTTTTGAGAACTATATTGAGGAATTTTAGACAGTCTAGTAGGATTCTGCTGTGAATCCATCTGGGTCTTTTCTAACTGTTTCAATCTCTTCTTTCATTGTGGGTCTGTTTAAGTTGTTCAGCTCTTCTTGGTTTAAGTTTGGTGGTTTGGATGAATCCAGAAATTAATCCATTTCAATTATATGTTTCAACTTATTAGAGAACAGATTTTTAAATTATTTCCTTATAATAATCTGATTTTCATTGGTGTCTGAAGGGTCTGATGATCTTGTTTATCTTGGATTTGTTGATTCTTTGTATTGTTTTCTATAGTTTATATACAATTCTTTGCATTATATATTTCAATGATTTCTGCCCTGATTTTTATTATTTCTTATCATGTTCTAGATTTTGTATGGTTTGTTCTTGTTGTTTGAAGTTCCTGAGTGACATCATCAAGTTCCTCATGTGTGCTCTTTCTGACTTCCCCCTGCAGGCACTTAGAGCTGGATTTCCCTTACAGGACTGTTTTTAATGTGTCCCAGGGGTTCTATCGTATTGTGTTTACATTGTCATTTAGTTCCAGGAATTTTTTTACTTCTTTTTTATTTTATTGACCCATTCATCATTCAGTAATGATTTCTTTCATCTCAGGGAGTTTCTGTACTTACTAGTGATTTCTTTGATGATAATTTTAAGCTTTGTGGCACTATTGTCAAACAGGCCACCAAAGCTATTTCAATCTTTCTGAATCTGTTAAGATTTGTTTTCTGTCCATGCATGAAGTTTATTCTTGAGATGCTTCCACTGGCTACTGGGTAGAAATGTATTTTTTTTTAATTTTTGTGTACTTATTTTCTTTACATTCCGCTTGCTGCCCCCCCCAGTAACCTCACCCCACAATCCTTTATCCCATCCCCTTCTCCTATGACCAGGTGGGGCCCCCCTACCCTGGCACTTCAAGTCTCTGCAAGGCTAGGTGCTTTCTCTCCCACTGAAGCCAGACAAGGGAGCCAGAAGAACTTATCCCACATACATGTAACAGCTTTTAGAATAGCTTTCATTCCAGTTGTTCAGGATACACATGAAGGTCAAGTCATACATCTGCTACATAGGAATGGAGAGGCCTAGGTCCAACCTCTGTTTGTTCTTTGGTTGGTGGTTCAAACTCTGAGAGCCCTAAGGGTCCAGGTTAGTTGACTCTGTTGGTCTTCCTACGGAGGTCCTATCCCCTTCTGGACCCTCAATCCTTCCTTCTATTCTTCCATAAAAGATACTATTGTGGATGCCAAGAAGTGCATGTTGACAGGAGCCTGATATAGCTGTCTCCTGAGAGGCTCTGCCAGAGTCTGACAAATACAGAGGCAGATGCTCACAGCCAACCATTGGACTGAGCATGGGGTCCCCAAAAGAAGAGTTAAAGAAAGGACTGAAGGAGTTGAAGGGGTTTGCAACCCCATAGGAAGAACAACAATATCAACCAACCAGACCCCCCAGAGCTTCCAGGGACTAAACCACCAACCAAGGAGTACACATGGAGTGACCCATGGCTCCAGCCACATATGTAGCAGATGGCCTTGTTGGGCATCGGTGGGAGGAGAAGCCCTTGGTCCTGTGAAGGCTTGATACCCTAGTGCAGGGGAATTCGAGGGAAGGGAGACAGGAGTGGGTGGGTGAGTAGGGGAACACCCTCACAGAAGCAGTGGGAGGGGGAAGGAATTGAAAGTTTCCAGCCGGGGTGGGGAGGACTGGAAAGGGGGTAACATTTGAAATGTAAATAAAGAAAATATCTAATAAAAAATAATAAAATAAAGAGTCCCCAAGCTCCATCCACTGTTTGGCTGTAGATGTTTGCATCTGTCTGAGTCTGCTGCTGGGTAGAGGCTCTCAGAGGACAACATGTTCCTGTCTGCAAGCATAACAGAGCATAACTCTTTGAGCGTTTGGGTAGAAGAGTCTGTAGATAATCTGGGATGTCCATTTGACACATGCTATCAGTCAATCCTGACTTACCTGTACGGGTACGTCTTTCTTTAATTTGAGGAGGTTTTCTGCTCCGACCCTGAAGAGCTCATCTACTATTGCTAGCACTCTTCTCCTTTATCTGTCCTGCATTGTCTTTGTCATTTTATTCAATCATGAACTCACCTTTTCTTAGGTATAGCTCAAGCGTTACTGCTCTCCATCCCCTTTATGTTCATTAAGCTGTTGAGTACCATCATCTCTAAAATCCTCAAATTCTTTGATGGAAGTTGATGATATTTTAAGTTCTGTATCCTGAGGTTCACCTGTTTTTCTCATAGAGAACATTTATATAGGGACTAGTTGGGGTTTTTGGGGGGAAGGGGGACAGGAGACACTCTGTCTTGGTATCTCTTGGCGGACTCCCCAGGAAAACCTCAAGCTTTCCTTCCTTCTTACGAATGTTTAAAATGATGTGTATGTTTTGGGGTGGCTATCTGCATGTGAGCCTGCAAAAGCCCAAGGAGGTAGTCATACCCCCACAGTGGGAGCTCCAGTGGGTTGGGGGCTGCCCATGTGAGTGCTAGTAATCTAACAAGGACCCTCTGCAAGAGCGGTATGTACACTTTACAGCTGAGCCATCTCTCCACCCAAAGCAATTCCTCCCTTAACAACACCCAAAAATAGATCAGAAGTAAATGTCACAGCGGTGATGTTTACCACAGAGCTGTGTGACTTCAGTATGCCTTTCTTCTCTTTTAATCTTTAGTTCTTTTAAAATATAACAGAGAATATTAATATCTCTTACAGTATAAAGCAGAATATAGAGTTAAATGCAAAAGGAGTCTGTTAGATTTTACAAATGCTTCCCCTTGTGAAGACTGCTGGAATGTATCTACTTATGCCTACTCTGTAGCAGGACAAGCAAAAACACCTATCTGATCTACTTCAAAAGGATTATGGAGACTAGACAGAAGAGGAATAAAAACATCCATACATTTTACTTAAAATTTCAAAAGTATTATCAAATGTTTGTAAAAAAAAAACTTAAGCTAAAACATTAAGTTACCTGCTGAAATATTCCTAGTAAGAAACTGTATTGATCTGTATATGCACATCTATCAGAGCTTGTGCCTTTCAGCTGAGCATTGTTTATTCTAAACTAGACCCATACATACATAAAACTGAAAACTCACATGTTGACTTTAAAGCCTACAGTGTCCATTTCAATTTGGCTCCTAAAATTACCCAGCCAGCTTCCCTTCTCTGATGTTCAAATAAAAGCTGGTTTTATCTTTTCCCACTGTTTTTTAACAAAAGCCACAACTATCCCACTCAGCCTGCTTGGTCACCCATTCATAATACAGGCATCCCTGCCTATCATCCTCATCGGCACATCACCCTCCACTGCATGTCTCTAAGGACAGTCAAACCATCTAAAGGTCTAACATGACACAACAAATACAAGGATGCTACGCATGCCATCATGGATAAAAATAAATTAGAAACAATAGTAACAAGCTATAGAGACCTCTGTACATTCCCAGGCTTTAGTTTCATATAAAGAACTATTTTCAGGAGATCAAATACATTCTTTTGACTCTACTCCCTCTCCACATTCGTTCTTACCAGTATCCATCTGCCAGACGTACACAGAGCCGTCTGTGCATCCCACCACCAGGTAGTCATCGGAAGGCCTCCACTTGATCACCTGAATAGGAAAGAGGTGGCGAGACGCCAGCATGATGCATTTTTTCTCTCGCAGACTTAGGAGTCCTACGGAGTGGTCACTGGCTACAGAACAGATGCAATGTTGAACTCTTGCCTAAAAAGAAGAATAAACTTCCATTAGATTTACATTAAAAGTAGAATAAAGTAGACCTTGTCTCCCAATAACTTAAGTAAAAATGGCTTATATGTATACACCTCTGAAAACCACCATATTAGGTCACTTTGAACAATTTCTTCCTTTAGATTATATTGAAAAGCTCCTGATTCAAATAGATATGCTTTAAGGGTGCTAAATGCGTTGATTAAAGACTGGAAAGATGTCACTGATGAAAAGAACCTCCCTAAAACAACTGCCTCATCTGAGAAGGCACAACTGGATGGTGCGGGTCGGAGTAGGTGGGGTGATCTGTTCTTAAGTGTCTGTTCTCTTTCTGTAATATGAACTTATTTTTCTTTGTGAGAGAACTTTCTGTGGTCTTTTTTTCTGCTCATGACTCATTTAGACCCATGCTTCTCCCTGCACTTTTGTCCCAACAAAAGTCCCTCAGCGTCCCACAGTCACCCGTTGAGAGCCACAGCTATCACACATTATCTGCAGACTGGCACCCCTGCTCCCTTCATGGTGTCTGTAATGTCAGAAGGTGCGGCACTCAACTAACCACACTCCAGACATTTAAACATTCTTCAGAGTATTCCCTGCTTGTCACTAGGGTCTACCCTTCAATTTCCCTTTAAAACAATATCATTTATGAATATGCAAAGAAATGATTTTCACTAGCAAGAGAGAGCTGAATCTACAGCAAATAAAAAGACTTTTAGTTTCTATAGGACAATTTGTAAGCAATTTAAAATGTAACCATATGGAAGCAATCATCTAAATCTATTGTGATTATGACTTAAGAAATAAGGCCCGTAATGCTGCATAGCTTTTGTTTCAGTGAAAATGCTTTGCTGGCATAGCCTAGGCTGGCCTCAGACTTAGGATATGCCTACCTCGACCAACCAAGTACTAGGACTACAAATACGACCCACCCTCAGTTCTAATCTGAACCACAGGATGTCCTAGAACCTTTAGGACACTGGTGTGAATATGGTTGTTTTACAAAGATGTAGAACATCATTCACCTCTAAACTTGTTTGATCTTGATCTTCTAACTAAAGCCCCTTGGGGAAGTGGCTGTGCTTGGGCCCTTTTCTATTGTGAATGCTCCTAGCTCAAGACTGAATTTTCACTTTATAACAGTGTAGCATCCTGAGTATATGAATGTGGCTCTTACTGTTCCTACCTACATCTCCTATTCTCTCATCACCATGAATTAGCTATACTTTTATTCTGGTGAATGTTTATAACTGAAAGTAATCTTAAAGTTAAGAAAACCAAGTGCAGAGAGATACTACAAACTTTGCTTAAAGCATTACACAGAATTGTCTTAGAAAATTATTAAGCTTGTTTATGAATATTCAATGCTTTTTTCCTTGAAAAAGACATAATAACAATAGAAAATAAACAGATTTCTAACACGTACAAATTAGTGTTATGATTACCAAATAAATAAAAATAAACTGACAAACTAAAAAACTAATTCAAGTTTAGCCACGATAGACTAAAACTGGGAAATACACACGTGCAAATATATATAACCCGAGGCTTACTTTCAATTATTCTATAAAACATACACTAAATCTATCAGTGGCACAAAACATATATTGCCAACTCCAGATGAAAGATGGTTTAATAAAGTGCAAGCCTTGAATGATTATGAATTATCATTAGCACTAACTTTGGATTTGTCAAATAATTAACTAATTTTATAAAAGAGAGATGAATGCTGTATCAGGCGATGACTATTTTTGGTTTTTTTGCATATGGTATTTAATTTTTTTTTAAAAGATGCGTTTATTTATTTCTGCCACATGAAGCAGACCTCCTCGCCTCCGATCTTGACTAACTGGAAAGAATTACTCCCAGCCATCAATGCGCTCACTCTGATCACGTGCTTCCTTCCACCAAGCCTGCCCAGCCCTCCTCAAACCTTCTCCACTTGTGGTTTTATTGCTTCAACTCATAAGCTCTCTAAAGTCTCCAATAAAAAGAACTAGTCAGTAAATTGCCTGCTGCACATAAGGATCTAAATTTGGGTCCCTGGCACCCACACTAAAAGCCAAGCATAGTGGTATACACTTGCAAGACCAGTGCTAGCAAAGAAGAGACAGGCTAATCCTAGAATCCAGTCTAGCTCATCAGCAAGCTCCAGCCCCCAGGGAGAAAACACCTCTTCAAAATTAAGATGAAGACCAACTGAGGAAGACATCCAACATCAACCTCTGGCAGACTCCTCCCAAACACACACCACTACGACGACGACAACCACCACCACCACACAGGCATACACACATGAACACATGAACCACACACCCACACAGAGCTAACAGCTCTTTGGTTAGACAGTGTTTCACTGAGGCAGGTGATGGTGGTGACAGAGTTAGAAGCTAGTGTGGGCTACACATGTCACTGGTGATGGACTTTGTAATGGTTTGCATGAGAATGTCCCCCCTAGGCTCGCATGTTTGAACTGTTTGGGAAGGGTTAGAAGTTGTGTCCTTATTGGATAAGGTGCGTCACTGGAGGTGGCTTTGAAGTTTCAAAACTTCACACCATTCTCAGGGCTTTGTGCTCGTGAGCTTTCAGCCTGCTACTTCAGCCGCCATGCCTAATGTTATGTCAGAATAGAAATGACTCAATATAGTTAAACCTTGTTAAGTCTGATTCCACTAATTGAGTTGATGGCTACCTTTGAAGCCCGTACAAAAAAAATCAACAATATGAACAAAGCAAATACCTAGCCTATTTAACATAGAAGAAAAAAGACCACTTGAGCACTTCTTTGGTATTAATTTTCATTCAATAAGCAGAATTATTATAAATAATTCGTAGCTATCTATTAAGTGAAAACATTAAAATATTTGCTAAAACACAATTAACATGTTCTTATCTGTCCTCAGAATTATTAAAGATGTACTTCCTAAAAATATTTAACATCTCATAGTTCTTCCTGACTTAGGTCCAACTTTCTTTATGAACAATAATACTAGCCATCTACTTTGTGTATAATGACTAATCCCATAACCTATTAATAATGCTTCATTCTTTTTTCTACTTCAACATGGGAAAATCAACTGAAGATGATTTAGCAATAGTATTATAGTAAGATAATGTGTAAACACTCTGATGATGTAGTTAAACTGATTATACAAGCCAAGCACAGTGACTTGTACCTGTAGTCCCAGAACTTAAGGGGCAGAGCCAAGAGGAATAAGAAGAGTTCAAGACAAAGCCAGGCTACATAGAAAGTTCCAGCTGACACAGGCTACAGACACACTCACAGAGACACATACACAAGATTACCAACTAAAAAATATAGCACATTTTCACCAAAATTTATTTGGGAAGCATTCATACTCCAAATTCTTTCCATTATTTATATATTTAAAATATTTGGGTGTGTGTATAACTTATGTGTGCCTCTGTGTAAAAAAATGGTATCACCATTCCTGACTTCAAGTTGTACTACAGAGTTGTATAATAAAAACAGCATGAAACTGGCATAAAAACTGACAGGCTGATCAACAGAATCAAACTGAAGACCCATACATAAATTTACACACCTAAAGATATTTGCTTTGTTTTGTTTTGTCTTTTGGTAAAGAAGCCGAACACACACACTGGGAAAAAAATATAGCATCGTCAAAAACTGTGATGGTCAAACTAGACAGCTGCACATAGAAGAATCCAAACAGACCCAGACCTACCACCCCACACAAAACACAACACAGAGTGGATCAAAGACCTCAACATAAACACTGAATCTGATAGAATCTAGGAAATTGAGATATACCCTTGAACTCATTGGCACAGGAAGACTTTCTGAACAGAACATAATTAGCACAGGCACTAAGAAAAATTAAACGGGACCTCAAAAAACTGAAAAGCTTCTGCATAGCAAAAGGCACTGTCATTTGAACAAAGTAACAGCCTACAGAAAGGGAAAAGATTTTTACCAAATACATATTCAACAAAGAGCTAGTATCTAAAATATATAAAGAATTACAAAAACTAGATATCAAGAAAACAAATAACCCAATTAAAAATGGAGTACTGGCTTAAACCGAGAATTCCCAAGAGGAAGCTCAAATGGTTGAGAAAAACATAAAGAAATGTCCAACATCCTTATCCATCAGGGGAATGCAAATCAAACTCCTTTGGGATTTCATCTATGCCCTTCAGATGGCTACAATCAATGAAACAAATGACAGCTCATGCTGGTAAGGATGTGCAGTGTGTTCATCCATTGCTGGTGGAAGTGCAAACTCGTACGGCAACTATGGAAATCAGTGTGGTGATTCTTCAGGAAGATAGGGCCCAAACTGGACATTCTTGTCACCCAGTGAAGCTTACAATGTTTTGGGATTGGGTTTCATTTGAGTTGTCAGCTAAAGGGGTCCCATGGGAACCCCCACACAACCCGGGCTATTTCCAAGGTTGCTCTCCACAAACTGACAGCAAGACCCCATTGCTGAAGACAACCCCTACACAACTCATTAAACATGGATATGGATAAGTTGAACTAGTGCCTAGATAAAGACTTCACCCCTACATTCTAGCATGTTTGGTACAGGAAGGTACTCTGTATGATACCAAAGGACAAACATAAACACCAAGTAAGTCACAAACTCTCTCATCTTCAAAGCTGTCCTGCCTGAAAGAATGCTCATGCAATGGTGGTACTAAGTTTGTGGGAGTGACCAACCCAATATCTGATTTGACTTAAAGTCTACTCTACGAGAAAGAAGCCCCATACCCAACACTGTTTTAGTGGCCAAGAACCTTAGGCCAGATAACCCAAGAACATAGGATAAAACCAAATACTACAAAAAGAGAAAAAGGGGTAACAATAAAATGGCTCCTAATGACATTCTGCTCCACTCATAGATTAGTACCTTGCTCAGCCATCATCAGAGAAGCTTCCCCCTGCAGATGGGAACAAATGCAGACCTAGAGCAAGATATGATGCAGAAAACTCAGCCCATAATTGTAATCACCTCCTTCCCCTTTTGGGCTCAGGGAACCCCCCAGAGAGGAGGCAGAAGGAGCATAAGAGTCCACGGGGATGGAGAACCCTCTAAACCAACAATATCAAATGCACACATGAATTCACAGTGACTGAGGAGCATGCACAAGGCCTGCACAGGTATGCTGCAGTTGGGGCCCTAGAGCTGAAAGAAGTAGACACATGCCCCCAACCCTAGCCCAGAAACCAGCTCCAATTGCAAACCATTTGCAAATAGAAATTTAGTTTCCTCCATGAGGGTCTCACTGGGGAAACATTCTCTTAAAGGTGGGCTGCATTCCCAGCAGTCGATGGGCAACGGGAAATGAACTCAATGGCATCTTTGGAGGTTTCTTGTCTCAATCTCATGTCGGGGCTCTTCCTGGTTTGTTTTGCTTTATTTCTACCTTTATCTTACTTTTTATTTTACTTTTTTGTTCTCTCTTTATTCTCTTCAGATCCTTTGTATATACATTACAGCTTCCAATTTAGTGTTGCTATGGGATTCCTGAGTGTGCAAGTGAGCGGGTCTGCTTCTTGTGTCCTCCCTTGGGCTCTTGTCCTCTGTTCGTTTGTTCTGTCCTATTCAGATGCATTAGTTTTGTTTTATCTTCTTATAGTTTGTTGTATTATTATAATAATTATTATTATATTATTATTTTATTTATTTTCATTTTATGTACACTAGCGTATTGCCTGTGTGTATATCTGGACAGTTCTGAGATGCCATGTGGTTGCCGAGACGGAACCCAGATCCTTTGGAAGAGCACACATTAAGCAACTTAACCACTGAGCCATCTCTCCAGCCTGTGTATTTATTTTCTCTTTTTAATGATTTTTCTCCATTAATTAATCTATTTATTTATTTTATCCGATTACAGCCCTCACCTCCTCCCAGTCTCCCCCTTGCACAGCTCCTTGCCCCATCCCCTCTCCTCCTCTGAGAAGGGGGAAGTCCACCCTGGGTGACGAGAGACAAGGGGTGAATCCAGATACAAGGGCAAGTAGGAAGAGGTCGGAGGAGTTGTAATTGGGGTATATTATGTGAAAAAAAATATTTTCAATAAAAGAAAAAAATAAACATTTTAAAAAAAGAAATAGGGGCTGGAGAGATGGCTCAGTGATTGATAGCACCGACTACTCTTCCGAAGGTCCTGAGTTCAAATCCCAGCAACCACATGGTGGCTCATAACCATCCGTAACGAGATCTGACTCACCCTCCTGGTGTCTGAAAACAGCTACAATGTGCTTACATATAATAAATAAATAAATTTAAAAAGAAAGAAAGAAAGAACATCAATATTTTCTCTGCCAAATTGTGATAACTATACTAGGAACTATACAGTCCAAGCCAACTCAAGAAGATCATGAGTTCTATGCCTGTCAGGACTACATAGTGGGGTGTTATTGCAAAACAAAACAAAAACAAATTCCTGGGATGTGGCTCAGTGATAGAACGCTTGTATAACATATATTCAACCTTGAGTTTAGTGCCAGCACTAAAGTTTTCTGTTTCTTTTCTTTTCTTTTTTAAATTTATTTTTTTATGTATGTGAATATGCTATCTTCAGACACACCAGAAGAGGGCATCAGATCCCATTACAGATGGTTGTGAGTCACCATGTGGTTTCTGGGAATTAAAATCAGTACCTCTGGAAGAGCAATCAGTGGTCTTGCAGCTGAGCCATCTCTCCAGCACCAAGCTTTGTTTTTTTAATACAGTATAATCAACAAATCCCTCAATTAAATATTTTACCTAGATACATACTTGTGAGAAGGCCTCTTGTGGCAACATATACCATATGATTTTTTGAAATTAGTGATGATATCACTGCCCATCCAAATAAATGTTCAGAAACTTTCATTTACTAAGACTTAAAAGAACGAATAAATAAAAGTTCCTGTATGTCTTCAAGTATCCCAATTGCGAACCCCACAATTCTTCTTCTTCTGCAACCACTGCCCTCAACCGATCTCAAGTCATCAAAATCATTAAGAAGTGTTTCGCTGCTATAGAGATTCTGTGCAGGTTAGACAGAGCAGCCTATGATCAACATCATTTTATAGGTCAAACTTCTTCACAATATTAAACTTGTGTTAAAAGCAATATATAGTTATAACCTCAAATTCCAAGTTAAAAGTAAAAGCTTATAATAAGCAACAGTATATTTAGCCAAATAAAATTATTTTTTATGAAAAAAAAAAAGATAAATGGAGTAAGGATAAGTGGAAAAATATTAGACCAAAACATCAAGACAGATATTTGGTTGTCAAAGAAATCTAATCCTGCTATTTAAAAAGGTTCGTTGAATTTGCCAGTAAATAATCCTCCCATTACATTAAGTGCTGAAGAGCAAAATCCTACAAGCTATCTTGGTGTCTGAAAGTCAAAACATACCACCTAGGTCATCCAGTCTGACCTTACGCATTTTAAAGCATTCCCAGAAACCCCTCGTGTAACGTGTTCCTAAGCATGAATTACAGACATTCCAGGCAGCCAGTTCAGCCCATCCACTAGCTCCCCAGGGAGACAATCCCACTCTCCAATGGCTTCTAATGCAGCTTAATATTCACTTTTATTTCCAAGGTTTCCTAGTTTGTTTCATAAACTACGATACTCCTTTGTTGGCATTGTTTGAAGAGCAGTCTTGTATTTGTCCCAATAATTTTCTCTGTGCATAAACGTCCTCTGAATCTCTGAATGCTCCACTGTCCCTCCCTACAGCATGCCCATCATTGGACAAGATGCAAGTGACCAGCTTCTTTTGCTCACGAATCAATCCCACTTGTCTCGTAATCATTACTTCTTGTACTTCCCAGAACTCTTTCTTTGGAACATAAATGTGCCTTTAAGATGTCATTTATCATTCTAAATATTCTATCTAAAAGGAGAAAGAGCCTATGAAATTAAATATTCATTTTAATTCCATACTTACACAAAACTACAAAAAAACCCAGAATTTTTAATATCAGAAATGAAACTTATTTAAAAAAAAAAAAAAGAGGGAGCTGGTTCTTTATTATTTATTTATGAGGTCATAAGTCAACCAAAACCCTGACTAGCCAACCACATGAGTAACATTACGTCCAAGGCTAGTGTTACATTCTCCTTCACTCACTATATAAGATGGATAATTAGACTCTCCATCTTTTTCAGAAGTATTAAATGAATATGAATCTTCCACATAAGATTAAGAAAATGTCAGAGAAAGACTTGTTTAAAAATAATGTAGTGATTATGTTATTAGAAATGAGAATCTTATTCTCATCTTATCCCGCAGTTATAAAAAAGTTTCATATTTGTTTTTAATCAGACCACTGCCTTTATTCATGCATTATTGAACTTTTTAGCAGGGAGGTTTTTCCAAGCTTCAAAAAATGTGAAACTACACCAAAAAGAAAAACTCCACGTGAACTAAATTACATAAAAGTCAAAAGAATTAATCCAACAATAAATACACACACACATACATATATAATACATTTAATATTTTATATTTTAGTTAAGAACTCAAACTAATATTCTTAAGAGGAAATATAACATTCAAAATATCAAAGAAAAAATATATATCTAAAATATTTTTACCTGGGTGCTGGAGAGATGGCACGGTGGCTAAGAACACTAGTTGCTCTTCCAGGGGACCTGTGTTCAATTCCCAGCACTCACCTGGCAGCTCACAACTATCTGTACCTCCAGTTCTAGGGAATGCAATACCTTCTTCCAACCTCTGAGGGAACTCGGCAAGCACATGGTGTACAGACATGCATGCAGGCAAAATATTCACATATATAAATAAAATCTTTTACAAAATAATTTCATGTGGGCTGGGGGGTGTGTCTCAGAAGGACCTGTATTTATGAGCTTTATAGACCAATAAAGCTAAGTAGTGAGACCCGGAAAATATTCTAAGGCTTTTGTGGTGGTCATGTCGATTGTTTTGTTTTGTTTTGTTTTAAGTAACTCAAAAGAGTCGGCCAATATGGGACATGGTGGCATGTGCCTGCAATCCAACCACTTGGGAGGCATAACCAATTTGATCCTAGCTCTGGCTACACAGCAAAAGCCTATATTAAAAAATTAATAAATAATGCTTGCATGCACACATATACACATTTACCACCTCCACTCTGCACCCAGCCAGCCTCCCCCAGGATTGAGTTATCAGCACACACTGAAAGCCCAGGTGGCTATCTACAGGAGTGACTTGCGCTTTGGGCTCAACAGAACATGAATACTGTTAAACAACTGAGCTGCAATTGTTAATCTGTTTGCCTTGCCCATATGCTTCCAGGAAATAAACACTGAATTTACATACCTCCCAAATAGGCACAGAGTGTCTCTTTCCTAACACAGTAACAGAACATAGTGAGGAATTCAATTTATGTCCTAAGATAATCAATAAAAGGAGCAAAATTTCCCACTTTTATGATGTGGGGTCTCCCTGACAAAGGCCCTGTTACAAAGGTAACAGTTGCACCCCTCTGTGACCCACCCTAGGGGATTGCAAAGAAATGTCCCTGCTGGGTTTTTCAGGCAACTGAACACCTCGATTTCAGACAACGAGCAGAGAGAATTTAAAACTATTTTCTAAGAAATTAGGAGACAATAAGACATTTCACCCAGTCTCTTCACATCTTCAAATTTCTATTTCATGTAATAAAAGATGCAGTTATTGTATTATTCCTCAATATCCCTCAAATATGGAAAAATTACCTTGTCAATTTTAAAAATATAATCAATCCCTTCCTCCCGCCCTCTCTAAAAGTCTCAAAGTCAGATTGGAAAGAAAGAAGAGATTCATTCTTAATTTGGACAAATTCTGACCCACTCAGCTTAACCGAGGGCAAGGAGTGAGGGGAAGAAAGTCTGTTATAAAGAGCTCAACCCCTTACCGCAAGTGGGCAAAAGTCGTCCCAGAACTGGGCTTTTTTTATACACCATTTATGACTTCATAAATACATTTTTTAAAAAAAAGGTATGCCCAGAGAAATGAATGTGATCTTTCTTGAAAGTCTTCCGATAGTACCGATAGTTCCGATAGCCGCTTTCCTGAAAGCCCTTCGTGTGCTCTCTAAGCGCTGTGATGGGGTAAACGGTGTCCTGCTGCGTCAAACTTCACGACTGCTTCATTAGTCAGATTGGTGGCTTGCTAATCTGACTAGATTAAATTTAATCAAACACGAACTATATCTTATCCACAATTATATCATTGTCCCAAATCGAAAAAATCCCATGCAATTGAGTAAGTAACCTGGCCTCTTAAGGATGCACATGTGCACCCAAAACACAAACACACACATACACAAACACACTAACTAAATAATAGATAAATAATTAAATTCATGCCATTGAAATCTTCTTTTGGCTTAAGATATACACAAAAAATTTACAAAAATAGAGGCATTTCTTAAATATTTGGTTGAATATTGGTACAGCCAACAGACTGAGCCTCTCTTTCTACTGTGAAAGGGACTTTCACTACAAGTCCTTCGTGTTGTACTGTTCGTTTCAGACCCGTATATAAGAGTTGAAGCACATTACAAAATTTGAATATTTAAGTAATATAGAGCATAAAAAACTATTTTATCTTAAATATAGTAGCATATGACCAGAGATTAAAAACTAAACAATAGGCGAGCTTGGAAGCCACAATTCCAGCACTCTGGAGCCAAAGGCAG
This sequence comes from Tokudaia tokunoshimensis, assembly GCA_036184795.1. Taxonomy (NCBI): domain Eukaryota; kingdom Metazoa; phylum Chordata; class Mammalia; order Rodentia; family Muridae; genus Tokudaia; species Tokudaia tokunoshimensis. The sequence continues at coordinate 53,827,008 of BTHU01000017.1, read as the reverse complement.
AGAGGCTCACAAGTTCCAGAGCCACTCAGATTGCTAAGGGACTGCACAGCCAAGCTCAGATGCATAAGGAAAACCAGTCTTAAAAACCCAAGGGATGTGGATGCAGCCAGGTGGGGAGAGCCCTTGCCTAACACACTCCAAGTCCTGAATATGACCCCTCATACCACAAAAGAGAGATTGGAAAACACAAACTACATGAACTAGCCAAAAATATCCAACCTATTCTATCTGAATTCTTCTGTACTTTCTAAATAAAGACAGGAGCTTTACTTACATATATTCTCCATATATGCCCCCCCAAATTAATGAAGTTTTAAAATAAAAAGGACAGTGAGGAATTCTATAAGTACAATGGTAGCTAGACCTATTTCTAGTTTTTTTTAGAGGGTGATATGGCCACTTCAGTTCAAATGCCTTGAAAAATATGACAAAATAATGCCAAAACACAAAAGTCCACATACACAGCCACGCATGTACTCACACACATACATACACACACACACACACACACACACACACACACACACGCATGCACACATGCACACACACACACACGGTTTGTTTTGTGTTAGCCAACTACTCCTGGGCACAGGGCCTGCTCTGAAATGTGGTGGATATATACCCCATGTTTGTTTTGACTTTGGTTTCTGTGGGTTTGTGGTGTTTTGTTTTTCTTTTTTTTTTTTTTTTTTTTTAACATTTTTTTTTTTTTTTTTTTTTTTTTTTTTTTTTGTCTTTATAGACTTTTATTGGATTTAATTCTTAAACTGTACTTTTTTTTTTTTTTTTTTTTAATTTAATTTTATTTTATTTTTTTAATTTACATTCCAAATCACTTCCCCTTTCCCGTTTCCTCCCTCCCCGAAAGTCCCATAAGCCCCCTTCCCTCCCTCTTTTCTCCGTTCAACCCCCTCTCATTACTCTGTCCTGGCGTTCCCCTACATCCAGTCTTTCCAGGACCAGGGGTCTCTCCTTCCATCTTTTTAGAAATCTATTGATATGCTGATTGTGTCTAGGGTATTCTGAGATTCTGGGTCAATATCCCCTTATCAGTGACTTCATACCATGTGTGATCTTTTGTGATTGGGTTACCTCACTAAGGATGATATTTTCAAGTTCTGACCATTTGCCTAGGAATTTCGTGAATTCATTGTTTTTAATTGCAGAGTAGTATTCCATTGTGTAAATATACCACATCTTCTGAATCCATTCCTCCGTTGAGGGACATCTGGGTTCTTTCCAGCTTCTGGCTATTATAAATAAGGCTGCTATGAATATAGTGGAGCATGTGTCCTTATTGCATGCAGGTAAAGTCTCTGGGTATATGCCCAGGAGTGGTATAGCCGGATCCTCCGGAAGTGTCATGCCCAGTTTTCTGAGGAGCCGCCAGACTGCTTTCCAGAGTGGTTGTACCAGCCTGCAATTCCACCAGCAGTGGAGGAGTGTTCCTCTTTCTCCACATCCTCGCCAACAACTGCTGTCTCCTGTGTTTTTGATCTTAGCCATCCTGACTGGTGTGAGATGGAATCTCAGGGTTGTTTTGATTTGCATTTCCCTAATGACTAAGGATGATGAACATCTCTTTAGGTGCTTCTCAGCCATTAGATATTCTTCAGGTGAGAACTCTTTGTGGAGCTCTGTACCCCATTTTTTAATAGGGTTACTTGCCTCTCTGGAGTTTAACTTCTTGAGTTCTTTGTATATCTTGGATATTAGCCCTCTGTCGGATGTAAGGTTGGTAAAGATCATTTCCCAGTTAGTTGGTTGCCGCTTTGTCTTTTTGACGGTGTCTTTTGCCTTGCAAAAACTTTGTAATTTAATGAGGTCCCATTTGTCTATTCTTGATCTTAGAGTATAAGCTATTGGAGTTCTGTTCAGGAAATTCTCCCCTGTGCCCATATGTTCAAGGTTCTTCCCTAGTTTCCCTTCTATTAGTTTCAGTGTGTCTGGTTTTATGTGGAGATCTTTGATCCACTTAGAATTGAGCTTAGTGCAAGGAGATAAGGATGGGTCAATTTGCATTCTTCTGCATGTTGACCTCCAGCTGAGCCAGCACCATTTGTTGAAAAGGCTATCTTTTTTCCACTGGATGGTTTTAGCTCCTTTGTCAAAGATCAAGTGACCATAGGAGTGTGGATTCATTTCTGGGTCTTCAATTCTGTTCCATTGATCTACATGTCTGTTACTGTACCAATACCATGCAGTTTTTAACACTATTGCTCTGTAGTACAGCTTGAGGTCCGGGATACTGATTCCCCCAGAGGTTCTTTTACTCTTGAGAATAGTTTTAGCTATTCTGGGTTTTCTGTTATTCCAGATGAATTTTTGAATTGCTCTTTCTAACTCTATGAAGAATTGAGTTGGGATTTTGATGGGGATTGCATTGAATCTGTGTATTACTTTTGGTAAGATGCTCATTTTTACTATATAAATCCTGCCAATCCATGAGCATGGCAGATTTTTCCATCTTCCGAGGTCTTCTTCAATTTCTTTCTTCAGAGACTTGAAGTTCTTGTCATACAGATCTTTCACTTGTTTGGTTAGCGTCACGCCAAGATACTTAATATGGTTTGTGGCTATCGTAAAGGGTATTATTTCTCTTACTTCTTTCTCAGCCTGCTTATCCTTTGAGTATAGGAAGGCTTCTGACTTGCTTGAGTTGATTTTATATCCGGCCACTTTGCTGAAGTCGTTTATCAGCTGTAGGAGTTCTCTGGTGGAGTTCTTTGGGTCGCTTATGTATACTATCATATCGTCTGCAAATAGTGATAGTTTGACTTCTTCCTTTCCAATTTGTATCCCTTTGACCTCTTTTTCTTGTCTAATTGCTCTAGCTAGAACTTCAAGTACTATATTGAAAAGATATGGAGAGAGAGGGCAGCCTTGTCTAGTCCCTGATTTTAGTGGGATTGCTTCAAGTTTCTCTCCGTTTAGATTGATGCTGGCTACTGGTTTGCTGTAAATTGCTTTTACTATGTTTAGATATGGGCCTTGAATTCCTGATCTTTCCAAGACCTTTAGCATGAAAGGATGCTGAATTTTGTCAAATGCTTTCTCAGCATCTAATGAGATGACCATGTGGTTTTTTTCTTTGAGATTGTTTATGTAGTGGATTACATTGATGGATTTCCTTATATTGAACCATCCCTGCATCCCTGGGATGAAGCCTACTTGATCGTGGTGAATGATCGTTTTGATGTGTTCTTGGATTCGGTTGGCAAGAATTTTATTGAGTATTTTTGCATCGATATTCATAAGAGAGATTGGCCTGAGATTCTCTTTCTTTGTCGGATCTTTGTGTGCTTTTGGTATTAGTGTAATTGTTGCTTCATAGAACGAGTTGGGTAGTGTTCCTTCTGTTTCTATTTTGTGGAACAGTTTGAAGAGTATTGGTGTTAGGTCTTCTTTGAAGGTCTGATAGAATTCTGCACTAAAACCATCTGGACCTGTGCTTTTTTTGGTTGGAAGACTTCCAATGACAACTTCTATTTCTTCAGGGGTTATAGGACGGTTTAGATGGTCTATTTGATCCTGATTTAATTTTGGTACTTGGTATCTGTCAAGGAAATTGTCCATTTCCTCAAGATTTTCTAGTTGTGTTGAATACAGGTTTTTGTAGTAGGATCTGATGATTTTTTGAATTTCCTCAGTTTCTGTTGTTATCTCTCCCTTTTCGTTTCTGATTTTATTAATTTGGATACTATCTCTGTGCCCTCTGGTTAGTCTGGCTAAGGGCTTATCTATCTTGTTGATTTTCTCAAAGAACCAACTCCTCGTTTTGTTGATTCTTTGTATGGTTTTATTTGTTTCTACTTGATTGATTTCAGCCCTGAGTTTGATGATTTCCTGCCTTCTACTCCTCTTTGGTGTATTTGCTTCTTTTTGTTCCAGGGCTTTCAGGTGTGCCATTAAGCTGTTAGTGTATGCTGTCTCCCGTTTCTTTTTGGCGGCACTCAGGGCTATGAATTTTCCTCTTAGCACTGCTTTCATTGTGTCCCATAAGTTAGGGTATGTTGTGCCTTCATTTTCATTAACTTTCAAAAAGTCTTTGATTTCTTTCTTTATTTCCACCTTGACCAAGTTATCATTGAGTAGAGCATTGTTCAGCCTCCATGTGTACGTGGGTTTTCTTTTGTTTTTGTTACCATTGAAGACCACCCTTATTCCATAGTGATCTGATAGGAGGCATGGGATTATTTCTATCTTCTTGTATCTGTTGAGGTCTGATTTGTGACCAATTATATGGTCAATTTTGGAGAAGGTACCATGAGGAGCTGAGAAGAAGGTGTATTCTTTAGCTCTAGGATGAAATGTTCTATATATATCAGTTAGTTCCATTTGGTCCAAGGCTTCAATTAGATTCACTGTGTCCCTGTTTAGTTTCTGCTTTCCTGAACGATCCATTTCAGAGAGCGGGGTGTTGAAGTCACCCACTATTATTGTGTGCGGTGCAATGTGTGCTTTGAGTTTTAGTAAAGTTTCTTTTACGAATGAGGGTGCCCTTGCATTTGGAGCATAGATATTCAGGATTGAGAGTTCTTGATGGTGGATTTTTCCCTTGATCAGTATGTAGTGTCCTTCTGTGTCTTTTTTGATGACTTTGGGTTGAAAATCAATTTTATCCGATATTAGGATGGCTACTCCACCTCGTTTCTTGGGGCCATTTGCTTGTAAAATTGTTTTCCAGCCTTTTACTCTGAGGTAGTGTTTGTCTTTGACACTGAGGTGCGTTTCCTGCATGCAGCAAAAAGCTGGGTCCTGTTTACGTATCCAGTCTGCTAGTCTATGTCTTTTAATTGGGGAATTGAGACCATTGATATTAAGAGAGATTAAGGCATAGTGATTATTGCCATCTGCCATTCTTGACGCTATCTTTATGTTTGAGTGGTTATCTACTTTTGGGTTTGATTCAAGAAGGTTATTATCTCATTTTTTCCAGGGTGTTGTTTCTCTCCCTGTATTGGAGGTTTCCACCTATTATCCGTTGCAGGGCTGGATTTGTGGAAAGATATTGTGAAAATTTGGTTTTATCATGGAATATCTTGGTCTCTCCATCTATGGTGATTGAGAGTTTTGCTGGGTATAGTAGTCTAGGCTGGCATTTGTGCTGTCTTAGTGTCTGCATGAGATCTGCCCAGGATCTTCTGGCTTTCATAGTCTCTGGTGAGAAGTCTGATGTGATTCGGATAGGTCTTCCTTTGTATGTTACTTGGCCCTTTTCTCTTACTGCATTTAGTATTCTTTCTTTGTTTAGAACATTCGGTGTTTTGATTATTATGTGACGGGAGGTATTTCTGTTCTGGTCCAGTCTGTTTGGAGTTCTGTAGGCTTCTTGTATGTTCATCGGCATCTCTCTCTTTAAGTTAGGGAAGTTTTCCTCCATAATTTTGTTGAAGATGTTTACTGGCCCTTTAAGTTGCAAATCTTCACTCTCATCTATACCTATAATCCTTAGGTTTGGTCTTCTCATTGTGTCCTGGATTTCCTGGATGTTTTGGGTTACGCGTTTTTTGCATTTTGCATTTTCTTTGACTGTTGAGTCGATGCTTTCTATGGAATCTTCAGCACCTGAGATTCTTTCTTCCATCTCTTGTATTCTATTGTTGATGTTTGCATCTATGACTCCTGATTTCTTCCCAAGGTTTTCTATCTCCAAAGTTGTCTCCCTTTGTGATTTCTTAGTTGTTTCTACTTCCTTTTTTAGTTCCTGGATGGATTTGCTGAGATCCTTCACTTGTTTGTTTGTATTTTCCTGTATTTCTTTAAGGTAATTTTGCATTACCTCTTTCAGGATTTCTTCCTGATGACCCACGTTCTCCTGCATTTCTCTGAGCGATTTTTGTGTTTCCTCCTCATGGGATTCCATCTGTTGATCCATCGTCTCCTGCATTTCTTTAAGCAGTTCTCGTGTTTCCTTTGTAAGGGCATCTAACCGTTGATTCATTTCTTTAAGCAATTTTTGTGTTGCCTCCTTATGGGCATCCGTCTGTTGACCCATATTCTTCTGCATTTCTTTATGCAAATTTTGTGATTCCTTTGTGAGTGCATCTACCCGTTCATTCATCTCGTTAAGCGATTTTTGTGTTGTCTCCTTGTGCGCCTCCATCTTTTGATCCATGTTCTCCCGCATTTCTCTAAGCGATTTTTGTGTTTCCTTTGTAAGGGCTTCTAACCGTTGATTCATGGTCTCCTGTAACTCTTTATGAGATTTATTTGTGTCCTTCTTGTGATCCTCTAATAGCATCATGAGAAGTGATTTTAAATCCAGATCTTGTCTTTCGGGTGTGGTGGGGTATCCAGGACTTGCTGCTGTTGGAGAGTTGGGTTCGGATGGTCCTACATTACTTTGATTACTGTTAGTAACATTCCTACGTTTGCCTTTTGCCATCTGGATACCTCTGGTGTTAGTTGGTCCTGCTGCCACTGGCTGTTGGTTGGACCTCCTGTGAGCCTGCAAAGCTATTTCTGCCCCCCCCTGGATTACCAGGATTCCCCTGGCACCGATTTCTGGGGCCTGCCTGCTCCTGAGTGACTTTGGAGCCCTAATGTGCTTTGCCCCAAGTGATCTTATATTGGGGAGGCCTTGCACATCTAAAGGCTCAGCCTAGTGGATTCCTGGAGCAGAGGTCGCCAAAGGGAGGCTGGCAGGCTCCTGCCCTGTGCAGGGGTGTGTGATCTCTCCTGGGGGGGGGAGGGGGCGTCCCTCTGCCAGGCAGAAGTCCCACAGCAGATCTGGCGCGCTGGTCACTGCAGATCAGCCCAGCACCTGGGAGCAGGTTACACACAAGCTGCCTGAACCCGAAGCGATATTATGCCTGTCTGTCTCTGAGCCTGGTGGTCCCAACTACCTGGTCACTGGAGCAAAGATGGCGGAGGGCACTCTCCGTGGCGCCGCTCACCCTGTGGTCACGATGGCCCGCCGATCTGGCACCCAGACGACCACAGCGCCAACCCGCCCTCGGGCACAGAAGGAAGCCCCAACAGGCCGTGTCCCAAGTGATGTTATATTGGGGGGAGAGCCTGGGTACCGGTCTCTCCAGCGCAGTCCGCGGGAACAGAGGTCGCGGAAGGGAAGCTGGCGGGCTCCCTCCCTGCGCAGGGTCCCTCCACCAGGCAGAAGGTCCCACCGCGGAACTGGCGCGCTGGTTACTGCAGATCAGCCCAGCACCTGGGAGCAGGTTACACCCAAGCTGCCTGAAACTGAAGCGATATTATGCCTGTCTGTCTCTGAGCCTGGCGGTCCCAACTACCTGGTCACTGGAGCAAAGATGGCGGAGGGCAGTCTCCGTGGCGCCGCTCACCCTGTGGTCACGATGGCCCGCCGATCTGGCGCCCAGACGACTACAGCGCCAACCCGCCCTCGGGCACAGACGGAAGCCCCAACAGGCCGTGTCCCAAGTGATGTTATATCGGGGGGGAGAGCCTGGGTACCGGTCTCTCCAGCGCAGTCCGCGGGAACAGAGGTCGCGGAAGGGAAGCTGGCGGGCTCCCTCCCTGCGCGGGGTCCCTCCAGCAGGCAGAAGGTCCCACCGCGGAACTGGCGCGCTGGTTACTGCAGATCAGCCCAGCACCTGGGAGCAGGTTACACCCAAGCTGCCTGAAACCGAAGCGATATTATGCCTGTCTGTCTCTGAGCCTGGCGGTCCCAACTACCTGGTCACTGGAGCAAAGATGGCGGAGGCGTTTTGTTTTTCTAAGAGATAGAGAACATACAATTGGGAGGGTAGGAAGCTTTTTTCCTTTTGAAAGAGAAAGATAAAAAACCTAAAGTTGGAAGCATCTGGGAGGAGTTATAGAGAGAGAAAAAATATGATCAAGACTGTTTGAAAAAAAGTATATAAAAATTCATTTATTTTTGTACACAAATTCCAACTTAAGAATCTATTTGAAAAAATTTCAACCTACAAAAACACTCAACCATACTAATTCTTATGCCTAGTTTTGATAACAGAAACCAGTAAAATTAAATTAAAATTGCCTCTTAAATCACTAAAAGCAATCTTGTACTAACATATTTAGTGACATAGAAAGATGAACAGAAAGCCAGGCATAGTAGTGAACATCTTTCATCCCAGCATTCAAGAGGAGGAGTCAGAAGGAGGTCTGTGAATTCAAGACTAGCCTAATCTACACAGTGAGTTCAAGGACAGCCAGAGCTACAAGTGAGACTTCTCCTTTCTCAAAAAATAAAAAGAATAAATAAGGAGACATCTTCTAAAATTACTTGCATTCTGACACCAGCTCAGTTCTTTCCCCTCAGCCTTCTCAAGCTTCCCTTCTAGAAATCTCCACCCCTTTCTGTCAGCCGCAGATACCTGGCCTCTGCCACACTGGGATAGGAGTCAGGTAAGAGAGTCACTTTCTATCCTGCCCTCCATTATACTCTCTAGAATTATCTATTTAATTTTTAAAATTTCAGTTTCACTGATGGTATAAAAACACTCTCAAAATATAATGAATTAAGTGTAAAGAGAAAAAAATAACTGTAGATAATTACATTTTTTAAAGTTATGTGTATAAATGAGTATTATGCCTGCATGTATTTATACCAGGTGAATATAATTTGATCACGGAAGCCAGAAGAGTGCATCAAAATCCCAGAAATTGAAATTATTCATAGTTGTGAACGACCATGTGGGTCCTAGGAACTGAAGCTGGATCCTCTGAAAGAGTAACAAATGCTCCTAATCACCAAGCCCTCTTTGAAGCCCTGACAATTTCTTTTTAATAAACAGTCACATCCTGCTTCCTGCTTTTTGGTAATTTACATAGACATGTTTACTTTGCTTGATTTGCTAGGTTTATAAGCATTTTCTGAAACATGACATTGAAATCCTGTTAACAACAAAAATTCAGACTCAAAAACGCAAGATAAATGCAAATCAGGAAAAAAGCTTTCAGTTCTGTCTTTAGAAAGAAAGAAAAATTACTACAAAGAAAACCTAAGACTTAGGGAAGGTTGCAGAAGAAGGCAGAGAAACCATATGAGCCCGAGGCCCAGGATGCCTGCTGTAGAAACAGTGTCTTCTAGATACGATGGGGAAACCACACCCATGAAATCTCGACAAAACAGCTGCCTGCCTAACACCTGCACAATGACAACACAAGTTGACATGCCGATATTGACAAAGTAAATCTCACAAGGTCCTACCCAGAAACGGAGAGCCTACAGGCAATTAATGACTGCTGAGAGAGAAAGAATCAATTTTTCCAGGAATGAGCCTCCTGATAGATTATCCAATCCCAGGTGTTCAGCACTAAATACATGGACATCCAACCAACACTAAACGGATTTTGTAAGGTAGGGTGTGTGTGTGTGTGTGTGTGTGTGTGTGTGTGTGTGTGTGTATGTGTATATGTGTGTGTGTGTGTGTGTGTGTGTGTGTGTGTATGCATAAGAATAATTTAAAAGAGGAGGTCATGAATTTGAAAAGGAGCAGGGGGCGTGCAGGAGGAGCTGCAGGGGAGGGAAGGTAGAAATGATGTAAATCATTGTAGTACTCAAATATAAAATTCTAAAAAATAAAATAAAGAAAAAGAAAATATAATTTGTAAACTGTTCTCTCAGCAGTGAACACTTGTCAGTGCCCTTGGTCATATAGTCTACTTGTAGTGTCAGACCTGTGTCTGGGAAACAGACCCAACGGGGTCAAATGAAGGCACAAACACTGCTTCCAAAAGCCACGCTGCCCCCTGCTGGACCATTTTAGACATTGTGTGACAACAAAATTCCATAATGTGTAATAAATTTTAGTTAATATTTTAAAGAAATTAATGTCTACATGCAGAGGTATACAAGTACTAAATAATTTATTTTATTAGTTTGCCAAATATTCTGCTCTAAAAAGATATACTAACAGAAAAGCAGCCCTGACAATTTAATCATCAATATAAATGAGAAACAAATATTAGGTTCATATTTATCAAAAACAAATAAAATCTTATACTTTAAGTTACTGTGGATCCTATTTATATGCCTGAGAGCAGCAAAGCCCCTCCCTTCACCATAGAGAAGTCATGTTAGATAAAGCAACTTACACTACAGTTTTCCGGTGGGACCAGAAGTTGTGTGATCTCGCCACCATGAACACAGAAGATATGTTTCATTTCTCCGGAAAATATGTCCCAAATTATGACAGAAAAATCTACACCTCCAGATATCAGGTATCTTTGATCATACCGAGCTGAGACCTGATGAGGATACAGCAGACACGTGACTTTGTTCCGATGGCCACGGAGGGTTCTGTGTGGGGGCCAACCTGCCAGAGAGGTTTGGAATTCAGAACTGGAGAATTAAGTCTTCACAAGGCTTCAACAAGCAAATATGAAATGTCTGAAGAGCCACAACCTTTACTTCTAGAACAGGTCTGTGGCGCATGGCAGCTGCTAGTTTCCCAAGACTAACAGGTCTTTAAGATGGTGCAAGCGTGCTTTGTGCAAGTGTGCTGTAAATGTCAAATTTTAAAGAATTAGTACAAATATACATATATATAATATTTCAATGATAATTCCCATATTTATTACAAATAGAAATTGAAATAATGTTGCTATGTTGAGCACATAACATGTAGTAATTTCCCATTATTTACTGTTAATACTGCTACTAAAAAAATTACATTAGTTCAACAGCACTGTTTTAGAAGAGTATCAATATTGCTGATAAATAGTTATATAGTAATCAATAATTTATAAAACTATTAATATGTGCGAAGGAGATTAAAAACTGAATACTTTCTTATTTATAGCCATTCATAGTATTTATTACAATAACAGATATTTAAAATTTGATTGAATGTACACTACCAACCACACTAGCAATATACCAACTGGTCTTATTTCTTAAACTACAACATGCAGAAATTCTCCACGCCAGGGTCACAGAGTTCTCAGGACCCAGTGCACATAGGTAGGCCTTCTGAGTACCTCTTCTGAGCATGTGTTCTCCTTGCAATAGCTGAACTATGGCCGTCTGCGTGGCAGGCACGATAATGATGCTCCCATCTTCCCGGCCACACACAAGCCGCCCATGTGCTGGTATGTAGACGCTCGCAGTTACTTTAAGAGGCTCATTGCTGTTGGGAATCACACTGAGCTGATCGATAATTCCCGCAGGACAAGGCTTCAGTTTGTCAAATGCCTCTTGCAAACTAATACAAGTTGTCATCTTTAGTCCTGTAGAGGTTCGGTGTCATATAAAATAAATATATTTATGTTTAAAAATAGTAATAATATGTATTAAATAAATAAGGTTGATTGATTCAGTAATGTACCGAATGTTTACTTTCATAAAATATAATACTTAGAAGAAAGTGATACATAAATATTTTCAATTTTGTTATGATTCAAAATGTTATAGTAAAAGAATTATGAACTCAATGTGCAGATTTACTATTACCTTTATCAGCTTCTGGCTTATCTGCTATGTCTGCTATGTTCCAAATGTTTAACCTTCCAGAAGAATCGCCCTGAATTAGTAGCTTATGCAAATAGTCCTTGCATCCATAGAAAAACCGAGTAACAGGAGGACAAATTACCAACTGTCAAGAAAAGGGAAAAAAAATTCAAGTGTCTTTAGCTGTATTTGGAATTCAAATATTTTACAGATTAAGATATGTTCATATTAAGGTATTTAGATGCTTTGATCATACCCCAGTTTTAAAAGCGCTTGCAGCATGATTATTCAGTGTATTTTTACATAATTTAATAGTGCTAATATTCCTGCCAACTACAGTAGAACATAAATGCTAAAGGAATGAAAAACAATAACATTTCTCTAAAACTAGTGTTTATAGTCTTGTGTTCAATTTTATAAAAAGTGGTTACCAATCACAGGGAAAGTTACTTTGTTGTTAAATAATTAATCTAGAAATCAGGTCACTCTTAACCAAAAAGAAGTCTGTAATTAAAAAAAAAAAAGTAAAAAAAAAAAAAAAGAGCTGTACACACAAGCAACACTAGTGGACTCCGCAGATTGTGTTGATGGTCACATGTATGTGTAACAATGGTACCAAAAGAGGAGGAGCCATCAGGCTGAGAAAGAGGGAGCCAAGAGACATGAGAGAAGCTGGGAAAGCACACAGCAAATGTATTTTTAATTGCTTCATGAAAACTACTGGCTTCTAAAATTTACCTATATTATGCATAGACAAGTATTTAACTTCACTTAAACTTTGATGATTTTAATTTAAAACTACACATTTAACAGGGCGTTGCTATAGAAGCTACAAGAACCAATATCACATTTCAGTGTCTGAGTGTCTCTCACTATATGATACCACATACATTTCAATTTAAAATATACTAATATATACTAGACAGCTGATATTTAAAGAAAATCACGTGCACATGATGGTTAATGATGATTGTCAACTCCACAGGATCTCGAATCAGTAAGGCCAGGGGCCTGTGAACACGTGTGTAGAGAACCTTCTAGGCTTCCACAGACTGGGTCAGGATGGCATGGAACAGAAGGCAAGCTGAGAACTGGGGGTCTCATTATGGAAGCCATGTAACCAGTTGCCTTAGGCCACTGTCTCAGACTTCCCCGCCAAGACAGACTGGAGCCCCCAATTATATGGCAAAGCGCACCCTGCTTCCTTTACCCTGTACTTTGTGACAACAACACGGAATGTAACTAACACAGTATGTTAGGTTTTAATGCAGGTGTTTTCAGACACATCGCTGGCCCTTAGTTTAGCTGAAGTGACTGACCGAGCTGGACGGTACCAAGTAGGCGTTCAAGAAAGTACAAAGAAAATAATTTATATAGGATTTTAAAATGCATCTATATGTACAAATTCTATATTTAAAATATTCATAGAAAAAAATTTCCCTTCTACTTACCATGCCTCCATTCTCCATTGATGGGTGGGACATAAGGTTTGGAATGATAAAACTAGAACCCAGAATCAAAAACAAAGCATACAAGACTTTCTTCTCCTAGGCAAAGCTTTTTTTTTAACTGTTCTCAGAGACCAGAGTACAAAATCCAATATAAGTGCTACTATATTTCAACTTTCTTTTATTTTCTGTGTGTGAGTCTTTGCCTGCCGCATTTGTGTACCACAAGTGTTGCCTGCTGCCCATAAAGACTAGGAAAAGGTATTGGATCACCTAGGACCACAGTTAGTGTCAGTTGTGAGCCACCGTGAAGGTCCTGGGAGTGGAACCCAAATCCTCTGCAAGAGCAACAAATGTTCTTAGCCACTAAGCCATCTCTCCAGCCCACACAATTCAATTATAAATAGTAAAACAGGCTTTTAGAAAACACAGTGAGTTTCTATTTCAATACAGAAAAAAAATGTTTAATTTTTATTTTTAATATCCAGGTTTTCGAGTCACTACTTGATTTGAGAGATACTGCAATGCATGAATCAATTAACAAACAGCATCAGTCAGCATTAACATGCAATTATCCCCTGCTTTAAAAACTATCTTCGCTGTGTTTTAACTGTATTAAGTATAAAATAATTTAATGGTCAATATGAATTTTATAAAAAGTCAATTCTAATAAATAATCAGGATAAGATCACTTGTATTCTTACATAAAGACAGGTACTACTTAATAGTTAAATTGCATATTAAAAATCTGCAAATTTTAGGGCTGGTGAGATGGCTCAGTGGTTAAGAGCACTGACTGTTCTTCTGAAGGTCATGAGTTCAAATCCCAACAACCACATGGTGGCTCACAACCATCCATAAAGAGAAACAAAATAAAGGGCCAGAGCGAGTGGGGGTCCAGAGTTAGCGGGGGCCAGAGCAAGTGGAAGAAAGAAAGGTGGGGGAAAAAAAAATAATAATGTAAATAAATCTACAAATTTTGAAATGTGCTTATAACTCACCATATCAATTTTTTGTGAAATCTAACACTCTGCTGGATTTTACTGAATTTCTGAAGTGCCTATATACCATCAATGTAACTATCAATTAAAAATGACACCTGAAGAACTTTACCTCTTTATCTTTCTGATCCAAGAGGCTATGCTGCACAGGAGGAATCAAACTTTCAACTGCTTTCCCCACGTCACTGCGAAACGAATCACTAGCTGGAAGGCAACTGAAACAGGAAAGTAAGTATCCACTTAAAATACCATATTAGGGCAAGGCACAGTGGCACAGGCCTTTAGTCCAGCATTTAGAGGCAGAGGTGTGCAGTACTCTGTGTGTTCAAAGTCAGCCTGGTCTACACAGTGAGTTCTAGGACAGCCAGAGCTACATAGTGAGATCCTGTCTATGTAATAAAATAAGTGATATGAATATTTTATTCCAAGGTTTATGACAATAGATAAAATTGAGATTTTTAAGTTTCAATTAATTTAAGTACATATTAAATAACTTTAAAAAACATTCTTTGAAGGCTCATAAGATGTCTCACAGGTAAGAGAGCTTGCTGCCGAGTCTGACAACCTGAGTTTGATCCTTGGAACCTACATGGAAGGAGAAAAATGATGCCCATGGGTGGTCCTCTGACCCACACAAATACATAGTGGTATATGCATGCACACATGCACAAACACACATATAGTAAATAAATAAGTGTAAAAATAAATCCACCTGTTTCTTTGTACCTAGAAGTTAAACTGAGATTATATACAAACCTTAAAACATTCTGAAGCTAAATATTCACAATCCATAAATGTTCTTGCTTTATAGAGTTATGCCTCAAATTCTGAATCCTTTACATTTAACTAAAATCTTAACATATCTATTTCATACCTGGCAGGGAGTTTGTAAATGTAACTCTGCCCATTTTCAGTCCAAATGATGACTTTGTCTGCAGACACAAAGTCCCCTCCAGTCCATGTCTGTCCATTTTCACTGGGACCAGAACACAACAGCGAGTAGTCACCAGCATCGAACACCTAGGAGGAAAGGAGATTCACGGTTTCAATTCATTCCAGCTGGTTATGATTTAAGTAAGACAGAATAGCATTTTGCCTGAAAGAAAACTTCTGAAAACTTATTTAACAAACCTGGGCTTTTAAAACATGATTCAGCAGATGAAGATATTTTCTCAGTGAGACCTGGGGCAGTCATCATAGGTCCCAGATCTGGGTGACCTCTGGCAGACAGTGAACTAGGTCAAGTGCAGAACGTGTGTTCCCAGCATAGGAACAGGAATCCTTAGTCATTTGTATGTTGAGGAAGGAAGTACACCTTGGATAAAGGCTAATAATAGGAACTCTACCCTCTAGAATACTTAACATAACTGACACTGTATCTATTCGGTACATTTCTGACCATATACTCTGACATTTTATTATTTTCTGCTCAGTAGAATTATTTTGCTTGGCCTTATTGCATCAGTGTTCTGAAATTATTGTTATAAATAGTAAATTAATAGACTCCACTTTAATATTCAGTAATTCTGTATGGAAAGGCCAAGGTGCTATAAGTTCACTAGGAACAGTACCTAGTGACCTTGCATAGGCTTACTTTGACAAAGCACATGAAGTTCACAGGTACATTTATAATTGTCTTATCTGACCCTCAGAACCACTAAAGGACACAGGCAAGCAGCTATTGGCGCCCTGATCTACCATCAGGAGACAGATATAGAGGACACTAGTAACACTTGTTCAATGTCATGCATCAGAAACTGGGTATGGTGCATGCTGGCAATCTCAGCAGAGGCCAGTGGATCTCTGAGTTTGAGACTAGTGGGGTCTACACAGGACTTGCATGTCAGTTATGGCTACATAACAATACCCTGTCTCAAAAAACAAGAAAAGAAAAAAATGAAAAGACAAAAAGAAAAAGAAAGAAGGGAAAGAAGGGGGAAAGCGAAAGAAGGGAAAGAAAAGGAAAGGAAAGGGAAGGGAAGGGAAGGGAAGGGAAGGGAGGGAGGGAGGGAGGGAGGGGAGGGAGGGAGAGAGAGAATAGAGAGAGAAAGGACAAATAAGTATGTACTGATACGTGATAAAACTAGGAGGTATAAAACCCCTAGGCTTCCATTTCCTAACAGACTAGTTCTAGTTCTACCACTTCCAATACTTGCAATACTTGATAAAAGTGCATTCTAAATTTTGCTCAAGGGGTGTGAGAATTCGTCATTCAATAGCACAGTCTTTTATGTTACTCTTCTTCAGAGAAAACGATGGCCTTTGGCTAGGAATACAACTCAGTAGAGTGATTGCCTAGCATGCATGAGACCCCGGGGATCCATCTCCACCGCTACATAAACCAGGTCTGCAACGCCAACCCCAGCACTCGAGTGCAGGCAAGAGGGTTAGAAGCATGAGGTCAATCCCAGCCACACAGCAAGTTGGAGGACAAATTTAAGAGCATATCAGATTACAAAACTCTCTAGATAACTTTTAGTTTGTTTTATGCTTTTTGTTTGTATTACTGTTTGTCTGAACTGTTATCCAGTGTCTCAACTATATCAAAAACAAGGGGTGACCCGTTTTTATGAGAGATGTCCTTACTACCCTAGGGGAAAGGATGCTCATTTAAAATGCCTGTTCAATCATATCAATGTAATGTGATCTTCCAGGGAATCACAAACAGCAATGTTTTAAGAATCAGCTACTGAAGGAACTCGAGACTTAACCTGTTCTCCCATGGCTACCCTATTGCATGTTTTTACTAAAACTGTGAGTAGTTACTTTTTTAAGCATGGAGGTAGCCATTGAGTGATGGAAAAAAGTAAAATGTGTTATAATAGTATGGAACACACACACACACACACGTTATTTGACCATACTAAAACTGGAAAATTCTGGACATCTGCACAGTCATTCTGGTGAGCTGAAGGCTCTAATTATTTGTGTGTGTGTTTGGGATAGCAGGTGTCATTCATTCTCCCTCACTCTTTACCTGTTCCTTTGAGGCAGCTTCTCTCCTGAACTTGGAGCTCTCCTCTCACCTAGGCTGGATAGCAGTAGGCCCCCAGGATCATCCTGACTCCTCTCCCCTCAGAGTAGGGTTATGGACATCTGCAGGAATACCTGGCTTCTCATTTAAGCACTGTGATCGGATTGCAGATTTCGACTCCTTGTTATTACAGAGCAAGTACTCTCAACCACTCATCAACTCTCCAGGTCCAGTTCTCTTATGATGAAACTGCACTTTTCTTACAATTACTAATCACCTGGCTCTCTCCTTTTCTGAAATAGTTTTGCCCATTTTCCTAGTGGTTTATTTATATTTTTATTCTTCCTCATACAAGCTTTTTAAAACAATGAACAAGTTACTCATATATGTATCATAAACATCCTTTTTTACTGTGTGGGCTTCATTCTAGCTCAAGTGTGCATTTTTACAAAGTTTTAATTAATTCTTTGAGAATTTCATTCCATGTTATTGGATCATATTCATCCCTCTCCCCCAAATTCTCCAAGATGCCCCACCTCCCTACCCAAAAAACTTCATCTCGCCACCTTCTTAAACCAATTTAAGTCCAGTTTGCATTAGCTGACTCTTCCTGGGAGTGAGGCGGCCCTAGAGTCATGTGGTCAATAGACCAGGTATCATACCGTTAAAGAAAATAAACTTCCCTCTTCCCAGTAGCCATGGAATGCCAACAGCCCCTCAGCTAGGGGTGGGACTCCATGTCCATCTTCCCCCCTCCCCCCTCCCGTGCCATGATTCTGGCTGGCTGGAGGACATATCATGCATGCTGTCACAACACTGTTAGTTCACGTGTACAACTGCCCTGCTGTGTCTGGGAGGCACTGTGTCATTGAAATCATGAACCAACTCTGCCTCTTAAGTCTTTCTGCCACCTCCTTGCCACATAGATTCATACCCCTTGAAGAGAGAGGTGTGGTATGTCCCATTTAAGGCTGAGTACTCCAACTGTCTTAGTTTCTGCTCTTGATAAGCTGTGGGCCTCTGTGTTAATTGTCATCTACTACACACATGGTACACAGACAAATGTGCAGGAAAACATCCATACACATAAAAATAAATTCATATTTCAAAGTAAGAAAAGCAACTGTTCCTACTGTGATAGGCGGCTTCTGATATGTGCTCACCCAACACCCTCCTCCCTGCAGTACATGCTAGATTTTTTTGACAGTTTCTAGAGCATATTTTGTTTCTAGAATGAAGTGAGAAGCACGAGTTCTCAGTTCTAAGATCAAGAGCATCTTCAAATTACCTTTACTTGTTCACTTACTGGGGGAAAAGCCTGCTAGCCTCTGAGGGTGGCTCTAGTGAGAGGTCCACAGGCTATCACTCACGGAATAAGGAATGGGAAGAATGTCTTCATTCACCAGTCAGAGAGATGAAAGGCCTAGATGTCATATAAGGGAGCATAGGAGATCCTCCAAATGCTAAACTTGCAAATGAGATCAAAGTCTCCAAAGATACTGGGATGGCAGCCTATGGAAAACTCAACCTGAGGTGCCCAGTAAACTAAGCCCTGATTCCTCACAAAACTAGACAAGAACACATTTCTACTGTTCTAATCTAAGTTTTTGAGTGATTTGTTAAGCAGATTTAAATAACCAGAACCCCTTCCTCGTTGGTATAGGTACTAAAATTACTCAGCCAGCATAATCCCTAACTAAATTCTAAATACTTGCCTTCACCCTATGTCAAAAAAAAAAACTCTCTTTTGCAAATGATGGAAACCATTACAGAAAACCACAATCAATCAAAAGAAGAGTTGTGGGGTCCAGTCCCAATGGATACATCTATAAAATAATTCCCTCACCTAAGGCTCAGAGACCATTGCAGAATGATCCCCAGGTGGGTGTAAATTGTAAGAGCCCAAGGAGCAGGGGATTTGCTCTGAAGTTATATCTCCCAGAACTGTCAAAAGCTACACCATGAAGTCTCACCAGCATGACTGCCTGGACATGAGCTGAACAAGGACAACAATAATCATGCCAACATTGAGAAAGGCACAGAAGGCAGGAGACTGAGGAATGTTGAGAGCTGGAGAAATAGTCTGACCCAGGGAAAGGCACACCAATTCGCCATCCAATACCAAGTGGTCAGCCCTGAACACGTACATTCAAGAAACATTACACAGATTGGGCAGGTTGTATTCATGTATTTAGGGATGTATGTGTATATTATAGATACACACATATACAGGTATATGTGCATATTATATGTATATGTATATGTATGTGTGTGTGATTAATGAGAAGCGGTCATAAATGTCAAAGAAAGGAGGAATATATGGGAGAGTCTGGAGGGAGGAAGGAGAAAATGATGCAATTTTATTAAAATCACAAAAAAACAAAAGGAATAATTTTTTAAATATATTGAAAGCTTTGAAAATTGCTAAGTACAAAATACATGTTCAAAACACACTAGCTAATTTCCTATGATTAAAGATAAACAATGTATATGGAAAAATCCTTCTCTCATCATTAGTTGTCCAGTGATCAAGACTCCCAATTTGAAGAAGCCAGGAAACATATATTATTTAGGTTTCATAGCATACTACAAAGAAAAATGTCCAACCTACAGAGACCTCATTACCACCACTTACACGATAACTTAGTAATAGCAAAAACTAGAAATTAAGACCAAAAAAATAGTTATTAAACCATTCATTCAATGGAGTAAAACAAAAAGACTGCTGCTACATAGAAGTAAGTCCCAATTTCTCAAAAAATGTCAGAACCAAACAGAAGGTCCAAATGACTGACAAGTCTTGTGTCATGTACATCCTTGGGATTATCTGTGAAAATCTGGTGAGCTCTACTGTATCATGAAGGATAATAATATGACTTCATATGTTCAACTTACCCTCCAGTATTTAGAGCATACAACCAAAAGTGACCTCTGTGTGAATGTACAAAAAGAGATGCTTTGGCAATTCTGACAATAAATTGGTTTGGATTCCTCCTCAAATATTGGCTCAGTATCCTGAAAAGAAAAAGATTTACAAAGTCTTAGGAATAACGTATATTAATTAAAATCTTCACAAAATGATAAAGACAGCACCAGAGAACAAAAGTACCATGTGATACATTCATCATTTTAAACCCTTGGGGAAAAGTTAAGACAGTAACAGCAGCAAAAGTGTGCTCTTAAGAGGAGCAGGACAAAAGTATCTTTGTTAAAAGCTGTCTAACATTTAAACCCTGATGGTAAGTCAGAACATCTTCACTGGAAATGGCAGATGATTGAATTTTGCACTAATCCTAGGGTTATAAATACTTTCGTTTAAAAAAAACTGATTAATTCTTCCAGTCTTTTCAAGTTCAACACTATAGTTCCTTAACTGAAGTGAAAAATATCAATAAAGTGGGGAAACTGATCTTTCTTGTCAAAAGTAAATAATTATTCTAGTCCATGTGGATTGACTATGAAAGAAGAGTAAAAATGGCTTTTTATGGTTTGGTTGGTTGTTTTTTGTTTGTTTGTTTGTTTGTTTGTTATGATGCTGGTGTTTGAAAATGAAATGACCCCATGGGCCCAAGTGTTAAACCTTACTCTGCACGCTACGCTGATACTGGGAGGCAGTGGAAACTTTAGGAGGTGTGTGCAGTTGAAGTTGGTCACTGGCGGCACACCTGGTCCTAAGTCACTTCCTCACTCTCTGCCTTCTGCCCCAGGGCAGGAGTGTGCCTCGCCCTCTGCACACTCCAGCAGCAAGGTTGTCACTCACTACCAGCCAGTCAGTCACACCAAGGACTACACCCTGAAGTCTCCAAAACCACGGAGTAATCTAAGTCCTTCCTCCCTCAGACTGCAGCTGTCTGTCAGGCACTCTGTCACTGTTCTGTCAGGGGCTGCAAGAGGAACTAAAATGAGTAGTTATTTAGTTCATTCAAGCAAGCCCTTCTAACTTTTATTTTAAACAAAAGCAGGAGGAAAAACACCTCTTACATTTCTCTACTGCATATCCTGGATAATACATTTCTTTTTTTTTTATTGGATATTTTATCTATTTACATTTCAAATGTTATCCCCTTTTCCGGTTTCCCTTCCAGAAATCCCCTATCCCATCCTCCCTCCCCCTGTCCCATCCACCAACTCCCCCCTCCCTGCCCTCGCCTTCCCCTACACTGGGGCATCAAAAGAGCCTTCATAGGACCAAGGACTTCTCCTCCCATTGATGTCCAACAAGGCCATCCTCTGCTACATATGCAACTGGAACAATGGGTCCCTCCATATGTATTCCTTGGTTGATGGTTTAGTTCCTGGGAACTCTGGGGGAGGCAGGGGGTCTGGTTGGTTGATGTTGTTGTTCTTCCTATGGGTTGCAAACTCCTTCAGCTCCTTCAGTCCTTTCTCTAACTCCTCCATATTTTACACCCTTGATGGAGCAAATCTCTCCATCAGAACAAAGGAAAATAATTCACTCACAGTAGCAAACAAAACTAAGGACCTTTTCTAATATGTGCATGTGGTTATTTCAACAGAAACGCTTTTTTCTTTTAAAAAAATTAAGTGAATAACACGAATCCTACAAGGTTTAAATGATATAATAATAAAGATAGATATCACTGCCCATCTCACCTGCAGTCCACTGATTTCAGAGGTAACAATCCACACTTTCAGAATACCTGTCACGGAAAGTGCTACCACAGTGTCCTCTAAACCAGGGAGAGACAAAAAGTCAAGGTAAAACACAACATGCTTGCTTCTAACATTACAACAGCCTGGTCTCATGAACTCGGGTAGAAAAACATGGTTCTCTATGCTTAGAATAATATAAACTCAGTGTTTGCATTAGTGTTCTTTTCTGAAAAAAAAATTATATTTACCCTCATGATTTTCAATGAACGGCTTCAAAATGAATGAAGAAGCACTAGCAATACTGACTGAGTGCAAACACAGTTACAGATGTTCATTCAGTTTTATCTCTTTTCTTTTCACTATCTCCATGAGAAATGGTGCCTCTTGGCAAGAGATAAGACCAGAATCCAGAAGCTACAGTTCTTATCACCACCACACGTTAGCAATGCTAACCCTGCCTTACTGGAGAAAACTCTCATAAGCTAAAGCTTCCCGGAGCCCAGTGAGGACTCCGGGTGACCTGTCACACTGAGGAGAAGCAATCTAACACTTGTGAGTTAAATATTAATTCAGACCAAACCCACTGTGAAGGGGACAAATCACAAATTACTGAAACAAATATCTGTTGAATATAAGACTATAACCAAAATTGTTAACTTTGACACATCATAGCTTGTCACAGTAAACTAAGCTGCCAGACCATGTCCAAGCTGTGGAAAGGAGCAACAGACTGACCTTGAGTCCGGTGAGAGCGGATAATGCTCATGGTGCTAATCCAGTCTGGTGATATCTTTGATACCAAAGAATACAACACCTCAAGGCTAGTGGCATCCACAACGAGGATTTCAGGGTAATGTCCATGGCAGAGAAGCCTTCCCTCTTGCTGATTTCCAACAGAGAATTGGTAAAACTAAATTCAAATTTGAAAAAAATATATTTTTGAAATGTACTGCTTCAGTTGGGAAACTTGAAAAACATGCATTAATTAAACATGTTATGATATTCTTGTAAACATTACATTATTCCAGTCATTTCAGATGAGTAAATCCATGTTGGATTATACTAATTTTTAAAATTTAAGAAAAATATTTTCCTAATGTCACATACTCACTTTTGAACTCTTACAAAGCAAAACTAATGATTAATCTTTTTATCCTTATCACTAGCATCTAGAGCAGATAATTTTCATGAAGAGGTAGAGGACTCATTTTTGGTTTTGTGTTTTGGTTTTGCTAGTTTGGGTTTTGTTTGTTTGTTTGGGTTGCAAATACTATGAAAATCAAAATAGTTACGTATGATGAGCTTGACACAGCTTTTACACTAAAATAACATAAAATGAAGGTAATTTGCATTTACATGAGTATAGTTGGTACACACAAATATGTGTGCACATACCTGTAGAGACCAGAGGACAACCTCATGTGTCATTCTCCAGACATCATATTTATTTATTTATTTATTTATTTATTTATTTATTTATTTATCTATCTAGGTTTCTCACTGGCCTGAAACTCATCAAGTAGGCTGGCTGGCCAGTGAAGCCATGTTTTAATGATGCACTTGTCATAAACTGTGTTGACTTAAATAAAGAAATAGACACAAACCTGTATGCCAGTATGTGTGCAGGCTAATTTTGTAAATTCAATACATCTGCCGTCATTCACATCCCAGAGGCACATCTCTCTATAAAACAAAATAATAGCTCGTCTTGGATCTAATTTGTAACAGTAGCTCGTCCTGGATCTAATGTATAATAGTAACCTTGTCACAGTGGCTTACAGTCAAGCTTCCATTGGAACTAATATACTGCAGGAAGGAAAGTAGCTTATATTCATTACTGCTCTTGATCAAATTTTCCATTCCCTTTTCTCCCTATTCCAACCTGTCAATGGCCCACTTCAGTCTACATCAGTCTTGTAACAGAGATGCACTCTGGACGGACTCCTTACTAGAGTCTTGTGAGTAGTTCTTGTCAGAACTTAAGTGAGGCTCTCCAGAATGTTCCTTCTCCTTTGCAGAGGTTTCTAACAGTGGCTGCTCCAACTAGCTAGCTGTTTCCTCATCTGGAAGCTCAAAGTTAAGGAAATAAGGAAGCAGAGCCAACCTGGAAGTGATCTGCGAGGACTGAACGAATGGCCAGAGACAAAGCTGTAATCTGAACTTCTGAGAGCCAAGGGCTAGAGTAGTGTGCGCTGCACATGCAGCACTGTGAAACACAAGCCGGCTAAAGCCAGCAGAGCCCCAAACATCAGTACACCACCATAGCTCTTACACCAGAAAATCCTTATATTTCAAACTAAAGAATACACTGAAAATTATAAACATTGCTATACCTTGTCTTTTAAAGAAATAAGGTTTACTTAACAGAAAAATATTAATTGTGTAGAGTAATTTTTATTCACCTCATGTAACTGTTGTCTCCAAAGCTTACTGCTTCTACCTGCTAACTGAGGCCTGCTTCTTGAAGCTTCTATAATCTTCTCTAGGCCTAGAAGGTTCCCAGCCTCTGAGGCTTACTGCTGACTCAGCTCACCCTTTCTTATTCTTTCTGATCTCTAGCTCTCTGAACTAAGCTTTTCTGACTCAAGCTCCTCTCCAAGCTGACTGATTCAGTCTGGCTTCTCTCTATCTCTGCCCCTCCTGAATTGTTCTGTTTGACTCAAACTAACTCTAGCAATCTGTTCTAATCTTAGGACTCCCTCTTATTCTCTGGCTAGTTCTGTCTTCATCTGTGTCTAGCTTGTTCTCTCCTCAACCTGTCTCTGTACAACTGTCCTGATAAAGCTGCCTCCTCTCCCTGCACTGCGCCCTCTTAAGTAGCTTCCCTTTATTCTTTCTTCTTGTGAGAGCTGGGCATGTCCTATTCTGTCAAATCTTTCTCTGATTCGTCACTTTGTCTGCCACTCAATTAGATACCACTTTTAAACACAGTTGCTTTCTTGTACAAACTAACTTCACCTTTGTTGTTTAGGATTAAAGGTGTGTACTAGGGGCATGTCTGTATTCTAACCAGAGGGATTAAAGGTGTGTGCTAAGGGCTGAGCCACACCACAACTAAAAACATGTTTTTTCTAGCAACTAACACAATCTCGAGGGTTCACAGTATGATCAAATATCCTGCAACAAAAATGTAATGATATTTACTAAAGTTTTTCATTTTGTTACATCTCAAATGATATAAGACTGTTTCTGTTGTTTGGGACTTGGTTTTTGAGACAGAGTCTTCTATGTGGCCCTAGTTGGTATTTACTAGCTATTAAAGCTCATGCCAGCCTCTAACTTGCAACAGTCTTCCTGCCTCAACCTCTAGAGTGCTGGAAGCAGAGGTGTGTCAGGCATACACCACCATACCTTGCTGAAACAATTTTTCAATCAGTATTCACCTTAAAACAAGTGTTCCAATGCAAATGATCCTTTATGAACAACAAAAAAAAAGTATTGTTTTTACTTAATGTTGTTTCTTTCTGTTTCAAAGAAAAAATCATATGAATTCCAGCCCAAATATTATAGAAGGGGAAAGATGTTTTATATAAACGCCTACAAGTTCTCCAACTTGTTTCAGAAAAAAAAAAAAACCCAAAAATGCTTCTAAAGTTCTTCCCACTCTGGACCCTTCTGTGACTTCAATGGCCTGCCTCTCAACATAGGGCACATTCTGAGGCAGGGGAACCAGCTTCAGCAGCATGTGAGCACACAGCATCACAACAGCAAAACCTGGCAGAGCTCTGCCTCCCAGCCCGAGACAGCACGGCATCACTTGAGTTTCTTAAAAATCCCAAAGTTGCCAGCTGAGTCAATAAAAATGCCATGCAAACTAATGATCATGCTTTTACTTTCATGACATTCCAGGTTTCTCAAATGCAAAAAGAGACAATAAAATATTACAGAAAATTAGTTGTGAAAAACATATTCTTAAAACTATAAATCAAACATCCTCTTTCAGATTTAGACAGTACAAGAACATGCTGCAATAGAAAGAAAAGTCTCCCTAGTAGTGCTGGTTATAAAGTACAAAACTATCAATGTCACACGGTGATCCATAAACACAATTTTATAATACTTATTTGTATTTTTTCCCTATGTGTTTATGTGTGAGTCTCTCTGTGGGTGTGCTGTGTGAGTCTCTCTGTGGATGTGATGTGTGGGTGCCCATAGAGTCCAGAGGAGTTGCTGGAATTCCTGGAGTTGATCTTAAAGGTGGCTGTGAACTGGCCAACATGGGTGCTGGGCACTGAGTTTGGGCCCTGTAGACAGCTGTAAGTGCTCTTCAACTGAGGCATCCCTCCAGCCCCTATAAACACTTTTTAACTGACAAACAAGAACTATGTCCTTTTTTTTTTAAGGCAGGGTCTCACTGTGTGACCCTAGCTAGCCTACAATTTTCTATGTATATCCAGCTGGCCTCAAACTCACAGAGATCTGCCTGCCTCTGCATCCTATGTGATGACATTAAAGGTATGTACCACCACACTCAGCCAAGATCCATATTTTTTTTAAGACATAAAAACTTGGGGGGTGGGGAGAGAAACCTGACCAAAAACCTGAAAACAAAAAGCAGAATATGACGTACCCATTTGCAGATGCACTCACAGTGTACTGTTTGTCCCCAGAAGCACAGGCTTTTGACAAACAAGTGATGGATGCTGTGTGACCAAATAACAGTGCTCGGGGATTAACCTAGAGAGGCAAAAACATGCTGCTATAAACAACAAGTTATACAGTTAACCTTGGGGCTGGAGAGATGGCACAGGTTAACAGCATGTGCCATTCTTTCAGACGACCTGAGTTTGGCTCACAATTACCTGTAACTCCAGCTTTGGGTCTCTGTGACCATCCAGCAGCACGTGCACATACTCACAGAGTCACACATATGCACTTAAGTAAATAATTTGTTAAAAGCTAACCTTTGAATCAGTAATCATATTAAGTATTTAATATCAATATACAGGCTCATATTGAAAGAGATAATGCCCAGAGACTGAAAAGTAAGGGCAAGTAAACAGTGTGTTGTGCTAGTCATTGCTGACTTATGTTTTCAGTGTACAGCAAACATTCCAATACTCACTTCCAGTTCTCCTGAAAGATCCCAGAGACATATTTGTCCATCGTGGCATCCAGTTACAATTGTGCCCCCATCATCTGTCAACAGTATTGATGAAATGCAGTGTGTGGGTGCTTTGCGGCCCCAGAGAACAATGGGCAGAACTAGGCTGTTTCCTGCCATTACGTTTATTCAAACCTGAAAGTATAATAAGAGTAATGTCAGATATTCTTCCTAAAACACATTTTGTTATAAAGTCAACTTGTATAATTTGAAGATAAGTATATTTTCTAAATATCAAAATTTAAACAATTAAAATGCCCTCAAATAAAAATGGCTAATTTATCATATTTATTCCCAAAGGTCAGGGGTTTAAAACATTGGGCAAAAGTATTTACTGGAGGCATTCACAACTTTTGAATTTTACTATTGAAAGTCACATTTCAATATACACTGATTTATCACATCAGTATATTAAGCAACTTTAAGTACACCATCTTATTTCAAATCATAAAACAGTCTTCCCAGCTTAGAAGACAAGAAAATGAGACTTAAGCATTACCTGCCCTGAAGCAGAAAGCTAGTGAGCCACAGTGCTCAGATCCAAGCTCTGGCTGAATGGTGCACGTCTTCTGCTTCCACAAGTAAAATGCTCAAACCCAAAACTGTACCCAGAAAGCATAGTAAAGACTATACCAACAACACTGGGCAAGGAATGTAAAGAACTTCCATGGTCTGAAAATCCTTCTAAAGCATCATGTAGGTGTAAATATTAGTACATTTGATCTCAATCCTTTCTCGAATTCCATAAGGTAAGTCCTATGGCACAGTCTTTTGACAAAGACATTAGACAGAGTCATGCAGAGACAAGTGATGGACACAGATCAACACCCTAACGCCAGAACCTACAGTCTGCCTTACTCTCTGAGTTAGGAGGGCCGCAAACCTCAGTATGTTTCCAAAGCAGTATAAAATAATTCCCTTCCAAAACAAACTAAAAGGTCTGCTTCAATGTGAGCTAAACATTGAGTGAGCATACTTAATGAGAAACTCACTTAACCATATTTACTCCAAAGGTCACATATGTCCTTTGTTGTGTTAAAACCTGGGGAAAAATAATGTCCTTAAATGACTGCACCCAAATTAAAGTATGTTTCTGGTGAGGAGATTTAAATATACCTCTTGTAGGAAATCATGAACTTAAGACATCAGTACTTCACATAACAAAACTTTTTGGTAAACCACTTAAGTGATAAAACTGTTGCTGAAGACCTAAATAAATGAAAGTTGAGAAGAGCTAAAAGGACAGAATAAAATAATCAGAGAGAGCTCCACACAAAAGAGAACTCTGCTAGGTCTAGGGAGCCACCTACAGCATGGCAGATGGTCAATCAAAAGAAACTGTCTAAAGAACATGAGGAAAGTAAGAAGGTGTGAGGGACATTGGAATGCCTGCCAGACACAACCTATACAACACTTTTTATTTTTATTGCAATTTATCGTTTTCACCAGTCTGTTTCTTCAAAACATTTTCTTGTTACAAATAAAAGGTATACATTTAAAGAAAAAACTCAAAAGGCATCCTCATTAATAAAGTCTGTTTGTGCCATATCAGCTTCACAAGCTATCGTGAGATTGCAATTATTTCCATACTCCTATCAGACATTAGCAAGGAAAACTAAACTTTAAACTGATCTTAGTAAATTCAGAACAATGTGTTCCTAGAAGTACAGCATCCTCAACAAAGACTTTCTGGAGAAACGTGTTTGGAAGGAGTTCATTTTTCCATAGTGACAACATTTGCTTTCAATCATATCACCAAAGAAGATTTCCTCCCAAGTAAACAAGCAAGCTCAAAGCATTGAATACAGCCCCAGAATCTCTGGGGGAAAACACCATTCCTCTAGATATTCCAGGATCCACTCAAAACCCAAGCCAACTTATAGGCAAAGAAAGCAGACCAAGGAGTAGACAGTAGTAGGTATCTGAAAACATTTTTTTATGTAAACCTTTAAAAGTCTAATAAAATAAAAGTGAAACTTTAGAAAAGCAATCAGAAATACTAGTAAAATAATATGAAATAAAGGACAATGTGCCTTATATCACTAAATCATATCAAATGCTTCTATGAATATACCTACTTCTATATAACTGGTTAAAAATGAGAAATGAGTAAATTAGTCCAGATTTAACTGGATTTAGTCATTAGATCACAGGATTTAGAACAGATTTAATCATCAGACCACAAGAATCTAAATCTGAACTTCTCTGAACTAATGAGCTAATGGTATCACTAGGAATTACATGAAGTAGAAAAGGGGCAATATAAATTCAGAGTGTGTTGTTCTTCAATCACCAGCATTCAACTAGTCAATTTATTTATTAATCCTCCAGGCTTCATATTGCTAACATCATCATCTATTGATTGAAAAGAAATATTTCCCAAAAATCTTTATAGTGAATTGAAATGAACCAAGCCACAGGAGTCATTGAAAAAAAAAGAAAATAATCGTATGTTCATGGAAAGGCCAAAAGCAAAACTATTAATCAAATGACTAAAATAATCTGATAGTGTATCAAGCTTAATAGTAATGCTTGAAGAAATAACTAACTCTCCAAAGTATTGTATGTATATTAACATTTTCTAACTAGTATTTTCAGGTAAAATACTGTATTCCAAACTATAGCATTATCTAATAAATAAAAACATTCCAATTCTAGATGCCTCTGGAAACAGAAAATACATTGCTGGGGCGATGGCTCGGTGGAGAAGCACTTGCTGTACACACGTGAGAATCAGAGCTCAGATCTGCAACTGGAAAGCACAGTATTCTGCCAAACTGTCTCATGCTGTTTGAGCTTCCACGAAAGATGGCCCTAGAAGCAGGACTGCCTCCTCCCATTGCAGACTCAAGTATGTTTGTCTCAAAGTATTCTCTAAGGCTTCTTGTCACAACTAGGTCCCCCTCTAATTCTGTGACAAGGAGGGAATATAACAGCAAAACAGTCCAAAAGTTAAAAACATTGTGTCCTTGAGAACAGCTAGGAGGTGTTTTCACCCTTTCCAAAGGAGGTGACTGCTGTTTATCCCATGGTGTGAAAGTTGGAAAGAAAAGCCAGAAGTTCAGCTATGGGAATTCCGTCCATGGGGAGAAAGCTTGGATATTAGAAAATAACATATATGTATCATAGAAATTCACCCCTAAATACTTTTAAACACAGAACTCAAAAAATAAGAGCATTCTTCTTCAGGATAAATATAATACCACTATCAAACAGCACCAGAAACACTGTCCACATTCAAATTACTTTAACTGTCTATAAACCGTCTTTCATATTTTTAGAAACCAACAAATAAAACACCGTTTTGTGCAATGTATTTTCTTGTTGTGAACTCAAAGTATGTGTCCTCCCAAAATCTTACA
Source organism: Tokudaia tokunoshimensis (assembly GCA_036184795.1). Taxonomy (NCBI): domain Eukaryota; kingdom Metazoa; phylum Chordata; class Mammalia; order Rodentia; family Muridae; genus Tokudaia; species Tokudaia tokunoshimensis. Next base: position 53,797,113 of record BTHU01000017.1, on the reverse strand, counting down.
CATTGAAGCCCCTACTAGGCAAATAACTGTATTTAAAGAGAAGCCCTTAAGAAGGCCATGTTTAAGTGCACAGCAGTTCACAATCACCTGTAACTCCTGACCCCCTCTTCTAACCTTCAGCATCAAGCATGCACTTGGCGCACAAATGTACATACAAGCAAAATATATATACATATACTTTTTAAGTCAAGTATAAGAATATTAACTTTTCTATACTGTTTTTATAACTTTCAAATGCAAAAAAAGATGTGTTTCTATCTTAGGACAGTGGGCATTTTCACAAAGGCATCAATACCTTCTTAGTCTGTGTTCTTTCTGAGCACGAGGGAGACCTCCTATTAACAAACTCAAATTCTCTATGAGAATGTGGATATGTGGACTAGGGTAGGCACTACCTATTACTCCACCAATGAGAAATGCAGAAAGCAGGAACTAAACCCCTAAGAGCTAAACATACTTGCCACAGAATGCTGAAAAGGGAGAAGGTTGCAGAGGTTCACCTGGAATCTCAGAGGCTATTCCTGCATCATTTGTCAAGAGAGTGTGTCAAGCTCAAGATCACTGTGTTATGTCATCAACAAAGTGGTTGTTAATGTTATGAATTTTTGTGCTGGGGTAGTAGCATATGTCTAAAATCCTAGCACTGGGGAAACAGAAGCAGCAGAATTTCTATGAGTTTGAGGCCAGCCTGGTCTTCACACTGAAGTCCTGAACAGCCAATGTTACCCAGTGAGGTCATCTCAAAAAAACAAAAACAAAACCAGAAGATAATGAATGTTCTTTATGCCTTTGCCCTCACTTCCAACTTATTAAAGACTTAGCATAACCGACAATGAAGAGACAGCTAGGCCAGAAAATGCAGGGAAGAAATTGAGTACTTAGCTGCTTCCTTAACAAAGCAGTTCTGGAATTGGAGCTGTGAGGAACCCAACCTTCTAACACCACACAGCTGACAAGTCATCCTTTCCTATTTGGATGGCAAGAAATGACACTCTCGATGAAGCTGGCACTTTAGGATTGCCATATTTAAGGAGGTTCCAGTGCGTCTATTCACAAGGGCATGTGGGAAGAACAGAGGGTAACACAGCAATATACATATTTTCTTATTACTGAAACAGCCCTAAACAGTTGAGTTATAGGTTTTGAAGAGCTACATAGCTATCTTTTCAGAAATAAATCACAATTTTAAAAGTGAATCACAGATTGTCAGGCATATTATTCAGGTTTTAATTTCTGCAGCCGCTGTGGCTGCCCAAGCCCCCCCACCCATCACACATGCGCATTGACCTTAGCAGTTACTGATTGCCATCAGCTCTCACTCTCCACTTAACAGAATGAACCTCAGTTTTCTGGCCTTCCCTCTCACCTTCCCAGCACCTCCAATCGGTTCTACTATTTCCCTCCTACTATCCTCTGCCTCTAAGTTGAGCCCTGAAACTTTACCATATATAAACTAAACCACCAGAAGAAGAAACAACCAAGGCAGAGGTCAAAATGTCTCAGCAATCAGATCAGTAAACTGCACTGTGTAAGTACACTGAGAAGAACCAGCTCTCCCATTGGATGCCTCTAAACTCAGAGGATATATGTAACCTAAGCTACAGCATTCATATTCATATGACCATTCTCCTTAGAGACTACAGACAGTGCTCTGCCTAGCTACAAACTGCTGCTTGACTAGGCCATTAATCCCAAGCTAAACTAAGCTCAGGTCCTGTTTCTTACCTTAACTAACCTACCAACAGCATCTGATGTAGTTCATACAGCCTCCTTGAAACACTTCCTTATCTGGCCTCCACATCTGCAGACTCTCCTGACTTTCTTCTACTTTTCCTAACTTCGATCCCCATAAATGTGTGTGTGTGTTTGTGTGTGTGTGTGTAGGCATGCGCATATGTGTGTAAAATCTGGCCATCGCCTAGTGACGGGGGGGGGGGGGCAGTGAAGTGGCCCCGGCTTGTACTGCAAGGGGCAAGTGGTGCTCACGAGACCCACTCTACTGCTGGTGCTTAAGTTCAGAGAAACAGGGACAGGGCACAGGGAAGAATGGTGTATGTAGCCGTGAGAATCAGCAGCCATGCACCAGAAGCTTTCAGGTTTTGTTTACTGTGGTCTGTCTGAAGACAAGCCAAAATTTAAACAGCAAGAGGAACTGTGGTGCTTTAGAGAGTGTGAAGGCTGAAGTGAGCTCCTGTCAGGAGAGGTAACTGAAGTCGATAGAGAACTCTGCAGAAAACCCAGGACTCATCACCAAATCCCATCATGAAGATGGCTGGCTGCAGGTCAAGATGGCACTGAGCAACCTTCAGAGTGAATGAACTACTGAGTGATGAAATGTATGAGAAATCACACAGAAACACACACACACACACACACACACACACACACCAGATAAAACAGTGTGATATAACTAGCCCCAGCATGGTTTTCTTAAATTAGTGTTGGATAAAAGACTTGAAATAACTTCTAGGAAAAATAACAATGGAAAAGAAACTATTTTCAACAGTGCTATTAAAGAAAATTCCTCCAACTTCCTAATGAGTGCAGATAAACACAATGTACATCTTTTTATAATGACCTAGACAAGGTATTCAGACTAGGGGCTAAAATCAGGTGTCTAGGATTATGAGATTATCTGTTTTAAAAGTGGCTATGAAGCCGGGTGCATTGATGCACCAGCCTTTAATCCCAGCACTCTGGAAGTTTGAGGCCAACCTAGTCTACTAGATAGCAAGTTCCAGGCCAGCTAAGATAAGAACTTACCTCTCTAGTTAGGGTTTCTATTGCTATGATAAAACACCATGACCACAAACAACTTTCATAGGAAAGGGTTTATTTCCCTTACATTTCCATATCACAGTCTATCATCAAAGAAGTCAGGGCAAGAAACTGGAGACAAGAGCTGCTGCAGAGACCATAGAGGAATGCTGCTTACTGGATTGCTCCTCGCCATTTTCTCAGCACCCAGGATGACCAGCCCAGAGGTGGCACCACCCACAGTAAGCTGAGCCCTCTTACATCAATCACCCCAGAGCTCCCAGGGACTAAGCCATCAACCAAGGAGAACACATGGCTCAAGCTGTATATGTAGCTGAGGATGGCCTTGTCAGGCATCAACAGGAGAGGTCCTTGGTCCTATGAAGGCTTGATAGATGCCCCAGAGTAGGGGAATTGAGGGCAGCAAGGTGGGAGTGGGGTGGGTGGAGGAACACCCTCATAGAAGCAGGGGGAGGGAGGATGGGATAGAGGTTTCTGGGAGGGGGGGAAACTGGAAAAGGGGATAACATTTGAAATGTGAATAAAGAAAATATCCAATTAAAAAAAAAAAGGAACACATACCACAGGCCAATCTGGTGGGGGCATTTGTCAGTTGATCTTCCCTTTTCTCAAGTGATTCTTTCTGTCAAGAGAACATAAACCTAGCCAGCACAATACCAAAAAAAGTGGGTATAAAAATTCCACATTTCAGGAGAACAACGTAAGTTTCACATAGTATTGTGAGAGTATTTATAACGCATTTATATCTATCCCTGGACCTAAAAGAAAAACTATATCTTCTCGGAAATCCCTGGGAGCACAGAAAAGTGTGTATTATTTATTTAGTGTCAGATGAAGGGCTACATTTATGTGCTGCACTGGCTGCTGCAGTTTTACCATCTGCTGCACTGGCTGCTGCAGTCTTACCATATACTGTATTGGCTGTTGTAGTCTTACCATATACTGCACTGGCTGCTGCAATCTTACCATATACTGCACTGGCTGCTGCAGTCTTACCATATACTGCGCTGGCTGCTGCAGTCTTACCATATACTGCACTGGCTGCTGCAGTCTTACCATGTGCTGCACTGGCTGCTGCAGTCTTACCATGTGATGCACTGGTTGTTGCAGTCTTACCATATACTGCATTGGCTGTTGTACTCTTACCATATACTGCACTGGCTGCTGCAGTCTTACCATATACTGCACTGGCTGCTGCAGTCTTACCATATACTGCGCTGGCTGCTGCAGTCTTACCATATACTGCGCTGGCTGCTGCAGTCTTACCATATACTGCGCTGGCTGCTGCAGTCTTAACATATACTGCACTGGCTGCTGCAGTCTTACCATATACTGCACTGGCTGCTGCAGTCTTACCATATGCTGCACTGGCTGTTGCAGTCTTACCATGTGCTGCATTGGCTGCTGCAGTCTTACCATGTGCTGCACTGGCTGCTGCAGTCTTACCATATACTGCATTGGCTGCTGCAGTCTTACCATATACTGCGCTGGCTGCTGCAGTCTTACCATATACTGCGCTGGCTGCTGCAGTCTTACCATATACTGCACTGGCTGCTGCAGTCTTACCATATACTGTGCTGGCTGCTGCAGTCTTACCATATACTGCGCTGGCTGCTGCAGTCTTACCATATACTGCACTGGCTGCTGCAGTCTTACCATATACTGCACTGGCTGCTGCAGTCTTACCATATACTGTGCTGGCTGCTGCAGTCTTACCATATACTGCACTGGCTGCTGCAGTCTTACCATGTGATGCACTGGCTGCTGCAGTCTTACCATATACTGCACTGGCTGCTGCAGTCTTACCATATACTGCACTGGCTGCTGCAGTCTTACCATATACTGCACTGGCTGCTGCAGTCTTACCATATACTGCACTGGCTGCTGCAGTCTTACCATATACTGCACTGGCTGCTGCAGTCTTACCATATGCTGCACTGGTTGCTGCAGTCTTACCATGTGATGCGCTGGCTGCTGCAGTCTTACCATATACTGCGCTGGCTGCTGCAGTCTTACCATATACTGCACTGGCTGCTGCAGTCTTACCATATACTGCGCTGGCTGCTGCAGTCTTACCATGTGATGCGCTGGTTGCTGCAGTCTTACCATACACTGCACTGGTTGCTGCAGTCTTACCATGTGATGCGCTGGTTGCTGCAGTCTTACCATATACTGCACTGGTTGCTGCAGTCTTACCATGTGCTGCACTGGCTGCTGCAGTCTTACCATGTGATGCGCTGGTTGTTGCAGTCTTACCATGTGCTGCGCTGGTTGTTGCAGTCTTACCATGTGCTGCACTGGTTGTTGCAGTTTTACCATGTGATGCGCTGGCTGCTGCAGTCTTACCATATGCTGCACTGGCTGTTGCAGTCTTACCATGTGATGCACTGGTTGTTGCAGTTTTACCATGTGATGCACTGGTTGCTGCAGTTTTACCATGTGATGCGCTGGTTGCTGCAGTCTTACCATATGCTGCACTGGCTGTTGCAGTCTTACCACGTGATGCACTGGCTGTTGCAGTCTTACCATATACTGCGCTGGCTGCTGCAGTCTTACCATATGCGGCACTGGCTGTTGCAGTCTTACCACGTGATGCACTGGTTGTTGCAGTTTTACCATGTTCCACACTGGCTGTTGCAGTTTTACCATCTGATGCACTGGCTGCTGCAGTCTTACCATGTGCTGCACTGGCTGTTGCAGTTTTACCATGTTCCACCCTGGCTGCTGCAGTTTTACCATCTGATGCACTGGCTGTTGCAGTCTTACCATATGCTGCACTGGCTGTTGCAGTCTTACCATATGCTGCACTGGCTGTTGCAGTCTTACCATGCGATGCGCTGGTTGCTGCAGTTTTACCATGTGATGCACTGGTTGTTGCAGCTTTACCATATGCTGCACTGGCTGCTGCAGTCTTACCATGTGCTGCACTGGCTGCTGCAGTCTTACCATCTGATGCACTGGCTACTGCAGTCTTACCATGTGATGCGCTGGCTGCTGCAGTCTTACCATATACTGCGCTGGCTGCTGCAGTCTTACCATATACTGCACTGGCTGCTGCAGTCTTACCATATACTGCGCTGGCTGCTCCAGTCTTACCATGTGATGCGCTGGTTGCTGCAGTCTTACCATATACTGCACTGGTTGCTGCAGTCTTACCATGTGCTGCATTGGCTGCTGCAGTCTTACCATGTGATGCACTGGTTGTTGCAGTCTTACCATGTGCTGCACTGGTTGTTGCAGTTTTACCATGTGATGCGCTGGCTGCTGCAGTCTTACCGCTGGCTGCTGCAGTCTTACCATATGCTGTACTGGCTGTTGCAGTCTTACCATGTGATGCACTGGTTGTTGCAGTTTTACCATGTGATGCACTGGTTGCTGCAGTCTTACCATATGCTGCACTGGCTGTTGCAGTCTTACCACGTGATGCACTGGCTGTTGCAGTCTTACCATATACTGCGCTGGCTGCTGCAGTCTTACCATATACTGCGCTGGCTGCTGCAGTCTTACCATATGCTGCACTGGCTGTTGCAGTCTTACCACGTGATGCACTGGTTGTTGCAGTTTTACCATGTTCCACCCTGGCTGCTGCAGTTTTACCATCTGATGCACTGGCTGCTGCAGTCTTACCATGTGCTGCACTGGCTGTTGCAGTTTTACCATGTTCCACCCTGGCTGCTGCAGTTTTACCATCTGATGCACTGGCTGTTGCAGTCTTACCATATGCTGCACTGGCTGTTGCAGTCTTACCATATGCTGCACTGGCTGTTGCAGTCTTACCATGTGATGCGCTGGTTGCTGCAGTTTTACCATGTGATGCACTGGTTGTTGCAGTCTTACCATGTGATGCGCTGGTTGCTGCAGTCTTACCATGTGCTGCACTGGCTGCTGCAGTCTTACCATATGCTGCATTGGCTGCTGCAGTCTTACCATATGCTGCACTGGCTGCTGCAGTCTTACCATATACTGCACTGGCTGTTGCAGTCTTACCATGTGATGCACTGGTTGTTGCAGTTTTACCATGTGATGCGCTGGCTGCTGCAGTCTTACCATGTGATGCACTGGTTGCTGCAGTCTTACCATGTGATGCGCTGGCTGCTGCAGTCTTACCATGTTCCACCCTGGCTGCTGCAGTCTTACCATGTGAGGCACTGGCTGCTGCAGTCTTACCATCTGATGCACTGGCTGCTGCAGCTTTTGCAAGTAAAGCAGTGGCTTTGCAACATAGTGAAAAACCAACGAAACATTTACCCTCTTCAAAATAAAACTTTATCCATACAATGATGGTTCCCCTGTTAGCTCAGGACTGTCTTCTGAACTCCAAACTCCTCTGAATAACTAGTAAGTTCTACAAATTTAACATATCCTAAAATAAAACCTTAATCTTCTCTCCTGAGCCCAATCCTTACACAGTGTCCCCACATCATGTGACTTACAACTTCCTGGAACTCCAACCCCCAGAGGATCAACTGCCCTCTCTGGCCTCCACCCTCATACACATTTACACACGCACACACATGCTCAAACACAAATAGAAAAAAAATAAATGTAAGCTGGGTGTAGCAGCCACAGAATTAATCCTAGCACTCAGGAGGCAGAAGCCAGCCTGGTCAGCACAGAATTTGGGGCCAGGTAGGTCTTCAAGCGAGACCCTATTTCAGTAATAATAAATCTTAAAATGAACACAGAAAGCATGGCATCAGAGGACACACAGAAAAAAAAACTAAAGGAAGAAGATCCAGTATTGAAATAAATATAAAATATAACCCATAAGTGTGGCATTATTTTTGGGAGAAAATGGGAATGAACATAGGAGAATTGGCACAATGTACAGAAAGAAAACTGAATCACAACATGTGGTTACATACAAAAGGAAACATTTAAAAGGAAACTATAAAATTAGTAATGCTTAACACAGGAGGACTTACTCTGAGATATAGTCAAGAAAGATTTCAGAAACAAAACCTGTAACCACAAGCAAAATGTAGGGGGAAATCTATTAAATCGAAATTGAAAGTGTCTGTTCAGTGAAGTGCATTACAGAAAAGGTTACTGACAAATGGTGTATAGAGAAGAGATATATTTGTAAAACTTACAGGACTATTGTCTAGGAAACACTAGTCATGTTCAGATGAACATGTTCAGATTGACAACAAAGATCTATGCTATGGTCTGGGTCCAAATGGAGTAGGTCCAAAGGGGTTTAGTGGTGAAACTTAATCTTCGTTGTAAGGCAGTAAATAGAGACAGTGGAAACTAACCCAGGATATTTAGAGGTGAGGCCTCCAGGAAGTGATTACGATCAGATAATGTCCTCAGGATGGAGCCCAATAATTAAATGTAGGCAATCTTATAAAAGCAGAGAGGCCAGAAGATACACAGTATACATACACATGCACATACCTGTGCATTTCCTATCTCTGACTAGATGATACCTGGGCTGCCTCAGTACCCAGCTAAGGCTGTCATCACAAAAGGCCCACTCAAAGTTGGACCACATGACTATAAGCAAAAACAACCCACTTCACAGTTAAAAAAAAAATCTGTGATTCTCTGCTATTAGCAACAGACCAAGACAGGAATTACAAAATATAAGTGGGTAAATAGATGAATAGAAATTTTACAAAAAGAAAAACCAAAATAAGATAAAATGCTTATCTGGAAATGCCCAAATTCAGGGTTGGGGACTGAGCCTGGGGGTAGAGCACTTGCCTAGCATGTGTGAAGCCTTGAGTTCAATCCCAGTATGGCACACAAAATAAATTAAAGCCCAAATTCATTATAAATTGAGGCTCAAGTTTATATGTAATAGTGTGGAAAAAGAGATAGGGTACTGAGCACCACAAAGCACCAGTGCAGCCACAGGATATGGGCGCCCCAAGACCTCACCTGCAAAAGTATGCACCTCTCCAGCTTACTCCACAACACAATCTAACAGAGCCTCAATGGCTATATGAATATTTTATACTCAGGAAATATGTGGCTTTTACCTGTCTCACAATAACCTCTATAGTGCTAGAAAAGTTAAGATACTGTGTATAGACCCAAATGCAGCAGACAGACCAACCACAGTGAATGTACATTCTGAAACACGGCAGGGCAGGAGGCTCAACACACAGCTCAAAGAGTGCTCACTGCTCTTACAACATCCTGAGTCCAGTTCACTGCACCCACATCAGGTGGCTCACAACCTCGGACAAATGCAGCTCCAGGAGATCCAATAATGCCCACTTCTGGCCTCAACAGGCTTGCACACACATGGTGCATAGCCACACAAACAACACACACACAAACAAAAATAAATCATCTTTAAATTAAAATAGTCAGAAGTTAGAAGTATTAGTCACCTTAGGAGAACAAGAATGATATAATATATAACATGCATAATTAAAAATGTAGGCACTCAAAAGAACACACATTTAATAACACAGACAAAATCAAGTACCCCACACACATTATATTGGTTGTCACTGGGTGAATAGACAAGAAAATGGCAGTACGAGTTGGAATAATAGGATAGAATATGAACTGGAATACTGAATCGTCCCAGTGATGAACACTGAACATCTATGCCCGAGGGTCAAAACAAACTTTTTTTAAAAGATTTATTTTATATATGTGAGTACACTGTCACTGTCTTCAGACACACCAGAAGAGGACATCGGATCCCATTATAGATGGTTGCAAGCCACCATGTGGTTGCTGGGGATTGAACTTGGGAACCTCTAGAAAAGCAGTCAGTGCTCTTAACCATCTCTTCAGCCCTCAAAACAAATTTAAAGATTCACTTTCAACACAAGGCTATCCTACTCTTCTCTTGAGGTAGATTACCTAAAGGTTTTGAGATAAGCACAGAAATAGCTTACTCTTTATTTTATTCTATTTTATTCTTTAGACAGGATCTATGCAGTCTGGTCTGTCCTGGAACTCAAGGCTGGCCTCAGACTCACAGAGATCCATCAGCCTCTGCCCCTCCCTCTGGAATGCTGGGACTAAAGGCATTTTTAAGTCACTGCTCACTGCTTTTAAAGGACTGAATGCTGAACTTTTACATGGAAAAACTGTTCCATTTCCTTTAACTTTATAATAAAAACTATATTCATAATAAAAGAAAATATCTAGATAAGGATTTGTACCCCAAATTTTAACTTCCCACAGGTAGGACTATGATTCATCCAGTCACCCAAATGTTTTGTCCTGTTAGGAAAGTGGAGTTCTGGAAAATTTTTAAATAGAAATTTTGAAAAATTAACTTTTCTACCATAATTTTTAATTGACATTTGACACTTTCCTTTGTAATTATGCAGCTTGATCTCCCAACTTGAAGCACTACCGAGCTGATATTTTGGGCAAAAATCCAAGTAGTTTTTCATTCTTTTTTTTTTTTTTTTTTTTTTGGTTTTTTGAGACAGGGTTTCTCTGTATAGCCCTGGCTGTCCTGGAACTTGCTCTGTAGACCAGGCTGGCCTCGAACTCAGAAATCCGCCTGCCTCTGCCTCCCAAGTGCTAGGATTAAAGGTGTGCGCCACCACCGCCCGGCGTAGTTTTTCATTCTTTATAATAAAGATAATTTCAATGCAAATTGTTCATTTGGGATGTGCCAAGCACCTCCTCCACACTGTCATAAGATTGCTTATAAAGTGAAAAGCTGAGGCAAACTAGACATTTTATGCAGCAAAATACCAGCAACTCAATTTCTTTCATGTAGTATTTGATCACTGTCATCTTGTGAAGAACGGTCCTCTAAGAAATAAACGTCATTGTAAAGAATCATAGCGGGGAGTGGTAGCACATGCCTTTGACTGCCTCACTCAGGAAGCAGAAACAGGCAGGTCTCTGTGAGTTTGAAGCCAGCCTGCACTAGGATGTGTTCTAAGCATGTTCTAGGATAGCCAAAGCTATACAAGGAGAGGCAACCTCTTAGGAGGGAAGAGAGGAAAGGAGGGAGGGAGGGAGGGAGGGAGGGAGGGAGGAAGGGAAGGAGAGAGAGAGGAAAAAGGAAGAAGAGGAGGAGGAGGAAAGAAAGGAATTCGAGTTTTTGTCCCATGAGAAATATTACAATAGAAAAAAATATATAGCTGGTACTAACTAGCCACTAAAGTCAGCAGCAAGAAAACATGTATGTAGTCTGGGATGCACCTGAACCAGCAAGAGTTCCAGAATATACAAACCAGAGAATTCTGCACAGGACCTAAGGTGCAGCCATTGCAGGTGAAATAAAAAACAATATAGTTATAAAATCAAAGGCAGGATAGATAGCTCTGGCCGCGAGCATAGTTTCAGAACGCCAGGATTCTGGCATTCTGTTAGAAAAATAGCAGACATCCTGTCAGAGCAAAGCCTAAAAGAGAGCAGGCAAATGGCAGCTCAAAGATGAGCCTCTAAGAGACAGTGGCGTCCCTGGGCCAGTAATACCCACTAAAGAACAGTACCAAGAGGGAACGGTAAGTCCGATCATAGGGCCCCAGCGCAAGAACGTTACCACGATCATCACTAGTCACCCCGACCCTGGGAGCAAAGAGATAATCCCCGGGTGCAAAGCACTAAAGACTAGGGCCACTCTCACAAGCAGCAAATGTCACCAGGCTAGGGACCCCAAAGAGCAGCAGCCAACCAGAACAATCTGACAGCTGGACGGTCTCCAGCTAGGGAGGGCTTGTCACCCTTGACCTTTAACCCTGCCTTCCAAGGCTAAGTTCTAAAGTCGGGCTTTCACAAGGAGGCTCCAAAGCTCTCCTACCTGTCAAATCTTCACCTCAGGCGATAATCATGTCTGTAGGAGAATGCTATGGGTGCCCCAGCAAAGGAGGCAAAGGAGGCGCTGTACGCGAGGAGGACCAGCTGGGCAAGTCCGGGTGAGCGACCCCGAGGGACCCCACGCCAGCAGCCGCCCTCACCCTGCCTGGTTGCAAGGAGCCACCGCCGCCACGGCTGCAGTAAATCAGCTGACACCGGCCTCAACTGCCGCAAATCAGCTGACACCGGCCTCAACTGCCGTGACGTCGCTGCAACTGTCGCAAAAGAGAAGCGGGGTGGAAACCACTCATGGTTTCTCAGCTTGCCCAGCCCAGGCAGGCGTGGTCTGGTTACTATGGCGACTGAAGCCTGCTAAAAGTGCGCAGTCGCCATGTTGTCTACTCGTAAGTCTGGTCTAGACTGCATTCTCGGTTACAGTTCTTTTGTAGAGTGACGGAAAAACATACAAACATGGGATGGTCAGCCTAGAAAATCAGGTCTTTCCCGGATCAGGATGGTAAAAGTTTATATTTTGCGCCGAAGTATGTGTTCAGGTGGCAGGAAATTATAGTTTCCTTCTGGTCAGCTTATCAAGCATCAACAGAAGCTCCTCCACAGCATGCACACACACACACACACACACACACACACACACACACACACACACACACACACACACACACACACACACACACACACGCCTGCCTTAGGGAAATATTCAGGCTGCGATGACTGCAGAGCCAGCCCACCAATCTTACCTTCTTCTCTTTCCCCCACATTTCCTCCAGCATTTGTTGTCAGTTGTTTTGTTGATCTATGACGTTCTGAGGTAAGATGAAATCTCAAAATTGTTTAGATTTACATTCCCCTAATTGCTAAGGAAAATGAACATTTTTTTTAAAGATGAGGTCAAATTATTTGGGTTTTTTTTTTTCCTTTTCCTTCTCTCTTATATTATATCCAGGGTGCAGTTTTCCAGCCCTTCCCTCACCCCAGTCTGTCTCCTCCACTTCCCCTCAGAACAGAGCAGCCTCCCAGTCAACCAAACACTGCGTAACAAGTTACACTAAGGCCAGGCACAAACTACCACATGGAGGCTGGACAAAGCAACCCAGTAGGAGGAAAAGGGTCCCACAAGTAGGTAAAAGAGTCAGGGACAGCCCCATCCCCACTCACACTGCTAAAATTACAAGGACAACAAGCTACTCAGCCATAATTTGTGTGCAGAGGATCTTGGTTAGACCCCTACAGGCTCCCTGATCACGGCAAGCCCCAATGAGCACCAATCAGTTGATTCTGTGGGCCATGTTCTCATGTTCTCCTCCAAAGACTCACAAACTCCACCTACTGTTTGGCTGTGGGACATGGCATCTGCTCCCATCAGTTGCTAGATGGAGTCTCTCTGGTCTCTTTGATGACAGTTCTACCAGGATCCAGTCCCAGAACACTCTACAGGCAGAATGAACTAGGTTGAAGGTTTTGTGGCTGGGTTAGTGTCATAATCCCTCCATTTGAGGCCTTGCCTGGTGACAGAAGATGGCCCACTCAGGGTCTGTGTATCCCACCCCCATTGCTAGAGGTCTTTGCCAGGGTTGCCTGATAGATTTTATATTGTTTCCATTGCAATGGGTTTCCAACTGCCCCCCAATTCCAGTTATTTCTCTAAGTATCCCCCCACTACCTGATTCCTGCTGTTCCCAACACCATGCACCCCAGTCCACCAACAAAACTTATTCTATTTGCCCTTCCCAGGGAGTTCCTTACTTCCTCAATTAAGCCCTCCTTGTTACTCAACCTCTCTGGGTCCGTGAACCATAGCATGATTGACTTTTACTTTATAGCTAATATCCTCTTATAATTGAAGACATGCCATGTTTGTCTTTCTGGGTCTGGGTTACCTCACTCACAAAAATCCTTTAAAAAAAACTACAGTAAAACACGACCAAACAGGTGAAAGAATTCAGCAAAACAATCCAGGATCTAAAAATGAAAACAGAAACAATAAAGAAAACACAAAGGGAGACAACTCTGGATATACAACACCTAGGAAAGAGATCAGGACTCATAGATGCAAGCATCACCAAAAGAATACAAGAGATAGAAGAGAGAATCTCAGGTGCAGAAGATACCATAGAAAACATTGACCCAACAGTCAAAGAAAAGGCAAAAAGCAAAAAACTCCTAACACAAAACATCCAGGAAATCAAGGGCAATAAGAAGACACAACCTAAGGATAATAGGTATAGAAGAGAGCGAAGATTCCCAACTTAAAGGGCCAGTAAATGTCTTCAACAAAATTATAGAAGAAAACTTCCATAACCTAAAGAAAGAGATGCCCATGAACATTCAAGAAGCTTACAGAACTCCAAATAAACTGGACCAGAAAGGAAATTCCTCCCGTCACATAATAATCAAAAGAACAAATGCACTAAACAAAGAAAGAATATTAAAAGCAGTAAGGGAAAAAGGTCAAGTAACATATAAAGGCAGACCTATCAAAATTATACCAGACTTCACACCAGATTCTATGAAAGCTAGAGGATCCTACGCAGATGTCATACAGACCCTAAAAGAACACAAATACCAGCACAAGCTACTACACCCAGCAAAACTCTTAATTACCATAGATGGAGAAAACAAGATATTCCAAGACAAAACCAAATTTACACAATATCTTTCCACAAATCCAGCCCTACAAAGAATAATAGATGGAAAATACCAACACAAGGAGGGAAACTATACCCTAGAGAAAGCAAAGTAATTTTCTTTCAACAAACCTAAAAGAAGATAGCCACACAAACATAATTCCACCTCTAACAACAAAAATAACAAGAAGCAACAATAACTTTTCTTTAATATCTCTTAACATCAATGAAGTTAATTCCCCCCCCCCAAAAAAAAAGACATAGACTAACAGACTAGATACATAAACAGGACCCAGCATTTTACTGCATACAGGAAACGCACCTCACTGACAAATAGAGACACTAGCTCATAGTAAAAGCTGGAAAAAAAAATTTCCAAGCTAATGGTCCCAAGAAACAAGCTGGAGTAGCCATTCCAATATCTAATAAAATCGACTTTCAACCAAAAGTTATTTAAAAAGATAAAGAAGGACACTTCATACTCATAAAAAGGAAAAATCTACCAAGATGAACTCTCAATTCTGAACATCTATGCTCCAAATGCAAGTGCACTCACATTCATAAAAGAAACTTTACTAAAGCTCAAAGCACACATTGCATCTCACACAATAATAGTGGGAGACTTCAACACCCCATTCTCAGCAATGAACAGATCATGGAAACAGAAATTTAACAGTGACACAGTGAAACTAACAAAAGTTATGAGCCAACTGGATTTAACAGATATTAATAGAACATTTCATCCTAAAACAAAAGAATATACCTTCTCAAATTGACCATATAATTGGTCATGAAACAGGTCTCAACAGATACAAGAAGATTGAAATCATATCAGATCACCGTGGGCTAAAGCTGGTCTTCGATACCAACAAAAACAATGGAAAGCACACATACCCATAGAAGCTGAACGATGCTCTATTCAATGATAACTTGATCAAGGAAGAAATAACGAAAAGAATTAAAGACGTTTTAGAATTTAATGAAAATGAAGGCACATTATACCAAAACTTATGGGACACAAAGCAGTGCTAAGAGGAAAGTTCATAGCTCTAAATACCTCCCAAAAGAAACTGGAGAGAGCAACACTAGCAGCTTGATAGCACACTTGAAAACTCTAGAACAAAGGGAGGCAAATAAACCCAAGAGGAGTACACGGCAAGAAATAACAAAATTCAGTGCTGAAATCAACCAAATAGAAACAAAAATAACTATACAAAGAATCAACAAAACCAGGAGCTGGTCCTTTGAAAAAATCAACAAGATAGATAAACCCTTAGTCAGACTAACCAGAGGGCACAGAGACAATATCCAAATTAATAAAATCAGAAATGAAAAGGGAGATATAAAAACGGAAACTGAGAAAATTGAAAAAAAATCATCGCCGGGCGGTGGTGGCGCACGCCTTTAATCCCAGCACTTGGGAGGCAGAGGCAGGAGGATTTCTGAGTTCGAGGCCAGCCTAGTCTACAAAGTGAGTTCCAGGACAGCCAGGGCTACACAGAGAAACCCTGTCTTGAAAAACCAAAAAAAAAAAAAAAAATCATCAGATCCTATTACAAAAGCCTATAGTCAACAAAATTGGAAAATCTGAATGAAATGGACAATTTTCTAGACAAATACCAGGTGCCAAAATTAAATCAGGATCAGATAAACCATCTAAACAGTCCCATAACCCCTAAACAAATGGAAGCAGTCACTAAATGTCTCCCAACCAAAAAAAGCCAAGGACCAGATGGGCTTAGTGGAGAATTCTATCAGACCTTCAAAGAAGACCTAATACCAATGCTCTTCAAGTTATTCCATAAAATAGAAACAGAAGAAACACTAACCAATTTGTTCTATGAAGCCACAATTATGCTTATACCTAAATCATACAAACACCAAACAAAGAGACCTTCAGACCAATTTCCCTTATGAATATCGATGCAAAAATACTCAATAAAAATCATCACAAACCGATTCCAAGAACACATCAAAACAATCATCCATCATGAACAAGTAGACTTCATCCCAAGGATGCAGGGATGGTTCAATATATGGAAATTCATCAATGTAATCCACTATATAAACAATCTCAAAGGAAAAAAAAACACATGATCATTTCATTAGATGCTGAGAAAGCATTTGACAAAACTCAACACTCTTTCATGTTTTCACCCTTGGAAAGATGAAGAATTAAAGGCCCATACCTAAACATACTAAAAGCAATATACAGCAAACCAGTAGCCAACATCAAACTAAATGGCGAGCAATCTGAAGGATCCCACTAAAATTAGGACTAGACAAGGCTGCCCACTCTATCCCTATCTATTCAATATAGTACTTGAAGTTCAAGTTAGAGCAATAAGACAACAAAAGGAGGTCAAAGGGATACAAATTGGAAAGGAAGAAATCAAATTATCACTATTTGCAGATGGTATGATAGTATACTGAAGTTACCCCAAAAATTCCTCCTGCGATCTCCCAAACCTGATAAACAACTTTAGCAAAGTGGCTAGATATAAAATTAAAAATTAATTCAAACAAATCAGTAGCCTTCCTCTACTGAAAGGACAAACAGGCTGAGAAAAAAATTAGAGAAACAACACACTTCACAATCGTCACAAATAATATTACATACTTTGGTGCTACTCTAACCAATAAAGTGAAAGATCTGTATGACAAGAACTTCAAGTCTCTGAAGAAAGAAATTGAAGATCTCAGAAGATGGAAAGATCTCCCATGCTCATGGATTGGCAGGATTAATATAGTAAAAATGGCCATCTTGCCAAAAGCAATCTACAGATTCAATGCAATCCCCATCAAAATTCTAACTCAATTCTTAGAATTGAGTTAGAAAGGGCAATTTTGAAATTCATTTGGAATAACAAAAAACCCAGGATATCAAAAACTATTCTCCTCAATAAAAGAATTTCGAGAATTCGGGAATTACCATCCCTGACCTCAAGCTGTATTACAGAGCAATAGTGATTAAAACAACAACAACAACAACAAAAACTGTATGCAATTGGTACAGCAACAGGCAGGTAGATCAATGGAATAGAACTGAAAACCCAGAAATGAACCCACACCCCTACGGTCACTTGATCTTTGACAAAGGAACTAAAAACCATCCAGCAGAAAAAAAGCAGCAGTTTTAACAAATGGTGCTGGTGCAAATGGCAATCAGCATGTAGAAGAATGCAAATTGACCCATTCTTATCTCCATGTACAAAGCTCAAGTCCAAGTGGATCAAAGACCTCCACATAAAACCAGATACACTGAAACTTATAGAGGAGAAAGTGGGGAAGAAGTCCAGGAAACATGGACACAGGGGAAAAGTTCCTGAACACACCAGTGGCTTATGCTCTAAGATCAAGAATCAACAAATGGGACCTCATAAAATTCCAAAGCTTCTGTAAGACGAAGGACACTGTCAATAGGACAAAACGGTAAACAACAGATTGGGAAAAAATCCCAAATAACTCCAAAGAACCAAATAACCCTATTAAAAATGGGGTACAGAGCTAAACAAAAAATTTTCAACTGAGGAATATCAAATGGCAGAGAAGCACCTAAAGAAATGTTCAACATCCTTAGTCATCAGGGAAATGCAAATCAAAACAAAACTGAGATTCTACCTGACACCAGTCAGAATGTCTAAGATCAAAAACTCAGGTGACAGCAGATGCTGGCAAGGATGTTGAGAAAGAGGCACTCTTCTCTATTGCTGGTGGGATTGCAAGCTGGTACAACCACTCTGGAAATCAGTCTGGCGGTTCCTCAGAAAATTGGACATGGTATTACCTGAAGACCCAGCTATACCACTCCTGGGCATATACCCAAAAGATGCTCCAGCATATAACAAGGACACATGCTCTACTATATTCATAGCAGCCTTATTTATAATAGTCAGAAACTGGAAAGAACCCAGATGTCCTTCAACAGAGGAATGGATACATAAAATGTGGTACATTTACACAATGGAGTACTACTTGGCTATTAAAAACAATGAATTTAAAAGAACCAGAAGGAGGAGGAGGAGGAGTAGTAGTAGGAGGAGGAGGAGGAGGAGGAGGAGGAGGAGGAGGAGGAGGAGGAGGAGGAGGAGGAAGAAGAAGAAGAAGAAGAAGAAGAAGAAGAAGAAGAAGAAGAAGAAGAAGAAAAAGAAGAAGAAGAAAAAGAAGAAGAAAAAGAAGAAGAAGAAGAAGAAACAGGGCTACACAGAGAAACCCTGTCTCGAAAAACACTTTTATGGAAGACAAGAAGCGCATACCAAAAGAAGTATGTCATGATTGTCTCTGGAGAGGTCCTGTCAGAGCCTTATACATACAGAGGCAGATGCTAGCAGCCAACCATTGGACTGGGAGTGGGGTTCCCAATGGAGGAGTTGGAGGGCGATCTGGAGGAGCTGAAGGGGTTTACAGCCCCATGGGAAGAAAAACGATGTCAGCCACCTAGATGACCCAGGGTCTATACCATCAACCAAGGGGTACACATGGTTCCAGCCAAAAATGTGGCAGAGGAATGCCTTGTCGGGCATCAGTGGGAGGAGTAATCCTTGGTCCAGTGAAGGCTCAATAGAGGTCCCACCAAATGGAAATCGAGGGGTGGGGGAGGTGGGAGTGGATTGGGTAGAGGGGCATATACTTGGAGGCAGGGGGTGGAAGGAGGGGTTAGGGAGTGTCTGGGAGGGGGTTTAGCATTTGAAATGTAAATGAAGATTATATTCAATAAAAAAGGGGGGGAGACAAAATACTCACAGGAGCAAATATGGAGACAAAGTATAGAGAAGAGACTAAAGAAAAGGCCATCCAGAGACTGTCCCACCTGGGAATCCATCCTGTATACAGTCACCAAACTCAGACACTATTGTCGATGCTAAGAAGTGCTTGCTAAAAGGAGCCTGATATAGCTGTCTCCTGAGACGCTCTGCCAGAGCCTTACAAATACATAGGTGAATGCTTGCAACCAACCATTGGACTGAGCACAGACAGGGTCCCTAATGGAGGAGTTAGGGGAAGGACTGAAGGAGCTGAAGGGGTTTGCATCCCCATAGGAAGAACAACAATATCAAGGAGTCCCAGAGCTCCCAGGGACTAAGCCACCAACCAAGGAGTACACATGGAGGGACCCATTGCTCCAGTCACATATGTAGCAGAGGATGGCCTTTTCAGGCATCAATGGAGGAGAGGCCCTTGGTCCTGTGAAGGCTCAATGCCCCAGTGTAGGGGAAGGTGAGGGTGGGGAGGCAGGAGTGGGTGGGTGGATGGGGGAGCACCCTCATTGAAGCAGGGAGAGTGGAGATGGGATGGGGGTGCTGGGTGAAGGGGGACCAGGAAAGGGGATAACATTTGAAATGTAAGTAAAGAAACTATCCAATAAAAAATAGGAAAAAAAGAGAAAATAAACATTGACCAAAGGGATCTTCAATCATAGAAATTTCACAAGGAAGTTGGACATAAGGTGTAAGTTCATACATGGTTTTTTAATTGTGAAAATTGGTTAGATATTTTATTTTTATTTTAAAAATATTTTAACTGACATAGAATTGCATCACTTACTTGTCCCTTTCCTCCCTCTGCACCCCTCTCAGTTACCCTCCCTCAAGCTTCCCCCATGTATCTCCAACCTCAAATTGCTAGTCTCATTTTCTTTTATTATATTTATTACTTAGTCTGTGTGTGCACAAATATATCCAATTCATTTACAACCCACTGAGTCCATTTTTGCTATTTGAGCAAAATGACCCTGAGGCTGACAACAACTCAGCATCAGATAACCAATAGGAGGAGAAAGGCCCATCTCTGGGAGAGGCTAAGTCTCCTTCTCCCAGAAGCCAATTGTTGCTGGTAGGTGTTTGCCTAGGTGTCGGACCCTGAAAATTTTTTATCTTTCTATATTAATAGGTCCATTGACTTTTGCTCTTGTTCCTATCTAGTTTATACAGATATTTATAGAACAGTGCTTCACAGCAGACATCTGAAATTCAGGCTTTTAGATTCTTTATGCCCCTCTCTTCCACAATGTTCCCTCAGCCAGAGATGTAGGAGCTGTGGTGTAGCTACATCCACTGGAGCTGGCTCCCCAAGATCCATTGATCTCTGCATTATTTCCACTTGCGTTTTTCTGTGATGGTTTCCATCTTCTGTAAGGAAAAGCTTCAGTGAGGTGTGGTAGTCAACTTACCTATGGACATAAGGATAAGATTTTAGAACGTGTCAGCAGTAGATTCTTTTCTAAGATCCATGACCTCACTAGCCTCTGGAAACTGGCTAGGTATTCAGTACCAGGCATGATTTTGTAGTGATAAATATTATTCCTTGGGGGGGGTTACCCCACTTAGACCATATAGTTACCAAATAAAAGACACAAAAGCCTTTATATTTACAATAAGCCTTAAAGCATTAGAGCTGGGCAGATATTTTGTCTACTTCCCTGTCAACAACCCTGAGACACCACTTGTCATGTTCTGCGTGGACTGCTTCTACTCAGCAGGTTGGCCCCTCAGGGTCTTGTGCTCACGATCCATCTACACCATGGCAACCTCATCCTTCTTCTTCCTCTTTCCTCCTGGTCTCTGCCTGAGAGCCCAAGCCCAGAAACCTTTGCTCTGCCCCCTCTTTTCTGCCCAGCCCAGGTTGTAGGCATTTTTTATTAATCAATCATGAATAATGTGGAGAGTAAGGTTTACATAACAAAGGCTGGTATAAATGAGGATCTGCTTGTCTTGGAGCAACCAGATCTTGGGGTATAGAATTTAGCATTTGAATACAAGCAGCACCCCTACCAACCTCCTACATGATTTCCCCACTTTTGAGTAGGTGTTATTTCTATTAAGATAGCTGTTGGTTGCCACTTCTTGCACCTTTATACCTACCTACCCATGATGGTAAGTTGTTATGTTTCGTAGGTGTTGAAGATGGACAGGATTGTCTAATTGATTCCTTCCTTTAATAGGTTTCATAGTATTTCCTGGAATTATGAATGCTAGACCACAGAACAAAGGCTTACAGGTCAGATCCCGCTAAAGTCATTCAGGTCATGTGTTCATGGTTTGTGGTTTCTTCAGAAAAACAGGTCCACTTCAACCCCTGAGAAGCAACCAAGTGGTTTGAATATGCATGACCCAATAGGAAGTGGCACTATTAGGGAGGTGTAGCCTTGTTGGAATAGGTGTGGCCTTGTTGCAGGAAGTATGTCACTGAGTAGTTCTGCTTTGAGGTCTCCTAGTGCTCAAGTTCTGCCTATGCAGAAGAGACCCCCTCCTCCTGACTGCCTGCAAAAGAGAAGCTTTTTCTGGCTGCCTTCAGATCAAGATATATAACGCTGAGCTCTTTCTCTGGCACCATGTCTGCCTGGACGCTGTCATGCTTCCTGCCATGATGACAACGGACTGAACCTCTGAAGCTGTAAGCCAGCCCCAATTAAATGTTGCTCTTTATAAGAGTTGCCTTGGTCATGGTGTCTCTTCACAGCAATGAAACTCAAATTAAGACAGGAGTCATTTGGACAACCCTGACTAAACCTTCTTTCAATGGTTTCTGGTATCTGGTGCTGAAGGTTTTGTTGGTATCTGGTTCTTGTGAGGAGCTACTTGTTAGTCCAAGTTGCTTAACTTAGCTTCCTTTAAGATCTTTCTCTCTCTCTCTCTCTCTCTCTCTCTCTCTCTCTCTCTCTGTGTGTGTGTGTGTGTGTGTGTGCACATGCTTATGTGTATTGTGTGTAATTTTAGGTATATATACAATAATACGATTCCTTATCAGATCCTCTTGTGGTTACTTATCATTCCTCCTTCTGTACTGGCTTCCCTCCTCCTCCACATAACATTATGTTTCCTCCTTTACTCCTCCCAAGTTCATTCCTTTATACTTCCCTTGTTCCTGTGGCTGCTCCTTGATGTGTATTTACACATGAGCATTTAAAGGTAGAAACTGAGTATGAGAATGAACAGTTGGCCTTTGCCTTTCTAGGTCTGGGTTGCTTCACTTGGTGGAATTTTTTTTCTAGGTCCATCCATTTATCTGCAAATAGAATGTTTCTTTACAGCTGGATAGTATCCCACTGTATGTACGTCCTGAGGAGTCCATTTTTCATATCCCATTTTATCTCCACTCAGAGACTAGGCCATGGACTATTTGCTACCTATTCTGAGTGTCAGGTACTTTGCTTCTGCAGTTCTGCAGCTATCGCCCTGACTGAGTCACTTTAAGGCTGGGCCTCTGCAGCTTCTGGTTAGCACCTCAAAGTGACACAGTGAGAAGCTAGGCAAAGCCTCAGCAGGGAATTGTGCTTTTCTAGGTTGAAGTCTCAGGGAGAAAGGGGGGGGAGGGGGACTTATCTCTCTGTCCTTTGTTCTCAGTACTCTAAGAGCATGGGTTCACATGGTAAAAGCTCACTGTGAGTTTGCACATGATTTCAGTCATAAATTGAATAAGAGGTTATGACAGAGAATGTCTACGTGCATATACCCTAGGAGCAATTATCTGGCTTAACTTTCACCATTTGTTACTAGCTTGCAGGGTCATGGAATAGTTTTAGACTATAAGTCATCCTTGAAGTTTTGTTTAGACAAACTCAGTCAATATCTTATCTCCTGTTTCTGCACCTGGCGTCCTGTGGTGTATATGTTCTTTATGACCTTCGGTTAGTGGTTTCTGTAACCCTTTGGAATGTGCCCTAAGTTTTAGAAGTCTTCTGTTATCTCAGAAGCAATTAAGCAGTCCTGTTATAAAAGACACTGGAATGTTTCTGTGGGTGTTGCCATGTGGGAACAATGGTAATCCTTGCATGCTAGATGTTTCTGCAGAATAAACGCTCTTTGTCTTTGGATACTGTCTGATCCTGGGGCCTTCCTTCAGACCCTTGCATGTACCACATTTTCACTACCCATCATCTATTAAAGCACATTTATCCTGTTTTAATTTCTTGGCTAGTATGAGTAGGCCAGACAGCTATGAATATTGTTGAACAACTAAATGGAGTTGGCCATTGAGTCTTTTCGGTATATGTCAAGAAATGGTACAGCTGGATCATATGGTAGACTTATTTTTAGTTTTCTGAGTATCCTTCATACTGATTTCCAGAGTGTCTGCACACATTTGCATTTCCTCCTGTACTGGCTGGTTTTTTGTGTCAACTTGACACAAGCTGGAGTTATCACAGAGAAAGAAGCCTCCCTTGAGGAAATGCCTCCATGAGATCCAGCTGTAAGGCATTTTCTCAGTGATCAAGAGGGGAGGGTCCATTGTGGGAAGTGCCATCCCTGGGCTGGTAGTCTTGGGTTCTATAAGAAAGCAAGCTGAGCAAGCCAGTAAGCAGCACTCCTCCATGGCTTTTGCATCCACTCCTGCCTCCAACTTCCTGCCCTGTGTGAGTTCCTGTCCTGACTTCCTTTGGTGATGAACAGCAATTTGGAAGTGTAAGCTGAATAAACCCTTTCCTTTCCAACTTGCTTCCTGATCATGATGTTTTGTGCAGGAATAGAAACCCTGACTCAGACACATGTAATGAATGCGGGTTCCTCTCTCTTCACAACCTACTGCCATTGTTATCAATTGTGCTGCTGCCTTTTGCCATTCTGACGGGTGGGTCAGCATTTCATTGAATTGGTCTTTATCTCTATTTCGAGCCAATATCAGATTGTTTCTATTGCTGTAGCTCTACAATCTATCTTAATGTCTGGAAGTCCCTAGCGTTCTTTTTGCTCAATTTGCTTTGGCTATCTGGATTGTTTTCTGATTTTATATGCATTTTGTTATTTTTTTTTCTATTTCTATAAAGAATTTTGTGGGTATATTGATTGGGATTGCATTGTATCGGTAAACTACTTTTTGTAGGGTGGTCATTTTTACATCTTAATTCCTCTGATACATGAACACAGGTTACCTTTCCATATCTTAGTGTCTTTTTCCATCTCTTTTTCCAGAGCATTATAGTTTTCATTGTAGAGGCCTTTCACCTCCTTGGTTAGTTTATTTCAAGATATTTTGTTGTCTAGAATGATATTGTAAATGGGAGTGTACCCACGATGTCTTTCTCAGTGTTTATCATTGGTGTCATTACATATTTTTAACAACCTGGTTTGTGAAGTTTCTCAGTTATTTGGTCTATGGTCTAGTTACTTATGTCAAAAACATCTGGGTGTTAGCCCATGGCAGACTCAGAACAAAGGGAGAGAGGGGTTTTCCTTTCTCATACTCCTTATGGAGTTTTGAATATGCTTGGCCTAGGGAGTTGAGTGGTACTATTAGGTGGTGTGGCCTTGTTGGACAAAGTGTGTCACTGTGGGGGTGATGGGCTTTGAGAACCTCCTCCTAGTCGCCTAAAAGCAAGTCTTCTGCTGAGTTTCCATCAAGATGTAGAACTCTTGGCTCCTCATGCACCATATAAACAAAGACACTCCTGTGCTTCCCGCCTTGATAAAAAGACTGAACTTCTGAAATTGTAAGCAAGCCCCAATTAAATGTTGTCCTTTATAAGGCTATAAGTCATGGTGTCTTTTCACAACAATGAAACCCCTTCTATTTCCTAATTAACTATCCTATTTTAATAAGATTGATGTGGTGGTTTGAATATTCTTGTCCCATGGAGTGGCACTATTAGGAGGTATGGCCTTGTTGGAGTAGATGTAGCCTTGTTGGAGAAAGTGTGTTACTGTGGGCATGGGCCTTAAGACCTTTGTTCTAGCTGCCTGGAAGCCAGTCTTCTCCTAGCAGCCTTCAGATGAAGATCTGAACTCTCAGCAACTCCATCACCATGCCTGCCTGGACGCTGCCATGCTTCCACCTTGATGGTAATGGACTGAACCTGTGAACCTATAAGCCAGCCCCAATTAAATGTCCTTATAAGAGTTGCCTTGGTCATGGTGTCTGTTTGCAGCAGTAAAACCCTAACTAAGACAATTGGTATTTTTGCTAATAATAATTATTTTTTTTTTTTAAAAAGGACCAGATCAGCATCTTATCCTGCTCATGTGAAGCTAGAATGCAAAGGGGGGGGTGTCATATACAAAATAAAAAAAAAGACCCTAGGAAACCACTCCTGCCATCACCCCTCTGTCCCATTTATTCCCACCACTTCCCACACTTTAAGACTTTTTAGCTTGCAGACCTATGAGAAATTTTTGTTGTATAAGCCACTTTCTCCTGTGGTATTTTTGTTAACACAGCTCTAGCTAACTTACAACTGTTTATAAATGGTATTAGCTGAGTATTGTATATTTGGTTTGAACATCACTATAATTCACAATTCTGGAAAGTAGATATTAACACACTTCCCAGACAAGAAAGACAAGGTTCAGAGAGGTTAATGGCTTGTCCATCCCTATAGGACCAGTTGCAGAGATTATGGAAAATTCTTCCAGTTTCTATTAAAGTCATTACACTATTTAATATATATGTATATATATATATATATATATATATATATATATATATATATATGGTGTCTGATGCATGTACTAAGCAAATATTACCTATTATCTGCCCCTTGAATTCACTTGCACATGCTGGTTCCTCTATCTAGAATATTTCTAATACCTTTCTCTTTCAAAATCGAATTATTTTTCTTTACTCAAAGCCTATTACTCAAAAACTATTGGGTGACTTTCATGCATTTTTACATCTTATATCAAATATATTTTTGAGAATTTCATACACGCATATGTAGTTTTGATCAAGTCAATCCCAGTTCCCTCCTGCTGCAATCCTTCCGTATCTCTTTCTCATTTTCCGTTCTCCAATTCCTGTTCCATTTTTTTTTTAAAAAAAACCCTCAGACTCTACAAGATTGAATTCCGAAGTTACGTCCACCCTTTACCCTGCGTCACAAGCTCACCTCTCTTGCTTCCAACTTTCGTATTTGTTAATTTTGTGTGTCACTAGACTCCAGATTCCTGGAGAAACGGGGTCGTCTCTTTTTGGGTACATATTTTCGAATGTCTGCTCGGAGAGAACATCCATATGTAATGAAATCTACAAAGAAATATCGCTATTATCTATTATGTGTCCAGTGACTTGCCCAGAATACAAGCACTGTCTAAGAGTTTTTGTAAAGGGTGCCTTATGATCTTAGGTTGTAGTTATGCGCCCTCAAAGAGAAGGAGGGTCCCTTAGCCCGGTCTCCTCAAAGTCAGCCCTTGGTCAAAACAAAGCAAAACAGAACAAAAGAGAACTTCAGGTCGGCGAAGCTAGCAGGAAAGCAATTTCAGAAGCACAGCGGCCCAGGGAATCTATGGCTATGGCCTGGGCCTGCGCCTGCGCCAGGTGGGCACGCAAACGGAAGTCGCGGAAATGACGTCTGACGCGCAAGGGCCGAGGCTCCCTCAGCGCCAGCGCGGTGGCTGCTGGGTGTTGCGCGCCTTGCCTCCGCTAGCTCCCCGCCCAGCCCGCGTCTCCTCCCCCTCCGCTCGCCTGCTCCCTGGCGTGACTCGGCACTCGCCGCTGCGGGAGGACAGGTCGCGATCGCCGTTCCCGCCCAGGCCCCGGACTCCTGCAGCCTCTCTCCGGCCTCTCTCGGGCTTTCTTCTTAAGTTTTGAGGCCGGAAGCGTCGGAGCCGCCCTACCGGGCTCTCTGTGAGGATGGTGGGAGTGAAGCCGGTCGGGAGCGATCCAGATTTCCAGCCGGAGCTGAGTGGGGCGGGCTCCAGACTTGCTGTAGTCAAGTTCACCATGAGAGGGTAAGGCCGAGCCTGGGTGCTTGGCATTCCTCTGTGGGTCCCTGCTCCCCCAGCCTCCCCGCCCCCATTTTCCGGGTCCCAGTTCTCCTGTCGTCTTATGCTCTGGAATGTCCGGTGGTGACTACGGCCCAGGCCGCTGCCAGGATTAGGCCTCAGCTCCGGAATCCGGGTCTCAGATGTGCAGAGGGGGCTTCCTGGCGGGCACAGAGGCCACTCTGGCGGGTCCTGCCGCTCAGAACAAGCCTGCCCGCCGAGTTTAAATTCGCAGATGCCTCTGCTCTTGGGGGACGGCACGCGATGTTTCCAGGTTGTAGGACTCTCAGCCTCTACTTCTTGCGCCGCTCCCTATCTTTCGGAAGAGCCAGCCATCGTTTGCATTTTAGTATCTCTGAAAGCTTAGTTTTCTAAACACGTTGATTTCTTTTCACCTGTATTTTCTGCAAAGCCTTTGAAAGATCCAGATGAGGGTGTCCGTCTAGTCGGAATAACGTGTAGTCTTAAGGCCTCGTTGGTGCATTTTGAATTAAGTTAATGTTGGGATAATATTTTTAATGTGCATAACATGTTTGTCCCATGCTTGGTTTTGTCTTAGGCTACACTGTGTATGCAGATCACAGACACAAAATATAGTCTGTACATATCACCACTTAGACAGACCTCTGTGTTTGTCCAAATTGCCCTTTTAACTTAATAATTTAAGATGCTAGGAATGTGGAAAGATGTTAACTGATCTAAAGGACAAAAAGCTGGAGGATCGCTAATTGGGTGTGTAGTAATGTGCTCTTCTGCAATTGGAACTAGGCCTTAGAGCCAAAACTCAGTGTGTATTTACAGAGCCTTTGAATGTAGCAGTACCAAGTTAAAAGGTCTAGAAAACTTCATTTGACCACCTGGCATTATTTACACACAAACTGAGAGTGAGTTTATGTAACAGATTTACTTGTCTGTGCTGTTGTTGTTTGTTTTTTCTTAAAGCCAGAGAGAAATTCAGTTTCTAGTACAGGGTTCAGTAAATGTTGTGTATATGTTGTAGATAGCTTTAGGGGATGGGGTACAAGTAGAGAAGGAAACAGTTATAAGGGTTTGTTGGTGATGTTTTTGGGGCCAGTCTCCCACAGAACAGAAAGGGGAGAAGTAATTTAATAGAGTGAAGTAGAATCCCCATGTGATAGGATACTTTTACACTGACTAAACTGAGGGGTCAGGCTATATCGTGTATTAAGACATGTTTCAAAGGAGTGTCAGAATTCTAGAAATGTCTTCTCAGCCTTCCATGTTTATTACAGCTTTTATCCTAGGAGAGTAGCTGCTTATGGTGAAAGAGCAGAAGGCTTCAACAGGAATCTTATTTGTTGTCCTTCTACTTCTGGGGGATTGCAGCTTTTACTCTTTTGTCACTCCGTGATTTAGTTCCCCCACCCTTGCACCGTGCCAGAGGCAGGATAACTAATTACAGACTGCAGTGAGAAAGGTGGAGAAATGTTGCTACTGATGGAACTTTTCTGTTAGCAGTGTGGAGTCATTTTCAATATACCTATAGGGACTGATTGGTAAAGAGCTAGATTACTTATTAAAATGCTTTAATGGAATGAAAATTACGTTTGTTTCCTTTGTAAAAACTTAAGGCAAATAAATGCTTACATGTAGAGAACATTTTTAGTTTAAAAGAGTATTTGGGTGATATTTATAAATAAAGTGAGGTTCTGTTTTACCCTTAACATTATTTTTATTTTTAAGTATCTTTACCATTCTTTTAACATGGGCAATCAAGGCATTCCTCTCTGAGGTCATTGCAGTGTAACTACTGGCTTTATTTATACTTTGTGCCCTGCAAGTAATTGTCCCATAAAGTCTTCTCAGAAACAGTTCAGGAAAAGTTAATTTACCACATTTTAGGTTGAGGGCATAATTTCCTCTATTACCTGATTGTTTACTTCAACTATGTATTTTAAGCTAAATTGCATATGCCTTATCAGCCATTGCTCTAAGTTAATTTTCCTCAAGCAGTGTGTAGATAGCTTTGTTTAAGATCTGCAGCTGCTCTTTGGTCCTTAGAACATACACAGGGCCTTAGAACATACTGGGTAAGCATCCTACCACTGAGTTAGGCTCAAGCTCCGTTTTTCTTTCTCTCTTGTTTTCTTTTTTCTAGCCCCCCTCCTTCCTCCCCTCCACCCTGGATTAGCCAGGGTTTCTCTGGCTTTACTAGAACTCAATATAGACCAGGCTGGCCTCAAAATCACAAGAGATCCACCTGCCTCTGTTGTCTAGTGCTGGGATTAAAGGCATGGGCCCCCATGGCTGCCCCCACACATATTCATTCTCTCTCTCTCTCTCTCTCTCTCTCTCTCACACACACACACACACACACACACACACACACACACACGTCAGCCTCAAACTCATGATCCTCCCTCCTTAGCCTTCTGAATGCTGGAATTACAGGTATGCACCTCCATGTGGAGTCATCTTAGCAGTTTCAAATTCAGGGGTGTTATGTGCATTCACTATTGTGCAATTATTACCTTTATTTTCTGAAATAGCCATTTCATTCCAAGCAGAAACTACCTATTAAGTAGAAATACCCTGTGCTCACCTCTCCAGAAGAAGAAACTGTTAAATCTCACTCTCCCATGTCCACTGGCTTCCCTGATTGGCTACTGTGCTTTCTGTCTCTAGGAATTCGCTGATTTTAGGTATCGTATGTGAATGGGCTATGACAATGCCTTTCATTTCTTAGTTTCACATAGTATATTTTCAAGGTTCATCTGCAGTAAAGGATGTCTCAGAAGTTCATTCCGTTTTTCATCTCTTGATGACACTTGTGTTTACTTGTAGCTGTTAGTAATGAACACTACTGTGGACATTGGCTTATTACATCTTTTTCAGTCTCTGTTTTAATTCATTTTTTGATAAAGATTGCTTTGAATGCATTAATTCTGTCTGCATTATACTCTTTGAGTCTATCAACAATTCAGTTTACTTATATTTTCCTGTCAAGATAAGAATATTAAGCTATTCATACTGTTAAGAGAATGAATTCTATATGTTAAGTATCTATTCTGGCAAGATTTCTAAAATAACTGTCTCCAAATAGTTGCTTCTTAAATATGGCCAGATACATTGAGTGGTCTTCAACAGTGCCATTTTATTGTTTTGGTTATTGGGTATACTAAGCTAAAAGAATGTAGTTTCTTCCCTATTAGTATAATGTGAATGATTCTTATCTTGAAGTGATGAATATATCACACTTTTTTTTCAGTAATTTGAGTCTTCCTGTTATAGACAGTTTCCTCTGTGTTTTATTTTCTTAAAACAGACCTTATTTTATAATTGACTAGGTGTTTATAGTTACCATTCAGAGAGGATGCTAGTGGTGTATATGAGGATGTTGAGTTCCTGTAGTATGTTAGTTTGTTTTGTTTAAAAGTATATTCCTAACATTCGCAGTGTATCAATTACATATTGCAAAATTGCTGAGGACTGAAAGTAGTTCACCAAAATAAGAGCCCAGTATCCTGCAGGAGCTAGACAGATGAATACTGTGCGTGCCATAAGTGATTGTGAAGACCAGGGCACGCTGAGGCCCAGGAGGAAAGGTTCAGTTGGAAGTCTTTGTTTGTTTGTTTGTTTGTTTTTGGTATGGAGGGTGGGGGTCTTTGATAACCAATATTCAAGAAGACACAAATTACTAAACTGTGTAGCTTAATAAGTTTTCCAAGGTCAACATTTGTATAACCAATACTAAGTAAGAAATGCACCATTATTAACAACCCCAATTTTTGCATCCTTGGACTCCTTCCCTTCACTTTTGGAGTCTCACATTCTTAGTTTTGCCTGAACTTAAACCATATAAAAATAGAATTGTGTTTTATAGATTACTCTTTTCCAAGAGGATATAGTTTCTTCAAGTGTGTAGGATATAGTCCATGGCTGTGGCTTTATAAAGAACAGCAGCTAAACACTGGAGAGCTGTTATGGGCTTTGGGATGGTAGGTAAAGGTTTTGGAGAGCTTTTAGTTTTTGGCTGGGGATTGAACCCAGGGCCTCCCACATGCTAGGCAGATGATATGCCGCTGGGCTTCTTTTCCTAGCTCTGTTCTTGGCAGTTGTAAAACTTTAAATGAGGTGAAAATAATTTAACATCTTTGTGAATTGTATAATATAAGCAGGTGGCCAAAGTGTATTGTTTTATTAGTAGTTTAATTATTAAAATAGGTGTATTTTATGTGATTTACAGAACCAGCTACAGATATAGCTTCATTTTAGTAACAACAGTACATTTAGAAATGGCCTGTTTCCCCAGGCAGTGGTGGCACACGCCTTTAATCCCAGCACTTGGGAGGCAGAGGCAGGCAGATTTCTGAGTTCGAGGCCAGCCTGGTCTACAGAGTGAGTTCCAGGACAGCCAGGGCTACACAGAGAAACCCTGTCTCAAAAAACCAAAAAAAACAAAAAAAACAAAAAACAAAAAACAAAAAAAAAAAAAAGAAATGGCCTGTTTGAAACTTACCCCTATGGAAAAACAAGCCCCTATGAAATGAGGCTTTACATAAAAGGTGCATACATTTTCTTTATTCATGGTTATATATATGTTTATACATGCCTTGCTCAAGATAAAAGCACTGACTATTGTAGAAGGTAGGGGGAGAGAATTCATGAGTCTCATTTAATATTAGAGCTAGAAGGAGAAAAAATTTATTACTAAAAATTCAATAATTCTTTTAAAATGAACTGGAATTGGATTAGATTTATGAATTGTCTGTCCCACTTGTGGCCCTTCTAACTAGGGTGTTGGATTTTGAATGACTTATTTAACTTTTGACCTTCAGTTCATGTTTGTTTGTTTTAGATGGGCCTCTCTTTTATTGTAGCCCTGACTGTCCCGGAACTTGCTATGTAGACCAGGCTGGCTTCTTATTTGCAGAGATCAGCCTTCCACTGCCTCCCCAGTGCTGGGATGGAAAGTATGTACCCCATACCTCGTCATAATTTGCTTTTTCAATACCTATTTACATCTAATGTTATCAGTAGTATCAGGCTTAAGTGCCTTTTCCTGTATTTCTCATTGCCCCGTTTGCCTTTATTCTTTACTTTCTTGTACTATTTTTGTGAATGAATTATTTGAATTAATTTACTATATCATACATTTATGAACTTTAAAATTATTTTACATAGTACTTTAGATATTTTTCTCTCTAGTAGTATTAAATATGTGTTTATTAGGTTGCTTAAAATATCTCATGCATCATACCTAAATTTTTGTTTAGCCAGGCCTACCTCTCTGGCTCCAGAGTACTGGGATTAAAGGCATGTGCTGCCACACCAAGCCTTGTTCTTCAGTTCTTAGTAGGTGTTATGCTAGATTACATCAATTTTATTTTATTTTAAATTTTTTGAGAATTTTATTCATGAGCACTGTAGTTACATATTAACACTTTTTCCCCCACTCCCAACTCTTCCCATTTTCTCCTCTCCTCTTCAAATTTATGACCTTTTTATTATTGTTACATATATACACATATGTATACATATATACATGTATGTATATATAAAACTACAACCAATATTTGAAGGAAAGAAAGACTTATTTTCAAACTCCTATGAGGCCAGTATTATTCTAATACCAAAACAGGTAAAGATACAACAATAACAAAAACTACAGGCTAATAGTCCCTGGTGAAGATACAAAAATTCTTCATAAAATACTTGCAAAAAGGGCTATATCAGTGAGATCTCTATGCAAGTTGAATATGCAGGGATGGTTCATCATATATAAGTCAAGAAATGTACCAAATTATATAAATGGAATTAAAGACAGAAAAATTAATTGCACGATCAGATTAATATATCCAGAAGAGACCTTTGACAAAATCCAACATGTTTTCATGGGTAAATCTTGGAGAGAGAAGGACTGGAGCTAATGGAGATCAACATAATAAAGGCATATGACAAACCCACAGTCAGTATCTTGGTGAAAGAAGAAAAGTCCCATTTAAATCAAGGAATGAGACAGGACTGTCCACTGTCCCTTTACAAGTTTTTTTCAATGTAGTGTTTGAAGCAGTAGCTGGAACAATAAAGTAAAAGAAGGAAATTAAAAGGATGCAAATAGGAAAAGAAATGAAGTTATCTCTTTGCAGATGATACAATATAAATAAGAGACTTTCAAAATTTTCTCAGTTATATCAGTTTAAATGTTTATTAGTCTTGTTGATTTGGTTCTTTTGTATAGTTATATAGTGTAGCTATAAGCTTATTTGCTGTGTTCTTCAAAAAGCATAACTTAAAGCCCTTTTTGAGTGTCCATTTTATATATTGTACTAAATATAACCTTTCAGACAAAGCGATTTAAGGCGGAAAAGTAATTTTTCCCATCCATTTTTAAACCCCTGGACTAGATGATTTCTGGGCCCCTTTGCAACAAGTTAAAAAAAAAAAACCAAATCCTAGTTTTGGTTTTCTTTGAGGGGAGATGTCTGGGAGTTGCTAGTCAAGGTCTTTAGAGGAGAAAAGCAGTCTGACATTTGGAAATACTGAGTAATAGCTACGAAAGGTTTTCATACAGGAAAAACTAGCTGACTTATTGAATTAGTTATAGAAACTTTTCATTAATTAAATAATCACTAGTGAATTCAACCAAGGAATTTGCACATTTTCCACCACTGAAGTTTATTAATCTTTGAGTGCTAATGTGAGAGGTAAACATCTTGTTTAAAGTAATCAATTTGGGGGCCCGGAGAGATGGCTCAGTGGTTAAGAGCTGGCTGCTTGATTCAATTTCCAGCAACCACATAGTGGCTCACAATCAACTGTAATGGGATCAGATGCCCTCTTCTGGGTGTGTATCTCTGAAACAGTGTATTTTGATTTTTGACAAGTTAGATTTTGAGGTAGATATTTGTATGGTGATACTGTTTTGGTAAGTTTTGTTTAGCTACAGGTTGTTTTATTAACATAAGTTAGCTCATACATTGTTGGTGGGTAGGTAGATAGGTAGGTGATGATGATGATAGATAGGCAGAGAGAGAATATCAATATAACATGGACTTAATGGTAAAAAAAATTCTTCACTAGACTGGGTACGCTAGTGCATGCTTTTAAACCTAGAACTAGGAAGGCAAATGACTTCACTTACAACCAGTGAATTCCAGGCTAGCCGGAGCTACTAATAAGACCCTCTTTCAAAGCGGTGTCTTTGCTTATTTATTTACTATTGTTTATGTGTCTGTGATGTGTTCTTATGGGCACAGATGCTGTGCAGGCAGACATGTGGAGCTGGTTCTCCCTGTCTGGATTCTGGGCATGGAACTTCTGTTGCCAGGCTTGCTCAAGAAGCACCCCTGTCTGGCTAGCTCATCAACTCCATTTCGTGGAGATTAATGTGATTTTTTTTTTCCCTAGATAGTGACCAGAAGAATTAAGAAATAAAAGTTTTATCTGGAAGGAGAACTCTCCGCTGCTACATAAGCATTTCTTTATTTGTTTAGGTTTGAGAAAGTTAAAGTTTATAAAAATAAATATGTCCACCTGTACCTAGCACTTTGATCCCTGGAAGGGTTGTATTTTCTTCTGCTGTTTTTATGAGTAAAAAGCCCTGATGTTGATATTTTAAAGTTATCAGATATCAGTTCTTTGTGTTGTTTAAGAAATCTTTTCTTCCAATTTTTTTTTAGTTCCTGTAGTACTTACTACATATTTAAAGCTTCAATTCATCTGGACTTGTTGATGGTGTATTCAGTGAGAGGTTTTTTTCTCATTGTGGTTTTTGTTTTTTAAATGTGGTTATCTACTCGATCTAGCACTATCACTGAAAAGACCACCATTCTCTAGTGCTTGGATTCTCACCTGTTTACATCAGATGGTTAACTGTAGTGTGGCTCTGCTTCTAGACTTAGGT
Organism: Tokudaia tokunoshimensis; assembly: GCA_036184795.1. NCBI lineage: Eukaryota > Metazoa > Chordata > Mammalia > Rodentia > Muridae > Tokudaia > Tokudaia tokunoshimensis. The sequence continues at coordinate 53,762,398 of BTHU01000017.1, read as the reverse complement.
CTTTGTCTCTTAACCAGTTTGTTTGTCCCTGTGCAGACTGTTTATCCATCCCTGAGATGCAAGGGATCAGTGTTTTCAGCTTTCAGTGTTTGTTGGAGTTTGGAATAGTTAATGTAGATTTTATCAGTTAAATATCTCAAATCTGAACATTTGAAATTCAGAATTCTCTGATAACCACACTTTTTTTAATGTTGATATAATATCCAATTTTGAGATTTAGAGTCATTTTGAATTCTAAAAGTTTTCAAATAACATGTTCAACTTACTATATTGCATGCTGTTAAAACTTTATGATAGGTCTTAATATTTGGTTTTTTTTTTTAGCTTTGAACCTCAGCCTAGGCCGTCTTTTTCTTACAATTTTTTTTTTTTTTTTAGTTCCTGTTGTACTTACTACTTTACATTTAAATCTTAAGTTCATCTGGAACCATTGATTGTGTATTCAGTGAGAGGTTTTTTGTTGTTGTTTGTTTTTTAAATGTGAATAACCACTTGATTTAGCACTATCACTGAAAAGACCCCATAAATGTTAGAATATAAATTGATTAGTTTCATTTTTAAAAAATTGAGATTGTTTATTAATCCTAATCCAGGAAGATTGATTTTTTTTTTGACCACACTGACTTTTTAAAAATTTATAAACACAACCCTTTATTTATTTTCCTTTGTTTTCTTTGCATGAGAACCAAGAAGATTTTACAGTCTTAAGCCTAAGACCTAATATTGTATCTGTGCTCATTAAGGCAATATGGCATTAATACAATACAATATTATAAATAATCCAGATGAATATACTAGAATGCCTAAAGCCAAGAGTATCAGTGTGCCCTTTTTTGTTTAACTTGATAAATGCTTTTATAGCACAAGTTAGTACAGTTTTTGTATTATTTACTGGAGTTGGCTCTCTCTTTCTCACAGGTGTGGACCATGTTTGCGAATCGCCCCAGCGTTCAGCTCTATGAGTAATAAGTACCCACAGGCCGTCTTCTTGGAAGTAGATGTTCATCAGTGCCAGGTAAGGCAGAAGAGTCTTTTTTTTCCTTTTTTTCATAAAACACATAAAAATCCTACACTAATATTGCCCATTATGTCTTTATTCATACTGTGTATTTATTCTTCAGAAGGCAGAGGAAAATGTCAGGATTATTATCAATGCTATTTTGACTGCACTGGTTAGCATACTATTTCAAGTTTTTCTTATGAGGTGAAATTAGTAGGATGTTGTTAAAGTTACAGGTTACCTGGCAGTTCTGTATCTTCTGCGGAGGCATTGGGTAATTGGTCACAAGGTATAGCAGAGCAGTTTTGATTGGAGTTTAATTTGATCATTTCATAATCTCAACTTCAAAGTTATATGAAGAGTGGTTATACTTTGTGCATTAAGACCAGTATATATAAGAAAGTTCCATTCTTCTATTCTGAATACTGCTTTTTTTTTTATACATGCTGCAGTAAAAGTAGATTCAATTTGTATTTCCCTAACTAATTTTCATGTTAACTACCTCATTTGTCAAGTTACCTATTCCAAAAGTTGATTTTTCTTTTGGGTGTCATTCTTGTTATTTGTAAGTGTTCTTTACACATTACAGGTAAAAGTACTTGTTTAGTATTTTCTGCAAATATATTTGCCCAATCTGTGAATTGTCTTTTCCTTTTCTAATAGTAGGAGAATATGTTATTTGGGGCATAGCATATAGGCATATCAACCTGGTGATTGTAGTGTGGTGGTTGTATGGCAATGTTGTATTTGCATGCAGAGAATTGAGAAATAAAGAACTGTACAGGTGTTTTTCATATGCTAAGTATTCTTAGTTTATATGTATAGTTCACATTTGTGTCTTAATTTTTATTTTTTTAAGATAGTACTGTTCTAATAGGTCCCTTCTGGCATTTAGAGAGGATACCCTGTATACTTTTTTTCCTTTGGATGATATAGTTTTTGTACGTCTTCATAGAATTTACGTATGGGAAAGGACAGATTTGCTTTGCTGGTTTTAAAATCATTGTCATCAAAATTTAAATAATGGTGCTTTGGTTATTAATTTCCATTCAGTATTAAATTATAAAACTAGAGCAAAATTTAAAAAGATAGCTATTATTTTTATGATGCCTGAAATCAGTTCTGTAAGAATAGAAATTAGGAGATGGAGAGATGGCTCAACGGTTAAGCACATTGACTACTCTTCCGAAGGTCCTGAGTTCAAATCTCAGCAACCACATGGTGGCTCACAACCATCCGTAATGAGATCTGACTCCCTCTTCTGGAGTGTCTGAAGATAGCTATAGTGTACTTACATATAATAAATAAATAAAGTGTGTTCTGGGAAACCATAGCTGCTTGGCGGCGAGGCGGTTCTCCACCAGCAGAGGAGCCTTGTTTAAAAAAAAAAAAAAAGAGTAGAAATTAGATGAGGTGACCCTTTTTTGAGACAAAAAGACATTGTTTTTGTTTGCCTGTTTGTCTGTCTGTCTGTTTATTTTGATAGTGGTATGGACTAGCTTTTCTTTTTCAGGAGTTTTTCTTAGCACCAGTGGTTTGTATTGACTCATCATTACCTTTCTTGTTTTTTTAAAATTTATTTTATTTTATTTATTTTTTTGAAACAGTCCTATTTAGCCCTGGCTGGCCTGAACTCTATGTAGACCAGGCAGGCCTCACGCTCAAGAGATCTGCTTGCCTCTGCCTCCCGAATGCTGGGATTAAAGTTGTGTACTAGTGTGCCCAGCCTTTGGTTATTTCTTTTTTAAAAATTCATACTTCCTAATTATAAAAAGACTGCCTGCCATAAAGTAGTTTCTGTGGTAGAAGGTAATTATTCTGTTAGATAAAGTATATGACAATAAAGCTTATGTTTTAAAAAAAAAAAAACAGCTCTTCTCTATCATGGCTCTTCTCTATCATAGTTGTGACTCCATAGCAACTCCCTTACAATAGGTCCGCTTTAAGAAGATGTTTTTTTTATTCATTTGTTTATTTAATGTGCATGGGTATTTTGCTTGCATTTGTGACAGATTACCACATGAGATCCTGGGTTCTGCAGAGGCCAGAAGGGACATTAGATCTCCTGGAACTATAGTCATATAGGTGGTTGTGAGCTGCCTTGTGGGTGCTAGAAATTAAACTTGGGTCCACTGGAAGAACTGCCAGTGCTTTTAACCATGAGGCCTAGTTGCTCTCTTAATTAACAATTAGGAATACATTTTATTTTTCTGGTTAGGACTTGCGATATTTTAATTTGCTTAAGGTTGTAGAATAAAAAATGGCATAAGATTTGTTTTTATTTTTAACACTTTAATTTGCTGATTCTAGGGAACAGCTGCCACCAACAATATATCAGCAACACCTACATTTTTGTTTTTTCGAAACAAAGTGAGAATTGATCAGTATCAAGGAGCAGATGCTGTGGGACTAGAAGAGAAAATCAAGCAGCATTTGGAAAATGATCCTGGAAGCACTGAGGATGCAGACATTCCAAAAGGCTATGTATGTCATCAGAAGGGTGAAAGCAGTGTCTTAAATCTGATGTTATTTGGTTGAAATGAAACGTACTGGTTTATTTCTTACTAATTCAAAATACTTTCAAGTGAGCGCTTTTCAAACTAAGTGGATTATTGAGTTTTGTCTACATGCTATAACCTTAAGTCTTCTTTGTAAATCATTTTCCCCTAAATTTCTTCGCCTAAATTCCTTTATCACAGTTGTTTTCTAAACTATTAAATAGCCAAATTCTAATTCTTGCCCCCCCCCGTGAGTTGAAAATTTGACATTGAAAAATATTTTTCTCTCTGTCTTTGTGTCTCTGTCTCTGTCTGTCTGTCTGTCTTTCTGTCTGTCTGTCTCTCTTCCCCCTAACCTCCCCAAGACAGAGTTTCTCTGTGTAACTCATGCTGTCCTGGAACTCACAGTGTAGATCAGGCTGGTCTCAAACTGAGAGATTATCCTGCCTCTGCCCTCTCCTCCACCATGCTGGGATCAAAGGTGTGTACCACCACTGCCCAAGTAATATTTCTCATTTTTATAGTTCTGTAAAATGGCTTGAGCTTTAATGTACTGAATCCCCATATTACTTAATTTCCTATAGTCTACTTTAGTGTAGAATCAAATGTAACTTTGGAATTGAGTGTGTTAAGAGTAAGGTTTTTTTTTTTTTTTTTTTTTTTTTTTTAAGTTAAGACAAAGACTGAAGAACTCAGTATTTTGAAACTACATATGAATAGTTCTAATGCAGTTGTGTGTAGTTTGAAATTATTCAGGAAGGAAGCCAAGTTTAGAAGTAGTACTTTATGGCCCTACAATGGTTTCTCAATTTGTAGCCAATACATTAAAAAGCTTACATTAGGTCAGTGCGTTCTTATCTGTAAACCCTTTAAAGTCAGGCTGAAAAACTAGTCAGGTAGAGCTTGTATTGTGTGCATGGTGTGTGTGTGTATGTGTGTGTGTGTGTGTGTGTGTGTGTGTGTGTGTGTGTCTGTCTGTCTGTCTGTCTGTCTTTGTCATTGAATATCTGTAATATAATAAAGGCATTCTTTAATGTTAGTCTATACAATTAGTTTATATTTAAAATAACACCCAATCAGAAAGTGTAAACCAAGTTTGATTCAGGAAGGATAATTACTGAATTCGGTTGTTGTACCTGTCATACTGGTATGCCGATTATTAAAACAAGTTTTGTGAAAGAGAAAGTTTATTTACAAGTTATCCAAGCATGAAGACCAGAAAACAAGTTTCTAACTCGTGTCCCCAAGGATATTATTTAGGGACACTTAAGGGATAAAGGTTCTAAAACGCCATGGTTGGAGGAAAGAAGGGTGTGGTAACTGGTGCACAGTGTGACTGCACTGGGCGATCTCAGTGCATATGTTCAGCGGAAATGATTAGACAAGTTTCTGGGGACACTTGCCTAGACGCAACTACATTGCCACTGGTTTCAACTGCTTGGACCTAAAGAAATTAGGCAACTGTTCCCTTAATATTATTATCAATAGCTAAGCTAGTAGGATCCTACTAATGTAGTAGTTTCACAACCAGCATCATCACCTTGGTTTTAGTTCTTGTAGTGCCTGGACCTGATTTCAGGTTGTGTTGGTCTGGGACTTAGTTCCTAAGAACTTAGTTTCCCTAAGAAAGGACTGAGCCCTGTTCTTACTTAGATGTTATGAAGGGAGGAGGGAACCCATGAAGGAAAGGTGCAGACTATTGCTTAGGGTGAATGAGGTTGGGCCGCTGATGCTTGTTAGCTGGCCATTCTCAGTTTAGGGTTTGCCATCTCCTGAAGTCAAATGTGTCATGGAGACAGAGGTCTTCTTACTCTTTGATGATCAGATTTGTTGTTAGTTTCTTTTTGGTTTGGTTTTTGTTTGTTTGCTTGCTTGCTTGCTTTTGCTGTGTGTGGTTTTGTTTGAGATGCGGTTTCATGTATACTTAGGGTTGACCTCAGACTCTGTACTACTTACATCTATTTCCCTAGCTCCATGTTGTAAATGTCCTGGGTCCTTGAGAGAGGCTTCTGAATATACAGTCATAGGTTCTTTGTAGTAAATGTCCTGGGGAATACCAAGGCCTGCAAGTTGGGTTTCTGATAACCTTGCTATGTAGGGTAAGCCTAGATTTAGTTATAATAATTAGTGATAGTTTTCAGTCAGAAATTCAATTGAAAAGATCATTATAAAAATTTCAGTAACTATTTTAAAGCAAACATTTTCTTCAAAATTGCCTGATCTAAAAAGAAGCACAGGTCCAAGTCTATATTTTTTATGCTAAAGCCAAATGTTTTTGTTCTTGATTTCTTTTGTTTCAGATGGATTTAATGCCTTTTATTAACAAAGCTGGTTGTGAATGTCTTAATGAAAGTGATGAGCACGGCTTTGACAACTGTTTACGAAAAGACACGTCCTTCTTGGAATCCGACTGTGATGAGCAGGTAGTCCAGTGCTTGTGTTACGGCTGGTTGGAACTGTCACTGTCTACATGTGCTCCTGTTTGTTGTGTACTCACCTCTCTCTTCCAGATGATGATCTTTGCCTTTTCTTGTCCTCTTCTTGTGACTTATGTCTTTCTTTTCGAGATGAGCATTTCTACCTTTTCTTTGTGTGGCTCTCAGTTTCTCTGACTCCTGTCCCATCACCATCTGGATCCATCTCCTTTCTGTGTTCTGTGGGAGCTGCCGTGTGCCCTAAAGAACATTGCAGAACTCATGGTGCACTCCACACATTGGTCATTTTTTTATACTGCTTTCTATGTTTTTTCCCACACAGATAGCTTGTGTCTGAGCAGTAAAGATTGGTTAGATGAGAACTTCCATATAGGACTATCTCCCTAGTCCCAGATAAAAACATGCTGTTTTTTTCTGTTCCCTGTATTGCTCTTGCCACAGAGAAAGTAGGACAGTACCTTATTCACACCATCTTTACCTTCTGGGTGCTGCTTTCCTTAATTTACTTTCTAGTCCTCTGTGTGTGCTTGTTTCTGGTTCTTCTTGGTCATGAAAGTTCATAAAGTCTCTATCTGCATGTTTGTTGCTCGCCTTTAGGCAGTCTTGCTGACCTGATCTGTTTGTAGCTTTCCCCTCTTACCTGCTTTCTACCAGCTTTTCACATGTCATGGTTGCTATGTTTTGACACACTGTTATAAGTATGAAAAGGGATGTAACCAGAGGAAATAGCTGTTTTTCTTATATCACAATATAATTTTGAAATAATAAACCCTTTCTTCTAACTAGAGTTGCCTTATGACAGCTTCAGGGCTATGATTCACATACCCCTGTGTCTAGTTACCTAGAAACATGACAGTGTAGATAGTGAGATTGTTTATTGCTTTGCTGAAATCTTCTGTTAAGGGAAGTCTTTCTTACAGGGTAGGAGTAACTTCTGAACAACAAATACAGTTTTGAATAGACAAAAAATTAATGGATAACTTACAGAACTTCAGAGATACTCCAGACAGCATTGGTGTCTTAGTTCCATGTGACTCTCTAGAGAAATTTAGAATCAAGATTTGAAGGCCTTAGGGCCTTAGATCCTAGTGCCTTCCCTCCCTTTTCTCTCTCTCACTACTCAGAGCATTGCACACACACTGAACTACAGTCCTGGCCCTGAGAGTCCTGTTTTCAGAATTTTAGATCCCAGTTCATGTGAGGGTTGGTCAATCTTTCTGCATAGCGGTGTATTGCCTTCAGTAATCAAGCAGTGTGGCTAAGTACTTGATACACTAGAAAAGATGTGTGTTGCATATTAAAAGTTAGAACTTATATTAATTTGGGAATTTTGTTTCATTTGTGGGAATGTAGTTTACTTGTCAGTTTGTAGGTCCCAAGTTCTTAGAGCCTCCCCCCTGTTTGTTTGTTTGTTTGTTTGTTTGTTTCTTTGGTAATATTTATTTATTTTATGCATATGAATGTTTTGTCTGCATTTATATCTGTGCATCACGTGCATACCTGGTGCCCTTAGAGATGTGAGAAGAGGGTATTAGATCCCTGGGACTGGAGTGCTATAGGTGGCTGTGAACCACCAAGTAGGTGCTGGGAGTTGAAAGTGGCTCCTCTAGAAGAGCAGCTAATGCTCATAAATGGCTAGCTATCTCTCCAGCCCCAGATCCTAGGTTCTTACACATAATTTTAGTAAGTTTACTGCATTAATATTTTTTTATATGTGATTGGTGGTAGCAATCCTTAACTGTCAAAGTAATTTCAGCTTACAGGATCTATATTGTAGTGGTTTTGTTAAATGAACTAGGTTTGTACCACTCTTATTTATTTTAGTCCCCTTAGCCATTTTGTATATTCCTTGTGTTAATAAACCCTTTTGTAATTAAACTGTTTCCCCTACAGCTCCTTATTACTGTGGCATTCAATCAACCTGTTAAGCTTTATTCCATGAAGTTTCAAGGACCGGATAATGGTGAGTAAAGGACAGTTAATTAAAATCTGATTTTCTACTTTGGTAAACCTGTTACATTTACAACTTTTTTTTCAAATAGAGGTAGATCTTCTATATTGTCTATGGAAGATTATAAATATCCTAGTAATGTGGAATTAAGAACTAAAGTAAAAATGTTTCTTTTCCCTTAATTTACAGAGTACTGATTTTTTTTTTCTTCCATTTCTAAATTAGCAGCCATTTTTTAGAAACAAAATTATTTTCAAACTGTTCTTATTCCAGGTGATAAAAATGAGGCTCCAGGCCCTGCTTTGTGTGCATTATTAATAATGCACTGTCATGTCCATGAATAGCAACATGGTTTTATAGACTTGGGTTTATGTTTCATAAAATCAACTGTTCTTTTTTTTTTTGCGACAACTCTCCTATTTTCCCTGTTACTGCTGATGTTTTTGAGAGAGAAGGCAGTCACGACTAAGGGATTTCATTTGGTTCGGTTTTCTTCTTTAACTGATTAAAAGTAAAACTTAGTAATTTTATGATTAATTCCTTTTTGGATAAGTCTTAATGCTAATAATGTTCCTCCTGGGTAACAAAATGTGCAAGTTGTTGGTAACAAATAATTAGTATATTTATTTTATGAAAGGTTGTTCACCTGCAAATGCTATCAGAATCCATTACCACCTTCTGTATAGATCTCCACTAATAGTGTTATATTTATTATAGGATAGCTTTTTTGGTTTTAAAACAGAATATCACTATGTAGCCTTAGCTGGCTTGGAGCTTGCTATGCCTACCTATGCCTCCCAAGGTGTGCCCCACCACATCCAACTCATTGTATGTCTTTTGTCATTGAGGGTAGGGACTTGCTTATGTCTGTGTGCATGTTTGTGTTTGCTTATTCCTAATGAAGAGTGGAACTAGGCTAAGAAGAAACCAGCAAACAAGTATCAGGGGAAAAAGATTGACTGCCAATATTCAGATTAAGTTTTAGTGGAGGTTTTTGAAGATGTGTTTGTTGGTGTGTGCCAATATATACGTAGGCCTACACAGGTTTCTGTATAAGATACATTTGATGGTAAAGGAAAAGTATATTATTGTGTTTTTAGTACATCATTTTTTTTAAACCATTTTATAGGTCAGGGTCCTAAATATGTAAAAATTTTTATCAACCTACCCCGATCTATGGATTTTGAGGAGGCAGAAAGGAGTGAGCCAACTCAAGCTCTGGAACTGACAGAAGATGACATTAAAGAAGACGGCATTGTTCCTCTTCGATATGTTAAATTTCAGAATGTTAACAGTGTGACTGTGAGTAATGTTTCATTAATTTATCTTCTGCTTGGTTGGCAGTATTGTATGTTCTAGGTGATGCTAAATGATCTTTTTTTGAATTTAATTTTTTAATGAGTTTTAATGTTCATTTGTGTTTTGCTTGCATGTATACCTGTGTAAGGATGTCAGATTCCCTGGAACTGGAGTCACAGACAGTTGTGAGCTGCTGTGTTGGTGCTGGGAATTGAACCTGGAGCAGTGAGTGCTCTTAACCACTGAGCCATCTCTCCAGCCCCTCTAAATGATCTTTTAAAGTAGAATTTATCCAATAAAGCTGAGAAATGGAGGTTGATTCATTGGGTTTGTCAGTTTGTTCTAGACCATTTACACATAAAGTGGAGATACTTACATATACTCTGTCACAGCTAGTGATGAGGGCTGGCGCCTGTGTGGAAATCTTTTTTAAGTTTCTAGAATATAGTCTTTCAGTGTAGTCATTATGGAACTAAGACTGGCTTTAGCTCTTTTTTTTTTTTTGAGACAGAATCTCAATCTATAGCCCAGGTTGGCCTGATATTTACTGTATAGCCCGCACTGGCCTTGAATTCACAACAGTTCTTTCTCAACCTTCCAAGAACTGGAATTATAGGCATTAGCTAATATACCCAGCTAAAAATGATTTTGAAAGAGGTGACTATATTTTAAGAGCTAGCTAAGGTTTATCTGAGTGAGTATTGACTAGTGCCGGAGATGATTTTAAGTGATTGATCTATGACAAGAAAGGAGAAACCAGCCACAGAGTCAAGTTCATGACTTGAACTCAGTACGAGTTCAAGTCATGCCAAACTGATACAAACTGATCTGTATTGATAGATCATCAGAAGAGCCCTCTAAGTTCTTTTTCGGAAGGTTACAATGGACATACAGTTCTTGTGATCAGTCTGTGTGAGCAAGCAGAGGTTTAATTATCTGAAACATTTTATCTAAATGAAGCTGAAGATGAAGGCCACGCTGTAGTGGAGCACTGTCACTTAAGACCTGTGCATTATATCTAGGAAACTAGGCAATAACCTAAGTGAAGACACAGAAGGCAGACCTATCACTTTTATGATGATAAAGGTTGAATTAAAGTAATCGTTTGATCAGAGTTAATCAAAGAAAGATGAATTTTAAATATAAATAAGCTGGGAACTGGTTGAGTAGTATATTATTTTATTTAATTTGATTAAACTCCTTGAAATAAAAATTAATAAATAATATCTTAGAACAACGTGAAGAGGGACAGTTTGTTTTCCTTTTATTGAAAACAGATTTTTTTCTCATACACTATATCTTGACTAGTTTTCCCTCCCCCCCACTCCTCCCTGTTCTTCCCACCTCCCCTCCCATCCAGACCCACTCCCTTTCTGTCTCTCCTTAGAAAAGAGCAGGCCTCTAAGAGATAACGACAAAGCATAACAAAATGAGAGATAAAACAAAAACTGCCGCATCTGTTGGACAGGACAAACCAACAGAAGGAAAAGGGTCCAAGAGAAGAAAGCATAAGAGTCAAGAGTCCCATAAAACACTAAACTGAAGCTATGATGCACACAGAGGACCTGGTGCAGACCAGTGCAGGCCCTGTTCAGTGAGACAGTATTTTTAAGTAGAGAAAATTTTTAGATTATCTAATTTTTTTTTAATAGAGGAATTTTTTTTTCAAAATCTAGTCTAAGTAATATATAAGTAATTCTATTTCTTATGTAATGAGAGAAATTTTAAAATAGTCAGGCCTTAAAACACAGTGGAGGGCATAACATAGTCTTGCCAACATTTCTTTCTGTTATTCTAGGAAATAGAGTGGGTGCGTGACTATCAGAGAGAATACAATTACAGGGATTTCCACAGTTGAAAGACTGATTTTAATAAAATTATTAATAGCAGTTTACCATGAGTTTCACACTCTTCATTGTAGTCTGTAAAGAATTTACTTATGACTTCTCTATACCATCACGCTACATTACCATGAGCTTGCATATGTGGGCATCTTGCCAGGGCATCCCTGGAGAAGGTGAGACTTGCAGTGCAGACAGGGAATAGGCAATCTTTTAGGGACACTAGTGTACGTGTAAAGTAATCTTATTTCATTCTTAAAAAAGATGGAAGATGTTTTTATTAAGAAAGCAAATAGATTAAGTCTAAAGCATGTATGGTCATGAAAAATAGATTGTAATTATAAATTATAAATTTGATTTTTTTTGTAGTTATTTGTTCAGTCTAATCAAGGAGAAGAAGAAACAACGAGAATTTCATATTTTACTTTCATTGGTACTCCAGTCCAGGCAACAAATATGAATGACTTCAAACGAGTAAGTTTGTTCAAATGATCATTAAGGAAAATACAAATACAATTTCAAAGGAAAATTTTTTTATATTTTAGTTTTCCTTGCTTTTAAATATAAAGATTCAAAACTGTGTCTCATGAAAGGGTAAATGAAGGTAGCATGTTGAGGTATTCAACTAAAGGAGTCTGTAGTAAATATAACTCCTAACTGATAGAATAAATATTAGTGAATACATCTGAATAAGAAATAATAATAATAATGATAGAAAATGCTAGGAATAATGAAGAAATTATAGTTAAATTATTATTTGGAAGGCATAGTAAGATTTTTAAAGACTTGGCTGATAATGAAAATGTATTTGCAAAGACTTGAATGATTTTATTTTGAAAGAATAAACACAAATCTTAACACATGAATGTTTGACTTTCTAAGCACACTGTCTGTGTTCTGAAAGGACACATTTCAGCAAATACTTTTAAAGTGATTGTGTAAGTTTTCTCCTATGTTTATAAATTCATATCTGTACTTTGAAGGATGCAGCCCTAAGACTTCCATGGAGGTTACCATGTACCAAGGACTTTGAGGAGTGAGGGTCATCTTCTTCCTGTGCTTTCTGGGACACCTTGTTACTGGTAGCAGTTGTGTGGGTGGTTTTTAAATATGTAGACCCAGGTCATAGAGGTGCCACTGAAAGCTTTCCCAGTGCCAGACCTGCAGTATGCTGGGAAACGTGACTGTACGGGAAACCCTGGCCGAAATGCTGCTCCTGGCTGTGTCTAGCCAATGGTCTGGGGCCAAATTACCAGGGATGAGTTTCCTAAGGGCTGCCAGCTCACCGAGGATATGGTTCCCAGCACACGTCATGCAGGATCTTGTTTTGTGGAATCAGAACATCATGAGAAGTCTTTCTCTTTTTGGTGATATCTGTAGACCTGATTTTAACTGTAGAAAACTAAATTGCTTAATAGTAGATGGTCCAGTGAGGTACATGTTGACTTTTTTTTTTTTTTAAAAAGGAAAGCCTGGATAATGCATATTTTTTCTGATTACTTTTCAGTCACTTCTTACTATTTCATAGGATAATTAAGTTCTGAGAGCTGTAGAAATAATTAAGTACTTAGCTCTGCCATGCCCAGATGTTTTATATGTGTTTAACACTTAGAAGAAGCAGGTATAAAGCAGCTTCATTTTTACCCTATGGTAAAATATTTTTGGAAAAATATGTGAGCAACAAAGATGTTTTGGCTGTCTGCTTGTCTGGCTTCAATTAAATGCACTGGCCTGGCTCTAGCTGTTCTTTGTATAATTTGTCACCAGCATAGTTCTTCCATAAGGTTTATACTGTATGTCAAGTTAATATCTGCCTACCATTAAGTTTTGCTTCAATGTCCTATTTGTTCCTTCAGCAAATGCTACTTAACTTCTGTTTTTGATGCAAGTAATATTCTCTTCTGCATTTTTACCAGTGAGCTCGCTGTTCAGTTGTAATTTTTCTGGTTTGCCTTCGTAACGCTCTTAAGTGTTGATCTCACATCCATCTAGCGGTTTAGTCTTATTGATTGCCAAAGCTGTTTTTGAGGAGTGTGCTTGCTTAAGAGTGTTTGTTTACCCTCTTCACCTTATTTAAATGATGGAAAAGTAGCAGTTCTTAAACTTTTTGATCTCGGGTGTCATTTAAAATATGAAAGATGATTGAAGATCAAGAAGCGTTTTGTTGTTTTGTTTTGTTTTGTTTTCTGCCTGCCTCTGCCTCCCAAACACCACCTGGCCAACTAGAGTTTTTATTAACATATTTATTAGCAATTAAATGGGCAATCCAGGTGTAGTAGCTCGTAACTGTAATTTTCAATACTTGGGAAGTTGAGGTAGTTTTGCTTACCTCATTTGAGGCCTTCCTAGGTGTCAGAATGAGATTCAAAAAGGGATTGATTGGAAAAATTTTAAATTACAATTAATAAACCCACTGTATATAAGTAACTATGTTTTAATGTTATTAATTAAAATAGAATTATATCACTTTCCCCCTTGCCTCCCTCTGTTCCTTCCCATTTTTAAATTGTTGGCAGCTATACACCCTCTATCTCAAATTGTTAGCCCCCTTTGCTTTGGTTTATTACATACTCATATATTATGCTTTTTACAACTTCTTGAATCCATTTTTTGTTGTTTTTGTCGTTGTTGTTTGTTTTCTTTTCGTGTACATGGTTTCAAACCTAACGACATTACATCAGAAAGCCATTTAAGAGGCACATGACAAGTTTTCTTCTCCCAGAAGTCAAAAGTTGTCCCTAGGTCTTTTCCTACATGCATAATTTTAGGCAAATATAAGATACGGTTTCTTGAGACTTTATCAGACCACCGTGGTATTAACTGTCCCTCTTCCTTCTGTATTGATCTCCCTACTCCCCCTTTGGATCCACCCACTCCCATTTCCATCACCTGTGTCCTGCTATTTCCTCTTTTGGGCCCCACCTCCCGCTCTACAGTCCCTGTATACTTTTCTCATTTCTGTGCTTACTCCATATTGTATATTTACATCTGAAGATTTGGTATAGGAACCGCAGATGAGAGAGAACATGCAGCACAGATAGCATTTGCCTTTCTAGGTCTGGGTTACTCTTTTCTAGGTCCACCCATTTACCTGCAGATTTGGTTGAGGTAGGGTGATTGCTTCAAGTGTGAGGCCTTAACAAGAAAAAATTAAACTGGGAATAAAAAAAAACCCATAATTAGTAAATATATTATACATCAACAGTAATATTTGTAATAAAAACCACATTTTTCAGGGCTGGAAACACAGTTTAGTGGTTAAAAGCGCTTGTTGCTCTCACAGAGAACCCAGGTTTTATTTGGTGGCTTACAGCAGTTTGGAACTCTGGTTTTAGAGGATCAAAACTCTTCTGATCTCTGTGGACATCAGGCAGCCTCATCACCACGCATAGACATGTAGGCAAATGCTTATGTGCATAAAATAAAATTTACAAAGTCCTAAAGAGCCCACCTTTTCCAATAAGAGTAACATTGCTTTATATTTTTATTAATTATTTACTAGCCTAATAGAGTTCTCATGATAGTATTGGTTTCTGTACTCATTCTGTTATAGCATGCACCATTTGTCCTGTATTTAAAGAGAATGAGAATTTAAAAGAAAATAACTATAGTATTAGTCTAAAGATAGTTTTGAGTTCACAGACTTCCTCAAAGAGCAGTTTTATGATCCCTTGCAGTGATGTTAGAACTGCTGTAAGAATTTAAAACACGAGTCAGAACCCTTTGATTTCAAAATTGAAGTTTTAATTGGTTGAATTCTTTCCTTAGGTATATTAAGAATGTTAATATTTCAGTGCTTTTGTAATTGCTTCTGGATGAGATTTATTCTGCTTGCAGATATTTTATAGGGTTGTTTTTTATGTAAGAAACAATATCTTCAATATAGAAAAACTTAAGAGGATTTATGTGAGATTGGCCTATTTGGTCCTTTTATAGAGTTCCTTATTAAAAACTGTCAGTGAGCTCTAGATTCCAGTAAAGGGGACAGTAATGTATTTGACTTTTCTGCTTCTGTATTACCACGCCACAGCAACCATTGTCCCCGTTTATAACAAGATTGCATTCTTAGGCAGCAATATAAACAAAACCGACAGTTAAAATATTCTCATATATTTTCAGCACAGTGATATTTTCTTTCCAACCATCTTTAGGAGAGTAGGAGAAAACTGGATAAAGGGAGCCTTGCTCTGCTTTGAATGTAGAATTTGGATAGAAGAAACCATAGCGATTAGGTGCCCTGGATAGACAAAGGTGTGAAAAGACAAAGGTGCACAAGACATTCAGTGACAAGGAAGACTACACTTAACTTCCTTTGCAGTGTAATTGATCTGATATTGAAAGGATCTATGTTGTAAGTTTTAAATTTTCAAAATATATTTGGTGTCTATCCTATGTTAAGTGAAGATAGATTTGATAACTATGCTGTAGTGGAGAGAGAGCTACATCAAATGGTTTAATGGATCATGTAGTAGGAAGTTTTAAGTATTTTCAGTGTGTATTCTTCTGTTGTGTGAGTTATTTGTAGGTGATTTTAGCTTTCAACATGCCACTGACCTCCCCTTATGTCACTAAGTTGACAGAAACTAAGTTAATACTAATAAATCTTGGTGGCAGACAGTTACTTTAGAAGCCTCTGCATGTTGTCACAGCTTTATAAATTCACCTTAGGTCTGCTAGAATAGAACACACCTTCTCTTTGTTTGCTTTGCTGTAAATGCATTCTTCATGGTATAGCATGAAAAGCTTGCAGTTTTAACTAAGAGTAAATATTTTGTTTGCTAAAATAGGCTTTCTATATAGATTGCTTTATATTAAAATGCAGATGTGCAAAAGTGAGAAAATTGGAGCTTTTGCTTCTTAGGGAACAAGGTGCATGTGAAAAGTAGACCACATTTTATCACTTTTTCTAAAAATAGACTTTTCTAAACTGGCCATTTACCACATATGCTATTTTTATAATACTCTATTTGTTTATTTTTCAGCTTTTTTAATACAACTCAGTGAACTAAAAGCAGAAGATTTTTTAATGAAGTAATAAACAGATAAACTCTGTCTCCCTGTCCCCTGCTTCACTGCTCATCTGTCACCCACTGCTCTCCCCTCCCCACTCTGAGCTGTCCTCTGAGATTTCTTCACTTCAGCATCGGATCAGCTTCTTGTTACCTAGATTGCCTCCACCATCTCTTCCTTCAGATCCACCCGCTCATGACTCAGTTACCCTTTACTTTGCTTGCAGTTAGTGCCTTAGTGTTCTTACCACACTGTGCTGCTCACAAGGAAGCTTTTTTGTTTTTTAACCTACTGCTGTTTTGTTCAATATTTTGAGAAATAATTTTGAAATAAAACAAATGTTACAAATGCTTCTAAATTTAATTAGTTGGGTAATATTTTTATCCATTTTAAAGTTTTATATTTTAGGAGCAAGGGAATTGTTTTTGAAAGTACAAGGTTTTTTTTTGTTTCTCTTTTCATTTCTTTCTTTTTTGTTTGTTTATTTGTTTGTTTGTTTTTCCTAACTAGAGCTAGTGTTGCATACTTCTTAGGTTTAGTTGCAAGTTGTGAGTTTTCACATTGGAACGATATCCTCAAAATCTTTTTGTGGTGTATCCTCTCATGCTGAACTCAAGGCCAGTTGAAGAACATACGGACTAAACAGCAGGCTGGGTTAAAACACTAATGCAGAAGATCAATGGATTCTTTACTGAATGAAAGCTTTTAACATCTAATTTTGATGAACCTAGACTTTGGTTTGTCTGGGGTGTAATATAAAGAATTAAGACAGAATGAAAGAGCTTTATGTTTGGGGTAAGAGTCCGCATGGAATGCTTAATTTCTTCTTCTTTTACAGAGAATACATATTGGCAAGTTGAGAGTTGTCAACCTGTGAAACAGTATGCAGACTTGCATCTTCTACTGTATCACATCCTCTAAAATTTTGTTTTACTATTAATTGTTAATTGTTTTCTTTTGCTTAATCTAATAGCTCCATGTTTTGCATTTCCTAAGTAATACAGTGATGAGTAATTTTGTATTGTGTGTCAGCTAAAATTGATTCATGGCATAGGCAGTGCCGTCTCCCCTGCATTCTGGTGCATTTTAAAGCCCCGTTTTTCTTACTCTTGTCCACTCTTCTGTTTTCTGATGCTATTGTTCTTTTGACTTCTGAGCTACTCTACTGTAGTTTGCATGGACCAAAGAGGGATTTCTTTAAAAGTTGTCCCTGGATCAAGTGAAAAACTAAGCTACACAAAAACTCAGAAACATATTTTTGTGGTTAATAATTCTCAATGGAAGGTGTTTTTAAGTCTATTTTCATGAATGACATTGACCCAGCTATTTTCTATTACACACATGTGTTAATAACCTGTGGATAGTACTATTAAGAACAGAATCATTTTAAAATAAGAAACTTATTACCAACAGACATGCAGTTCATTATATAGGGGATTTCTTTTGAGACATTTATGCTGTGAAAATATATTATCTGGTGACAAACTCTGTTTAGATAAATTACTCAAGAAAACAGAACTAACAGAGAACCTGGTTTCATGACTTACTGGTTGATGGTAGATACCCCGTCTGTCTGTCTTTTTTTTTTTTTTTTTTGGTGCTATGACATTTAAGGTATTTTTATAGACTTTCAGGACTAGATTTTTTTAAAATCACTCAGATGTAAGTTGTTTTTTACATTTCTTATAGACCATTTCTAGCGACCAGGTTGGTTTTTTTTTTTTTTTAAAGCTAGAAAAGAACTCTTCATTCTCAGTCTGTTTTCATATTGAAGGAAATGTCTGGAAGACATGAATTTAGTGTTATCTTGTAATTGACATTAGATTTCTAATTGCCTAAAACTAGTATAACACTAAGAATGGTTACTCATAAGCATCTCTTTTTCTTTTTTTTAAAAATTAACTTCTCTAAACTTCAAGCTGACTTGGAAAAATTAAATTTCTTCTTAAGACAGAATGGGAAACCAACAGTAGCTTGCATGTGTTTTAATTCCTTGTGTTTAGGAGGAGGGGATGTTACAGTTTGCTGCCACAATAAAAGTACATTGCATGCAGAAAAGATTCAAGGTTAAAAATTAATACCAGGACAAAAGGGTTAAAGTCTTGAAATCATTATACTATTATTTTTTTAAACATATTTCTGAATCATTAATTTATACATAATTTTTTCTTTATTTTTGTTTTTCTAGGTAGTTGGCAAAAAAGGGGAAAGCCATTAGGGTACAAAGACACTGGAAGACTTACTGCAGTCAGATTTGCAACTCCTGGATAATTGCTTGATTCTCTTCGGAAACTGTTAATCTTTTATTTGTTGCCAGTACCAATAAATCATTGCTTTTGTTCAGATGGTATCACTAGTGTTTCTATTGTAATCTTGATACATGCAATTGTAAATAAAAAATCATTACTTTTGCGAAACTTAAATTTTTGTCATTCTATATAAATGCATTCTCTTTTAATTTGAAAATTGACTAACTTTTTGTTTTAGAGGAGTTGTGTCTAATATCACATTGACTAAAAGCTAGTCTATCTCTAGAGGAACAGAAAGTTGCAGGAATTAGGAGTGCTGTTTATACACATGGAGTGTTTTGATAAGAATTTGAAACGTCCATATAGGTGGAATGTATTGATGCATGGATTTGGAATGGTTAACCACGTCCAAGTACATTCTGACTTATTTTATCAAAAGAAATTTGTGTATCTAGGCTTTATAAACTTACTCGAATTATAACACCTAATAATACTCTTACTCATCACTGGTAGTTAACAGATTTATAATTTTTTTTTTTTTAAGGTTAGCTTCCCCATTGATATCCTTGCGTGCCTGCCTCCCGAATGGTGGGATTGTAGGCATTTACCACCATGCCAAGATTTTAACTTTCTGTATAAACCTAAAAGTTAGAGTCAGCTGTTTCCTTTAATAATACAGATATTAATACTGAGTTCAGAAAAATTGGAAAACTATAATATAGTGAATTTATAGAAAATTAGAATCAATTCTTATTATCTAAATTCACCAAAACAGTCACTCTATTTAGATAGAGAACATGATTTAAGGCTTAAAATGAGTTTGTCCCAACTGTTTGTTTGAAAGATCTTTCATAAAACTGGCTAAGCAAAATATTTGTTCTTATATGCTTTTTTAACACTTAGTATTGGTAAATTTAATGTTTAAGTACTTTATTTTGTTTTATGTGTATGTGTATTTGGCCTCCGTGTGTGTATATTCATGTGAGCTTGGTGCCCAACAGAGGCAAGAAGAGCCTCAGAACCCCTAGAAAAGGGGTGACAGCTGGTTGGGAACTGTCATGTGGGTGACGGGAACTGAGCTGAGGCCTCTACAAGACTGCTGCTCCATCCCCACACATTGAGCTTGTAATTCATTATTTTAAAGGTATATATAAGACTATAACTTGTAATTCAGTTAATACATTTGAGGACATTCTTACCTAGAAATAGTGCAGAGATTTGCCCTTTGGATACTAATCTGTTTATACATAATTATGAAAACTATGGATGTTGTTGAAGTAGTGTTGAAATAGTCCTTTTCTGAAACTTGTCATTAGGTAATGTTGAGTTCATTTGTATGTGAGCCAGTAACTGGTCTGTGATGATATCTGTATTTTATGTATTTCACAGTTTGTTGACTTAAAACGAAAGGAAGACAAGTAAAAATTTATAATACTTGTAAACCATCCTGAAGTTGTTAATCACACCTGAAATGGAAAATAAGATTAACATGAAAAGTTGTAGTTTATACTTACCCTTTTTGGGGTAATCATTAAAGTGCCTCATCTTGGGTGTAAATGGTCTCATCCTATTTGACTTCTTTAAAAACCAAGTAAAAGTGACTTCACATTTGCAAAGGATCAGACATCAGATTTTTTGTTGTTCAAATGGCTTCTGTAACTTTGTTGAACATACAGACATTCCATCATTCAAGTTGTAAATAGTGAAGAACGCTAGCGGAATGCTTACAAGTGTCACTAGTTCTATTACAGAAAAACCAAATATAGAGATACTTGAGATGTAAAACATCAAGCTAAAAATGCTATTTTCTGTTAAACTAAAAGAGTTAATATATAAATACATGTTTATAAATAAGTATATTTACATGTAACTTTTCCTGAAAAGAACACGAAGAATATGTAGCCTTGGCTGTTTTATCGTTAGTTTTCTAGAAAACTAATATTTTGTCAGCCATAGCAAGAACCAAGGATCTGTATGAATCTCGTATTTCACATCAAGTTGCCTAGTTGAGACATACAGTGAAATGCTCTGTCAGCAGAAACAAACTATTGCCATAGGAAGACTTTTCAGAGAAAGCCTAACAAGACTAGCACTTGTTACTTCATGCATGTATTCCTATTGGTCCTTTATAAGTGTACTTTGGCTGTCTGCTGCCAGTTACTAAACTGCCCCCTCTTGGTACATGAATGCATTGGATGGAGGTAGTCACTTAGCCTTCTGCCAGCCATGTTTCTCTAAATGATTAAAGATGTGTAAGACTTTTTTTGTAGTGGTCATAGTTTTTGCTATTAATGTACATTTAATACCAGCATTATTTTTGGTTGTCATTAGTATTAAATTGAGAGTCTTGGAACCATGATGTCAGCAATGAGATACAGTCTGTATGTGACAGGGAGTTCCACCCTTGTCAGATCTTAACCATATGGTCACTTGAACAAGACCTGTACAATGACACCATCAGCTGACGTGCCAAAATGGATTGAGGATGTCTTACAAGGCTGAATCTCTAAAAGAAAAGCTACTAAGAACCAGTATTACCCAAGGAAGAGTCTCTTAATACTAAATACATATGAGCAATACTAAATGGACTTGACAGGTTATATTTATATACATGCATATGTGTATATATTTTCTATTGCTGTGAATATTTCTGACCAAGGCATGTTATAGAAGAGTTCATTGGTACTTACTGTTTCAGAGGGTGATGTTGGGGAGCATGGCAGTAGGCAAGCAGACATGGTACTGGGGTGGTAGCTGAATGCTTGCTTGCAATCTGATCCAGAACTATGAGGCAAAGAGAGCCAACTGGGAATGGTGTGAGCCTTTGAAATCACAGCAGGAAAAAGAGGGATTATGTTACTTTAATTACATTTAAAAATAAAAATTACTGATACATACCTTATTTGAATCAATACCAATACCCTTGGTTTCTTTTCTATTATACCAAAGACAATTTTTGTCTATAGTTTAAGTGTTGTTTATATATGAAAATCTCATTTGTCTACTCACCTCATTTGATCATCATATTTGAGAAATATTGATACAAGGGAAATTGGAATTTCCTCCTAAAGTTTTTAATCTCATTAATAAAGTACATTTTAATGTTTGTTTGTTTGTTTATTTATTTGAGATAGTCTCACTGTGAAGGGCTGTCCTGGAACTTACTATGTAGATCAGGCTGGCCTTACAAGAGATTGTCCTGTCTCTGCCTCCCAAGTGCTGGGATTAAAGACCTGAGCCACTACACCTGGGCATAACATACATTTTGTAAGGGAGCAAGGGGTAATTTATTATGGAGATTGATATTTTGGTGATCATTGCCCAGGAACACAGATTTAAATTACCTCAAATTTTGTGTTTCATTGTGGGAGTTTTTTTGTCTCATGAAATTTTATAGTTTTGCAGAACAAAGAAAATCATACTTTATGGAAGGTTTAAAATACATTGGTGATTTTGTTAATAAAAGAATTTAGAATGGGCTCAAATTATGCTCAGGGACAATTTTAATTAGAATTTAGAAGAAAAGCCTAGGGCAGTAAGCTTCCTTAGCTACCTAAAGAATAGAGGAGGGAAAAGCTGTACAATAATTGGTCAGATATGTTGATGAGGAGCTACTTGGGGAAGGTAGGCTTCAGAGAGAGTAAAGATATACAAAATGTTTGGGGCACCTGAAGTATTGGGCATACTTCGAAAGGATATAGAAAGAAGAAATGTTTTCTGCATAATTCAGAAAAGCAGGTCGACACGGAAAGCTTCGATGCTGCTCTACAATAAGATTCCATTTGTTCCTCATCTGGAGAATCTTTTTGTCCTTTCCTGGCCCCCATAGGCTCCTATATTTGAATGTTTCCTCCCTAGTTGGACTAATTGGGAAGGACCATGAGATGTGGCCTTATTGGATGAGGTATGTCACTGGGTGGGGGGGGGGGGGGGCTTTCAAAAGCTCTTGCCAGGCTAGTCTCTGCTTCCTGCTTATGGGTCAGATAGAAGCTCTTAGCTCCTGCTCCAGTACCATGACTGCCTGCTGCTGTGGTCCTCACCGTGATGGACTCACCCTCCGAAACTGAGCAAGCCCCCAGTTAAATGATTTCTTTTGTAAGTTGCTTTGGTCATGGTATCTCTTGACAGCAATAGAAAAGACACCAGTGCCATGTGACAGCACTCATACACAGCACCGGTGCATTAAGGTATTTCTGTGATTTGTAGTGGGGAAGCTGGGTCCTGACAAGTGCTGGGAAAGGCACATGGATAGCATCTCTGGAACATATCTGTCACAAAAAGTGTATCATGTAGCAGTACTACATGACAGGTAAGTGAACCGGAGTACCATGCAGTGGGGCTGATACATAGCAAGAATAGGAACGGGCTTGCACCTGCCACCACATAGCAACACGGATATATGGCAGGCATGTGGCTATGTGCCCAGGCCACAACGGCGGTGCTGGGACATAGCAGTCATGCTGTAGTATGGTTGTGTGGTGCTGGGACACACCAGGCACTCAAACGTGCATGCCTGCACCTTCATTTAGGTGGACATGGAAGGTATGTGAACAGACATGCCCATTTGGTGACACTGTCACATGGCAAGTGCTGGTTTAGACCTATCTCCACTGCTACCTACTTGTGTTGGGATGTGGCAAGCATGTAAATGGTACTCATGCTGCCAATTGGTGATGCTGTCACACAGCCGGCATGCAAACAGGCATGCCTATGGCAGTGCCGAATATGGTAGGTATCCAAACAAGATTGATATTCCACCATGTGATAGTCCTTAGACATGACAGATGCATGAGCAGGTGTCCCTAAGCTGCCTTAGGACCTGGCATGGGTGCAAACAGATGTACTCATGCCACGAGGTGGCAGGTCTGGCACAGCACAGGATTTTAAAAAGGAGAGCTAGTACTATCATGCAGTGGCGCTGGAAGACTGCCTGAGTGCGAACAGGTGTACTGCAGAACCATGTACTTTGTATCCCTGTAGTGCCTGCCCGTACATTGGTAATGCAACACTGGGTGGAAAAGCAGGTATACTGTGCGCCAGGTAGAGGTGCTGAGATGCAGCAGGTACTAAGATGCATGCACAGGTCACCATGTGAGAGCACTAGGACATGACAGACACACAAACAGGCATGCCCACAGTGCCACTTGGTGAGCCTTGTGAAATGGCAGGCACATAGACAGGAGTGTTGTACCACCACGTGCTGGCGTTGGAACATGACATTCCTGAACATGGATGCCCACGCTGCCACGTGGTGGCATCGGGATGTAGCAGATGCCAGTGTCACAACATGGCAGCACTGGACCATGTAAGTTAACAGGCATGTGCATAGTGCCATGTGGCAGCGCTGGGGCACAGAGAGTGAACACGCATTGCTCTCAACACCCTTGGAGGCACGGGGACCTAGCAAGTAGACAGCTGTATCTGTGCTGCCATGAAAGGGCATTGTGACACAGCAGATAGGCAGACAGGTGGCGGTAGGCACATGGAAAGGCATTTTTGTGCTACCACATTGTGGCGCTGGACATGGCAGGTGAGCTGTGCTCCCACACCATGGGGCTGGGACTAAGCAGGCATGGAAACAAGTGTACCCACATGGCCGCCTGGAGGCAGGGAACACGCCCATCATACATGGACACTGGCATAGCCATACTGCCATGTGGTGGTGTTGGGACACAGTGTGGGTAGGTACAGGCATTTCTGTGTCATCAGAAGGCAAGAGTGGATATTGAAGGCTTTCAAACAGGTGAGCCATCCTCACCACACGGCAGCACTAAGAGATGGCACCGATGTGAGCCTGTGCGGCTCTGCTGCCACATGTCACCTCCAGATTGGCAGAAGTGTAACCAGACATGCCCCTGACACCATATGTCAACACTGGGACACAGCAGGCACATGCATAAGCATGCTGTACCGTCAGGCACAAACACAGATTTTCATGCTGCCCGATGACTCTCCCAGGGCGTGGCAAATGCAAGCCTGCACAGCCAAATGATGGCCTTGGGACATCAGCATGTGAAAAGGTACACCCACTCCACTACAGGGTAGCACTGGGACAAGGCACAAGTACAGACAGGTGTCTATGCCATCAACATGGGGTGCTCTGACACCACAGGCTTGCAAACAGGTGAGGTAGCGCATTGGGACACAGCAGGTGCAGGAAGAGATAAGCCTACCTCCATGTAGTGGCTCGGGGAAAGGGTAGACGTGTGGACAAACATTCCTACCCTCACAGATGGCTGTGACAGAAGACAGGCAGGCATGTGGACAGATGTTCCAGGATTGTCTGGATGTGGTGCCGGATCACTCTGGCTTTCACATAACACGAGTCAGTGCTGCCGTGTGGTAGCATTATGGGATGGCCTGGGTGCGAATCGGTGTGACCATAGGGCAGAAATGGAACATGGCAAGGGTATGACCAGGCCTGTCCATGGCTCTGCTTATAAGAGTGCAAATGGGGTGTGATTGTGCCACCATGTGGTGGTGCTGGGACACAGCCAGGGTGCTGTGTGGCCCAAACAGGTGTGGCCCAAAATGTCAGGCGTGGGAACAGGTGTGAAAACTGTCATGTAGTAATTCTGGCACACAGTAGCTCTCCAAAGTGCGTGTCCATGCTTCCACATGGCACCACTGGGACAAACAGTTGCAGCAACAAGTGTGCCTCTACTTCCATGTGGTGTCAGACATGTGAGCGAATGTGCCCAGACAGCCACCTGGCAACAGTGTGTCATGCTGTGTCATGGGTGTGAACAAGTGTGTCCATGCTGTCTGAGGCAGTGCAGCAAGACCACAGGCTTTTGAGCAGGTGACACAGCACCACCCAGCGTGGCACTGGGAGATGGAGCAGGTTGTGAGCAGGCATGGCTGTGCCACTGCACCTGTGGCACTGGACTTGGCAGATAGCAGACACGCAAAGAGGCCTGCCCGTGATGCCACAGGGGGATGCTGGAACTGATGCCACAGGTGGATGCTGGAAGGGGCAGGCGAACGAGCTTACCTATGCTACATGGAGGTGTTGAAATATTGCAGGTGCACAAAGCGGCCACATGGTGGCGCTGGGACACAGCGAGTTTGGGAACAGCCTCGCCCATACCACCATGTGGTGGCGCTGGGACACAGTAGGCATGCAAAAAATGCCACATCGTGGTGTTGAAGATAGCAGGTACACCAACAGGAGTTCTGTGCCACCACATAGAGGCACTGGGGCAGGATAGGCACGTGAACAAGTGTGCTCACATATGAACAGCACTCAGACATAACAGGAGTGTGAAAAGGCTCACCCACCACGTAGTCATGCAGGTGTGTGAATAGATGTGTCCAACCTACGACAGCGCTGGTGTGCATACAGGCATGCATAGGCTTCTACCTTTTAAGGCTGTGACATGGCAGGTTTAATATCAGGAGCCTGTGTGTACCAGGTTGACGGAGCTGGGACACGGAAGACAGAAAAACGAGCCCATCTGTGCCGATGCTTGGACACAGCAGTGTGTGAACAAGAAAGCCGCACTGTCATGACCATGACATGGCGATGAAACACAGCAGGAGCATTAAAAGACACATAAACATCAGCCCCTCTTGATGCTGGCACGTGGGAGCTGTGAACACTTGTGCTCGCAATGACGCATGGCATTGCTGGGACACGACGGTCACGATGTTTTATGCCTGTACTGCCTTGTGGCAGCCCTGAGAGGCAGCAGAGGCGCGGGCAAGTTTGCAGGCACCACCATGTGGCTGTGGCGAGATGACCCCAGGAAACGCAGGCATGCCCACGTTGTCAGAGGGCAGCACTGAGACATCTCAGGCTTTCAAACACGCAAGCCAGCAACACCAACACCATCATCACTGAGAGATGGAATGGTTGGGACAGGTGTGGTCATGCCATTCCATTCAAGTCCCAGACTAGGCAGACATGTGCACGGGCTTGCCTGGGATGCCACAGGTTGGTGCTGGAACACGGCGTTCTCACACCACTGTGTGTTGGAGGTAGGATGTGGCAACTTCCTGGGCTACCATATGGTTAATATTGGGATACGGCAGACACTTAAACTTCCACAACCCTGCCACTGCATGGCAGCTCTGGGACACAGGAAGATGTGCAAAATTACATACCTGTACCACCAAGTGGCAGCACCTGGACACAGCACAGGTGCAAACATGTGCCAGCACTGGAGGGGGTGTAGTCACTGGTCCATAGCAGGCATATGAACAGGTGTGCACGCACCACAAGGTGACATTATTGGGAAATGGCATACATGATCAAAGATCCCCACAAAGATATTGTGGCACTGGATCATGGCAGACACGTGAACGAGAGGACTCACCACCACTTGGCATTGCTGGGACTTGGCAGGCACATGAGCACATATAAATATTTCTCCAGGTGACAATGCTAGGACACAGGAAAAGTACAAAATAAAGTCTGTTTTGGGATGCCAGGTGTTGGCGCTGAGACACAGCAGGTGTACAAATAGGTGTGTCACACCACCATGCACTGGGATGTGGCAGGACTGGGACACTCGATGCAGGTGCACTAACAGGAGAGCTGTCACCCCAAATGGTGGTGCAGGGATATATTAGTTGTGGGGACAGGCTTGCACATCAAAGCGGTGTCTGTACATGCCAGGCACACAAACAACTGTTTCTACACCAACGCATGGCAGTAATGGTACATGCAGGTGTCTGAACACATGTGCCTCTGCCACCTTGTGGAGGCGCTGTGACATGACAGGCACAAGAACTGTCACGCCTGTCGCTATGTGGTAGCACTGGGACATTAAGGTCCATGCCCAGGCTTGCCTGCCATACCGTGCAACAGCACTAGGATAGGTCCTGGGTGTGAAGAAGTGTGCGCATGCCACCACAGGGCCATGCTGGCCTTAGCAGATATGTGAACATCCCTGCCCACACCACACGTAGGCGCTGGGGCAGAGCAGGGACACCAGCAGGCATGCCCATGCCACTGTGTTGGGAAATGGCAGCTGGGTCCTTAGGAGTGTTGCACCATCATCTGTTGGCTCTGGGACACAGCAAGTACTAAGAACAAGCTTGTTGTTCCGCCATGCGGTGATGCCGGTACCGGGCTGGCGATCCACTCTTCGCGTGGTGCCATTGGGATGTAGCAGGCACAGGAGTACACATGCTTTTGCTACCGCTTGGGGCACTAGGAAGAGCAGATGTATGTCCACGCGTGACGCTCTGAGTTGTGGCGACCGTGGTGGGCCACCACGTGGCAGTACTAGAAGATGGAAGATGGAAGCCACGCTAAAATGCCTACTTGTGCTGCCGCATGGTGGTGCTGGGTACAGCAGGAGTGCCACACTGATCCATGGTAGTCCTGGGACATAGCAGGCGCTGGTGCAAGCTTGTACACCCCACAACATGGGTACATATCACAAGACTGATACATAGCAGGCGTGCAGACAGACATGCCCAAGTGGTCGCATGTAGTGCTGGGACAGTGCAGGTGCATGAACAGACAGACCAACCATGTCTTCATTGTTGCATAGCTGTGACACAGCACAGATACACCAGAGGACGGTGCTGGAACACCACGGGTTTTCAACCAGGTGAGCCAGATGCCAGCACTGAGAGAGGGCACAGATGCAAGCAGGGGTGGGCACGTCACCATACGATGGTGTCAGGGTTGGCAGACAAGAAGCAGGCCTGCCAGGAATGCCACACTCCAGCACCGGGACACAGCAGGTGTGCAAAGAGACGTGCTGCGCTGCCCAGGGGTACTGCTGTGATATGGTGACCGAGAACAGACATGTATGTTATGACATCTGGTGGCCCTAGGACAGACGAGGTGGGCAAGCAGGCTCAGGCCACCACATGGGGCCACTGAGACACGGCAGGTGCATGAATGGGGAGGGGCCTGTCACCATGTGGTAGCCTTGGGACATGGCAGGTATGGGGACAGGCTTACCCGAATTGTCACATTGTGGTACTAGGACATGATAGGCACACAAACAGGCATGGTAAGACTCAGTAGAAATGCAAACACTCATAACCACGTCATGATGTGACAGTACCGGGACACCGTAGGCATGTGAAATTGCACCTGGACACAAATGTTTCTGTGCTAGCAGGGTCAGAATTGGTACGTGAGAGGCACAGACATGTGTGCCTGTGCACCCGTGGGCTGGTCTTGAGACATGGCGAGCGTGTAAACAGATATGCCCACACTACCACATGGCAACCTTGGGAAATGACAGGTTAGCATGGAGGTGCTTGGATCTCACTGTTGTAACAGGTCTGCCAGTACAGCCATATGTCAGCACATGTCAGGGGCATGATCAGGGGTGCCTGCACCAATGTGTGGTGACATAGGTCCGTGGCAGGTATACAAACAGTGCACCCCATGCCAGCAGGTGGCAGCACTGGAACACAGAAGACAGGAACAGATGACACACTACTCTCACATCAGCCCTGGGACACGGCAGGCACATGAACAGTCAAGCCTGTACCACCAGGTGGCGCTGCTGGGAAACAGAATGCCTAAAAACAGGTGTGCCTGTGCTACCATTTATGCCGGCTGAGAAACAGCAGGTATGTGTCCAGGAAGGTCATGCTGTCACAAGGTGTCGCTGGGACATGGCAGGCAAGGGAACAGGGCTACCCATGTCACTCTGTGGAGCTGGGCTTGGACATGGGATGCATGCCAAAAGATATGTTCTTGCCAACGTATGGTGGCTCCGAGACACATCGGGCACGCACGCTAATGGGGTTGCTCTCACCAGCACCTGGTGTCACTGGGACCTGGGCGGCACGTGAACAGGTATGCCCGCCTCACCACCCAGTGGCACGGGGACACGGCAACTTCAGGAACAGTTTTGTCCACACCTCCATCGGTGCTGGTACGCGGTAAGTATATAAACTCCTCCCTCCTGTGAGCTTCTACGCTGGGCTAGCTGGCTCACCTGTGTAACCAGGTGACAGTGCAGGGACATGGCAGGTGTATCGCCAGGTGCGCCCATGACACCAAGTGGTGGTGTTTGCATAGAGCAGATGCAAGAAAATGTGTGCCATGCAGTGACATTGGGACATGGCAGGACATGTGTGTGTGGGATGTGTAGGGCATCATGCAAAGGCACTGGGACAAACAGGTGTGTTGCAGGAAATATTAAAAAAATCAACCCGCCATCTCTCCTGTTCCGCCGGTCCATGTTCCTGCTCTAGTACATGGCACCGGTGGGCCACAACACCACGTCCCTGCGGGTCCCGCTTGGAGTGTTCTCCCGCGCGGAGCTACTCTCTCCCAGCTAGCTCCCACAGTATCCCAGCTGTGTCCCCAGCTCTGGCTTGCTTGTCCCTGGAGCTGCTAGTTCCCTCTCCACCGTAAACTCCTGTAATCCGTGGACCCACATTCCAGTAACCAACTAAATCAAAACTCTTAAAGCTTAACCCATCAGATTTATGTATCAAATATAATCACAATTTACAAGATGCCAATAATTAATTTCAGAGACAATTGGTGTTGATAAAGCTTTACCCCAATTATTCTAACCTTGTGAACATCTCAACTACTTGTGGCTGTTTAAAATCATGCTGGATCAGGATCTGCTTCCGGTCTGCCTCCGTGTTGGCTTCTCCTTCTCTGACTCACTGTCTCCCCCAACTCCTAGCTCCGCCTCCTTTCCCCTGTCCAATCACAGACCTTCTCTGCACTAATGTAATTGGACAGGGAAAATCCAGCGACACAGGTGTGCCCATGTGAACTCGTGGTTGTGTTGGAACATGGCAGGTGCGTGAAAAGGAGTGCCTTGCCGTCATGTGTTAGCACTGGAGGCAGGAGCACAAAGAGGAGTGCTGTGCCACCATGGCGACTGTGACAATAGGATTGCACACATTTCCACAAAGTGGGTACACGGCAGATGCAAGAGCAGGCGTAGCTGGTCCTCACACAGGCCTGCAAGTACTGCAACGATCAACAGGTGTGCCGGTGCCACAAGGTGGCAGCACTGGGACATGGCAGGTGGGCTAACGTGTGCCTTCTGTCACACGGCAGCACTAGAACATGGCAGGCACATGAATAGGCATGGCCTAGGTCATCTCGTGGCAGCATTCAGACAAGGCATGTGTGTGAAGAGGTGTGCCCACACCGCCTCGTGGTGGCCTGGCGACACAGCAGGCACGTGAACAGGCATGCTCACACCACCTTGTGGTGGGGCTGGGACAGGGCAGGTGCTCAGACACGCATGACCCCTCGGCCATGCGGCAGTGTTTGGAGATGCCTGGCAAGCCACATACAGCACTGGGACATGGCCGATGTGTGACCCTACATGCCTTCCCCACCACATGATGGACAGGCAGGTAATGTGTCTGTGAAAGTGAAGATGGATGGCTTTTGATAATATCTTCACAATCGTGATTCTGGTAATCCCTGGGCATGGGGATGTTGTCTTCCAGTATCTTCTTCCAAACCTTCCTTCAGGGCTTCAAAAACTTTTCTTTCTTTTCTTTTTTAAGATTTATTTATTATTATATGCAAGTACACTGTAGCTGTCTTCAGACACTCCAGAAGAGGGCGTCAGATCTCATTATGGATGGTTGTGAGCCACCATGTGGTTGCTGGGATTTGAACTCAGGATCTTCAGAAGAGCAGTCAGTGCTCTTAACCGCTGAGCCATCTCTCCAGCCCCCAAACTCTTCATTTTAAAAGGCTTTCCGGTTATGGTAATTAGACAAGAAAATGAAATCTTCAAAGTAGGAAAGGGTAAACTGACAAGTTATTTCTCTACTAGGAAAATGAGAGAATTAAAGTCATATTGGAGCATGTATGAAGGCAGGTCTTTTGGGAGTTCACTGGTCCCAAGGAAGGAATAGTTTTGGGAAGGGAGATGGAGGGGAAAGAAGAGAGAGGGAAAGTGTGAGCCCAGAGAGAGAGAGGGGGAGAGAGGGAGGGCAGGAGGGAGGGAGGGAGGGAGGGAGGGAGGGAGACAGGGAGGGAGGGGGAGGGAGAGAGGGAAATGGAGGGAGGGAGAGGGAGGGTGGGAGAGGGAGGGGGAGGAAGAGAGGGAGGGTAGGAGAGAGAGTGAGAAGTAGGGAGGGAGAGAGGGAGAGGGAGGGGAGGGATAGAGAGACAGAGACAGAGAGAAAGAAAGAGGAGCGGGGAGAGACCAAAATGTCTGGATTATATAGGGAAGAGCCTCTAGGGGAAGAGCAGCCCCAGCCCCTAGGCTGGAAAGTTCAGGGTAGAGGTCAAGGTATGCCAGGAAGGAACTGAGGGATGCTGGGACAACCTGGAGGCCACGTCTGCTTTGGTACGCTAAATATGCATCTCAGTTCCTTGTCCTAGGTCTGAAATCCAACATAAATGACATCTATTTATAAATTATATTGTCTGTCTGTCTCCCTGTCGCCCTCCATTTCCCCTCTCCCTCACCATCCGCTAACATCTATCAACAAAAGATCTTAAAGAATCAATGACTGTCCAACTCCTCTGGAAACAGTAAACAAACGCAGTCATGTTATGTACTGTGTAAGAGATTACTATACACAATTAATTGTGTGATTAATAGTGATGCTTACAGTTCCAGAAAAGGGAGTTAAGGAAATGTCATTCATGATAGCACCCAGAATAACTACTAAGAATAAACTTAACTAAAGAAACACAGCATTTGTACACTGAAAACTAAGACCCGAACCATTATTGAGAGGAACGGGAAGAAACAGAGCAAATTGGGAGAGGCCTTATACACATTTGGAGAAAAGCAACACTGCTTCCTGTTAAAGCTCAGAACTCTTGCCGCTGTATGCTTTCTGTTGTCCTCCGTGTTCATTAGGTTCTTTAAAATCAGACCTTGGGATGGAGATAGATGGCTCAGTCTTTTTTTTTTTTTTTTTTTTTTTTTTTTTTGAGACAGGGTTTCTCTGTGTAGCCCTGGCTGTCCTGGAACTCACTCTGTAGACCAGGCTGGCCTCGAACTCAGAAATCCGCCTGCCTCTGCCTCCCAAGTGCTGGGATTAAAGGCATGCGCCACCACCGCCCGGCAGATGGCTCAGTCTTGCAGGGGACCCAAGTTCAACCCCCAGCATCCATAAGCCCACAGAAAATCCAGCTCCATGCAGGTGCAAATTCAAATTAGTAAAATAAAACCACATCCCCCAAACAAACAAACAAAAACAAAACTCCACCAAACTCTAACTAAATAAAAACGCTCACGGAAAAACTGTGAAGTCCATTGCATGTTGGTCAACTACTCTTGAACAAGAGGACTGCCTTAGAATGGTTGAGATACCCAGTGCCACTCTATTGGAGAAAATTGATATTCCATCTCCCAGCAGGTGTAAGTGATAGTCCAGTTGTTAACCTTTACCCTTTACCCTTGTGGCTAGGTTCTCTCTCTCTCTCTCTCTCTCTCTCTCTCTCTCTCTCTCTCTCTCTCTCTCTCCAGAAAATTATCATTTTTGCATAAATATTAATTTAAAAAATTAGCATACAAAGTAATGAGCTTTTATCGTGGTGTTATTTATCTTTTTATTCTGTATTTTGTGTGTGCGTGTGTGTGTGTTATGTGTGATGGTCAGAGGACAATTTCTGGGGTTATTCCTCACCTTCTGCCTTGGTTGAGACAAGATCTCTCTCCACACTGCATTTCTCTTGCTCTTCATCCACTGTGGCACATGCTGGACTAGCTGTGTAATCTTCAGGGGCCCCTCTTATATCCATTCTCACCATAGGAACACTGGAATCACACACACACACACACACACACACACACTATAGTGCCCAATGTTTGCATGCATTCTGAGGATCAGAGCTCAGGTACTCATGTTTGCCTGGCAAATCCTTTACCCATGAACCATTTCAGTGCTCACTGAAGTGTTAACATACAGACTTTATTCTTGCTGCTCCCCTTTCCATCCCCCTTCTCCAGCCCTGCCCCCTCCTGCTGTCCCCAATAACCACTCTTCTACTTTCATGTCCCATGTATTTTATTACTTCTCCTTGAAACCTCTTCTTTCCATCTCATGAGTTCCTCTCTAGCTTCATCACATCCCCACATACATACACACATGTACTAACAATTGAAATCTAGGACATCTATATAAGAGAAAGCATGTACTATTTGTCTTTTTGATTCTGGCTTCTTTTGCTTAACATAATGACCCTTAGCGCTGTCCATTTTCTTGAAAAAGCTCATAATTTCATTCTTTACAGGTGAGTATAAGTTCATCATTTCATAAGTACCACATTTTCTTTATTCATTTAACTGTTGATGGACCCCTAATCCCAAAGAGCATTTCTTTAAATTGGGGAGAGTTAAGAAAGAGGTGGAGATTAATGATCTATTTTGATGATCCTGCTTCAAAGTATATGTCCCCTGATGACCTTCCCCATCTTGATTCTCCCATCATCCTCCTTTGCTTCTCCCTCTACAGTGTGTTCCCATCTGTGATTTGGAGCATGCTTGTGTTTATAGAAATGAACTAGGCAAGTGCTATTTGTTTACAAGGAATAAGCTCAGGGAACCAGTTTGCAAACAAAAGGAGTATCCATGGGGATTTATTGGATCAGATTCTCCAAGGTGTCCTGCCTGCACAGTTCAAGTGCTTGCATGGAAGGGATGCCACAGACAAAACCCGAAGTGTGTGTACATTTAACACCTCCGTGGAATAATACTGCATCTCCCAATGGGTGGCTTCTCCAGTTCCAACTGAAGCTGTATAACTTTCCTAATGATCAGATAAAGCTTTACACATCAAGCAATGGTCTCTTAGGTTTGATGGACAGCCAGGAGACACTCCCGCTCGCCTCCCAGATGAACCCCTGTAAAGATCTCTCATCAGTTTCAGTAATCAATGTTTCCATCTGGTGCCTGGCTTGTGGATAAGGTCCCAAGCTCATAAAACACAAAGGGCCTGATAAGGACAAGTTCCCCTGAGATGCTACACAGGGACAGACTGGAGTCTACCAGTTGTCAACAACACAGAATGACTTGGAAGACTGTACCACTTACAGTAAAGTAAAGATGCTCTCACACATGCAGCCTGGATATTAAAAGCAACTGAATTGTCCTGGTGGCGATCCTGGTTCCAACTCCAGTTTCTAACCCTCGGTTTAGAGGGATGTTAGCCTTACTTCTCATTTCTTGCACTTGGATGAACAATTACCTTCTCAGTTCTGGCAGCCACCAATACTAAAGTACCACGGTGATTGCAGTGCCTTCATTTAGACTGCCATATGCATCTTATTTGCAAATGGTTAACGTATAAAAGGAATAAGAAATGGAGAAAACAAACTAAGACCCTCTGGGTCCCTTGAAAGTAAATGTGCTCCTAATTGTGCTGAGTCAGCATTTCTAAGGAGAAAGACTGACAGAAAGATAAGTTCAATGCCTGTGAGTCTCTGAAAGGTTGAAGGCCCGACAAAAGCTCAGTAAAGACAAAAATGACATGGCATCACAGAAGAAAAAGAACACGTTTGTCCCACGGTGAGCTCTTCTTCCCCCAGAGTGACTGTGTACATTTCTCTCCAGAAACCAAGAATATTGTGGGTGGAATTGTTGCTTGCACAGTCCAGGACACTGCGTGGTCAATATAGAGGCACCAGCAAAACTCAACTTGAGCATACAAACTGTTAGATCCAGTGGGACTTGAACCCACAGAAACTGTAATCTGGCCATGCTGCCCGTGGCCCTAGCTCTTTGTGAGGCTCTGATTCCAGAGTCTGGCATGAGTGGCAGTCGTATTGAAGGAGGTGGATGGTTCATGGGAAATGATTGTGGGTTGTGGACAGTTTACTAAAACAATGCCTGTCTGTGTTGCTGAATCTAGTATTGACCTTTTGAGGAAGCAATTGACACAATCAGTGGAATTTTGTCTTGCTGTATTGGGCTCTGTTAATATTTTTCTATACTGTGCCAGTGGCTAACAACTCTTGAGGTAAACTAGCCCTTGGTTAGTGTTGGGGAACCTGTAAGACTCACACTCTGTGGGAAGATGATCCTTATGAGGTGAAGAAGGAAACGTCAGAGTCAGTCTTATCCTTTCAGGCACTGGGTCAAGATTTCCAGAGTCTGACCTCGTGGGTTATTTCTTTTACACATTTAAGCTCAGTATTTCTACATGACAATTATAACAACAAAGTTTTAGGCATAGCTACATAGAACATCTCTAGCAAGGTAGCAAAGCCTCTGTGACCTTTACAATAAGAATAAGTTCTATTGCCTGATAAATAGAGCTCAGGGCTAGGACACAGAAGAAGGATCAGTGATAAGCATAAGGACAGAGCCTATTGATGGAGGATGCAAATCACATGGGACCTCTTTCATAAGGGTGAGTTCTATTCACTGAGAGACAAAGCCCAGGATTAGAAACTAAAGAATTACCAGGATATTGGGAGACTCAGGTGGAGGCTGACTCGAGTAGCAAAGGGTCACTAGGTTGTTTGACCATTTTCAGTCTGGCCTTCCAGGTGACCAGATGTCATTCATTTCCATCTGTTGAAGAAAACAGGCCCTGTGTGGTCGTCAATCCTGCTTTGTCCAATGCTTACCTAAGCTGTGCTTCTGATCAGTTAGGATGGTCAGGCTTGGGCCTTTAGTGACCCTTGTACCTTGCCAAAGATTTCTTTTCATATATTTAAAATGATTTTACATGCCCTGTACTTCTGGGCATGGTGGCACTTGAGACACAGGGATAGGCAGATCCCTGTTAGTTTGAGGAAAACCTGGTCTACACAGTGAGTTTGAAGCCAGTAAAGACTACTAGTGAGACCCTGTCTCAAAATAAAACAACAAAAGCAAAGCCCCCATAACAAAAATGCCCCGTGTCTGGAATTTATGTTCTGTATCTTGTATGCTGTTCTGTTTATTTTATTAGATACTAGAATGGCTACTCCAGCTTGTTTCTTGAGTTTGTTTGCTTGGAAAACCTTTTTGCTCTGAGGTAATGTCTATCTTTGTTGCTAAGGTGTGTTTCTTGTATGCACCAGAAAGATGGATATTGTTTCACATCCACTCTGTTAACCTGCATCTTTGTTTTTGTTTTTGCTTTTTGAGGAACCAAGTCTGTTGATGTTAAGAGATATTAGTGACCGATAATTGTTAATTTCTGTTGTTTTGATGTTGGTGTTGGTTGATGTGGTAGTGTGTGAGTGTGTGTGTGTGTCTGTATGTGTCTTTGTGTGTTTCTCTTGGTTTTAGTTTTGGTTTTGTTTTTTGTTTTGTTTTGTTTTTTTGTTTTTTTGAAACATGAATTTTTCTGTGTAGCCCTGGCTGTCTTGGAACTCACTCTGTAGACCAGGCTGGCCTCAAACTCAGAAATCTGCCTGTCTCTGCCTCCCAAGTGCTGGGATTAAAGACATGCGCCACCACTGCCTGGCTCTCTTGGTTTTTCTTGTGTGAAATTTCTTTTGTTTTCTTGGGCGTAGTTACCCTCATTGGGTTGGAGTTTTCTTTCTAGTAGAAATCCTCTGTAGGGCTGAATTAGTGGAAAGACATAATTTAAATTTGGTTTTGTGATGAAAATATTTTTCTCCATCTATGGTGATAGAAAGTTTTGCTGGATATACTAGTCTAGGCTGACATCTGTATTTTCTTAGGGTTTGCAAGGCATCTGTCCTGGATCTTCTGGCTTTTAGCATCTCTACTGAGAAGTCATATATAATTCTGATAGGTCTGCTTTTATATGTTACTTGACCTTTCCCCCTTGTAGCTTTTAATATTCTTTCTTTGCTCTGTACATTTAGTGTTTTAATTATTATGTAGCAAGAGGATTTTCATTTCTGGTTCAACCTATTTGCTATTCTGTAAGCTTCTTGTATGTTTATAGGCATCTCTTTCTATAGGTTATGGAAATTTTCTCTATGATTTTGTTGAAGATATTTTCTGGGCCTTTGAGCTGAGAATCTGTTCCTTCTTCTATTCCTATTATTCTTAGGTTTGGTCTTTGCATAGTGTTTCAAATTTCCTGGATGAACTTGGTGTCATAAACTTTTTAGATTTAGCATTTTCTTTCAGTGATATATAAATTTCTTTTATCATATCTTCTATGCTAGAGATTTTTCTCTTCCATCTCTTTTATTCTGTTGGTGATCTGTTCTTGTTCTCTTCCTTAGGATTTCCATCTCCAGGATTACCTCAGTTTGTGTTTTCTTTATTGCTTCTATTTCTATTTTCAGTTCTTGGATAGTTTTATTCATTTCTTTCACCTCTTTGATTGTATTTTCCTGTATTTCTTTAAGGAATTTATTCATTCCTCTTTAAAGGCCTCTATCATCTTTATATGATTGTATTTAATGTCATGTTCCTCTGCTTCAGCTGTGTTAGGATATCCAGGGCATGTTGTGGCAGGATAGCTGGGCTCTAGTGATGCCATATTGCCATAGCTGTTGTGTTCTTACACTGTTTTTTAGCATCTTGTTGTCCCTGGATTGATGATCCTGAAGTCAGTAGGACTCCTTGAGGACCCAGGCAGAACCTGACAATGGATCTTAGGGAACAGGAAGATGCTCTCTTCTTCTGCTGACTGTGCCCTGACTGTACCCAGCACATAGGGGATTGGCTGGGGAGGGGGTCTAAACTAAACACTCCTGGGGCCCCAAAAGGCTCCTTGAGAAGGCAGGAAGAGCTGTGGGCTGGACAATGGAGGCCAGGGAACATTGCACACCTCGCCTCTGTTAGTTGTGCCCCAGGAGGACCCGACTGGCAGGGAATTGGTGAGGGAGGGGTCTAAGCTGGGTGTTCCTGGGGCCCCCTACAGGCTTCCTCAGGGATGCAAGACACTCCTGGGGTCCTGCAGGCTCTGATGGATGGCAGGGTGAGCCCAGAGCCAGAAGGCACCTTTTGTGTGTCTAAGGAGGAGAAAATAAAGAGACAGGGAGGGAAGGAAGGAGAGAGGGAACTAAAACTAACTAGCTAAAAATAGATCATATGCATAAGCATATCACTAACAAGAAAGATAGAACAAACCACTGAACTGACTCCCTCCACACAGGATGTTTTTATTCCTCATTTCTTGGCATCCCTTGCTCTAGCCTAGAGGATAAAGAATGAAGTAGCAATATACAAATGGAAACATTTTTGAGCATCCTAGCTGAAACCCTGTGTTTTCCCACAGACTTACTGAAAGTTTCCCACTTAGGCTAAGAAGAGAGCAAGAATACATAGGTGATATAATGTTCCCCAGCTATCCAACCAGCCCATGACACAAGCTCTAACCGAGCACTAACAAAAGGACTGAAGGAAATTATTCCAAAAAGAAAGGACTTAGTGATAGGATAAAGTGGCAAGGGTGGGGGTACCTTTGCAGGCCCGTGCCAAAGTGTGCTGCTAAGAAATTACATCTACAACACATCTAGTGTAAGAGGTTTATTGGGGGAGAGGGGAGACCAAAAGATCT
Organism: Tokudaia tokunoshimensis; assembly: GCA_036184795.1. Lineage (NCBI taxonomy): Eukaryota > Metazoa > Chordata > Mammalia > Rodentia > Muridae > Tokudaia > Tokudaia tokunoshimensis. The sequence goes on along the minus strand of BTHU01000017.1, from coordinate 53,723,772 downwards.
TCATGGAGTGGAGACATGAGAGAGAAACAGAGATAACAAACAAGTTAGAAAATGAGGGAGAACAAGACAGAAAGGGAATGGGAAAGAGGGAGAGAACAGGAGAGAGGGAGATAACTGGAGTGAGATCAAACAAGACATAGAGAGAGAGAGGGAGGGAGGGAGGGAGGGAGGGAGGGAGGGAGAGAGAGAGAGAGAGAGAGAGAGAGAGAGAGAGAGAGAATCAGAGAGAGAGGCAGAGAGACAGAGACAGATGTCTGTGGTGACAGAAGTGGGGTGGGAGAGCTTTTATATGCCATACCTACCATACATAGTGGCTTTGGGTGATTACATAAGCTGCTAAGGGTAGACTGGTGCTAATGACTGATTGCTAACACTTAGAGAAAGGTGATTTTATATTGAAATGATATTTTCTTGATGAACCTTCTCAAGAAATTGAAAGTCTATGATCCACCAGCTCAGAAGGATGCATCAGAGATTTTGAGCAAATTTAATTAGCACTTCTGAGGTACCATTCTAGGATAGCATATGAGGACCAGTGGGATACAGGGATATAAATCTCCCTTTCACCTTGATAACAGAGGTGTTATCAAGTAGCCCCTTGTCAGCTGGAGTGATCCATAGGGCATTGTGACAAGTGGTCCAGCCTCACATCAGCTGTCATGTGGGGAAACAAGGCTAAGCATGTTTGGAAACTTCTTGTTCCAGGGTAGAGGGGCTCATTGTAAGTAGCCTAGTTGTCTCCTGGGTATAGCACTGTTAGGTGAAGCATCCATCTTTTTTTTTATTTTCAGGTGACAAGAGGTTTAGAAACCTTGGAATAAAAATTTTCAATTCTCCGGGAAGCACACAGGGCTCCTCAGAAGGAGCCACTGACAAGGGAACCATTAATCAGTGATGGCTCTAACTTAGGGGGATAAGTCTGGAGTTGGGTCTGCTACTGGAATGCCTGGTCAGAGGAGATAACAAGGCCAGAACTGAGCTGGTTTCTGAAACTCTTCAAGGTCTCACCAAATATGATGAAACTAATTTACCAGCCAATTAAAATTGTACCAATGTCACTGTTTTGTCCCTACCAATCATATTAGAGGTTATCTAGCTCTTCTGGAAAATCCCCCTAGCCCTGCATAAAAGGGTGACTACAACCTCCCCCCACCAGTTGTTGCCATTTTGATGAATGGTTGACCCCCGAATGCAGGTAGTTTCTTCAGAATAAACCCTCTTTGCCTTTGCATACTATTTGACTCTGGGGTCTTCCTTCATTGATTCCGGGACCTTAACAGTGAGTAAGTTGGCTGTGGCAGAGAGACCAGCCTTGGGAAGTAGGAAGCCAACCACCTCTTTTCAGATGCCCAGGCCATTCACTGTTAGTCATGAGTGTGCATGTTCCTATTCTGATGACGCTTTATTATTCTCACTAATCAATCAAGTTTCTGCTCACTGGGAGATTTCCCAAATCATTGTCGGGATCAACTGTCACTGACAGGAACAGCCATAGGGCAGCTGTCCCATCTTGACTCTGTCTACCAGCTGAGTGCAAACTTTTTCTGTCCCTCTATCACATGATCATAAGGGGCTCTCACTGTCCAAGTGGTGGTTACCTGTCTGTTGTTGTTGTCAACTTGACACAAACTTTGGGTTCTTTGTGAAGAAGGAGCTACGATTGAGAAAATGCCTCTGTAAAACTGGTGGGAGGCAAGAGTTCTCTTGATTAGTGATTGATGTGAGAGGGGCAGTCCATTGTAGGTGGTGCCATCCTTGGGAAGGTGGTCCTGGATGGCATAAAAAAGCCAACCGTGTAAGTCATGGCAAGCTAGTAAGCAACATCTTTTCAAGGTCTCTGCTTCAGTTCCTGCCAGAATTTCTGTCCTGATTTTCTTCAGTACTGGATTGTTACCATGAAGTCTAAGATGAAATAAAGCATTTCCTCCACAAGGTGATTTTAGTTATGGTGTCTTATTAAAGTAATAAAGCCCTGACTGGGCTCGTGAGATGGTTCAGCGGTTAAGAGCACCAACTGCTCTTCAAGAGGTCATGAGTTCAAATTCCAGCAACCACATGGTGGCTCACAACCACTTGTAATGAGAAACAAATAAGAAAACCTTTGGGCCAGGAGCTAGTGGGGGACAGAGCGAGCGGCCGGAGCAAGAGGGAGGAAGGAAGGGGAAAAAAGGAAAAAAATTAGGACAGTGGTAGGTATGAGCTAAGAAGCAGCACTATGTATGTTTATAGTACTATGTAAGTGTAATGAACTGTGATGTACATAGTACTGGGTACTAAATATGTACTAAAAGCACTAAACATGTACACAGCACTACACACACACACACACACACACACACACACCACTATAATGTACACAGCAGTGTGATGTACTCAACAGTGTGATGTACACAGACTATGACGTATATTGTACTATGATGTACACAGCACTATTGAATGCATCAGTGTGATATATACAACACTATGCATATGTATTCTGTCTATGTGAATACAAGCTACTTCTGGTCATCATTTATGACAAGGATGGAAAATGAACTCACATCACTGCTCTAACCCTGAAACCATGTAAATCTGCTCTGGTGGCCATGATCTCATACAGTGTGTGTGTGTGTGTGTGTGTGTGTGTGTGTGTGTGTGTGTGTGTGAGTGTGTGAGAGAGAGAGAGAGAGAGAGAGAGAGAGAGAGAGAGAGAGAGAGAGAGAGAGAGAGAAGGGAAGAGAGAAGAGGTCCTGAGGCCAGGCTCTGTGACCTCCAGTAGTGTTGGTGATCTTCGTGGGCACAGGCCAGGAGCAGGGCAAGAATGGAGTTAGCCATCATTTAGTAATTAGCTTACTTAGAATCAAGCAGAAGTTCTGAGGTGTGGCTTCTCATCCTCTCAGCTTTTGAATGGTTCTGTCTCTGTCTCTCTGTCTCTCTGTCTCTCTGTCTCTCTCTCTCTCTCTCTCTCTCTCTCTCTCTCTCTCTGTGCATACGTGCATGCACATGTGTGTATTGTGTTACAGTAAATGGACATGGCTTGTGCTTTTGGAATGGAATGCAAATTAAGAATTAAATAAAATTTGAATTGCTTTTATTCTCATTTTTGGTACCGAAGTTCTAGCATCAGTAAACATTCCCTGGGGAGACACAAACATTATCCACTACAAGAGGATACCAATGACAGACCAAAGAAATAATTCCATCCAGGTCTAGCTTGATTAACCAATGAGTTTCATTGGGCTTGCTTATAGGAGCATGGACAATGTACAGGCGGTTACATCACAGAAGGAGTTTCTTGCTCCAACCTCAAAGCACTTATATACACTCAGGAAGGTAGGGTCTCATGCACGTAGTACAACTGCCTCAGGGTCTCCCCTCCACTCTTACTGAATGTTAATGGGACCAATCTTATGTGAGTCTCCTGTGGGAATCACAGCTGCTGACAGTTTAAGAGGGCAGCATCGATGCCATATTGGAGAAGGAAGTTTCACAACACCCATGCACAGAGAAAACACTTGCATGCTATCTTTGTAACCTATAGAATTAATGTAAGTGGAAAACATTTATTTAAGTATATAATTGTGTTTTTAAAAAAATGCATCCATTAAAATTTAGAAACATTCAACCACAAACTCCACAGAACTGGTAGGATACCCGCATTAGTAGTGTACTTTGAAGGCTAGCTCATGGAAAGGAAAGATTGTTCTAATTACTTTTTCTGTTAGAGGGATGAAACAGAAAGATGCTAAGATACTTGCTTATCTGTCTCGTTTTTTTTCTTAATAAAATGAAAAAACCAGCCTCTTCCCTAGGAAGACTGAGCAGTGTTAGACACTTTTTCAGGAAAGTGTTAGTGCTTTCCTCAGGACCCTGTCTGTACTGGGCACACTGCTGAAGAGGGCTGCATCCTTTTCTGTACAAGGCTTTCCAAGACCCTGCCTTTCCTGGGACTCGGCTGTTTCCGGCTCTCTTCTTCCTCTTACTGAGATTTCCAAAAACCCTACTTGCCTTAGAACCCCTACATTGATTGTGTTGTCATGCAGGGCTCCATCCTAGCCTTTCCCCTGCATAGGTGACCCAACCTCTCCCAATTTCTTCCTAGGGCTTCTTACTGACACCAACACTGAGTAGGACTCTCTCCTTCTTCCTTGTTAGGTTGCTCCAAATCCCACCTATCTTTCTTGGGACCTGCCATACACAGTACTGCTCTATTGGGACTTTCAATTCTCCTCTCTAAACTGCCCCAAATCTACTTGCCTTTGGCAGGACACTCCTACCAAATGCTATCAGTACCTGTGGTTATCCTATTATGCAATAGCACACCAGAATTTCTTTCTCCTGCCAAACTGTAACATAGCACATGGTGATCAGCCTTTCCCCACCACCACCACCACTCTCCCTTGCCCCTGGAAACCACTGTTCTACTCTTTGCAATCAGCAGTGTTTAATTCTGAATTAATCAATTTGTTAGTAATTTTTGAGCTAGGTCCTTTCACAAGCATTCTCCTAATTATCCTAGAAACCTTCTATTTCCCATGAAATGAGATGTAAGAAGGTAGAATAACTTTTATAATACAGGACACACAAAGCTTTGACTTTAAGACTAATAATTAATCGCAAAGAGCTTTAAAAAAAACAAGGATGGGAAGGTGGCACGGGGAGGGGAGAGGAGGGAGGGGGCTGTGACTGGGATGTAAAGTGAATAAATAAGTTAATGAGACAAACAAAAATGCAACACTATGAACTGCCAGTTTCTGTTCAGTAGACCATTTTAAGATCAGCTTCAATAATCAAACAAAAACTCTGGATGAATTGGGGTAATTTTAAGGGTTAAACACAGTACTTTATTAACCACACACGAAAAAACCACTCCTAGCTTTGTAAATCTCAAGTTATTCTTTGTTCCAATAAAATTATACTTTGGTAGGAAGTCAAGTGCTCATCCTTAGCTATTAAGCACCAAGGAAAGAGGCTGCCAGGCACCTATTACTGATCTGGGCTTTCAATTAAGAGCTCTTGGAAAAACCAAGTTCTTTTTATGAGACTATGAGTCAAACCACCTCTCTTTTAGGCATTCATTGGTGGTTTGATCAATGATTAATTACTGGACTTGTATCTCTCCCCAGGACCTTACATGTTTTGATTTAATTGTTCCCACCATGCTTTTAAAATACATGACACAAATTCCCTTCAAATACAATTAAAAGTTGAGACATATGGTGTCAGTGTGAGGCAGAGAGTGGGGCAGCATGCCAAGAAGTCATGTTCTCACCTTTTTGGTCACATTCATTAATCCTTGAAAGAGTTCTTTATGCTGGACAATACCAGCATCCTAGGCCAAGCCCAGGGTAATTGCAAAGTCATGTCATGGGGGAGCATCTTACTGTCCTGTAGTCCCTGTAACAGGCTGAAAAAATACTCTCCTAACTTCTCACTAAAAATTATTGTTCCCTTCCACAGCCTCTCTCTTAAAGTATCTCTATTATTGGCCACTGAGGACTTTGTTTCCATCATTGTTGGATAGATGACATAAGAGAGTCTCATTTCTATCTCTGTTTCCCACTGAAAGCAGGGCACTCCATCATCTTCCCAAATCTTCTCCTATGCAGCAACATGAACCAGGTCATTTCAGAACTTCTTTGGACACCATGAGAATCTATATGCATTACTTTCTGTTATATTCTTGTGTTTGTTTAAAAATCAATCTATGGGCAGGCACTAAAAAGATCCCTATTTCTTATGATTTAGACAAGTGTCCTCCATGTGTTGGTTAGGTTATCTACCATTCAATCATTTTATTGGGAGGTAGTGGATTCTTTAGAAGGTTGAGGTATAGTAGATGGTTTTACACCACTGGAGATGTTCTGTAAAGGGGATATTGAGAACTAGTACCCCCCCACTCTGTCCAGTTTCCTGACTTGCATTCCCCTATTTTGGGGAATCAAGCCTTCACAGCACCCTTGGTCTCTCCTCTCATTGATGTTTGAAATGGTCATCTTCTGCTACATATGTAGCTGGAGCCATGGGTCCCTCCACGTGTACTCTTCGGTTGGTGGTTTAGCCCCTGGGAGCTCTGGGGGTACTGGTTGGTACATATTATTGTTCTGCCTGCAGGTGTGCAAACCCCTTCAGCTCATTGGGTCCTTTCTCTAGATGCTCCATTGGTGACTCTTATGTTCATTCTATTAGTTGACTGTGAGCCATGGATATTTTGATCCACTTTCCAATAAGGATCAAAGTATCCACACTTTGGTCTTCCTTCCTCTTGAGCTTCATGTGGTCTGTGAGTTGTATCTTGGGTATTCTGAGCTTTTGAGCTAATATTCATTTATCAGCGAGTACATACCATGTGTGCTTTTGTGATTGGGATACCTCACTCAGGCTGATATTTTCTAGCTCCATCCATTTGCCTAAGAATTTCATGAATTCATTTTTGTTTTTTTTATTTTCTATATTTTTTTTATTTACATTCCAATGATTTCCCCTTTCCCGTTTCCTCCCTCCCCAAAAGTCCCATAAGCCCCCTTCCCTCCCTCTTTTCCCCATTCAACCCCCTCTCGCTTCTCTGTCCTGGTATTCCCCTACATCTAGTCTTTCCAGGACCAGGGGTCTCTCCTTCCATCTTCTTGGAAATCTATTGATATGTGAATTGTGTCTTGGGTGTTCTGAGATTCTGGGTTAATATCCCCTTATCAGTGACTGCATACCATGTGTGTTCTTTTGTGATTGGGTTACCTCACTAAGGATGATATTTTCAAGTTCTGACCATTTGCCTAAGAATTTCGTGAATTCGTTGTTTTTAATTGCAGAGTAGTATTCCATTGTGTAAATATACCACATCTTCTGAATCCATTCCTCCGTTGAGGGACATCTGGGTTCTTTCCAGCTTCTGGCTATTATAAATAAGGCTGCTATGAACATAGTGGAGCATGTGTCCTTATTGTGTTCAGGGGAAGCCTCTGGGTATATGCCCAGGAGTGATATAACAGGATCCTCTGGGAGTGTCATGCCCAGTTTTCTGAGGAACTGCCAGACTGCTTTCCAGAGTGGTTGTACCAGCTTGCAATCCCACCAGCAATGAAGGAGTATTCCTCTTTCTCCACATCCTTGCCAACAACTGCTGTCTCCTGTGTTTTTGATCTTAGCCATTCTGACTGGTGTGAGATGGAATCTCAGGGTTGTTTTGATTCGCATTTCCCTAATGACTAAGAATGTTGAACATCTCTTTAGGTGCTTCTCAGCCATTAGATATTCTTCAGGTGAGAACTCTTTGTTTAGCTCTGTACCCCATTTTTAATAGGGTTATTTGGCTCTCTGGAGTCTAACTTCTTGAGTTCTTTATACATATATATATATATATATATATATATATATATATATATATATTGGATATTAGCCCTCTGTCAGATGTAGGATTGGTAAAGATCTTTTCCCAGTTTGTTGGCTGCCGCTTTGTCCTTTTGACAGTGTCCTTTGCCTTACAGAAACTTTGTGATTTTATGAGGTCCCATTTGTCAATTCTTGACCTTAGAGCATAAGCTATTGGTGTTCTGTTCATGAAAATTTCCCCTGTGCCCATATGTTCAAGGTTCTTCCCCAGTTTCCTTTATATTAGTTTCAGTGTGTCTGGTTTTATGTGGAGGTCCTTGATCCACTTGGAATTGAGCTTAGTGCAAGGAGATAAGAATGGATCGATTTACATTCTTCTGCATGTTGACCTCCAATTGAACCAGCACCATTTGTTGAAAAGGCTATCTTTTTTCCACTGGATGGATAGTACTTGAAGTTCTAGCTAGAGCAGTTAGACAACAAAAAGAGGTCAAAGGGATACAAATTGGAAAGGAAGAAGTCAACCTATCACTATTTGCAGACGATATGATAGTATACTTAAGCGACCCAAAGAACTCCACCAGAGAACTCCTACAGCTGATAAACAACTTCAGCAAAGTGGCTGGGTATAAAATCAACTCAAGAAAATCAGTAGCCTTTCTATACTCAAAGGATAAGCAGGCTGAGAAAGAAGTAAGAGAAATGATATCCTTCACGATAACCACAAACCATATAAAGTATCTTGGTGTGACTCTGACCAAACAAGTGAAAGATCTGTATGACAAGAACTTCAAGTTCTGAAGAAAGAAATTGAAGAAGACCTCAGAAAATGGAAAAATCTTCTGTGCTCATGGATTGGCAGGATTAATATAGTAAAAATGATCATCTTGCCAAAAGCAATATACAAATTCAATGCAATCCCCATCAATATCCCAACTCAATTCTTCATAGAGTTAGAAAGAACAATTCAAAAATTCATCTGAAATAACAGAATACCCAGGATAGCTAAAACTATTCTCAAGAGTAAAAGAACTTCTGGGGGAATCAGTATCCCAGACCTCAAGCTGTACTACAGAGCAATAGTGTTAAAAACTGCATGGTATTGGTACAGTGACAGACATGTAGATCAATGGAAAAGAATTGAAGACCCAGAAATGAATCCACACTCCTATGGTCACTTGAGCTTTGACAAAGGCGCTGAGAGAAGGTTTTATGCGGACATACAATTCTAGGAGGATAAAATTCAGTTACCATCATGGCTGAGAAGTGTGGCTGCAGGCAGGCATGGCAGCTGAAGCAGAAGCTGAAATCTTAAATCCATTTTATTTCATCTATCGATGTGTTTGTACTTGTGCTAGTACAATGCTGTTTTTGTTATTATGAATCTATGGTTTAACTTGAAACAAGGTATGCTGGTATTCTCAGTGCTATTCATTTAGCTCAGGACTGCTTTGCTTCATAGCATTTTGTGGTTCTATGTGAATTATGCATCATTTATTCCTAAAATATTGCCTATATTTAGTGACAAAATGTGTTTCCTGGAGATGGCAAACAGAGCTATCCTGCTTTTAAATCCAGTCTGCTTGCCTGTGTCTTCTGATTTTGGAAATTGAGACTATCAATTTGTTATGATTTGGCTCCCCCCAGATTAGCTTTAGCTATTTTGTTTTATGCCTGCCAGCTATTTTGTACTGTTGCTATTACATCTCTGCCAGTCACTAACAGAAAAGTGACTTGGTTCAAGGACATGCTGGCCACATACCCTGTTTTGTTCATTGTGTTCCAAATGTTCTGTATGAAATTTGCAAATCTTAAAAATTCCACAAAGCTTTGCATAGGACCCATCAAATCAAAGGTCAATATAAACAGTTATGTCTAAAATATCTTCAATCAGGGCTGGCCTACACCTATGTATGAGCTTACTGTGCTTTTTGTGGCTGACCCTGAAGAATGCTACTAATAAAGCAAAACACTATGATTATAGTACTCATGCTTTGTTTTCTCAATGTCCTGAAATTCACATGTTCTCCACCCATCTACCACCCCTTGCCTTACTCAGTATCTATCAGCTTAAAGGTTAGCTGATGATACTTTGCCTAGTAAGACAACTGCTTTGCTTCTTTTACTTTTGAATATTTGAACCTGGGTTTTCCTATAAAAAAGTCTATTCTGAGAGCCAACTAGTGCCACAATTAGTTTTTTCCTTCTTGTGGACCTGACGTTCAGTGTTATGGTGTGTGTTCAATAAATTGTTCTTGTTTAACTGAGTGTTAACTTGCTTAATTGGTGTGCACATGATTTGTGTGGCAATTTCCTGAACCCCAACAAACTCAGTTATTATTGAGATGGGTGAGTGAGTTCCTTTCATTTTATTGATTTTTGTAGTGTTTGGTGTGTTCCTAGTCCTTATTTATTTAACATTTTGACAGCTTGTATTTCCCCCCCTGCAGTCACTTTAATCATTCTTCATGGTCTGAATAATTCTTTCCAGTATCTTTTGAAGAGGTAATTTAGTGGTCACTAAAATCTCTTAGTTTACTTTTGTCATGGAATATTTCTCTTTCTCCATCAACTATAACACATGGTTTTGCTGGGTTTATTAGTTTGAGTTTGTAGCCTTGTTTTTTCAGGACTAAACAGATACTGTTCTTTCCTTTTGGGTTTTAATGTTTCTGGCTTCATATATGAGTTGCTACTCTTCACTTAGCTTTCCTATGTTTTCACTGTTCTGGACACTATGTTTTAAGTATATGATGTAGGAAGTGTCTTTTCTGCTACTATTTGGTATTATATACGCCTCTTATACTTTGATGGGCCTCTATTTAGATTTGGAAAAATCTTCTATGATTATATTGAAAATGTTTTCAGTGCTTTTCATGTGGAGTTCTCCTTCTTCTTGGGCCATAATTACTAATTTTTAAAAATGATGTCCTAGAGATAGTGCATGTTCCATTTGTAGAGTTTTAAAATTTTATCATTGTCCTTGACTGAAGATATCAACTCCTCTATTCTGTCTTCAAGCCCTGACCATGGCCTCCCCATGATTAATTTTATTAATGAGGGTTTCTAGTGAGCTTTTCAATTTTCTAAATGTTTTTATTTTAAGCATCATTTTAGTTTGTTTTTTCCTCAGCATTTACCTTTGTTGAATTCCATTTTTGGTTCTGTATTTGCTTCTTTATTTCATTTCTTTGTATATTTGTATTTTCTTCCTACTCACTCAGGAATTTATTAATGGTGCCCTTAACTTTTTTGAGCATATTCATCATCATTTATATGAATTCTTTGGAATTTTATGTAGTTATTCTCACTGAGAGGCATTGTTAATCTAGGATTGCAGTTTTAGATGATATATGTTGCCTCAAAAATATTAAGGAGTAAACTTAACCTTGGAGTTGAAATTCTGTATAAGGGAACACCTTTTTAAATTAAGATTTATTTATTTATTATATGTAAGTACACTGTAGCTGTCTTTAGACACCCCAGAAAAGGGCATCAGATCTCATTATGGATGGTTGTGAGCCACCATGTGGTTACTGGAATTTGAACTCAGGACCTTTGGAAGAACAGTTAGTGCTCTTAACCACTGAGCCTTCTCTTCAGCCCAAGGGAATACTTTAAGACACCAAAAGAAGCAATTGAAGAAGACATTAGATAGTGGAAACACTAACTATGCTCCTGACTTCAGTTGCTCCTGAAGATCAGGAGCGATCTTCATATTTAATGCAACCCCCATCAAAATTTCAAATATATTCATCACAGAACTAGGAAAAAACATATGTAATCACAAAAGACCATGATTATCCAATATTGATTAGTATTGACAAAGCAAAAAGAACAAGGCAGGAGGCCTCACATTACCTGACCTCAAATTATATAACAGAGTCACAGTGATAAAGAACATGGCGACAGCACAAAGACAGGCATGTAGACATGGCAATGGCTCAAGGACAGACATGTAGACATGGCAATGGCACAAAGACAGACATGTAAATCTATGCAATGGATTAAAACACCCAAAGATAAATGCACACATTTATGGGCTTTTAATCTTTAATAAAGGTGTCAAAATATTCACTGGAAAAACCATAGCTTTTTTTCAATAATGTCAAAAATGTATCTCTAACTGCAAAAGAATGAAACCAAATCCATATCCATCACCATATACAAAAATTGATTCAAACTGTATCAAAGGTCTTAATTTGAAACTGTATGTGCTGTAACTGTTTAAAAACTATGGGGAAAACCTCTTTAGGATGTGGGTATAGGCAACACATTTCCAAATAGAACCCCACTAGTACAGGAAATAGCCCAAATTAACAAATATGATAATATTAAATTTAAAAGGCTCTACATACCAAAAAGTATCAAAAAATGAATAGAAAATGTTCATAAAAGGAGAAATTATTTTCTAGTTATACCTTAGACAAGGGCCTTATATTAAGAATATCTAAAGAACTACAAAAAATTAAACACTCAAAATACAAACTATTGGTCAAAAACTGAGCTTCCTTATCCTACAGCTGAAAATTCTTCCACAAGCCAGTTTCCAAAGCAGAATAACCATGTGGTCAGGTTTATTCCATTAGTGACATCACTTCTTTTTTTTTTTTTTTTTTTGGTTTTTCGAGACAGGGTTTCTCTGTGTAGCCCTGTATATCCTGGAACTCACTTTGTAGACCAGGCTGGCCTCGAACTCAGAAATCCTCCTGCCTCTGCCTCCCAAGTGCTGGGATTAAAGGCGTGCGCCACCACTGCCCGGCCGACATCACTTCTATTTCTTTTCTTTTTTTTCTTTTTATAATTAGATATATTCTTTATTTACATTTCAAATGATTTCCTCTTTCCTGGTTCCCCTCTCCCCGATAGTCCCATAAGCCCTCTTCCCTCACCCTGTTCCCCAATTAACCCTCTCCCACTTCCCTGTCCTGGTATTCCCCTACACTGCTGCATTGAGCCTTTCTAGGATCAGGGGCCTCTCCTTCCTTCTTCTTGGGCAACATTTGATATGTGAATTGTGTCTTGGGTATTCCAAACTTCTGGGCTAATATCCACTTATCAGTGAGTGCATACCATGTGTGTTCTTTTGTGATTGGGTTACCTCACTTAGGATGATATTTTCCAGTTCCACCCATTTGCCTAAGAATTTCATGAATTCATTGTTTTTAATAGCTGAGTAGTATTCCATTGTGTAAATATACCACCATTTCTGTACCCATTCTTCCATTGAGGGACATCTGGGTTCTTTCCAGCTTCTGGCTATAATAAATAGGGCTGCTATGAACATAGTGGAGCATGTGTCCTTATTACATGCTGGGGAATCCTCTGGGTATATGCCCAGGAGTGGTATAATGGGGTCCTCTGGTAGTATCATGCCCACTTTTCTGAGGAACCACCAGACTGATTTCCAGAGTGGTTGTACCAGCTTGCAATCCCACCAACAGTGGAGGAGTGCTCCTCTTTTTCCACATCTTCACCAGTACCTGCTGTCTCCTGAGTAAGTAGTGGTCCTTTATGGCTTCTGCTTCAGTTCTTGCATTCAGGTTCCTTCCCTGATTGAGTTCTTGCCTTGGTTTTCTTCAATGAAGAACCATGACTGGGTCATGTAAGTCAAAAAACTCTTTTCTTCTCAAGTTCCCTTTCTTTGTGGTGTTTTTCCGTAGCAACAGAAAGTGAACCAAAGTGTAATACTTGTGATGGACTACCTGAGATAACCACTTAAAGCAGAACAATTTTATTGTGGCTCCTTGTTTAGGATATTTCAGTTCACAACCACTGGGCTCCACATTTCCTGGCCAGTGAAAGGCAGAATATCTTGGCTGAAGTGCATGGTGGGGCAGACCTCATAGCAGTCAACCATCAGACAGAAGATAGGACAAGGCCTGGAAAACATGAAACCCCAATAAGCCTTCAATCCAAAGATTGCTGTTACATCCCAATAATGACATGAGATTATGAACCCATTAAGATAGGATGGAAGCACATACCTCTAATCCAAGCACTTAGGAAGCACAAGCAAGTAGACTGTGAGTTCAAGACCATTCTAGACTTTATATTGAGATTCTGTGTCAAGAAAAGAAATTGTGAATCTATCACTGGATCAACCCATTGTATTGGTGATAGCCTTGTGATCTAATTACTTCTCACTCAGTACTTGACTCCACTAGCTGGGGACCAAGACTTCAACACATGAGCCTTTTAGGGGAAAATGATACAAATTTGATTTCCAGAATTAAAATAGTTTGTTGGTCCTTTCAGGACCAAGTTGATATTGACTTATTTTATGAACAGCATACTGGGCACAGTGAGGACTAAAGGAACTATTCTTACAATGGCACTGGAATCAAAGCAACCCAAAGAGCTTAGTTCAGGCAGCTCCCCTAGCAAACACAGACATCAGCATACAGCACAGTAACATATCTGTAACACCCAATGTGAGTGTTAGACCCAAAGCTGTTCTTCCTACAAGGCCACTTGCTTCTCAGATCTGTGATTGCTAAAATGAGAATTCATCTGTTTCAGGTTTAATTTTCTTATCTCTCAATCAGCCTACTCCACACATGATGAGCATATGTTGTATGAAGTGAATTCTGCAAATACAAGATCAAATTATTTAGCCAGTTTAGAATCAGTTAGCTGCAAGTCAGAGTCAGGTTGACAAACTAGACTTTATTGCTGTTTTGTTTTGTTATTCTGCCTTTATGCTTTTACAAATTAGATAAGATCTTGTTTTCTAGATTATGTGTATGATTAGCTGAGCACTGGATGTCTCTTTGACCCAGAGACAGATATTTCTAGTATTTGTAGGTTGGAGGTTTGCATCAAGAAATCACAGGCAGCTCTGGCTTGGAACCATCCTCTGCCACAGTGCACCATATCCAAGTGGTGCAGGAAAGTAGCTAACCACCCATCAGCACAGAGAGGATAGTCAGCACAGGTGGGACCTGCCTTGAAGCTCAGAGGATCCCATCTGGAACCCTCTGGAGGAGCCCTCTGGTTTCTGTCTCTGGTTTGGGATCATCCTCTGCTACAGCGCACCATATCCAAGTAGCGCAGGAAGGTAGCTAACCACCCAGCAGCGCAGAGAGGACAGTCAGTTCATGTGAGACCTGCCTTGCTGCTCAGAGGAAGCAGCTGGAAACCCTGAGGACACAAGAACCTAAGAGCACCCTGAGACAGGAGTCTTCTGTTTTCTGCCTTCACCCAGAACTGATCGGGGCCATAGAGCTACATACCAAAAAACAACCACAAGAAGGCAGGAATCACAGGAGTACCTACATACCTGTGTACACAGGGAGTACTGGTCTCCCAGGAGCACAGATTGAGAGGCTTGTATGACAGACAAGCCACCATCAGAGACAGCAACATCAGCTAACACCAGAGATAACTAGATGGCAAAAGGCAAATGCAAGAAGATTACCAACAGAAACCAAGGCAACATGGTCTCCCACAACAGCAAGTCCTGGATACTCCAACACACCAGAAAAGCAAGATCTGGATTTAAAATCACATCTCATGATGCTGATAGAGGATTTCAAGAAGGACATAAATAACTCCCTTACAGAAATACAGGAGAACATGAGTCAACAGGTAGAAGTCCTTAAAAAGGAAACACAAAAATCTCTTAAAGAAATACAGGAGAACATGGGTCAACAGGTAGAAGCCATAAAAGAGGAAACACAAAAATTCCTTAAAAAATTACAGGAAAACACAAACAAGTGAAGGAACTGAGCAAAACCATCCAGGATCTAAAAATGGAAGTAGAAACAACAAAACAATCACAAAGAGAGACAACTTTGGGTATAGAAAACCTTGGAAAGAAATTGGGAGTCATAGATGCAAACATCAACAATAGAATACAAGAGATAGAAGAAAGAATCTCAGATGCTGAAGATACCATAGAAAGAATTGACTCAACAATCAAAGTAAATGCAAAATGCAAAAAGATTGTAACCCAAAACAGTCAGGAAATCCAGGACACAGTGAGAAGACCAAACCTAAGGATTATAGGTATAGAAGAGAGCGAAGATTCCCAACTTAAAGGGGTAGTAAATATCCTCGATAAAATTATAGAAGAAAACTTCCCTAACCTAAAGAGAGATATGCCCATGAACATACAAGAAGCCTACAGAACTCCAAACAGACTGGACCAGAACAGAAATTCCTCCCGTCACATAATAATCAAAACACCAAATGTACTGAACAAAGAAAGAATATTAAAAGCAGTAAGGAGAAAAGGCCAAGTAACATATAAAGGAAGACCTATCAGAATTCCACCAGACTTCTCACCAGAGACGATGAAAGCAAGAAGATCCTGGGCAGATCTCATACAGACCCTAAGAGAACACAAATGCCAGCCCAGACTACTGTATCCAGCAAAACTCTCAATCACCATAGATGGAGAAACCAAGATACTCCATGATAAAACCAAATTTACACAACATCTTTCCACAAATCTAGCCTTTCAAAGAATAATAAATGGAAAAAGCCAATATAAGGAGGGCAAATACACCCTAGAAAAAGCAAGATAGTAATCTTTCAACAAACCCAAAAGAAGATAATCACCAAACATAAAAATAACATCAAAAATAACAGGAAGCAACAATAACTATTCCTTAATATCAATGGACTCAATTCTCCAATAAAAAGACATAGATTAAGAGACTGGATATGTCAACAGGACCCAGCATTTTGCTGCATACAGGAAACTCACCTCAGTGACAAAGACAAACACTACCTCAGAATAAAAGGCTGGAAAACACTTTTCCAAGCAAATGGTTCCATTTTAATATCAGATAAAATTGACTTTCAACCAAAAGTCATCAAAAAAGACACAACAGGACACTTCACCCTCATAAAAGGAAAAATATACCAAGAAGAACTCTCAATTCTGAACATCTATTCTCCAAATGCAAGGGCACCCTCATTTGTAAAAGAAACTTTAATAGGCTTAAAGTACATATTGCACCTCACACAATAATTGTGGGTGACTTCAACACCCTACTCTCATCAGTGGACAGATCAGGGAAGCACAAACCAAGCAGAGACATAGTGAAACTAACAGAAGTTATGGACCAAATGAATTTAACAAATATCTATAGAACATTTCATACTAAATCAAAAGAATATACCTTCTTCTCAGCACCTCATGGTACCTTCTCCAAAACTGATCATAATCGGCCACAAAACTGACCTCAACAGATATAAGAAGATTGAAATGATCCCATGCCTCCTATAAGATCACTATGGAGTAAGGGTGATCTTCAATAGCAACAAAAACAACAGAAAGTCCACATACACATGGAAGCTGAACAATACTCTACTCAATGATACCTTGGTCAAGGAAGAAATAAGGAAAGAAATCAGTTTTAGAATTTAATGAAAATGAAGGCACAACTTACACAAATTTATGAGACACAATGAGGCAGTGCTAAGAGGAAAACTCATAGCTCTGAGTGCCTCCAAAAAGAAGCTGGAGAGAGCATACACTAGCAGCTAACAGCAAACCTGAAAGCACTAGAACAGAAAGAAGCTAATACACCCAAGAAGAGTAGAAGGCAGGAAATCCTCAAACTCAGGGCTGAAATCAACTAAGTAGAAACAAAAAGAACTATACAAAGAATCAACAAAACCAGGAGCTGGTTCTTTGAGAAAATCAACAAGATAGATAAACCTCTAGCCATACTAACCAAAGGGCACAGAGACAGCATCCAAATTAACAAAATCAGAAATGAAAAGAGACATATAACAACCGAAACCAAGGAAATTCAAAAAATCATCAGATTCTACTACAAAAGCCTATACTCAACACAAGTGGAAAATCTGAATGAAATGGACAATTTTCTGGACAGATACCAAATACCAAAGTTAAATCAGGATCAGATAGACCACGTAAGCAGTCCCATAACCCCTAAAGAAATAGAAGCGGTCATTGAAAGTCTCCCAACAAAAAAAGCACAGGGCCAGATGGTTTTAGTGCAGAATTCTATCAGATCTTCAAAGAAGACCTAACACCAATACTCTTCAAGCTCCTCCACAAAATAGAAACAGAAAGAAAGAACACTACCCAACTCATTCTATGAAGCCACAATTACGCTGGTACCAAAACCACACAAATATCCAACTAAGAAAGAGAACTTCAGATCAATTTCCCTTATGAATATCGATGCAAAAATACTCAATAAAATTCTTGCCAACTGAATCCAAGAACACATCAAAATGATCATTCACCATGATCAAGCAGGCTTCATCCCAGGGATGCAAGGATGGTTCAATATACGGAAATCCATCAATGTAATCTACTACATAAACAAACTCAAAGAAAAAAACCACATGGTCATTTCAATAGATGCTGAAAAAGCATTTGACAAAATTCAGCATCCTTTCATGTTAAAAGTCTTGAAAAGATCAGGAATTCAAGGCTCATACCTAAACATAGTAAAAGCAATACACAGCAAACCAGTAGCCAACATCAAACTAAATGGAGAGAAACTTGAAGTGATCCCACTAAAATCAGGGACTAGACAAGGCTACCCTCTCTCTCCATATTTATTCAATATCATACTTGAAGTTCTAGTTAGAGCAATTAGACAACAAAAATAGGTCAAATGGATACAAATTCGAAAGGTAGAAGTCAAACTATCACTATTTGCAGTTGATATGATAGTATACTTAAGCGACTCAAAAAAACTCCACCAGAGAACTCCTACAGCTGATAAACAACTTCAGCAATGTGGTCGGATATAAAATTAACTCAAACAAATCAGTAGCCTTCCTATACTCAAAGGATAAACAGGCTGAGAAGAAATTAGGGAAATGACACCCTTCACAATAGTCACAAGCAAGATGAAGTATCTTGGTGTGGCTCTAACCAAACAAGTGAAAGATCTGTATGACTAGAACTTCAAGTCTCTGAAGAAAGAAATAGAAGATCTCAGAAGATGGAAAGATCTCCCATGCTTGTGGATTGGCAGGATTAATATAGTAAAAATGACCATCTTGCCAACAGCCATTTACAGATTCAATGGAATCCCCATAAAAATTCCAACTCAATTCTTCATAGAGTTAGAAAGAGCAATTCTCAAGTTCATCTGGAATAACAAAAAACCCAGGATAACTAAAACTATTCTCAACAGTAAAAGAACTTTGAGTGGAATCAGTATCCTGGACCACAAACAGTAATACAGATCAATAGTGTTAAAATTCTTAAGCAAATGGTCAGAACTAGAAAATATCATCCTTAGTGAGGTAACCCAATCACAAAAGAACACACATGGTGTGCAGTCACTGATAAGGGGATATTAACCCAGAATCTCGGAATACCCAAGATACAATTCACATATCAATAGATTTCCAAGAAGATGGAAGGAGAGACCCCTGGTCCTGGAAAGACTGGATGAAGGGGAATACAAGGACAGAGAAGCGAGAGGGGGTTGAATGGGGAACAGGGGTAGGGAAGGGGGCTTATGGGACTTTCGGGGAGGGAGGAAACAGGAAAGGGGAAATCATTTGTAATGTAAATAAAAAAATATAGAAAAAAACTCTACATGGCATTGGTACAGTGACAGGCAGGTAGATCCATAGAATAGAATTGAAGACCCAGAAATGAAACCACAATCCTATGGTCACTTGATCTTTGACAAAGGAGCTAAAACCATCCAGTGGAAAAAAGATAGCCTTTTCAACAAATGGTGCTGGTTCAACTGGTGGATAGCATGCAGAAGAATGCAAATCGATTCGTTTTTATCTCCTTGTACAAAGATCAAGTCCAAGTGGATCAAGACCTCCACATAAAACCAGACACACTGAAACTAATAGAAAGAAAGTGGGGAGGAGCCTTGAGCACATGGGCACAGGGGAAATTTTCCTAAACAGAAGAACACCAACAGCATATGCTCTAAGATCAAGAATTGACAAATGGGACCTCATAAAATTACAAAGTTTCTGTAAGGAAAAAGACACTGTCAATAGGACAAAATGGCAACCAACTAATTGGGAAATGATCTTTACTAACTCTACATCTGACAGAGGGCTATGTATAAAGAACTCAAGAAGTTAGACTCCAGAGAACCAAATAACCCTATTAAAAATGGGGTACAGAGCTAAACAAAGAATTTCACCTGAGAAATATTGAAAGGCTGAGAAGCACCTAAAGAAATGTTCAACATCCTTAGTCATCAGGGAAATGCAAATCAAAACAACCCTGAGATTTCACCTCACACCAGTCAGAATGGCTAAGATCAAAACTCAGGAGACGGTGCTGGCGAGGATGTGGAGAAAGAGGAACACTCCTCCACTGCTGGTGGGATTGCAAGCTGGTACAACCACTCTGGAAAGCAGTCTGGCAGTTCCTCAGAAAACTGGGCATGACACTCCCGGAGGATCCGGCTATACCACTCCTGGGCATATACCCAGAGGCTTTACCTGCATTCAGTAAGGACACATGCTCCACTATGTTCATTGCAGTCCTATTTATAATAGCCAGAAGCTGGAGAGAACCCAGATGTCCCTCAACAGAGGAATGTATGCAGAAAATGTAAATGTTGTATATTTACACAATGGAATACTACACAGCTATTAAAAACAATGAATTCATGAAATTCTTAGACAAATGGATAGAATAAAAAATATCATCCAGAGTGAGGTAACCCAATCACAAAAGAACACACATGGTATGCACTCACTGATAAGTGGATATTAGCCCAGAAGCTTGGAATACCCAGGACACAATTCACATATCAAATGATGCCCAAGAAGAAGGAAGAACAATGTATGGATACTCTGGTCCTTCTTAGAAGGGGGAACAAAATTCCCACAGAAGGAGATACAAAGACAAAGTGTGGAGCAGAGTCTGGGGGAAGGACCATCCAGACTTTACCCCACCTAACGATCCATCCCATATACAGTTACAAAACCCAGACACTATTATTGATGCCCACCAGTACTTGCTGACTGAAGCCGGATATAACTGTCACCTGGGAGGCTATGCTAGTGCATGACAAATACAGAGAGGGACACTCTCAGCCAGTCATTGAACTCAGCACAGGGTCCCCAATGGGGGAGCTAGAGAAAAGATCCAAGGAGCTGAAGGGGTTTTCAACTCCATAGGAGGAACAACAATATGAACCACCTAGTACTTCCAGAGTTCCCAGGGACAAAACCATCAACCAAAGAGTGCACATGGCTCCAGACACATAGGCAGCTGAGGATGGCCTTGTTGGACATCAAAGGGAGGAGAGGCCCTTGGTCCTGGAAAGGCTCGATGCTGCAGTGTGGGGGAAAGCTGGGACAGGGAAGCAGGTGAGGGTTGATTGGGAAACAGGGGGAGGGGAGATGGGTTATAAGACTTTCATGGGGGGGGGTGGAACCAGGAAAGGGGACAACATTTGAAATGTAAATGAAGTATATATCTAATAAAAATAACATGTAAAAAAAAAGAAATCACAGGCAGATGATTTTTTTAGCATAGCAGTTCTGCAAAATAGCTATGATAATAAATAAAAATAATGACTATTATTACTTTAAAAACTGGTACAGCTGTGTTTTCCTGAGCCCCCTCCCCTGCTCTTGTAGATCATACCTTCAACAGATGGTCCCCTGAGAGCTGGGGATTTGCTTGATATGGAGGAGTGTTTGGATGAGGGCTGCTCAACTCTTCTGCTTAGGTCACAGTTGGAATACTCTGGGTGAGAAAAACAAATGCCAGTCACGATAGAGGAGAGGCACCAAGAGACCAAGAGGTATGGAGTGGTCTGGAGCTCCTAAAGATTCTGGAAATGCTCCTTCTAGAATCTACAGGTGATAACTGTGAAATGCAGATGAATCATAGTCTGATCAAGTCAGAAAAGTCTGAGACTGAAGCCCTAGGCAGGCCAACAGCCAAAGTACTTTACGTTTCCAGCCATTTGGTTTTTTTTTTTTTTTGGTCAGGCTGTCCTCTTCATACCCTTCTCTCTCTCTCTCTCTCTCTCTCTCTCTCTCTCTCTCTCTCTCTCTCTCTCTCTCTCTCTCTCTCTCTCTCCCTCTCCCTCTCCCTCTCCCTCTCCCTCTCCCTCTCCCTCTCCCTCTCCCTCTGTGTGTGTGTGTGTCTATGATTGTTTTCTTGTGGTTCTGAGGTAAACAACGCAGGAGGTCCCTCTTACCAGTCTCCACAATCTTTCTGATAGCATCGCCTCCCCTTTCCAGGTAGCATCTAGAGTTTGGCTAAACATTATGAATTTAATATTTAATGTTAAAAGAGAAACAGTTTAGAAAGTATAGGAACCACTCATGTGCCTTGTGGCAATTATGAGGTCCCTGGGCCCCTTTAAACAAAGAGCTCTGTTCTTTTAAAGCAGTTACCAGAAGTAAAAAAATACAATAATGCCAGGAAGCTTTGCACAGGCACATCAGCAGGAGGGTCTAGATGTAACCCGGGAACCTGGCCATCTAGGGTACAAGCTCCTTGTCACTGAGGCCCTCTCTCCAGGGAATAGCCAGTGGAGGTTGGTTTAGATTAGCCCTCAGTGGACAGTTCTTACCTGGTTGAATGGGAAGCATGACACTGTGGGTCAGAGGCTTCATCCTCAGAGATGATGAAGTTTGGTCACCAGTTTGCTAGCATTCGTAGCAAGCTGTAATTAGGTTAGTCCAGTGATGAGACCAATACGATGAGATCAATAAAAATGATTTAAAATTTTCTGAAGGAGTTTGTTCAAGTTTTCCTTCCTCGATGGGAAAGAAAGCTCACCTCCGGCAGTCCCCAAGCGTCGCTGGCTCCATGCTGCCTTTTGTTTCATCTATCCCAGATTTCCCAGTCCACTTGGGTCTGCCAGAGGCTCACCCAGGAAGATACAGCCTCCTCCTTCCTTGTCTTTCTCTGGGTACTAGCTTGACCTGACTTTCCCCCATGGCTGTAGTCTTGCATTACACCAGCGACTGTCAATTTGGCTTCCATTAACTGTTTGGAATCCAGTACAGGAGGGAAAGACTGAAAAGAAAGAAGGACCACAAATGTGGTCATTGTTGCCAGAAGCTAAGTGCCAATTCCACCTCCGGACTTGTGGGATCAGGGTCCCTCCAGTGTCAGGCTCCCCTTTCCTCCTATACCATGATTCATGCTAACACTACATCATTCTCTAACATGGGCTACCCATGAGGCCCTTCAGAGAATGTCTTCAGATAAGAGGGTGAGGGAGCTTCAGGTCCTCAGAGACTAAGACAAGAGTAAGAGGTTAAAATTCTTTTCCAAAGCATGAAGAATGGCCTGGGAACATTTGACCATCCATTTGTTGGGTGTGCAAACTCTTGAAGTCAGAGTTTCAATTCTTTCATTTATGAATGGGCACAATAGTGTGTATTTTATGAGATGATTGTTATAATTTGGAATCTAGGTTTAAGTTGAACTGACTATTCAAAGAAATGTTACACTAACTAGAACTCCCTTTATCTTTACACAGCAGTTGTGAGTTTTATATTTCCGTAGTCTTTGCTTTAATTTTAAAATTAAATTTCTCTTAAAATTATAAAATCAGCACTTTAAAAATTATAAAATGGCACATTTCTGTAATGACAGATGCTATTAGCAAGACCCTGAAGTCATCCTTGCTTCTGTTCTTCACTCCAAGACGAATGTGTTTGTACTCTTCTGTGTATTCCACCAGCTCAGAGGTCATTGTACACACACACACACACACCCCCCACACACACACCCACCCACACACACACACAGGTGATAGGAAGAGTGTTACTTTGTGTTGTTTCATGATGCAATCTCTGAGGTGGCTTCTGCACTGAGTGATTTCACCATCTCTGGAAAAGCTCCAGTCTTTGAAAATGTCTTCTTATGTTTCCATCAAAAAGTATTTTCTCCTTAAAAATGTTGAGCCTGAAGAAATACTCTTGTTTGTGGGAGACTCAAACACTTATGTATTGCCCAATTTAAATACAAGAGTTCATATACCAACAAGCAAATCTGCCATTCTTTTGTCCACCATAAGCAATTGGTGACCTATTCCCTCTTGGAAAACACATGAATGCCCACAGGCTTCTATTTGCTGTCCTGGCAAAGTAACTGGACACAAGTCTAGCGTCATGGCTTTCTTTGCTCGTCAGAGGATCAAGAGAGTTATTTGTTTTTTTAAAATTGAAATGACTAATTTATCCCTTTAAAGTTAAGAGTAGAAACCCGATTCAACAAATTTATTGCCTGTTGCTGAGGCTGAGTGTGACAGTATGACCTTTCATTAGCTATTTGGCCATGGATTTGAATCCCTGTAACCACTTTGTTCTTTCCACCATCATGAATGATTCACATGAAGTCCCAAAGCAAGTAGCCCGGGGCACAGCTGTGCCCTATATTCTTAGTAACTTGTCTTTGCAACTTACATTCATTAACCCCTAAGGTAGTAGTTGTCAGCCTATAGGTTATGATCCCATTGGAGGTCAAATGAATTTTTCACAGAGGGTGCTTAAGACCTCCAGAAAACACAAATATTTACATTATGATTCATAACAGAAGAAAGATTAGAGTTATGAAGTAGCAATGAAAAAAATTTATGATTAGGAGTTACCACAACATGAGGAACTGTATTAAAGACTTGCAGCATTAGGAAGGTTTGGCACCACTGTCCTAAGGCATTTGAATGATAAGAATTGACCAAATCCACAAGATGAATGTTGCTAATAGTATCAATATCTTCTCTAGACAAACATCTCTCATACGACACATAAGCAGGCAAAGTCAATGGTAGACATGGATGTTAGGTGGGTGAGGATAGTGGCAGAAACCTAAACTAAGAGACACTACTAGTGTCTCTTTTGAGTCAGAGGTGGAGCATTGGTAGGGAGGCAGAAATACATGACTGACTCCTAGGTTTTACAGTTCTCCAGATGTTTGATGGAGGTTGTACTTAGTCTTTGGAAATATGTCATGGTAACACATTCTTTTTTATTATCCTAGTGGAGATAGCTAGATGGCAGTGGGCTGTGCATATAGTATTGAGTCTCTGTAGAGCAACTGAGATTAGGTCTAGGAATCTGGTATGCACTGTGTGGCTATGGGTACCTGGGAGAATGTGAAATTCATGAATCATAAATGAACTTAGAGAAACTATATTTCATGATGTGATCCAGCAAACAAGGTGGTAAGGAAAATGTGCAAGGAAAACCCAGAGAATGTTTTTTTCCTGGAAACCAGAGGAAGGTGGTATTTTAAAAAGAGCATAACAGTCAATGTGCCAGGTGCCACAGATGGTCAGAGGAGAGCAGCAGGATGAGCAAATTCCACTGGTTTTGGCAGCCTAGAGAGTCTCCATTGCCCCAAGGTGATTAACTACAAAAACTGAAGTAAAATCCAAGTAGAGGAAAATACAGCAATCTTTTTAGAGAACTGACTCTAAATCACAGATACATACTATTTTCTTTCCAGTCTGCCAAAAGAATACTTTTAGAAAGATTTGTAGCTTTCTGGGCAAACAGTGAGGTGGGGGGAACAAGGCCAAGTGTGGAAAGAAGTCATCAGAAGTCTTGACCGTGAATGTGGCTTTCAGCCATGGGTAGTGAACATTTAGCAGGTTTGACTGCCTCTTTGCGCTCTCACATCTCAGGTGTTGGAAGCCTGTAATGGATCAGTACCGTGAATTCTGTTCTAAGGAGGCAGAAGGGTAGGAGAACAGGGTCCAACTATTCTAACTTCAGCACATTGGAGGTAGCTTAGTGTATTCAATTGTTTTTGTTTGTTCTAATCCATTTGCAAATGAACATTAAAGGGTTTTGCTTCCTATATTGGTTACTTTTCAATTGCAGTGATAAAATAGCATAAGCATAGATGGCATCTTATTGGTCTTATGGCTTTGGAGGATTGCAGTCCATGGGGTAAAGCAAAGTCATGGTGGCAGAAGCAACTGAGCACTCACATCTTCATCTACAAGTAGGAGGCAGAGAGAGAGAGAGAGGTTCTGAAACCTCCAAGCCTGCCCCTACCTCCTCCAAAAAGACACACCTCCTACTCCTTCCTAAAAAGTTACAGCAGTATGGAACCAAGTATTCAAACATATGAGCCTATTCTCATTCGAACCATCACATTCAACACTCTGGCCTCTTAGTGATATCTTAATGCAAAGTGCATTTAATTCAACTTCAAAAGTCTCCATTCTCTTTCTGTCTTAACACTGTTTAAAAGTTCAAAGCTCAAAGTCTCTTCTGAGACTCAAGGCAATGTCTTAATTGTAAACCCCTGTAAAATTAAAATAGGAAATTACATACTCCCCATATACAGTGGCATAGAATATATATTTCCATTGGAAAAATGGAGAAATGAGGGCATAGTGAAGAAAAATTTGACCAAAGCAAGATTGAAATACAAGAGGACATATTCAAATGCTTTAGCTTTACATATAATATCAAAGAGCTTGGATGACTCTTCCTTCCCTTCTAGTTTTGATGCCTGCAACACACTTCTCTCTCTTGCTTGGTTCTACTCCATATGTGCATCTCTCCTTGGCAGATAGCTCATGACCTCGGCAATTCTAACATCTTGGGGTCTTCAAGGCAATCCAGGTTTCAGTTTCACAAGTTCACACAACAGTCTTTCATAATGTTGATGCACAGACTTCCCTGCCACATGCTTGGCCCCAGAGAACCCTACTAACTGTAGAGGCTGATTCTATAATCCTTTACTTGTTTATCCTTTCTTAGTCTAAAGCCAGAACCATGTAAACAACATCACCATGCTTGCCTGCCCTCTTGAGATGGTATCTGGCCCCCTTGTATCATATTTTAAGAAGCTTTCATTATGTTGTTGGTTTTTAAAAGCAGAAAAATCCTTAGACTTTTTTTTACACAAGATGGAAACTTGGATGGGTGGGGTCTTGGCCTGAGGACCCCGCCCCCTTTATTTCTAATTTGGATTGGGCCTCCCCTATCTCCTTACTACCTCTTTTGGGACAAATCTTGGCTCTAGATTAATTTACTGGTGCTCTTTTAATGCTAAAACTATACATTTTCTGTTTCTTCTTACCTCACTTGCACTTTTTTATGGTAGACATGCATGAGTGATTAGTGATAACCACACCAAAGAATCAATATTAGGTTGTCTTGAAATCTCCTCTGCCAAAGAAATTAGAGTTTTCAATTTAACCTTGGGTAAATTATCAGGATAAGAGCAGACAGCAGCCTGGTCATTGCCAAGATACCTGAGGAATAGTTTCTATCTCAGTTACTAATGCTGTTCCCCTGTGGAACCTCTTGAATTGAGCTTCCATAGTCCATAATGAAATGAGCAGAGACAAGAGAAAGCCATACTGTGGTGGTTTGAATGAAAATGGCCCCCATGGACTCTTAGGGAGTGGCATCATAAGAAGGTGTGGCCTTGTTGGAGTAGGTGTGGCTTTGTTGGAGGAAGTGTGTCACTGTGGGTAAACTTTGAGGCTTCAGAAGCTCAGGCTGGGTCCAGTGGTTTACTTTTCTCTTCCTGCTGCCAGTTGATCCAGATGTAGAACTCTCTGCTTCTTCTTCAGCACCATATCTGCCTGCATGCTACCATGCTTCCCCACATGATGATAATGAACTAAACCTCTGAACCTATAAGCCAGTCCTATTCAATGTTTTTCTTCCTAGCAATAGAAATCCTAACTGGGACACATGTCATGTAACTATGGTTTCATTTATGTGGTTGTGGGTGACTGCTGCTCAAGATTGTTCAAGGTGATTTTGTTGTCTAGATTCATACAGTCAGGTAGAAGCTCCATTGCTCTACCAGGGCTGGTTAATGTAGCTTTAGAGACATCATTGTCATAGGTCTATTCCATATTTGTGCATCTCAAATTTTCCATCAAAACACCCATCCTATGGTAGCAGTTTGGGGGTGGGTCCTGGAGGCCTATAAGTTCAGGCTGGAGCTTTCTGCAAGCAAGTCAGCAACCCTCTTCACCTTTTAATGATCTCTCAAATGGACTTGATTTTCCTGTTAAATCTCTAGTCTTTTAATACAGGAAGACTGTTGTACAGAAAACAGATCCAATATGAAACACACTGCCGCTTGTATACTGCAATTGATTTGTATAACTTGGCAAATGAGCGAGATGACTTCACTCCTTCCGAGAAACCAGAGATAGCCAGTCGCTGTCTTTCTTGTGAGCCAAGTTCAGGTGGCCACTGCAGCAGGCCCTGGATTCTCATCAGCAATCAACATGTCCTCTTTTTATTGCCTGGTCAGGATTTCCCCTGCCAACATGCCCTTCTGCTTGTCTACAATCTTTGACCTAATGGGACTTCAATTTGTCATTGCCTTGGTCTTACAGGTATGTGACTGCAGGCCTTGCGGCTAGTGCTTTCTTGCCCCATGGTATCTTACTTCTTTTGTGGTGTAGTGTTTGTTAGGTGCCTCTCTAAGTAACAATAAAGTTCACCTAAAAACAGCTCATTTAGTGCTTTTCTATAGTGTTTTTAATTACGTTGATAGTAGTCACAGTTTATTTTGGCTCATAGCTTACCTGGAAGATACCTACCTATTATCTTGACAACTGGATGTTTGAAAACAAGAGTGGTTTTGTGTTTGATACAACAATCTGCTTGTCATAGCAACTCATAAAATACACAATTTGAAAATTTCAAACCCACCTAGACATCTTACTAATATTCTGAATTTTGTAGAAACAAAAATAAATCCAAAGATATAATGGCATAGTATACTAGAATCATGGAGAGTGTCTGGTAACATATACATGCATGTGGTTAGCACGTGTTGAGTGCTTGATCCATTTGATCTAATACAATATGAACCTGTTGCTATTCACAATAACATGTGAGGAGACACAGAAAGGCTCAGATTCAAAGCTGCTTGTAATGCTATGTGAATCACTTTTCACAGCCAGTGAGAAGAAGGTGAGTTGACCTCAAAACTTTGAGAGTGAGGCAGGGCTGGTCCTGGTAGTGTACAACTTTAATACCGGAGTGTAGGAGGTAAAGGTAGGTGGATCTCTTAAGAGCTTAATCCCAGTATGGTTCACATAGAAAGTTCCAATGTCAAAATGTACTCCATTGTCCAAACAAACAACAAAAGCAAAAAACAAAACAAAAACTGGGGCAGAAACATCCTTCATCCCTGACCATGGCAATTTCAAATACCAAAATCTTATCAAAAACTATTACAGGCAAAATTAAGAACAAGACTGTGGTGATTTGAATATGCTAGCCCACGGGAAGTGGCACTATTAGGAGGTTTGACCTTGTTGGAGGAAGTACTTACTGTGGGGGGTGGGCCTTGAATCTCTGCCCAATGTAGAAGAGTCATTTTCTTCTGGCTGCAGTCAGATCAAGATGCGGAACTTCCAGCCTGTTCTCCAGCACCATGTCTGCCTGGAAACTGATATGCTTCTTGTCATGATGATAATGGACTGAATCTCTGAAACTGTAAGCTAGTTCCAATGAAAAGCCTTTATAAGAGTTGTTTGGGTCATTGTATCTCTTCATAGCAGTAAAACCCTAAGACAAAGACTGAATATGAAATATTTCATATTTTACCATCCAGACCAGATGCTTACTGTCTTTTAATTTTATTGATGTTTCAAAAACACTTTCACTATAAAATAATTATAAAGTTTATTCTATTAAGCAACACAACAAAATCTATTTAGCCTTGATTGAAATATACAGAAGCACAATTGGGTATTATTTATTGATATAGTTTCAAAAGGTATCACTCTATCAGGTAGATTAGTAAATACATGAAGATAAAGTCTCTGATACATGGATTTATTGGATAGAATTAGTTGTATTCTTTTTAGAAGCAGAGCTTTTGTAGGATAGTTAAAAGGAGAGATGTAAATGGTTCAGAGTGACTACTTCCTTATGGCTGACTACCTGGTGCTATAGCTGGAAATCTGAACGAGGTAATAATTGCAGATAAGTCACTGTCCTGAAATCTTTCTCATTCAAGATTAGGTTTTCAGGAAGGAATTTGAAACTGACCTAGTTCTCTGCAGACACACCAAATGCCTGGAAGAGGAGATTTATAAAAACAATGGCATAAATCAAAGGGCAGGAGCAATGAATATACGGCTTGAGTATATGGGAGAGAAATTAAGTTTTAAAGAGATTATTTTTAGGCTTAGAAAATTAAAATAATTTGCAATATTATCTTTGAAAATTAAAAAACCCTTCAACTCTATAATGTTCATATATATATATATATATATATAAGAAAAGTACATATTTTGCATTCAAATTAAAACAAATAATTAAAGATTTTTTTCTAAGTTTTTTTTTATTAACATTCCAAATCGCGACTTGGGACACGGCCTGTTGGGGCTTCCGTCTGTGCCCGAGGGCGGGTTGGCGCTTGTGTGTAACCTGCTCCCAGGTGCTGGGCTGATCTGCAGTAACCAGCGCGCCAGTTCCGCGGTGGGACCTTCTGCCTGGTGGCGGGACCCCGCGCAGGGAGGGAGCCCGCCAGCTTCCCTTCCGCGACCTCTGTTCCCGCGGACTGCGCTGGAGAGACCGGTACCCAGGCTCTCCCCCCGATATAACATCACTTGGGACACGGCCTGTTGGGGCTTCCGTCTGTGCCCGAGGGCGGGTTGGCGCTGTGGTCGTCTGGGTGCCAGATCGGCGGCCATCGTGACCACAGGGTGAGCGGCGCCACGGAGACTGCCCTCCGCCATCTTTGCTCCAGTGACCAGGTAGTTGGGACCGCCAGGCTCAGAGACAGACAGGCATAATATCGCTTCGGTTTCAGGCAGCTTGTGTGTAACCTGCTCCCAGGTGCTGGGCTGATCTGCAGTAACCAGCACGCCAGTTCCGCGGTGGGACCTTCTGCCTGGTGGAGGGACCCCGCGCAGGGAGGGAGCCTGCCAGCTTCCCTTCCGCGACCTCTGTTCCCGCGGACTGCGCTGGAGAGACCGGTACCCAGGCTCTCCCCCCAATATAACATCACTTGGGACACGGCCTGTTGGGGCTTCCTTCTGTGCCCGAGGGCGGGTTGGCGCTGTGGTCGTCTGGGTGCCAGATCGGCGGGCCATCGTGACCACAGGGTGAGCAGCGCCACGGAGAGTGCCCTCCGCCATCTTTGCTCCAGTGACCAGGTAGTTGGGACCACCAGGCTCAGAGACAGACAGGCATAATATCGCTTCGGGTTCAGGCAGCTTGTGTGTAACCTGCTCCCAGGTGCTGGGCTGATCTGCAGTGACCAGCGCGCCAGATCTGCTGTGGGACTTCTGCCTGGCAGAGGGACCCCCCCTCCCCCCCCCCAGGAGAGATCACACACCCCTGCACAGGGCAGGAGCCTGCCAGCCTCCCTTTGGCGACCTCTGCTCCAGGAATCCACTAGGCTGAGCCTTTAGATGTGCAAGGCCTCCCCAATATAAGATCACTTGGGGCAAAGCACATTAGGGCTCCAAAGTCACTCAGGAGCAGGCAGGCCCCAGAAATCGGTGCCAGGGGAATCCTGGTAATCCAGGGGGGGCAGAAATAGCTTTGCAAGCTCACAGGAGGTCCAACCAACAGCCAGTGGCAGCAGGACCAACTAACACCAGAGGTATCCAGATGGCAAAAGGCAAACGTAGGAATGTTACTAACAGTAATCAAAGTAATGTGGGACCATCCGAACCCAACTCTCCAACAGCAGCAAGTCCTGGATACCCCACCACACCCGAAAGACAAGATCTGGATTTAAAATCACTTCTCATGATGCTATTAGAGGATCACAAGAAGGACACAAATAAATCTCATAAAGAGTTACAGGAGACCATGAATCAACGGTTAGAAGCCCTTACAAAGGAAACACAAAAATCGCTTAGAGAAATGCGGGAGAACATGGATCAAAAGATGGAGGCGCACAAGGAGACAACACAAAAATCACTTAACGAGATGAATCAACGGGTAGATGCACTCACAAAGGAATCACAAAATTTGCATAAAGAAATGCAGAAGAATATGGGTCAACAGACGGATGCCCATAAGGAGGCAACACAAAAATTGCTTAAAGAAATGAATCAACGGTTAGATGCCCTTACAAAGGAAACACGAGAACTGCTTAAAGAAATGCAGGAGACGATGGATCAACAGATGGAATCCCATGAGGAGGAAACACAAAAATCGCTCAGAGAAATGCAGGAGAACGTGGGTCATCAGGAAGAAATCCTGAAAGAGGTAATGCAAAAATACCTTAAAGAAATACAGGAAAATACAAACAAACAAGTGAAGGATCTCAGCAAATCCATCCAGGAACTAAAAAAGGAAGTAGAAACAACTAAGAAATCACAAAGGGAGACAACTTTGGAGATAGAAAACCTTGGGAAGAAATCAGGAGTCATAGATGCAAATATCAACAATAGAATACAAGAGATGGAAGAAAGAATCTCAGGTGCTGAAGATTCCATAGAAAGCATCGACTCAACAGTCAAAGAAAATGCAAAATGCAAAAAACGCGTAACCCAAAACATCCAGGAAATCCAGGACACAATGAGAAGACCAAACCTAAGGATTATAGGTATAGATGAGAGTGAAGATTTGCAACTTAAAGGGCCAGTAAACATCTTCAACAAAATTATGGAGGAAAACTTCCCTAACTTAAAGAGAGAGATGCCGATGAACATACAAGAAGCCTACAGAACTCCAAACAGACTGGACCAGAACAGAAATACCTCCCGTCACATAATAATCAAAACACCGAATGTTCTAAACAAAGAAAGAATACTAAATGCAGTAAGAGAAAAGGGCCAAGTAACATACAAAGGAAGACCTATCCGAATCACATCAGACTTCTCACCAGAGACTATGAAAGCCAGAAGATCCTGGGCAGATCTCATGCAGACACTAAGACAGCACAAATGCCAGCCTAGACTACTATACCCAGCAAAACTCTCAATCACCATAGATGGAGAGACCAAGATATTCCATGATAAAACCAAATTTTCACAATATCTTTCCACAAATCCAGCCCTGCAACGGATAATAGGTGGAAACCTCCAATACAGGGAGAGAAACAACACCCTGGAAAAAATGAGATAATAACCTTCTTGAATCAAACCCAAAAGTAGATAACCACTCAAACATAAAGATAGCGTCAAGAATGGCAGATGGCAATAATCACTATGCCTTAATCTCTCTTAATATCAATGGTCTCAACTCCCCAATTAAAAGACATAGACTAGCAGACTGGATACGTAAACAGGACCCAGCTTTTTGCTGCATGCAGGAAACGCACCTCAGTGTCAAAGACAAACACTACCTCAGAGTAAAAGGCTGGAAAACAATTTTACAAGCAAATGGCCCCAAGAAACGAGGTGGAGTAGCCATCCTAATATCGGATAAAATTGATTTTCAACCCAAAGTCATCAAAAAAGACACAGAAGGACACTACATACTGATCAAGGGAAAAATCCACCATCAAGAACTCTCAATCCTGAATATCTATGCTCCAAATGCAAGGGCACCCTCATTCGTAAAAGAAACTTTACTAAAACTCAAAGCACACATCGCACCGCACACAATAATAGTGGGTGACTTCAACACCCCGCTCTCTGAAATGGATCGTTCAGGAAAGCAGAAACTAAACAGGGACACAGTGAATCTAATTGAAGCCTTGGACCAAATGGAACTAACTGATATATATAGAACATTTCATCCTAGAGCTAAAGAATACACCTTCTTCTCAGCTCCTCATGGTACCTTCTCCAAAATTGACCATATAATTGGTCACAAATCAGACCTCAACAGATACAAGAAGATAGAAATAATCCCATGCCTCCTATCAGATCACTATGGAATAAGGGTGGTCTTCAATGGCAACAAAAACAAAAGAAAACCCACGTACACATGGAGGCTGAACAATGCTCTACTCAATGATAACTTGGTCAAGGTGGAAATAAAGAAAGAAATCAAAGACTTTTTGAAAGTTAATGAAAATGAAGGCACAACATACCCTAACTTATGGGACACAATGAAAGCAGTGCTAAGAGGAAAATTCATAGCCCTGAGTGCCGCCAAAAAGAAACGGGAGACAGCATACACTAACAGCTTAATGGCACACCTGAAAGCCCTGGAACAAAAAGAAGCAAATACACCAAAGAGGAGTAGAAGGCAGGAAATCATCAAACTCAGGGCTGAAATCAATCAAGTAGAAACAAATAAAACCATACAAAGAATCAACAAAACGAGGAGTTGGTTCTTTGAGAAAATCAACAAGATAGATAAGCCCTTAGCCAGACTAACCAGAGGGCACAGAGATAGTATCCAAATTAATAAAATCAGAAACGAAAAGGGAGAGATAACAACAGAAACTGAGGAAATTCAAAAAATCATCAGATCCTACTACAAAAACCTGTATTCAACACAACTAGAAAATCTTGAGGAAATGGACAATTTCCTTGACAGATACCAAGTACCAAAATTAAATCAGGATCAAATAGACCATCTAAACCGTCCTATAACCCCTGAAGAAATAGAAGTTGTCATTGGAAGTCTTCCAACCAAAAAAAGCACAGGTCCAGATGGTTTTAGTGCAGAATTCTATCAGACCTTCAAAGAAGACCTAACACCAATACTCTTCAAACTGTTCCACAAAATAGAAACAGAAGGAACACTACCCAACTCGTTCTATGAAGCCACAATTACACTAATACCAAAAGCACACAAAGATCCGACAAAGAAAGAGAATCTCAGGCCAATCTCTCTTATGAATATCGATGCAAAAATACTCAATAAAATTCTTGCCAACCGAATCCAAGAACACATCAAAACGATCATTCACCACGATCAAGTAGGCTTCATCCCAGGGATGCAGGGATGGTTCAATATAAGGAAATCCATCAATGTAATCCACTACATAAACAATCTCAAAGAAAAAAACCACATGGTCATCTCATTAGATGCTGAGAAAGCATTTGACAAAATTCAGCATCCTTTCATGCTAAAGGTCTTGGAAAGATCAGGAATTCAAGGCCCATATCTAAACATAGTAAAAGCAATTTACAGCAAACCAGTAGCCAGCATCAATCTAAACGGAGAGAAACTTGAAGCAATCCCACTAAAATCAGGGACTAGACAAGGCTGCCCTCTCTCTCCATATCTTTTCAATATAGTACTTGAAGTTCTAGCTAGAGCAATTAGACAAGAAAAAGAGGTCAAAGGGATACAAATTGGAAAGGAAGAAGTCAAACTATCACTATTTGCAGACGATATGATAGTATACATAAGCGACCCAAAGAACTCCACCAGAGAACTCCTACAGCTGATAAACGACTTCAGCAAAGTGGCCGGATATAAAATCAACTCAAGCAAGTCAGAAGCCTTCCTATACTCAAAGGATAAGCAGGCTGAGAAAGAAGTAAGAGAAATAATACCCTTTACGATAGCCACAAACCATATTAAGTATCTTGGCGTGACGCTAACCAAACAAGTGAAAGATCTGTATGACAAGAACTTCAAGTCTCTGAAGAAAGAAATTGAAGAAGACCTCGGAAGATGGAAAAATCTGCCATGCTCATGGATTGGCAGGATTTATATAGTAAAAATGAGCATCTTACCAAAAGTAATACACAGATTCAATGCAATCCCCATCAAAATCCCAACTCAATTCTTCATAGAGTTAGAAAGAGCAATTCAAAAATTCATCTGGAATAACAGAAAACCCAGAATAGCTAAAACTATTCTCAAGAGTAAAAGAACCTCTGGGGGAATCAGTATCCCGGACCTCAAGCTGTACTACAGAGCAATAGTGTTAAAAACTGCATGGTATTGGTACAGTAACAGACATGTAGATCAATGGAACAGAATTGAAGACCCAGAAATGAATCCACACTCCTATGGTCACTTGATCTTTGACAAAGGAGCTAAAACCATCCAGTGGAAAAAAGATAGCCTTTTCAACAAATGGTGCTGGCTCAGCTGGAGGTCAACATGCAGAAGAATGCAAATTGACCCATCCTTATCTCCTTGCACTAAGCTCAATTCTAAGTGGATCAAAGATCTCCACATAAAACCAGACACACTGAAACTAATAGAAGGGAAACTAGGGAAGAACCTTGAACATATGCGCACAGGGGAGAATTTCCTGAACAGAACTCCAATAGCTTATACTCTAAGATCAAGAATAGACAAATGGGACCTCATTAAATTACAAAGTTTTTGCAAGGCAAAAGACACTGTCAAAAAGACAAAGCGGCAACCAACTAACTGGGAAATGATCTTTACCAACCTTACATCCGACAGAGGGCTAATATCCAAGATATACAAAGAACTCAAGAAGTTAAACTCCAGAGAGGCAAGTAACCCTATTAAAAAATGGGGTACAGAGCTAAACAAAGAGTTCTCACCTGAAGAATATCTAATGGCTGAGAAGCACCTAAAGAGATGTTCATCATCCTTAGTCATTAGGGAAATGCAAATCAAAACAACCCTGAGATTCCATCTCACACCAGTCAGGATGGCTAAGATCAAAAACACAGGAGACAGCAGTTGTTGGCGAGGATGTGGAGAAAGAGGAACACTCCTCCACTGCTGGTGGAATTGCAGGCTGGTACAACCACTCTGGAAAGCAGTCTGGCGGCTCCTCAGAAAACTGGGCATGACACTTCCGGAGGATCCGGCTATACCACTCCTGGGCATATACCCAGAGACTTTACCTGCATGCAATAAGGACACATGCTCCACTATATTCATAGCAGCCTTATTTATAATAGCCAGAAGCTGGAAAGAACCCAGATGTCCCTCAACGGAGGAATGGATTCAGAAGATGTGGTATATTTACACAATGGAATACTACTCTGCAATTAAAAACAATGAATTCACGAAATTCCTAGGCAAATGGTCAGAACTTGAAAATATCATCCTTAGTGAGGTAACCCAATCACAAAAGATCACACATGGTATGAAGTCACTGATAAGGGGATATTGACCCAGAATCTCAGAATACCCTAGACACAATCAGCATATCAATAGATTTCTAAAAAGATGGAAGGAGAGACCCCTGGTCCTGGAAAGACTGGATGTAGGGGAACGCCAGGACAGAGTAATGAGAGGGGGTTGAACGGAGAAAAGAGGGAGGGAAGGGGGCTTATGGGACTTTCGGGGAGGGAGGAAACGGGAAAGGGGAAGTGATTTGGAATGTAAATTAAAAAAATAAAATAAAATAAAATTAAAAAAAAAAAAAAAAACATTCCAAATCGTTTCCCCTTTCCCGTTTCCTCCCTCCCTGAAAGTCCCATAAGCCCCCTTCCCTCTCTCTTTTCCCCATTCAACCCCCTCTTGTTTCTCTGTCCTGGTGTTCCCCTACATCCAGTCTTTCCAGGACCAGGGGTCTCTCCTTCCATCTTCTTAGAAATCTATTGATATGCGAATTGTGTCTAGGGTATTCCGAGATTCTGGGTTAATATCCCCTTATCAGTGACTGCATACCATGTGTGTTCTTTTGTGATTGGGTTACCTCACTAAGGATGATATTTTCAAGTTCTGACCATTTGCCTAGGAATTTCGTGAATTCGTTCTTTTTAATTGCAGAGTAGTATTCCATATCTAATGGCTGAGAAGCACCTAAAGAGATGTTCATCATCCTTAGTCATTAGGGAAATGCAAATCAAAACAACCCTGAGATTCCATCTCACACCAGTCAGAATGACTAAGATCAAAAACACAGGAGACAGCAGTTGTTGGCGAGGATGTAGAGAAAGAGGAACACTCCTCCACTGCTGGTGGAATTGCAAGCTGGTACAACCACTCTGGAAAGCAGTCTGGCGGTTCCTCAGAAAACTGGGCATGACACTCCCGGAGGATCCGGCTATACCACTCCTGGGCATATACCCAGAGGCTTTACCTGCATGCAATAAGGACACATGCTCCACTATGTTCATAGCAGCCTTATTTATAATAGCCAGATGCTGGAAAGAACCCAGATGTCCCTCAATGGAGGAATGGATTCAGAAGATGTGGTATAATTAAAGATTTTTTATATGTTTTAATAATTTTGGGTGTACAGGATGTTAACAATCTGAAAGCTGTGTCACACAAAATCACTCAAAGAAAACAATTTGAATTTAGTGTGGACCTATCCTAATGAGCTGATGGTAGACTTCCAGCCTTGATTCTGGACCTAGGATTCACATAGAAGGAGGGCTGTGTTGTAGAAGCAATGCAGCATGCATGCTTGATTTAACACCAGGAAGGATCTTCTGACCTTATGTTCAGTGAAACTGATGGAGTAGGAGTATTCCTGTGCTAGAGTTTTCTTTTAACAGTAAACTAGAGTTTATTCAGAGCGTGGGGAGGGGAGTTAAGAGGGTAGTAGAGGCAGAGAAAGGCAGAGAGAGAGAGGGAGGGGGGAGAGAGAGAGAGAGAGAGAGGAAGAAGAAGAAGAAGAAGAAGAAGAAGAAGAAGAAGAAGAAGAAGAAGAAGAAGAAGAAGAAGAAGAAGAAGAAGAAGAGAAGAGAAGTAGAAGAGAAGTAGAAAAGTAGAGGAGTAGAGGCCGACCATGAGCATGTGGAAATGGGGGAAGGGAATGGGGAGAGAGGGGAAAATGGAAGCAGAGAAAGAGCAAGAGAGAAACAAGAGACCAAGAGAGCTAGAGTTTGGTTCTTGAATATCTTTCAGAGGATAATGTGTTAGAAGGTTGGGCTCCAGCAAGGTACAGTTAGTAGCACCTAGGGCCTTAAAGATGTGGAGCCCAGCGGGAGTTCTACTGATCATTTGGGAGTATGTTCTCAAAGGGTGATTGATTATAGCACCTCATTTCTTTCTTATGCCTCTTTTACTTCCTGAGAAGAAGGCAAACACTTTGGCCCCCATCAGGATGTACTTGATAGGCCCAAAGCAACAGAGGCAACCAATTACAAACTAAAATCCAAAGTTGTGTGCCAAGACCACCTTTTCTTTCTTTATAAATTGATTTTCCTACACATTTGTTACAATAACAGAAAGCTGATTAACACACATATGGGATGCATTCTATAGATGCTCATGAACATCTGTGGGGACTCAGAAGAGAGATTCTGGATAGAATGGCAGATGAGGAAAATCCCAGACACCATTGTGGATGCCAACAAGTGCTTGCTGACAGGAGCCTGATATAGCTGTTACCTGGGAGGCTCTGCCAGTGCCTGACAAATACAGAGGGGGACACTTTCAGCCAACCATTGAACTGAGCACAGGGTCCCCAATGGAGGAGCTAGAGAAAGAACCCAAGGAGCTGAAGGGGTTTGCAGTGCAATAGGAGGAACAACAATTTGAACCACCCAGAAACCCCAGGGCTCCCAGGGAGTAAACCTCCAACCAAAGAGTACATGTGGAGGGACCCATGGCTCCAGATTCATATGCAGCAGAGGATGGCCTTGTTGAACATCAAAGGGAGGAGAGGCCCTTAGTCCTGAGAAGGCTTGATGCCCCAGTATAGGGTAATGCCAGGACAGGGAAGTGGGAGTTGGGTGGGTTAGTGAGCAGAAGGAGGGGGGGGTGGGTTAGGGGATTTTCGGGAGGGGGGAACCAGGAAAGGGGACAACATTTGAAATGTAAATGAAGAATATATCTAATAAAAAAAGAAAAATAGTTTCTTCATTCTTACACTTTGTTACTCTGAACCTGGGAATTGAATTCCTCACTTTTATTATCTGGTTTGTTTCTTGGTGTTAGTTACGCCCACCACAACCATGATACATTTGGATGCACCCGTGGCTATATTACAGCTTGTCTCCTTACTATCTCTCTAAGGTTGTGCAGCCTGGTGGAGGTCAGGGTGATATGGTAGAAAGCAGGAGTGGGACAGCTCTCTGTGCAGATTCTAGCTGCTGTGTTGCTGTGGCTAAGGCACTTCATTTCCCTAAGCATCCAATTTCTCTGCACAAAATGGCCGCCATAATGCTTTAGTCTTCAGGTGTCTCTGTGAGAGGTCGATGAGAGAAGTGAATAGGAAACATTTTTCTTAATCTTAGTTCTAACCAAGAGGCATCCAGAAATGTGAACAGCTCTTTCTCCAGGACCTTCCTATTTCTACTCTAATTACAAATACTCTTGCCACCCTAATGTCCAGTAGCTTCAGCACCATGCTGGTACTTCCTATTTTGCTAAAATAAGGTGTCAAAAATTCATTGTGGCTGATTTTAAAAAGGAAGGACATGAAGTCTAAAGAGTAATTCAAATCTGGCCAGATGTTTCTCATCTTCTCAAAGCCCTCTTTGTTGCTGAATTCTCATGTTATGGTCACCTGTCTCTGGACCCATCACCCC
The DNA here is from genome assembly GCA_036184795.1 of Tokudaia tokunoshimensis. Classification (NCBI taxonomy): domain Eukaryota; kingdom Metazoa; phylum Chordata; class Mammalia; order Rodentia; family Muridae; genus Tokudaia; species Tokudaia tokunoshimensis. Next base: position 53,684,275 of record BTHU01000017.1, on the reverse strand, counting down.
CTGGCTTCTCCACCTAAGGCAGACAGCTGTAGAGAAGAGTTAGTGTTCCTGCTGCAAGGCATGCAGTATCTTTGCTGCCCACAAGAGACGGATGAATATGCTGTAGGGATTGGCCCAGTGAGGGCTCAGGCAGAGCCCGAGTGCACTCTAGACTGCATTGCCCTCCAGACCTGAGGACCCTTTTGTTCCCCAGAGTTTGGCATGTGGTTGACAAATTGACCAGAAAAGACAACTTGGGAAACAATATTCTAAAATCTCAAGGATAGCTTAAGAAAGCCTCATATGGTCATTTAAGTCACAGGACAGAGCAAAAACATTTGGAAGGGACTTAGTACAACTAGGTACACATGTATGTTGTATAAACATCACATCTGGGTATTAAGCATTTTGATATCTTCAGCATTATCTATTTCCCTGTGTTGAGAAATTTCAGTCTCTTTCAGTTACCATGAGTTGTCCCAGGCCACAGTTATCCCATTGCCTCACTGTATTAGCTACCTGCCCTAACCTTGTGCAAAGTTGAAAGGTGCATGTCTGTGAATGAGGATGCTTTTAATTGGTTCCAAGCACCAATCCCTGCTTTGATGGTTGCTGCTTTTGTAGGTTCAAACCTGCTTTCTGTGTGGATAGCTGGCTGATGTGCAAATAGAGCTGTGGAGGCTAATCTTATCTATTCCAGAGTCCTGAGCCTGTGATTAACCTGTAAAGGGAACAGAACTGTGTGTTCCTGCTTGAAGACTGAGCAGGTGCTGTGGTTCAGGAATCCCTATGGATCAGGCTGAAGACAGACCTGTGAAACCCCACCCTTCCTGTCCTTCCCTTCCCTTCATGTATGACTCCTCAAAGGTCCCACATGTTTTCCTTGAGAGCACTCCACTCATAAGTGGCTTGCTCAAACACCCCTTTCTCTGAATAATACAGATTGCTCACCATTTATCCAACAAGCATGTGAAGGCAGAAGTATTTCAGGTTTTGGAATATTTACATATACAGTGCCATACAAGTCACTTGGTGTGACTTGGCTAGCCATGAACTGCATATGTATTCTGAATGTACCTTATCCACACAGACAAAACACAACTTTACCACTATCGATCACTCACGATCATGTGTGGGATTTTCTACTTGTGTCCTCATGTTGGTACTCAAAAACTTATGGTCTTTGTAACATTTGGATTTTCAGATAATGGCATCCTCATTTCCCATTTTGTTTCTTTGACAAAATACCCTGACCAAAAAGCAACTCAGGAGTGCATGTTAGTTCAGAATTCCAGGTTACTGGTTCATCATCATGGGAAAAATCAAGGCAGCAGGAACCGGATGCAGTTTCTCTGCAGCATCATTACCAATATGGTTTCTAAAAATAACTTTCAGTTTGATATCGAGGGCTAGAATCCTTGCAGCCACAGGGAACTAAAGCTTGTCTGAGACGTGTAATACAGCAATGAAGTGGAGTCTCTGTTTTATTGGGATTGCTGGAAAACTAAAAGCCACCAAACAGAGTGACATCAAACACAACGCTTTTGTGTCTGGAGAGATGGCTCAGTGGTTAAGAGTTCTGGCTGCTCTCCAAAAGAACCCAGGCTCAGTTCCCAGCATACACAAGATGGCTCACAATCATCTAAAACTCCAAGTCCAGGGGCTCCTATGCCCTCTTCTGAACAACTTAGTTACTACATGTACATGATACACAGAGAGCAGGCAGAACACCCATACACATAAAATAAAGGTTAAACAAACATCCTATGGTGTCCTCGTGAATCCAGTGGGTGAGGAGTTTAGATAAGTATGGCTTGGTCTGTTTTCTAATGTCTAGTCTTACCTCTGATAGAAGGTTTAAGACTTGTAACTAGGAAGGCCTCTAGGCACTGCAGTCCTGGTGATGGTGATGTGTGCTGATGCTCTTGTCAGTGTAGCCTGGATGAGGAATATTGTTAGGGTATGTACAAGCTTCTCCACATAGCTTGGACTTTCTTAAAACATGGTGGTCTCATGTTAGCCAGATCCTGACATTGTAGGTCAGAACTCTCGAAAACAAAGATACAGCTGAGAAGGTGTTGTGTGATCTAAATTTAAGGTGGTGGCAGTTTAGGAAAACCATATTCTCTTGATTATAAGAGTCACCAGACCAAGAAGATTCAAGGGAAGGAAGATTGAATCTTAACCTGACATGAAGAAGTTAAAAGCCAGGGTTCAAAAGAGCTCTCTGGTCGGGTCACTTTTAGAAAACACAGTCTGCTGTGTCTCAGTGACACTGGAATGGGTTACCACAAAATTGTGGGTTCTTGAGCAATTTTCTTGCTTACATCTTTGCCATTCCTTTTTTTCCCCCATCCCCAGTCTACCTGTGTTGTGAGGAGAAGAAGCATATGTTATTTCAGAGTCTTCAATACTATTCCTTTAGAGTGGGACAGTTCTTCATGTGGTTTTTCCTTTGTTGAGAATTGATGATATACTCTTATCAGAGAAGGCTTAATGCACATGAAACTGAAGCAAACAGCTTCAAACTGTCTATAATCCTTACCTTACTTTTCAAAGATGGACCCAGGCCCTTGGCTGAGTTGGCTGAGCTGAGGCCTGTCTAGCAGACCTACACACAAACTCAGGGCCTCTCTTCAGACCAGGCCACCGTGGAAGGGAGACTGACAGAGTTCTTCTATCAGTTTACTTCTTCCGACTTGTTTTAAAACTAATGTCAGACTCAATTTTTTATTCCCCCATTAAAAGCATGCACCCTCTTAGAATTCCCTGAGTGCCTTTCTCAATTAGCAAAGCTCATGTAAATAAATAGTTAATGAAACTCACCAGACTTACAATAAAGACAGCCGCGTTGCTTTAGCTAAGTACTTTATGGGCACCCATTTATTTTTGCCATTTTACCATTTCATTTGGCAGGCATGGGACAAACCTAGAGTTGGAAAAGGCCTCAGTTTTCATTGCATGATTTTTTAAAAGATGATTTTTATTTTTTTGAGATTATAATATAATTACATAATTTCTCTCTTCTCTTTCTTCCTTCATAACCCCTCCTATGTACCCGCTTCAAATTCATGTATATATGCATGTGTGAGTGTGCACTTTTAATATCCATTCCTGCCATGGAATGTGGGTTTATGAATGTGTATATACCTCCTCATTCTCATGGGCTCAGGGTCTTTAACTTTACTATGTGGGCAATACTCATCATTTTCTGGACTTAGACTTTTATTTCAATCCAGTTTTAAGTCAGCTGTAAACTGACCTCACACACTTTTATTGTTGGTAATTATGGTAGAATTTTGTTTTATTTATTGCTGCGTGTGCTTGTTAGTCTTTGTCAACTTAAAATAAAGTAGAGTCACCTGGGAAGAGGGAATCACAACACAGACGTGACTTCCATTGGATTGGCCTGTTGGCATGTCTGTGGGGGCATTTTCTTGGTGATTAATTGATATAGCAGGGTCCAGCTCACTGTGCGTGGTGGTACCATCCTTAGACAGGTGAGCCTGGTAGCTGATCAAGTTAGAGGAAGCAAGCCACTAAACAGCATTCCCCCATGGTCTATGCTTCAATCCTCCCTCTGGGTTTCTACTCTGACATGAGCAAACTCAGGTACCAATGTCAACTACATGGAGTCTATAACTACAACAGTCCTAGCAGATAGTGGAAGCCCAATGAGTATAGACTTGATGTGGAATGGACATAGAATTGTACATGCTAACCCATCAAGGGATACTCGTGTTTAGCTCAACAGTTAGCATCTTAGCAGAAAATTGAGTAGATTAAGAACCATAAACTTGGCTAGACATGTTCCTGGTGATAGAATGCTCTCTTCATTCATATCCTTGGTTTACTATCCTTGCAAGACCTTAAGAGAAGAGGGACTGAGAAACTGTCAGTTTAAGCATACTGGAGACTAGTGAGCCACCTCATACCCACGTGTACAAGATGGACTTGCTTTTGTCTTTTTCTGAGCTTTTATGAATTTTGCTATAACAAACTAGCTTGTATTGCTACTAGTCTTTAACTGTCCTTCGACCTCCAGTGGAGACAGCTTACAAATAGAAAGTTAAGGATTTGAATTTCATGCACTGTGGTGAGGCTTTGGGTGCATGAAGTTGACTGGAGTGTAGGTACCAAAATTCTATCCAGATCCAGCACTGTTATGATCCATCCTGAGAGGTCTCCTGGAAAACAAGAGTCCTGTCTGACCGCTGAACCAGTGTATGCGCCAAACTCTGTGCCAAACTCCATGCCAAACTCCAGACCTTAGCTGCTGGTATCTCTGGACAGGGATGAGCATAGCCACAGCTACTTCGAGAGATTTCTGAATTCCTAGAATTTACCTCCAGATTAGACGAACAAAATTTTTGAAGGTGATACGCAGAGTTGTTGCTGACACTATTACTAAAATTATCAGAGAAGATTAATCAATGTTTATTCTAGCATTTATTCTGTTATTCCCATTTACTCTGTCAAACTTGTTTCTTAGTTATATAGAGAATAAAAATTTCTAAGCTTTTTTTCCCTTACGAATCACACATCCTATACACTACTTCCTCAAAACTCTGTTTTAGGGAAGCCCGCTTCTTGCTGGTTTCCCTTTATTAATTTGTTTCTTGGTGCTGGGGATTGAGCCCAGAGTCTCACAGTTACTAAGTCTGTGCTTTACCCCCAAGGTTCAGCCCCATGTCTTCACTATTTTAAAAAGTCTATGGCCTTCAGTTTTGGGGTTAGAATATATCAAAGGTCATCCTACGGTCATGGCTGTTGCTGCTGCTGAGTCTCTACTGGGAATGGATTAGGTCCTGGGCCAACACATTATGTATATTCATCCCTCCCTACATCTTTGTCTCACTCAGGAAAGAATGAGACTATTGTATCAGTAAGAAATTGGGGTTCACGGAGGCCAAATAACTTGCCCCAAGTCCACGTGAATGCAAGTCTCTCCACCTATCACAGCTTTAACTATGTAATATTGCTTTGTAAGTAATGTATTTTTCATAACTCCAGATGGCCAATCAGTGGATGAGGTAGTTCTCTCTCTCTCTCTCTCTCTCTCTCTCTCTCTCTCTGCTTAGGATGAGTAATGCTTTCTTTTCAATGTCCCTTAATGCATTTCCGCGCAGAGGACCACTGCTTGCCTATGCAGCAGGGATGTGAACAAGGAGGAAACAGAGTGATGGATTATGCATAAGCTCCTTAAATAATAGATCACAAGCAGAGCTCTAAAAGGGTGTGTGCTCAGCTGCTGATGTGAGCGTGAGGACAGGGGTGGTGTCCGATCCAGACAGGAGCGGGGCTCTAACGGATGTCTCAGGGTTGAAGTTGCTGAGCAGCAAACCCTACAAAACTGCCACTTTCCTTCAGTCTAGCCCACTGTCCCAGCCTCCCGCTGGAGCCCAGTAAAACATCCTGGCATTCTTAAGTTACTTACTTATTTTGTTTTTTTTTTTTTTTTGGTTTTTCGAGACAGGGTTTCTCTGTATAGCCCTGGCTGTCCTGGAACTCACTCTGTAGACCAGGCTGGCCTCGAACTCAGAAATCCGCCTGCCTCTGCCTCCCAAGTGCTAGGATTAAAGGTGTGCGCCACCACCGCCCGGCAAGTTACTTACTTATTTTTTTTTAATTTAATTTAATTTTATTTTTTTAATTTACATTCCAAATCACTTCCCCTTTCCCGTTTCCTCCCTCCCCGAAAGTCCCATAAGCCCCCTTCCCTCCCTCTTTTCTCCGTTCAAACCCCTCTCATTACTCTGTCCTGGCATTCCCCTACATCCAGTCTTTCCAGGACCAGGGGTCTCTCCTTCCATCTTTTTAGAAATCTATTGATATGCTGATTGTGTCTAGGGTATTCTGAGATTCTGGGTCAATATCCCCTTATCAGTGACTTCATACCATGTGTGATCTTTTGTGATTGGGTTACCTCACTAAGGATGATATTTTCAAGTTCTGACCATTTGCCTAGGAATTTCGTGAATTCATTGTTTTTAATTGCAGAGTAGTATTCCATTGTGTAAATATACCACATCTTCTGAATCCATTCCTCCGTTGAGGGACATCTGGGTTCTTTCCAGCTTCTGGCTATTATAAATAAGGCTGCTATGAATATAGTGGAGCATGTGTCCTTATTGCATGCAGGTAAAGTCTCTGGGTATATGCCCAGGAGTGGTATAGCCGGATCCTCCGGAAGTGTCATGCCCAGTTTTCTGAGGAGCCGCCAGACTGCTTTCCAGAGTGGTTGTACCAGCCTGCAATTCCACCAGCAGTGGAGGAGTGTTCCTCTTTCTCCACATCCTCGCCAACAACTGCTGTCTCCTGTGTTTTTGATCTTAGCCATCCTGACTGGTGTGAGATGGAATCTCAGGGTTGTTTTGATTTGCATTTCCCTAATGACTAAGGATGATGAACATCTCTTTAGGTGCTTCTCAGCCATTAGATATTCTTCAGGTGAGAACTCTTTGTGGAGCTCTGTACCCCATTTTTTAATAGGGTTACTTGCCTCTCTGGAGTTTAACTTCTTGAGTTCTTTGTATATCTTGGATATTAGCCCTCTGTCGGATGTAAGGTTGGTAAAGATCATTTCCCAGTTAGTTGGTTGCCGCTTTGTCTTTTTGACGGTGTCTTTTGCCTTGCAAAAACTTTGTAATTTAATGAGGTCCCATTTGTCTATTCTTGATCTTAGAGTATAAGCTATTGGAGTTCTGTTCAGGAAATTCTCCCCTGTGCGCATATGTTCAAGGTTCTTCCCTAGTTTCCCTTCTATTAGTTTCAGTGTGTCTGGTTTTATGTGGAGATCTTTGATCCACTTAGAATTGAGCTTAGTGCAAGGAGATAAGGATGGGTCAATTTGCATTCTTCTGCATGTTGACCTCCAGCTGAGCCAGCACCATTTGTTGAAAAGGCTATCTTTTTTCCACTGGATGGTTTTAGCTCCTTTGTCAAAGATCAAGTGACCATAGGAGTGTGGATTCATTTCTGGGTCTTCAATTCTGTTCCATTGATCTACATGTCTGTTACTGTACCAATACCATGCAGTTTTTAACACTATTGCTCTGTAGTACAGCTTGAGGTCCGGGATACTGATTCCCCCAGAGGTTCTTTTACTCTTGAGAATAGTTTTAGCTATTCTGGGTTTTCTGTTATTCCAGATGAATTTTTGAATTGCTCTTTCTAACTCTATGAAGAATTGAGTTGGGATTTTGATGGGGATTGCATTGAATCTGTGTATTACTTTTGGTAAGATGCTCATTTTTACTATATAAATCCTGCCAATCCATGAGCATGGCAGATTTTTCCATCTTCCGAGGTCTTCTTCAATTTCTTTCTTCAGAGACTTGAAGTTCTTGTCATACAGATCTTTCACTTGTTTGGTTAGCGTCACGCCAAGATACTTAATATGGTTTGTGGCTATCGTAAAGGGTATTATTTCTCTTACTTCTTTCTCAGCCTGCTTATCCTTTGAGTATAGGAAGGCTTCTGACTTGCTTGAGTTGATTTTATATCCGGCCACTTTGCTGAAGTCGTTTATCAGCTGTAGGAGTTCTCTGGTGGAGTTCTTTGGGTCGCTTATGTATACTATCATATCGTCTGCAAATAGTGATAGTTTGACTTCTTCCTTTCCAATTTGTATCCCTTTGACCTCTTTTTCTTGTCTAATTGCTCTAGCTAGAACTTCAAGTACTATATTGAAAAGATATGGAGAGAGAGGGCAGCCTTGTCTAGTCCCTGATTTTAGTGGGATTGCTTCAAGTTTCTCTCCGTTTAGATTGATGCTGGCTACTGGTTTGCTGTAAATTGCTTTTACTATGTTTAGATATGGGCCTTGAATTCCTGATCTTTCCAAGACCTTTAGCATGAAAGGATGCTGAATTTTGTCAAATGCTTTCTCAGCATCTAATGAGATGACCATGTGGTTTTTTTCTTTGAGATTGTTTATGTAGTGGATTACATTGATGGATTTCCTTATATTGAACCATCCCTGCATCCCTGGGATGAAGCCTACTTGATCGTGGTGAATGATCGTTTTGATGTGTTCTTGGATTCGGTTGGCAAGAATTTTATTGAGTATTTTTGCATCGATATTCATAAGAGAGATTGGCCTGAGATTCTCTTTCTTTGTCGGATCTTTGTGTGCTTTTGGTATTAGTGTAATTGTGGCTTCATAGAACGAGTTGGGTAGTGTTCCTTCTGTTTCTATTTTGTGGAACAGTTTGAAGAGTATTGGTGTTAGGTCTTCTTTGAAGGTCTGATAGAATTCTGCACTAAAACCATCTGGACCTGTGCTTTTTTTGGTTGGAAGACTTCCAATGACAACTTCTATTTCTTCAGGGGTTATAGGACGGTTTAGATGGTCTATTTGATCCTGATTTAATTTTGGTACTTGGTATCTGTCAAGGAAATTGTCCATTTCCTCAAGATTTTCTAGTTGTGTTGAATACAGGTTTTTGTAGTAGGATCTGATGATTTTTTGAATTTCCTCAGTTTCTGTTGTTATCTCTCCCTTTTCGTTTCTGATTTTATTAATTTGGATACTATCTCTGTGCCCTCTGGTTAGTCTGGCTAAGGGCTTATCTATCTTGTTGATTTTCTCAAAGAACCAACTCCTCGTTTTGTTGATTCTTTGTATGGTTTTATTTGTTTCTACTTGATTGATTTCAGCCCTGAGTTTGATGATTTCCTGCCTTCTACTCCTCTTTGGTGTATTTGCTTCTTTTTGTTCCAGGGCTTTCAGGTGTGCCATTAAGCTGTTAGTGTATGCTGTCTCCCGTTTCTTTTTGGCGGCACTCAGGGCTATGAATTTTCCTCTTAGCACTGCTTTCATTGTGTCCCATAAGTTAGGGTATGTTGTGCCTTCATTTTCATTAACTTTCAAAAAGTCTTTGATTTCTTTCTTTATTTCCACCTTGACCAAGTTATCATTGAGTAGAGCATTGTTCAGCCTCCATGTGTACGTGGGTTTTCTTTTGTTTTTGTTGCCATTGAAGACCACCCTTATTCCATAGTGATCTGATAGGAGGCATGGGATTATTTCTATCTTCTTGTATCTGTTGAGGTCTGATTTGTGACCAATTATATGGTCAATTTTGGAGAAGGTACCATGAGGAGCTGAGAAGAAGGTGTATTCTTTAGCTCTAGGATGAAATGTTCTATATATATCAGTTAGTTCCATTTGGTCCAAGGCTTCAATTAGATTCACTGTGTCCCTGTTTAGTTTCTGCTTTCCTGAACGATCCATTTCAGAGAGCGGGGTGTTGAAGTCACCCACTATTATTGTGTGCGGTGTGATGTGTGCTTTGAGTTTTAGTAAAGTTTCTTTTACGAATGAGGGTGCCCTTGCATTTGGAGCATAGATATTCAGGATTGAGAGTTCTTGATGGTGGATTTTTCCCTTGATCAGTATGTAGTGTCCTTCTGTGTCTTTTTTGATGACTTTGGGTTGAAAATCAATTTTATCCGATATTAGGATGGCTACTCCACCTCGTTTCTTGGGGCCATTTGCTTGTAAAATTGTTTTCCAGCCTTTTACTCTGAGGTAGTGTTTGTCTTTGACACTGAGGTGCGTTTCCTGCATGCAGCAAAATGCTGGGTCCTGTTTACGTATCCAGTCTGCTAGTCTATGTCTTTTAATTGGGGAGTTGAGACCATTGATATTAAGAGAGATTAAGGCATAGTGATTATTGCCATCTGCCATTCTTGACGCTATCTTTATGTTTGAGTGGTTATCTACTTTTGGGTTTGATTCAAGAAGGTTATTATCTCATTTTTTCCAGGGTGTTGTTTCTCTCCCTGTATTGGAGGTTTCCATCTATTATCCGTTGCAGGGCTGGATTTGTGGAAAGATATTGTGAAAATTTGGTTTTATCATGGAATATCTTGGTCTCTCCATCTATGGTGATTGAGAGTTTTGCTGGGTAGAGTAGTCTAGGCTGGCATTTGTGCTGTCTTAGTGTCTGCATGAGATCTGCCCAGGATCTTCTGGCTTTCATAGTCTCTGGTGAGAAGTCTGATGTGATTCGAATAGGTCTTCCTTTGTATGTTACTTGGCCCTTTTCTCTTACTGCATTTAGTATTCTTTCTTTGTTTAGAACATTCGGTGTTTTGATTATTATGTGACGGGAGGTATTTCTGTTCTGGTCCAGTCTGTTTGGAGTTCTGTAGGCTTCTTGTACGTTCATCGGCATCTCTCTCTTTAAGTTAGGGAAGTTTTCCTCCATAATTTTGTTGAAGATGTTTACTGGCCCTTTAAGTTGCAAATCTTCACTCTCATCTATACCTATAATCCTTAGGTTTGGTCTTCTCATTGTGTCCTGGATTTCCTGGATGTTTTGGGTTACGCGTTTTTTGCATTTTGCATTTTCTTTGACTGTTGAGTCGATGCTTTCTATGGAATCTTCAGCACCTGAGATTCTTTCTTCCATCTCTTGTATTCTATTGTTGATGTTTGCATCTATGACTCCTGATTTCTTCCCAAGGTTTTCTATCTCCAAGGTTGTCTCCCTTTGTGATTTCCTAGTTGTTTCTACTTCCTTTTTTAGTTCCTGGATGGATTTGCTGAGATCCTTCACTTGTTTGTTTGTATTTTCCTGTATTTCTTTAAGGTATTTTTGCATTACCTCTTTCAGGATTTCTTCCTGATGACCCACGTTCTCCTGCATTTCTCTGAGCGATTTTTGTGTTTCCTCCTCATGGGATTCCATCTGTTGATCCATCGTCTCCTGCATTTCTTTAAGCAGTTCTCGTGTTTCCTTTGTAAGGGCATCTAACCGTTGATTCATTTCTTTAAGCAATTTTTGTGTTGCCTCCTTATGGGCATCCGTCTGTTGACCCATATTCTTCTGCATTTCTTTATGCAAATTTCGTGATTCCTTTGTGAGTGCATCTACCTGTTGATTCATCTCGTTAAGCGATTTTTGTGTTGTCTCCTTGTGCGCCTCCATCTTTTGATCCATGTTCTCCCGCATTTCTCTAAGCGATTTTTGTGTTTCCTTTGTAAGGGCTTCTAACCGTTGATTCATGGTCTCCTGTCACTCTTTATGAGATTTATTTGTGTCCTTCTTGTGATCCTCTAATAGCATCATGAGAAGTGATTTTAAATCCAGATCTTGTCTTTCGGGTGTGGTGGGGTATCCAGGACTTGCTGCTGTTGGAGAGTTGGGTTCGGATGGTCCCACATTACTTTGATTACTGTTAGTAACATTCCTACATTTGCCTTTTGCCATCTGGATACCTCTGGTGTTAGTTGGTCCTGCTGCCACTGGCTGTTGGTTGGACCTCCTGTGAGCCTGCAAAGCTATTTCTGCCCCCCCTGGATTACCAGGATTCCCCTGGCACCGATTTCTGGGGCCTGCCTGCTCCTGAGTGACTTTGGAGCCCTAATGTGCTTTGCCCCAAGTGATCTTATATTGGGGAGGCCTTGCACATCTAAAGGCTCAGCCTAGTGGATTCCTGGAGCAGAGGTCGCCAAAGGGAGGCTGGCAGGCTCCTGCCCTGTGCAGGGGTGTGTGATCTCTCCTGGGGGGGGGGAGGGGGCGTCCCTCTGCCAGGCAGAAGTCCCACAGCAGATCTGGCGCGCTGGTCACTGCAGATCAGCCCAGCACCTGGGAGCAGGTTACACACAAGCTGCCTGAACCCGAAGCGATATTATGCCTGTCTGTCTCTGAGCCTGGCGGTCCCAACTACCTGGTCACTGGAGCAAAGATGGCGGAGGGCACTCTCCGTGGCGCCGCTCACCCTGTGGTCACGATGGCCCGCCGATCTGGCACCCAGACGACCACAGCGCCAACCCGCCCTTGGGCACAGACGGAAGCCCCAACAGGCCGTGTCCCAAGTGATGTTATATTGGGGGGAGAGCCTGGGTACCGGTCTCTCCAGCGCAGTCCGTGGGAACAGAGGTCGCGGAAGGAAAGCTGGCAGGCTCCCTCCCAGCGCGGGGTCCCTCCACCAGGCAGAAGGTCCCACCGCAGAGCTGGCGCGCTGGTTACTGCAGATCAGCCCAGCACCTGGGAGCAGGTTACACACAAGCTGCCTGAAACCAAAGCGATATTATGCCTGTCTGTCTCTGAGCCTGGCGGTTCCAACTACCTGGTCACTGGAGCAAAGATGGCGGAGGGCACTCTCCGTGGCGCAGCTCACCCTGTGGTCACGATGGCCCGCCGATCTGGCACCCAGACGACCACAGCGCCAACCCGCCCTCGGGCACAGACGGAAGCCCCAACAGGCCGTGTCCCAAGTGATGTTATATTGGGGGGAGAGCCTGGGTACCGGTCTCTCCAGCGCAGTCCGTGGGAACAGAGGTCGCGGAAGGGAAGCTGGCAGGCTCCCTCCCAGCGCGGGGTCCCTCCACCAGGCAGAAGCCAAAGTTGTTTCTTGAAGTGATTCATTTGCCATGGACAAAAAAATTTATCCATTCATCAAATAAAGTTCCGTGCCTTCTAATTCAGACGATCCTATGTTTAGACGTTGACTTCCTGAGGGAAGCAGCATTAACTGATTTTTGCTTTGTATTGTATTCTGAAGCTTTGACAATACTTACTGGTAGGTTATGAATTATGATGCATTTTACATGATTCATGTGTCATGTTTGCATTTATATTGATAAAAGAAGCATTCCCTGCCTCCGAAGTTCCATTATGCACTGAAAAATGGAGACCGTATTGAATGCTTTCAGGTTCTTCTGAGCTTTCCTCAGACCCAGAGTCTATACCAGTAACGATCTACAGTGTTTGGACAGGCTGTCCATGTAGTTGAAAGTATTAAGCCTATTAGGGTGTTGTTGGCTTCAGACTGGCCAGGGCTGTGTCTTGACACCAAGCCAAACACCGTCTAGGTAACTGGTGTGCTGAGGCCGTCTGGCAGAGGGCCAATGCCTGCAAGTCAAGTCGCTGACTTACTGAGGTAAGGGGACAGGTGGCAGGCATCAGGCTTTCTGACTGTGCAGGTGCATTGTGTAGCCTGACTTGAAGGAAGCTAGAGGCTATGTGTTACCTCTGAAGGGAACAGGTAATAGAACCAAGAGTGTCTCTGAGGAACACAGCATTAGATTCCCAAGAGTTGGAGCTACAGGAGGTTGTGAGTTGCCTGATATTGATGCTTGGGGACTCAGGTCCTGTACTCTTAATCACTGAACAGTCTCTCCAGTCCCTTACAAGTGCACCTAAAGGCCTACTGTTAGGTTTCAAACCAGAGACAAATGGCTGAGGTGCCTATTAACACACCAGGGTTCTCCCTGAAATTCCTCAGCACCTACCAGGGTCCCTGAGGTTGGCATAGCCCTGGCCCCTACCCTGAATTTTCCAGTCCAGGGGCTAGGCTGCCCTTCTCTCAGCTGCCCTTACCCCAGTTATCCTTCTCTGTATAATCCTACCATTTTGGTTACCTGGCCTTTTTGTCTACTTTCTTTCAGATGCTGCACCTCGTTCCCCCTCTCTCTTCAATGTCTTTCACATAATAATTGGGATGGACCCCATCTCTGTTGTTGGAACCAACCTATGAGTAGTCAGATTCTTTCCTTTTATTTTTCATTCACCTACCTCCCTGAGAGCCAGCCAAGTTGACATTATCACCGAAAGCCAGCCGAATGAGAGATTACAGGATTACAAGACAGACCTGGCTTTAGTTTGTTGAGGGGCTCTTATACTGTTCTCCATTTGTACTAACCTGTGGTCATGCCAATGTCTCAGAATTCTCCTTTCTCCACGTTATCACCAACATGTTGTTTTTCTCCTCTCTCTCTCTCTCTCTCTCTCTCTCTCTCTCTCTCTCTCTCTCTCTTCTCTCTCCCCTTCTCTTTCTTATGTCTCTCTCTCTTTCTCTCTCTCTCCCCTCTTTTCTTATGTCTATGTACGTATGTGTGTGTGTGTGTGTGTGTGTACATACACCCATATGTGCACATGCATCTGAAATCCAGAGGTCAATGGCAGTCATCTCAATCACTTTCCACATTATTATTATTTGGAGCAGGGTCTTTCACTTAACCTGAAGTCACTCGCTGGTCAGCAAACAGAGACCCTTGTCTTTGTCTCCCCAGTGCTGGCACTTATGTGGGTGCTCGGGGCCTTGCATGAATGTAATGTTGGAATTCAGGCTCTTGGGGGCCATCTCTTACAGACATTGATAGGCAACCCACTGGAACACTGTTTATGAGTCCTTAACTAGGACACTCATTGGTGCCACCGTATTTAACCTGGGAGTGCCATGTCCTGCTCTCCACTCCCTCCGTGCCTCCAGACTGGGAATCAGAGAGAATAACTTCAGGCTTTTGTAGTGGAGCCCCCTTCCATTGTCAAAAAGGTTTAAAAAGAGGCTCCCTCACCCATAATAGAGAATTTGTTTCTCTTCAGAGACCCCACCTCTCTGTCTGGTGCTGGGGACTGAACTCTCCTTGGACTCCCTGCTCTCCTACCACCTCCCTGTCCGTCTGTTCTTGGCTTTAATAATTCTTCTAATAAACTTGTGAGTCCCCAGTGATTCATCTCAGCGTCTTCTTGAACTTACTTCCATATCCCAAACCTAATGGATACGGACTTGATTCTCTTCTTACATAGCAAGTAGTCTGCTGAATCTCTTCCCCAACCCCTCCTTTTGTCTTTTATAAATAGCCCTTCCACCTGAGCCTGAAGTTGTCTACCTCTCTGTTGTTCTGTTCTTGGGGTTTATATGTAATCTATGTCACCAGGAAGTACTGAATGAGTTCTTAGCAGAAAACTAGTGGTTGGGTTGCCCTAGCTAAGTTGCACTTTGTAAGATCTAGAAGAGGAAAGAGCACAGGGACCTGAAGAGGTCAGTGGCTATGGGGGCATTAATCCTGTTTCACAGACATATTGTCTGAATCTTTCTAATGCAGGTAGCCAGGAAAATTAGAATTGTTATTGGAATGAAGGTTCATAGGCAAGGGTGAAGACTCAGGTGCGATATCACAGAAGCTCCCACTGATGCTTGCTCTGCTTCCTGGGGATGCAGGAGGCTCAGTGGAACCCGCACAATGGTATGGGCACTCAGAAGATAAAACAAGATGTCTTGGCAGAGAGGAGTTTGTTTATGCTGTCCTTTTGCGGCTTCCTGGAGGCCAACATTTCACTTTAGGAGATCGATATTCTTAAATTGTTGGCTCTTTAGAAGCCTAAAGGAAGTGGACCCTTGTCAAGCTAATGGGAGCCCTCTCCCCATTACAGGCAAGGAAAGCTATTCCCCTCCTCAGCTCAACTCTCTTCTACCTTAGAATAAAGAAGAGGCGATCTCCCAGGAGCCCATAACTGGTTATCCTTAGCCTCAGCAGGATAACCATCTCTTTACTTCTCCTAAAACATAGAAGCTGAGGCTGGGTCCCCTGAGGGCACTATGATTAGGAAGTGAATGTTGAGAATTCGTTGTTCTTGTTTGTTTGTTTGTTGTTTGTTTGTTTGTTTTTGTTTTATTTTAAAGTTCCACTTCACTTCATGACTGGGATTCTTTGTGTAGCCCCGGCTGTCCTGGAATTTACTTTGTAGACCAGGCTGGCCTCAAACTCACAGAGATCCCTCTGCTTCTGGAATGCTGGGATTAAAGGTGTGTGCCACTATGTCCAGCTGAATGATGAGAATTCTAAGGCCTCTGAGTGTGTCTTTTAAATTATCCCTTAACTCTGCAGTTTGAAGACTGCAGCTTATGTACCATCTCCTTGGGATGATCTCCTCGGACATGCAGGGCTCTCCAGTGGGACTATCCAGAGATGCTTGTTGGTCCTCTGTCACAGTGCAAGTCTAATTATTATTAATGTCTGTGTAATTTCCTGCTTTCTTTGTTATGCCAGAAACTTGATGCACATACATACTATCTCTGTCGAGTTTGATCAAAGATCAAAGTTTGGTTCAAAGCAAGGCACCTATTAGATGTATTTTGCAGGGCTGAGTAAATGCTATTTGTTTCTCAGTGTCTGATGTCCTTGAAGCCTGTTTGGGCATCTGGGTTAGTGCAGTTTGCATCACTTGATAGATATCATTCTATGTAAGAGGTGAGATTTAGTCTACCTCATGGTTTCAGTTCTTCATAGCTTGGCCCCATAGCCTTTGGGCCCATGGTGAGGCAGCATACCACAGGAGAGGGATTGTGTAGCAGAGGAAAGTAAAGGATGAGGAAAGTCTGGAGTTCTGATAGTCTCATGAAGGACATGGCCTTAATGACCTACGACCCTCCCAGTAGACCCTAACTCTTAAAGGTCCTATCACTTTAAAGGATGCTCAAGGCTTGAGGACCAACATTTTGACACAAGGGCTTTGGGGGACATTGAAGATCCAAATTACAGCAGCAGCATCTCTCTCACTTCCACCAAGGAATAAATGGAAGTTCAGAACCAACAAAATTTACTGTGAGTTAACAGCAAGAATCATTAGAGTAGAACTGATTTTAGAACCAACTCTTAACATTGCCCAGCTCTGTAGACTCTCCATTGTGAGACATAGTCTTTGACATTCCCCCAAACTCTCAACAGTCCCAGAGGCAAGTCACCGAAGATGCCACCCAATGAAAGTCAGATCAAGTTTCCTTTATTTGCCTTCAGACAAGAGCAGACTCATGCCAGAAAAGACTGGCTACTGGGAAAGAAACAGGTTTTATAAAGCCAGTGCCCACAATTAGATCATACCAGAGGCAGACCTGGTGGCAGAATTTTCAGTTCATTTGGTTAACATAATTTGTTTTATGTTGCAAAACAATGTACAAAGCTTCAGGTATGACTCCATGAGCATATTTTACTCAGGGGAACACAAGATGAAATTAGCTAAAACTATGACAAAATGGAGTCACTTTGGACACTCCAGAAACCATGTTCTATTTTATTTATTTATTTTTTTTTGGTTTTTCGAGACAGGATTTCTCTGTGTAGCCTTGGCTGTCCTGGAACTCACTTTGTAGACCAGGCTGGCCTCGAACTCAGAAATCCTCCTGCCTCTGCCTCCCAAGTGCTGGGATTAAAGGCATGCGCCACCACCGCCCGGCTCCATGTTCTATTTTAAACCACAGCAGTCACTACAGTGCAAACAAATATCCACACTCCCTTAACCTTCAAAGGGAGAGCTGGTTGAACCAGATTTTCTAATCTTGGTACAGATTTTCAGTTGCTGTGTTGGGTAATGTTTCTTTCACTTCCTGTGTATGGAACAGTTCAACACAAGACCCTCCTACTTGTCATTGTACAAGATTGTAATTTATTCAAGTGGTTGATGAGAAGAGGAAGTGTTTGGTGAGAGATAAAAGTGATAAGATGTGACAATGGTTAGGGAGGGTCTTTGTCCAGGGCAAAGCTTGACTATTACCCTATAATTTCTGGATCTAAAATTCTTGCATGACTGTACTGACTGATTTTATGTGTCAACTTGAAACAAGCTGGAATTATCACAGAGAAAGAGTCTCCCTTGAGGAAAAGCCTCCATTAGATCCAGCTGTAAGGCATTTTCTCAATTAGTGATCAAGTGGGGGAGGGCCCATTGTGGCTAGTAGTCAATGGGCTAGTAGTCCCGGGTTCTATAAGAAAGCAAGCTGATCAAGCCAGGGGAAGCAATCCAGTAATCAGCATCCCTCCATGGCCTTTGTATCAGCTTCTGCCTCCAAGTTCCTGCCCTGTGTTAGGTCCTGTTCTGACTTCCTTTGGTGATGAACAGCAATGTGGAAGTGTAAACTGAATAAACCCTTTCCTCTCCAACTTGCTTCTTGGTCATGATGTTTTGTGCAGTAATACAAACCCTGACTAAGACAATGACATTTGGACTTTGGAATACCATACAAACCACCATGGAGACAGTAAACTTAAAATGTATTTTGGCCCCTTGTAAAATGTAAAAACCATGAATATGTTGAGTTTAGCCAGCGTTCTGGATACAAATGGAGAATCACACCTGAGAATTTGTAACCACAGGCCTGTTTTCATGTGGTCTGTGGTTTGCATATATATTGCCTATTTGATCTGGTAAACCATAAACCCATGAGCCAATTAATATTTAAACATAGTTCTTGGAGTCCCAGATCCAGAAATAGTGGAATCCCCTTTGTCAAACTATGGATAAAATACTTTTCTAACCACAACTATTAGAAGCTACTGAGGAATGAAAAACAATAGGCTCAAACTGGGGGAAAGATGATTGATTGACCTTTGGAAGAAGAAAAAAAAAGCCAGGTGAGTGTGCATTTACCCCACTCTCTGGCAATGCAATATTCTGAAAATGTCTTTTATACTCTAAGGGACTGGAACTTTTGCTGGAGCTCATAGCCAGAGACAATAAATAATACACCTTGAGGTCACTTAAGACTTAAGACTGCTATCCTTCTGTATACGCTGACTGTCTCTTTAACCTGACTTTAAGAGAATAATGTAATAATTAATCTTACTTGCCTTGGATTTCCTCTGTAACTACCTTTCACAAACTAAGTTAATGTATAGCTTGCAACCATAAGTTGTGAGTCCTTTCATGCCCCTGACTCAGATGATGTGTGTGGATATCCTGCTGAATGCAGCAAATATGGGAACTTCCTAAAATCTACCATAAAGTTGAAAGCAAACATTTATGGATATTGGTTGATCAACAATGATGTTTGTTATCTCAGTCAGTTGGGATCACCTGAAGCTAAGGACTTAGTCCCTTGTAAAAAAATCCTGTTAAAAATTTCTGTAAAGTATCTCATTCCTTCCTCCATGTGACACTTTCTCTGCTGTTCAATAAAGACAGAACAAAGTCTTTTTGTTAGACACAGACACACTTAGTCACATAGGAGACACACAGACAGGGACAGGTTCACAGGATGGCTTTCGGGAAGGCACAGATTCAGACTCATAGACAGACAGAGGACAGAAGACACGAGGAACATGAAGAAGAGAGTTTAAAGCTAGACTTGTTCTTGGTTAAACAACTCCAAGGGAAAGTGCTTTTATTTCTTTTCTTAATGGGACACTGATGCATTATCAGTGACTCAGACTTATTCACTAATGTGCATAATCGACACACCTACCTTCTTCTTCTGACATCACCACAGTATCTTACAGATACTATTTATCTCCGCTTAGTTTACCAAAGAACTCCACAGTGCATTGGAAGGAGCCCATAAGAAAGCAGAAACATTGTTAAAGACTAAAGGGACTTTTGAAGTTGGATTGTGTTTTGCACTATAAAATGAACATGAGATTTATGGACCAGGGATAGAAGGCTGTGTTCTGGTGTCAAATTATGGGTTGTTGTTTTGTTTTGTTTTTTTTCCAAGACAGGGTTTCTCTGGAACCTGGCTGTCCTGGAACTCACTCTGTAGACCAGGTTGGTCTCGAACTCAGAAATCCACCTGCCTCTCCCTCCCAAGTGCTGGGATTAAAGGTGTGCGCCACCACCACCTGGCAATGGTGTCAAATTATGAAGGGGTGAAAGGAATCATGATTGTTAAGTTCAATTGTCAAACTTGATAAGATCTAAGATGACCCTGGAGATGGACTTCTGGGAGTGCTTATGAGAGGTTATTTTGATTAAGTTAATAGAGCTAGAAAGATCCGCCCACTATGAGTGACACCATCCCTTAAGCTAGGATCCTCGACTGTGTGAAAAGGAGAAAGTGGACTGAGCATAAGTATTCATTACTATCAGTTTCTTGACTATAGATGTAAAGGTCCACCATCTGCCTCAAGCTCCTGCTTCCATGACTCACCCATCATACCAGACTATAACCCCGAACTGACAGCCAAAATGAGCTCTTCATTTCGGAAATTGCTTTGGTCGGATATTTTATCACAGCAACAGGAGAAGTGATTAAGATAAATATCATGGCCAAAAAAAATCTCCAAGCAGAATTTTAACTTCTTTGGACTATAGTAGAGACAGAATTTGAAGTTTGAACCCAGTTAGAAGAATTTTGCCTTTCCAATGAAACACTGGAGAGTTCATTATTGAAGAAAAATTAGTTTTGTCTATACAATAATGTTGAATCTATCTAAAAGAAACCTGGTGACCTTTGATTCCCAGTGAATTGAAAGTTGTGTCTCTGCATGTACAAAGAGAGCAGCAAACTATTCAATTGTACTCAAGAACAAAAGTAAATAGTATTTAGAATTCAACAATATAATCAATAATTTTGGGGTAATATTGTCCACAGTGTCTAGGATTCCACCCAAAATACCTATGCGTGGGAAAATTGATAAAATGTAACAGTCACCAGGAAGGAAAGCATATGCTAAAAAAGACTGCAAAACTCTCTTGATGTTTTCGTTAACAATGACTCTAATACAAAAACATTAAAAAATGTAAATTTGACAAGACTCTAAAGACCAAAATAGTCATAGCATGTAAACAGGTATTGTTGGTGGTATTCCAGCAAAGAACTAGAGTTGGGAAAGGAACCAAGAAAGAAGCAAATGTATAGAACTTAATAGCAAATTAAAGAGGGCAGAAGATAAAGTCATCTTGAAGAATGAACAGAACAGAAATAATCTGGTTCAAAAACTAAGAAATTTTGAGGGCCTAAAGACTAATGGAAAGTATCAGGCAATGCCAAATATCGTAACATAGGTGTAACTGAATTCCCAGGAAGAAAGGCGAGGAAGAATGAAGGAGGAAAGATTGAGAAAATACCACCGTGCTTCCTCACATTTGGTTTTCAAAGACCCGTGTACTATAAGATGTAGGAAGCACAGAGAATTCCAAACTCAATAAATAAAGGACAAACCAAGTGAGCAGACTAAATCTTCACATCTCTAGACAGCACGGCTAAGCAACAAAAATAAGGGGACAAATCTTTGAACATTCCACATAATGAACATGAAACTATAGGGTATCTTTGATAGGAAAAGGCCAAACCAATCTACCAGCTCAGAAATCGACAGCTCATCCAGAAGGTGAGACATCTTGGTAGGTAAAGGTACATGATGCCAAGATGGGTGAACTGAGGTTGATTGCCCGGACTCACATGGTAGAAGGATGAAACAATTCCTGAAGATTGTTCTCTGACCCCAGCACATGTGGCATGGAATGCATATAGTTCTTACCATCAAATAAGTAATTGCAATTTTTGGAAAAAGATTATTTAAGAAATCTATACCTAGTCAAAATTTCCAATAAGATCCCAGGATTAGAAAATTTTTCAAGAAGTGAAAAGTGAAAGAATTCACTTTCATTCCTATCAAACGTTAGCAGAGAGACTTCTTGAAGCTAAGGGAAAATGACCCCTGTCAGAAACCTAGAAACAGGAAGGAATAAAGACTGATGTTGGCAAATGTAGGTAATCATTGTTTCTTTTCCTCTTCATGTCGTTAGTAGAAAATTGGCAGCATATAAACAGATACAGCACTCTGATTTGAGATTTGTAACAGATACACATAAATGATAACATGGTGGATATGAAAGTGAATGTCTGACAAATAATATAATAGGAGTTACACGAATGCAAGAGATCTTTTTTTTTTTTGCAAGAGATCTTAATGTTGAATGAATTGGCACATTATTAAATCCAAGCAGACTATGATGAATTGCAGACACAACTCCAAGTTCCACCAAGATAGTAAAAAAAAAAGAAAGAAAGACTCCAAACTTCATGGAGTAACTGAAGAAAAAGACAGACAAGAGAGTGTTTAAAGCAATGTTAGTACCAACACCAAGGATGCCTGTGTTCACCCTTAGGGTCAAAGGCAAAGGGTATTCAATTTGAATGAAAAAGGAAAGTCTAATAGTTTGCACATTCTAGGAGGAGCACTCTAATTCTAAAGATAGAAACTTACAATAGTAGAACAATATACATCTTACAACTCTACACATTATGTGACTGGCACAGACCTAAGGCTCAGGGAACATCGTGGAAGGGCAGCCAGAAAAACTGTAAGACCCTGAGAAGAAGCTTGCTGTGAGGTTGAGTTCCTTAGCAACATCAGAAGCCACACTTGTAAAGTCTCACCCACATGACAGTCCAAATGTGAGCTGAACAAGGGTGACACCAAAGGGCATGCCAAACTGTGTAGGGAAAAGCCCATAAGGCCTTAACCCTACACAAAGGATGATAGTCAACCGAGGAAAGCTGGGAGTGAGAGAGATGGTCCTGCACGGAAGAGCACACCAACTGGTTGTTGAGTGCCAAATGCTTAGCACTGAAAACATACATACAGGGTAGCTATACATGGGAAACACAGATTATGTTTAGGAGTATGTATGTATATACATAAGCATATATGCATGGGATACACAAGTGAAAAAAGAGGCCATGAATTTGAGGGAGAGAAGGGAGGGGCATGCTGGGGGGTTTGGAAGGAGAAAAGTAAAGGGGGAAATGTAAAAATACAAATAAACACCCACATCATGAAAGATATACTAAGATTATATGAAGTAAACTTAAATTTTAAATGAATATGAATGGCATAAAATATATCTCAAACTAAAGATTGTTACTAAGATAAAGGGTGATATTTCATGAAAATAATAAGAAAAATACACGAAGAAAGCCATGCCAGTCCCAAATGTGTATGTGTCTAACAATTATGCTTTAAAAATGAAGCAAAACTGTATAGAATTAGAATGACAGATATATAAAGTTCATTTGGTGTGAGTGTTTTTTCTTCTATAATCTCTTCTCTGTAATTATGAGAAAATTAAAACCCTAAACCAAATCACCCTGACTGATACTCAGTAACACTACGCCAATTAACTTTCAACATGAAAGAACATCCAGTAAGATAAAACACATGCTATGTCTTTAAGATAAATGCCTATAAGCTCTTTAAAATGAAAATTTTGTAAAGCATAACCTCTGACAGTTACATAGTTAGATCACATACCTCAATATTTGTTAAATAAATAACACGCTTAGAAGTGACTCATGGGTTATATAGGAAAGCAGAAGAAAAATTATGGCAGTATTTCATAGCAAATAAAAATGTAACTAATAAAAATTTGCAGAATGCAGTTAATGTAAACCTTATGCAGACACACAACTTTTAGAGAAAACAATTGATATGTAATGACATTCATTTAAATAGTACTCCAAGGGTAAGGGTGAAATGGAGATCAGGAAAGTGAGTTACTGAGCACAAAGTTCTACTGAAAGAAGAACTTAATCCAGAAGAACTTAATCTATTTATCCAAGAAATAGAGATTCAGATACAATGATAAGTAATGGCTGAAGATGTTGGCATTAATCTAGGCAAACCTAAATGTACATGGTGTGCCTATTTTTATTGAATACCAGAATTGAACTTATATAAGAACAAAAAGGAAAAATATCAACAGAAGTTGAATTTGAGTAATGATTTTACAACAGACACTAAGACAGAGTCATTTATTTTTATTACTATTTTAAAAGACACAAATGACAGCAAACTTTGACATTGGAGAACGTCCTGGGATATGTATGTTTGAAGAACCAAGAACAAATGTTGAAGAAAGATGAAGAAACCTTCCAGTATTTGCCCAGCAACAGCAGAAGATTCAGTGTGGAGTTGGTAATAGCCTTCTGTTGCTGTTACAAAAACATATGAGGAAATTTACATAGAGGGATAAAGGTTTATTTTGGCTCGTGGCGGCGTGATCCATGGTTGCTTGGCCCTGTTGTTCTTGGGGTGTAGTTAGGCAGAGCAACACGGCAGAGAGGGCACAGAGGAGCAGAGCCACCCACCTCATGGCAGTGTAAGTGTGTGTAGGGACAAGGTATATTCACATGGTAGACACCAGTGATCTACTTCCTCTGACTACACTGCACCTCCTACTTTCCATGGCTTCTAGTTATGCTATTAACTCAGTCAATGGTTCAGCCCATTCGTAAGACCACAGTCCTCACGGTCCAATCAATTCCTGAAAACCCCACCGGTCAACATTGTAATAGTGAATAATGCATGAATTTGGGGTGACACTCCAACAAACTCCCCAAGCTACAACAGTCATAGACAAAAAGTGGAGACTTAAGAGAGAGAAACAATGACTGCTGAAATACCCAAACTTAGTGACATGCTTTAACTCACAGAGGCAGCACTCAACAATCCTAAAGAAACCTAATGTGGAGAAAGCAGACTAGCACAATCTAATTCCTCAACAGCAAAATTTCAAGAAAACCAGGGGAAAAATGTGAAATGAAGCGAGAAAATGACACATTACAGAAGGGCAAGCAACAAGATAACTAGATGACACCAGTGCCATAGAAATAATGGCATATAGAAGATGTTGAAATGTCACACTCAAAAGACTGAAATGGGCTGGAGACATGGCTCGGTGGTTAAGAGTGCTTGCTGCTCTTACAGAGGATCAGAGTTCAGTACCAGCATCCGTAGCAGGTGCTCACAACCTCCTGTAACTAGCTCTAAGGGATCCAATGTTTTCTGGCCTCATCTGGCACATGTGCATGTATTTACACACACACACACACACACACACACACACACACACGCACACGCACACGCACACGCACACGCATACGCACACTCACATGGACAAAACCAAATCACCATAAATAATAACTCCATGTCCACAATTCTCTTTCAAAGATGATGTGTTAAATTAAGACATTTCCACATGAACAACAGATTTCATTGATTGCCAGCATTTCAAGATGTATGAAAGAAAGTCTTTCACGACCCAGAATTTTAGCCACTATACAATCAAGGCTAAAGGAAGTCTTTCAGGTAAAAGCAGGCTCAATGGTACAACAAAGAAACAAAGTCAGCACATATGGTGAATATGTAACTATAAATGTGTATATACAGGTGTTTGCATTTATCTCCAATTTTATCAAATTCTGTTGAAATTTCAACATTTATCCAAAAGAATTAAAAATTAGCTTCCTGTAAATTGTGATAAATTAAAGATGCCTGCTGTAATCCCTAAAGCAATGTCTAAAAATAACTTGAATAAATGATATAAAAACTGTCAACAGCAGGTACTTATGCTGACTTCATGTTTGACAAAAGTCCTTGATTGCCCATGAGTGATGGCTTCTCAATATTTAATATTGGGAAATGGAGATAGCTGCCAGATAAATTTTTTGAGAAACTACTATTATCCTGTTATTGATCACTAAAAGTATATCTATTACTAAATGACACAAATGGTTAGTGGCCTGGAATGCTTTACAGGTAGTTGAAATACATCATAAAAGCACTGTACTTGCAATTTAACTGCTTAGAACACATTTTGGGGGAGCCTACTGAAGGTACCTATTGCA
Organism: Tokudaia tokunoshimensis; assembly: GCA_036184795.1. Taxonomy (NCBI): domain Eukaryota; kingdom Metazoa; phylum Chordata; class Mammalia; order Rodentia; family Muridae; genus Tokudaia; species Tokudaia tokunoshimensis. The sequence continues at coordinate 53,659,153 of BTHU01000017.1, read as the reverse complement.
GACATAAGCAGGTAGCTACTATGGCTTTGATTCCAAAACAAATCTTAAAGAGTTGGCTAACCCCACCATAGGATTGGTATCCTCATATGGTTAATATTGAGGATCACTAGTAGGCAGTAGGTCTAGTATGGGAGAGGGCCGTCTGAAGGGTGGCTATGCTGTTGTGGGCCCACAGTTGGCTGGATGATGGCAGAGAAAGGTTCTGTTCACTCAGTAGACAGATCTTTTGGATGCTGTGCAGCAGGGATGATCCAAAAGGTATCAAATGACTTTTGTACTCTTCTGCCTCATGTTAGGAGTGGTTTATATGCCCAATAGGCATTACATGGTCATTCTTTCTTGTGTTACCCACATTGCATTGTGGTAGACTTATAGGGGAATCATGTTAATGATATTGGAAGCGGATTTACCAGGCATCATAACAGTGCCAACAGACACAACTTTACCATCACTCCATGGAAGACAATCCTCAACTAAGTGACTGCTGTGCTCCTTATCCTCACACAGTGTGCTGGATTATCAAGGCCTAGTAATACAAGCCTCTGATCCCAGCTGCTTGTGAAGCTGAGGCAGGAGGGTTATAAGTTTAACAGTTTCCTGGGTGACAAAGGGAGTTCATGGCTAGGCTGGATAACCTAGTGAGATCCTGCATCAAAATTAAAAACAAAACAAAACAAGGAAAGGACCAGGGATGTAGCTCAGTGGGAGAGTATTTGCCTAGAATGGATCAGTCTCTAGGTTTGAAAGAAATTATGCTAGATAAAGGCAATCTATCTTTTAACATTCATTTATTTAACTATGTCACAGAAATAGTCACTTTATTCTTAGTAGCTTCATTGGCTATGAGTCTTTGCAGAAATCACCATCCATGCAACCCAATGTTTTTTTTTTCCTCCAAAACTGAGTCTGTCAGAATTAATAATATACGGGCACAAACACAAATGATTAGATGTGAATTTAACAGGCATGTAATATCTATTTAGCAAACCAACAGCTGTGACTTTCCCACTAAGGCTCATGATCACTCCAGTCAAAGTTTTCCCTTACAATATCTATCCTTTACTTACATTCTCCCTTCTTTGTAGACCAGAGTGGCCTCAAACTCAGAAAGATCTTCTTTCTTCTGCCTCCAGAGTGCTGGGATCAAAGGTGTGTACCACCACATCTTGGCAGTATCCTTACAAACGCCTGTGAAACAGGCCTTAAGTGCAACTGGAATATGGTTAATAGTGCCTGTAACATCAGGACCACCATTGTACAGACAGGCACATCTTGCTTGGCAGACTGATAGGGTTAGCATGTTGTGTTTATAATCAGAGGTACTGGTGACAAATCCTTACCAGCAGTCTAAATAGAACCTTCTTGTACTATAAATGCTCCCAACAGGAGAATTGCCTCCAACAGAGCTCCAGCTTTATTTCTTCATGTTCTAAAATCAAAATATATGAATTGCCAGCTATAGGGTCTTAAGCATCTAGTTCTGGCATGTAATGAATAGCAAGAACAATTACCCATCTTGTTGGCCCCAGAGTCTCCCTGGCCTACATCTCACAGGAAGGGAGCCAACTCTTGGCACTGGGATTTTCTTTCAGTAGACTTATGAATACAATTGGTGTGGCAGTGGGAATGGTCTGATGGGAAGAGGACAGAGGCTATAAGGAACATTTCTTGATGGACCTTGAATGTGGTTTCTGGATCTTGAATGTGGTTGTAGTTGCATTATTAATCTTATTTTCTCAAACTCATCAGTCAGACACTGAAGTTATTGGGCTTCAGTGAAGTTGTTTAAAGAAAAGTGAATGAAGTTTCTAACACTAGACATACTAAATACTGAAACTTGTGAGCTGCTGATTTTTCCACAATTCTGCACATATTAAAATGATTAAACTGCTGAAAAGTGAGTCACTGTAGATTTTGGGCTCATTATCACAGAGAAGCATAGTGAGATTATTCCTCATAGAGGAGGGTAGCAATCAACCAACATCGAAGCTCAGAGCACTTAGCTCAGTGAGATGGGTAGCCCTGAGGTATTTTCTCCTTCATCTTGTACTTTTAGACTGTGATTGTTGACCAGTTTGCACAGCTTCTCTATTTCTTGTTGTGAGTCCCTCTGAGGAGCAAAGTCAGTCTTTTGGATGAACTTATAATGGCTACACACACACACACACACACACACACACACACACACACACACACACACACTGAGAGAGAGAGAGAGAGACAGAGAGAGACAGAGAGAGAGTCAGAGAGAGACAGAGAGAGACAGAGGTTATCACTGCTACCCTTATGATAGCTTTGGTTAGATAATCATTTAGATTCCTTCCTGTTTAAAAATTCTATATTATAAATATAATCCCTTATTGACAGGGAAACAGCTTAAATGTACTTCATGGCATCTTCCTTAGAAACGAGCAGAATGCATGTCAGCACCCACAATCGCCATTTCCATCAATGTAATTTGTCTCAAGGGAATTTCATAAAAAGATGGGGAAACAAATTGGTCAGTTAATTAAGTGTAGCGTCTGTAGTACTCTGTCAACGCAGCAAACCACAAGACTATTTGAAGAGGCAGGACACAGCCCACTCTCTGTGCAAACTCTGAGGACTTATAAGACACGCCCCAGGATCCTGTGAGCCTGATCCAGTGAATTCACCAAGGCTTCAAAACAGAAAAATAAAATGCATAGAAGGTCAGGAGGGCTCTCAGGCTTCCGAACTCACTGCCATCTGGAAAGTTCAATTTGAAATACAAAACAAAACCACGTTCAGCTTTTAATTGACTGATTAATGGTTCCAGCCCACATGCACTGGGCAGGAAGCCGGAATCAGCATTGGTCACAAGACTCCAACTGCTCTCCATAAAACAGCCAGTGGAAACTGATAATAGATTTACAGAAGGCTTTTTCTCTAAACTGTCTCGCTCTCCACATTGCCTCCCCTGTCAGCATGCTGAGATCTCAAGCTAATACTTTTCCATCAGTGTGACCACATTTTCCTGTCAAATAATCATGATGGTTTTTTAAAATCTAGGACTAAATGTATGTGGAGTGGTCTTTAAAAAGTGCATGGGAGTGGCTTTAAGTTGAAGGTTCTTAACCGAGAAGGTGTGGTCCATTACCCTGTCAAGCCCAGCTGGTCATGAGAGACCACAGCTCTCTTTTTGTAAACTTCTAAGCAAGTAAAAGAAGTCGGGGTGAAAATGCCTGATGAACTCATCTAAGTAATAATGGGAACCTGAGGAAGCCTTTGCATTTTAAAATAAATGTAAGTTGAAAAAAAAAGTCTTTGCATCATGTCTAAGTGTTCAGTGTAATGAAAAGCAAATAAATAAATAAATAAATAAATAAATAAATAATAAAGTTCATTCCAGCCTCCATTTCCTTCTCCCTATAGCCTATAATATCAGAACATCACTATAATTTAAATTCCAAAATGTTATTTATATAACGGGAACATGAATTATGTTCCACTTTGTGGTGGTCCTGTTTGGCAAGTTCTGGAGCCTTTAGAAATGGAGCCTTATTGGACAAAATGGGTTGCTGGGCTGGATGTTATGAATCAAGTATGGTTCAGGTTCTAGCCCAGACTCTGTGTTCTCACTTACCACTGAGATGTGAACAAGTCTATTCCCAAGAACAGGAGCTGTCCCCTGACCCCATGAACACGTGCTGTCCTCCCCATGAGCAAGTGCTGTCCTCCCCATGAACAGGGTGTGTCCTCCCCAAGAACAGGAGCTGTCCTCTCCAGATTAGTGCCTTCTCTACATGTGAGCTGAAAGAAACCTATGCCCTAAATCTTCCATCATGTATTTTGTCCCAGCAACAAGAAAACCAACAGTATCCAGTGGCGCTCGCTCTTGTCTTAGTCTGTATTGACTTCAAGATATTGAACCATGTTCTCTGATGAGACATTTACAAACCTTTTAATTGTATATTTTTTCTTTCTTTTGTAAAAGTAATATTTTAAATTTATTCTTTGAGAATTTTATACATGTGTAGAAAGCATTTCAGTGGTATATATCTCCTATCTCCCCAGTCCAATTCTTCCCAGACCTCTCAACATGCACTTTCCCAATTTTATGTCTTCTTTTTTAAAAAAATGCTGCTAAGTCTAATTAGGGACGCACACATGCACGTGGATATGAAGGGCAAAGTATCAGTAGCTGCAACCCCCACAGAACTGTCTCTCTTCCAACAGCCATCATGCCAGTAGCACCCCAGTAAGGGAACAGGGTCTCACGAATCCCCCATCCATGCTGGTGTTTTGAGTGGCTTTACTTTGTTGACAACCACAGCTACTGAGTTATGAATGGGTTGCCCATGCCATGTCCAGTAGGCAGCACTTCATGACACTTCTCCTCATCCTCCAGCTCTGGGATTCTTTTAACCCTTCTTCCACAGCACACCCAGAGCCTTGCAGGGAGGGCTTGACATAGATATCCCATTCAGGGTTGAGCATGCGTGGTCATGTGTTCTCCATACCAATCATCAGTCTCTGCATTGACCTGTTGCAAATAGATGCTACTCTGAGCAAGGGCAGTACAGATATATGGGCATAAAGCATAAATGTTTAGCAGACACTTTGACAACGTGTCCATTTAGTAAAATAACAATAGGCTTTCCTCTCCGCCCTAGAGTTTCTCCAGTCATGGTATTTTGGAAACTGTGGAATGCTACAGAAATTTTTTTTGTCATTCTTGTACTGGGATCATGTCAATCTCCTCTGCATCCTTCCAACTTTAGGATATGTGCTGCTGAAGCAAGCACCCCTTATTTTCCTCATGGTAGCCCTGTAAGAATCCTGATTTGGGAACGAGACAATGGCTCAGTGTGTAAAACAATTTTTATGCAAAGCCTGAAGACCAGCATGTGGATTCACTGAACTTATGTAAATGTTACGTGGGAATGACAGCCTGCCTGTAACCCCAGAGTGTAGGAACAGAAACAACTGATGAAATAAGAAAGGCCAGGAGAGGACTGAACACTGAGTTGAAGACAAGCTAGAGGAACTGGGACAATCAGCAATGACAAAGGAAACATAAGAAGGTACCAGTGGGGATTCCCAGGCTTATCTAGAGCTCCAATCTAACCAATTCTATGGATAATAGATGGAGAAGAATCTAGTTCTAAAGGTATAGAAAACATGTCTAGGATGCTCTTTTTGATGTATTTGCAGAAATGCATGACAAAAGCAAATTAGGATACATTGTATTAATCTTTTCTCCCCACGGATTATTAACTTAAAAGTTACTTAAGATGCTTAGTGCTTGCAGAGGATGTGCGTTCACCATTTTGCTCCAGCTTGAGGGCTGTTGCTTGTCATCATGCCTCCCTGCCTTGACAGACTCCTTCTGGAACCATTAGCTCAAATAAATTCTTCTTTAGGAAGAAAGAATGAAAGAAAAAGAGAGAGAGAGAGAGAGAGAGAGAGAGAGAGAGAGAGAGAGAGAGAGAGAGAGAGAGGAGGGAGGGAGGAAGGAAGGAAGGAAGGAAGACGGAAGGAAGAAAGAAAGAAAGAGAGAGAGAAAGAAAGACTGAATGGATTTAGGAAGTTGTATTCACGCACACACACACACACAGATACACACATAAAGATAATAAGGAAAAAGAGGTCATGAATTTGAGAAATAGTTGGGGGAAAGAAGGAAGTGTGGAAATGATTATAAATGCATGCAACTCTAGAACCAGCTAAGATGAATGCAAACAAAGAAGTTTGCTTAAACAGCTAAAGTAAAAATAAACTCATTTTTACCTATTGATAGAATCTTCATTAAGGTATTCCCATTGTGTGTGTGTGTGTGTGTGTGTGTGTGTGTGTGTGTGTGTGTGTGTGTGTGTGTCTGTAGAGCAAATAATGCCCTTGGGCCCAGACATTTGCAATAAGGCAGAAGCAGTCCTGCTGAAGACACAGGCGTCGAGAGTATATTTTCTTTCAGAATTTCAAACTATCATAGTCCTTGAAATGAAATGTTTTCTCAGAAATCCCGAGCCCGGATGGAACCCTTAGCCGAGCTGAATGTGGTCTCACTGTGACAGTGATAGTGCTGAAGAGCTATGGTAAATACAGACACAATTATTTGAAGGGTAGCTGGAGGCCATGTGTGCGGATGGCAGTAGCTGACAGTCTGACAAAGATGTTTGTCATGGACTGACTGGAAAGAAAGCAGACTGTGCTGAGTCTGTCCACAGCTGATTGACATTAGCCAGGAAGTTTTCTCTTTAAATCTCTAGACAGTCATCAGAAAGACATTACAGGCTTCAGATATATTAATTTATTTTAGAGCTACTTTGAGTGATGTTCCCAGTTCGGTTGGCCTAAGCCTTTTTGGTACTTTCTCTGAAATTGTTTCAGTCTACTTAGGATGACTGCTAGTATCTTGGCAGAGTTCAACATTGTGGTTTATTTCTCCCCTGTTCTTCTTGGGAAATAGCAAGGGGTGAATCTTCGAGTGTCAGAGCTTGCTTCTCTGGTGGCTTCCAGGGACAGGGAATGGCTTCTGGTTTTGATTCTAGGAATGCATTGTGGTTTTTTTTTTGTTTTTTGTTTTTTGACTTAGATGTTTTCTTTATTTACATTACAAATGCTATCCCTTTTCCTGGTTTCCCCTCTGAAAACCCCCTATCCTATCTTCCCTCCCCCTGCTCACCAACCCACCCACTCCCACTTCCCTGTCCTGGCATTCACCTATACTGGGGCATTGAGTCTTCTCAGGTCCAAGGGCCTCTCCTCCCTTTGATCTTCAACAAGGCCATCCTCTGCTACATTTGCAGCTTGAGTCATGGGTCCCTCCATGTGGTCCTTCTTAGAAGGGGGAACAAAATACCCATGGGAGGAGATAAAAAGTGTGGAGCAGAGACTGAAGGAAAGACCATCCAGAGACTGCCCCACCTGGGGATCCATCCCATATACAGTGACCAAACCCAGACACTATTGTGGATGCCAACAAATGCTTGCTGACAGGAGCCTGATGTGGCTGTCTCCTGAGAGGTTCTGCCAGTACCTGACAAATACAGAGGTGGGTGCTCACAGCCAATCATTGGACTGAGCACAAGGTTCCCAATGGAGGAGCATCGTGTATTCTTATGTGGAAAGCAATATGGGGGGTGGGAAGGATAATAGATGAGTCAGCTACCACCAGAGTCTTACAAAAAAGCCAGCAGAGCCCATGGGGGTTTGGAAGGTGGCCTGACTACTGACTCTCAGACCTGGGGCACTGATTTGAAAGCACCTGCCTTGAACATTCAGAAGTGGTATGGCTATTGTTCCCATATGGCTCACCTTGCTCTTTCCATATTAAAACCCAGGTCTAACAATATCTGCTTCCATCTCTTGGCCAGCCCATGGAGTCAAATGGCAAAGGCTCCACTTGCCACGTACTTAAAGAATGTGCTCTTTGGTCTCTAGATGAAAGTTGGTGTATAGGGACCTTAGGTGTTTTCATGCTGAGCAACTGTAACTTTACATTCATCGTCACATGCTCCCACAGTTCCCAGGGACCTGGCTGACAACTGAATGGACAATGAGTATATACCTTCTTCTAGCAGGGATTTCTTTGCATCCCCAGTAAGTGATGTGTGGAACAATCCTTGTTCAAAGGCCATGCCCACAGGAAAACCAACGGAGTCTGGGCAGGTCAAATAACTTTGAGGAGTTATCCAGCCTGGAGTTATGCGTTGATAAAATGAACTCTGGGGAAGTTTCCTTTCTGCCACAGACGTATGATTGATGCTACCTATGCTGTGTTCACTGTGTGGTCACTGTAAACTGGAACAACCTTCCTCAGTTCAGTTCCACCATTCATCTGGGTTTGCTCACCCCAAATGCTCGTTCCTCAAGAGTTTCATAGATAGAAGGTTGAGGTCTGATCCTTCTATATGAATTAAAGTTGAGCTTAAGAAGAGGAACACACAGGAACAGGTTCAGCTCTAAAGGGTCTGGGTTGATTGATATAGCATCATAGGACAAGGAACCCATCTCTATGTTTTATTCCTTTATTTTTTTACATTGCCTTTTTAAAAAAATCAGGATCCCAGGGTCATGCTGAACTTGAAGTAAAAATTCACACTTAGCATTATGTCTTTTTTTTATTTTTAATATCCTTCTCATTGACTGAGCAAACAAAAATTTATTCATTACTTGCTCTGATTAAGTCTTCAATGAACTCCAGAGCTATGTATTTAAAATATGTACTGCTAGGGTTTTGTTGTTGCTTTTATTTTTGTTTTGTTTTGTTCTATCTATTTGACACAAGCTGGAGTCCTCAATGAAGAGGGAGCCTCCATTGAGAAAATGCCTCCATAAGATTGGGCTGTAGGCAAGTCTGTAGGGCATTTTCTTTATTAGTGATTGATATGGGAGTGTCTAGCCGATTACTGGGTGGTGCCATCCCTAGGCTGATAGTTCTGGGTTCTGTAAGAAAGCAGGTTGAGCAAGCCACGGGGAGCAAGCTAGTAAGCAGTACTCTTCCATGGCCTCTGCATCAGCTCCTGCCTGGGTTCCTGTTCTGCTTGAGTTCCTGTCCGGACTTCCTTTAATGAACAGTGATGTGGAAGCATAAGCCAACACCCCCTTTCATTCCCATGTTGCTTTGGTCATAATTTCTCTTTACAGTAATAGAACAGAGACTAATCACTCAAACACAGTTTATTTTATTTTATTTTGGAGATGAGGACCAAATCCAGGACCTTGTGTTTGCTATGCAAACATTCTGTTGCTGAGCAAAAACCCAACTTCCTTTACCTTTTAATTTTTATTTTAATGCCTTTTAAATTTTGTCAACCATTTAAAACAATATGTTCTAGGGGAAGATGTTAGTTTCAAACACTCAAGTCATTTTTAGCTGTGCCTTTCGAATGTTTCAGTTTGCAAAGGAGTTTTGTCCAGGGTTCTGTAAACAGCCTCTGCTGGATTATACGTTCCTTGAAGAAGAAAGAATAGGCTATCAGCTTCTGTTCTCTCATGTTGTTTAAAATCTACTCAATGTAAAAGAGCAGCCACATGAATGTTTCTTTTATGACGTTCAGATAATGTGGCTCATAAAACTTAAATTGCTTGTGCTGAGTCGTCTTTGCCACTTTCACATCCACTCATAGCTTATGGAAGTCATCTTGGGCGGCTTATTCTTCAACACTTAGACATTCATTATTTAGAGAAACAGAATTTCCTGAGGCAACCTGCTAGTTCTTCCTTTAAGAGATTTCCCCACTAACTTACAGGGAGTGGCCCAAGATGGCTTTCCATTCTGAACTGGTCTACAGGCAAATGGTCAATAGGCATCCTCCCAGGATGAAGGTCTTCTAAATGAGTTAGTATTGATAGCTGAGCAAGACCATTGAGAGAGATGCTTCTTCCCACACTACTATAAACACTTCCCATTTTGCTTCTGCTATCTTAGTGGTCATAAGAAAATCATTTCTAAATCATGAGTCCATCTCAGTAATTCTGCTACATAACTAAGTCGTCACCAATGTATAGCTTCATTTCTCAAGCCCCATGGAATTTGGTGCCATTTAACAGCTAACTGGATGAGCTATTGTACTTTATGAATTTTTGAAGCAATTGTGCAAGACCTTTTTGTTCTTCTGGATTCTTAAATATTTTGAATCTGAGAATCAGTCAGGATAAGGCAGCCTTGAGGTAAATGATCTTTTGTCATATTTTCCCGACATTGATATCCAGATTCATGGTGACCAGAGCAATTCTCTAATGGATGTTTGCTGTGATTTCTCCTAACTTGGTCTTGAGGTCTGCCTGCAGAATATCTAGCCACAGTAACTACTTTATAGAAGAGCCCGTTGAAGAGTGAGTTAGGCTCAGGTGTGTGTGTGTTGAAAGACAGAGAAAGGGACAATATAAAATCAGTAGCAGAAAGGTTGCTTTCCTTACGGATCTGGGGGAACAAATGGGAGCTCTAGGGCCAATAGAAAGTCCCGAGGTAGCAGGGTGCAGGACTGAGAGAGAAGGGAGACCATGGGTACTGGTGCCCAGGGTCATTGTTTTGACCTTCCCACAGACGTGGAAGATTGGCTAACCTAAGGAAAATGGGTGAGAAGCGGAGACCATTTTCACCTGATTCTAATATTGACATTAGACTTTTCCATGGTGGATGCTGTGGGATTTGCGGGATTTTTGTATAACTGGGATGAGGGACATTCAGGCTATATCATAAATCACCTTAGGAGAGGTGGGAGAATACTGGCTTTCAAATGACTGGTGTCAGACTTACAGCAGATGCTGAGATAATGTAAAACAGTAAGAATTCATTGTGTTGTTAAATATTCATTAGAAAAGGTGTTATCTCAGATCAAGTCAAATTTTTTTTTATTATTTATTTTATTTTTATTTTTTAATTTACATTCCAAATCATTTCCCCTTTCCCATTTCCTCCCTCCCCGAAAGTCCCATAAGCCCCCTTCCCTCCCTCTTTTCTCCATTCAACCCCCTCTCGTTTCTCTGTCCTGGCATTCCCTTACATCCAGTCTTTCCAGGACCAGGGGTCTCTCCTTCCATCTTCTTAGAAATCAATTGATATGCGGATTGTGTCTAGGGTATTCCGAGATTCTGGGTCAATATCCCCTTATCAGTGACTGCATACCATGTGTGTTCTTTTGTGATTGGGTTACCTCACTAAGGATGATATTTTCAAGATCTGACCATTTGCCTAGGAATTTCGTGAATTCATTGCTTTTAATTGCAGAGTAGTATTCCATTGTGTAGATATACCACATCTTCTGAATCCATTCCTCCGTTGAGGGACATCTGGGTTCTTTCCAGCTTCTGGCTATTATAAATAAGGCTGCTATGAACATAGTGGAGCATGTGTCCTTATTGCATGCAGGTAAAGCCTCTGGGTATATGCCCAGGAGTGGTATAGCCGGATCCTCCGGGAGTGTCATGCCCAGTTTTCTGAGGAACCGCCAGACTGCTTTCCAGAGTGGTTGTACCAGCCTGCAATTCCACCAGCAGTGGAGGAGTGTTCCTCTTTCTCCACATCCTCGCCAACAACTGCTGTCTCCTGTGTTTTTGATCTTAGCCATCCTGACTGGTGTGAGATGGAATCTCAGGGTTGTTTTGATTTGCATTTCCCTAATGACTAAGGATGATGAACATCTCTTTAGGTGCTTCTCAGCCATTAGATATTCTTCAGGTGAGAACTCTTTGTGGAGCTCTGTACCCCATTTTTTAATAGGGTTACTTGCCTCTCTGGAGTTTAACTTCTTGAGTTCTTTGTATATATTGGATATTAGCCCTCTGTCGGATGTAAGGTTGGTAAAGATCATTTCCCAGTTAGTTGGTTGCCGCTTTGTCTTTTTGACAGTGTCTTTTGCCTTGCAAAAACTTTGTAATTTAATGAGGTCCCATTTGTCTATTCTTGATCTTAGAGCATAAGCTATTGGAGTTCTGTTCAGGAAATTCTCCCCTGTGCCCATATGTTCAAGGTTCTTCCTTAGTTTCCCTTCTATTAGTTTCAGTGTGTCTGGTTTTATGTGGAGATCTTTGCTCCACTTAGAATTGAGCTTAGTGCAAGGAGATAAGAATGGGTCAATTTGCATTCTTCTGCATGTTGACCTCCAGCTGAGCCAGCACAGATCAAGTCAAATTACACAGAGAATAGGACATAGGAACAAAGGCTAGGGGAACCTAGAACTTACAAATATGCTCATGTTCCAAGCTTGTTGGGTGCTGTCACACATGTGATTTCATATGATTCCCACAAGACTTCTTAAAGGCAGGATCTACTCCTGGCCTTAAGTTGGGATAAACTTGTTTCAGAGTGCCTAGCTTGTAAATGATACCACCCCAGAGAAAGCTTCCTTTAAAATCCTTGACTTCTAACAAGAGGAGGAGGCGGCAGCGGGAAGATAGTGAGATATATGTAAGCAAAGAGGTAGAGAAAAGAGAGAAAGGCAGAATGGTGTACATAGTGTAGGGTAGTGTTGGTGCCTATGGGTTTATAAGAACTGTGATGATGGGGAGTGGAGCAGGAGCAAGAATCTAGCAGGTGTCACCAGTCACACAGCATGTGTGGTCCCTCAGAGGATGCATCTCATCTTCTTTTAAAGCCACCACAAAAGCAATAGAATGCTATTGGGTATGGAGTGGGAACTGTTAAGTCTGTCTTGAAATGTCAAAATCAAGGCTTCAAGGAGGCGTCTTTATTTGCAGTGGATGTTTTCACTTAAAAGTAAAATGTCTACAGTGCCCCACTCTTATATAGCTTCCCATGATTAGAACACGATCAATCACAATCAGGAGAAAGTTATTTAAAGATGCCTCCTTTTGAGGAGCCAACCTAGTTAGACTTTGAGTCTCAGTGTCTGCCCTGGAGCTGGGGGATCTAGCCACTGCTGCGGATTTTAATGGGTGGTGGCCACTGGGCAGCTACTGGGTTAGGGGCTGACTGATCCATCTCTGTTGTCTCTGTGGCTGCCAGGGTAGTAGGCTCTCTGGGGGCCGGGGAGGCCTTGGTGGTTAATGTGCAGTTTGTAAATGCACTAGCATTCATGAACATCGAACCAAGATGTATTATTCATGCTGGATGGAGAACAATACCCAGGCTTTTGTGGTTTATGCAGTAAACTCTGTTTTCACTTAAGAGTGGAGTATAGTAAATACAAATTGATGATACAGGCAATAATTATCATAAAACCACAGCATAGGCAGGCTGACAGGGGAGGCCTGGGCTAATTTGCAGCTAATTGGATGGGAAATATTTCCCTGTAAAAAGTTTCTTGCCTGGGTAAATGGGTATTCACAAGCACTAGTCACAAAAAACTCAGCCTTGCTGTAGTCTAGAAAAGCCAATTTCTTCTTCAGATATAGTTTGTCTTATTACCTATTTAATGGTTATGTTTTTGGGGAACACAACTGGTGTTTTTATTTTTAAATAATATGATTAGAATATTATACATCAAAACAAAATTATTCCAGACTTTTCAACAATAGAAAGATGTTTTATGCAACATTTCTTTTCTTTTCTTGTTTTGTTTTTGTTTGTTTTAGTTAGCTTCTTGCTCTCCTAACAGATCTGGATGGGGTGAAAACTGTTGATGTATGAGCTACCAGGGAGTTAGCTGCTCCCTATGTCTCCCCTTAAAGGACATGGTATTCTGAGTCATAAGCATTTAGATGCAGCCCTACCAATGTTTACCTGGGTGGAGGGGGTGTGGGTGGGGATGGGAAGGGCTTAATAGCAAGCACCAGGGAGAGGAGAGGTCGAGGGAAAAGTACAGTCCATTCCTGGTGGGAATCTCTCTCTAGTGCAAATGCACCCCTCTCTGCCATGCCAGTCAACTGCAAGCTTCTTACCCACTTACTGCAGAAGAATATATCCTTGTGAAGCCCCTGAAAGAATGCTTTAATGTCAAGACATAGCAAGTGGTGTAGAAATTCCCATGTAGTTGTCTCTGGGTAATAGCACCTTTCAATTGTGTCTCTAAGAAGTACAGTACTATGGATGTGATATTTATGCATTATTTCCCCCACACTCATGTAGTTTTCCATCATCCTTGGAGGAACAAAACCACATATAGACATTCAAAAATCCCTCTTCATCACAATGCAGTAATTACTAGCTTACAAATAGGGAAAAGATGAAATGTTTTTAAAAATGGAAGAGGTTAGTTGATGGAGTATACATTTCAAGCAAAATCCAGCATATTTTATAGTACAGCTATAATTTTTCAGAGGAAACACAGCTAGAGGTTGTGTTGTTTATTACCTATTTTTGATTACTTATTGGAAAAACCTTTTATAAAGCATTTTTTGGATTTTAAATATATTTACCTTATTTTATGTGTATGTGTATTTTGTCTGCATGTGGGTGTGTGTGTATGTTTGTGTATATGTGTGTGTATGTGTCTGTATGTGAGTGTGTGAGTGTCTGTCTGTGTGAGTCTCTCTCTCTCTCTCTCTCTCTCTCTCTGTGTGTGTGTGTGTGTGTGTGTGTGTGTGTGTGTGTGTACCATGTACATGCCTGGGGAAGTCAGAAGAGGGTTTCAAATCCCTTGTAAGGGCAGCAGCTAGAGTTATGAATGAAGCTGCTATGAGAGTGTTGGAATCGAGTCCATATCCTCTGCAAGAGCAGCAAGTGCTCTTAACCACTGAGCCATCTCTTTAGACCCCTTTTACTCAGATTTAAATTATATATTGCTTTTAATTCCATAAAAAAAGAAGGTGCTTAAAATTCTGGGCAATTTCTCCACAAATAGTACACTCTACATTTTTCAAGCAGTTCAGTGGTATAGCAGCAGGACCAGCTGGCTCTGAGACGGCCTCTGTGGTCTGCTCTGAATGTTTTCAATGCGATCATCTCTCTCTGACTCTTTCTCTGAGATTCTTTCTGGGTAGTACCACTGCTGTGGGTACTCCCTGATTACAGACATTTGGGATCTCCTCTCCTTTTTACAGGCAAGGGGAGAACAGAGATGACAGTCACTCGTTTCATTCTGTTGTTGTTGCTAAAGGAACATGACATTTATCAGGAAACAGGTACTGCTGATTTCCGAGGACAGGCGGCTATTTGGAACCCAAGGACATATTCCTTCATGATACATTGTAGCATCCTTCAGTCCTTCAGTTTGCTACAGGATTTAGTGCCCTGCAGAATGGTTACATGGTGTTTTAAGATTAGGCCCAGATGTACAGGCATGATGCAAAGCTGCAGAGAAAGAAGGGCAGCAGACGATGTGGGATTCTCATGGAAGGTAGGGTACTTCCCGCTCATGAGAACTACTATGAACTAGATCTCATGCATCAAGGTACTTTGCATGTTTGTCTTTTTTAAAAATATAGCTGTGTTTCATAGCTGAAAAATAATTAAATATTGGTAGGTTTAGGGGACAACATTTAGTGATATAACTTGTACCTTGTAAAGTGTTTTATTTTCTTGCTCGTTACTACAATACTAAGGCCTAGAAAGCCTAAATCACCATCTTCATCCTGGAGAGAAAGTGTTCCCATCCTTGTGGGATGAGCTGATGTTATTCCATACACAGCCAGTTCCGATGGGTGGAAGAGGACCCAAGTGTCTCGGGTGCCTCTGGGTGTCTGGGTGATTCTCCTTAGCAGGTGTGCATCCTTTCATGCTCATTTGAACTTCGAGTTAGATGTTATTTACGGAACATCATCTCTCTACCACATGGCAAAGTTGAAACCCTGACCATGGGTGTGACAGCATTTGGGTGCGAGGCATTTGAGAGGTTATTAGGAAGGTTAGTGATTAGGATTAATGTGCCGAGGAGGTAGGGTCCATGCTGGGACTGATGCTCATCCAACCAGAGACACAAGACTGTCCTCACTCTTTCTCTCCTTTACATACACGAAAAGAAGATCACGTCCAGCATGATGGTGACCTCTTTCAACTAGAGAGAGAAGTCCTTTACCAGAAACCATTCGTACTAGCACCTTCACCTCACAGAGGCAGAATCTATCACTGTGAGGTAATAAACACCTATTCTTTAATCCATCTTTTATTATTTGGATATGGTCCACTAAGCCGACTTAGTACAGTACAAAAGGAGCAGACTGAATTAAATAAAGGACAGCTTCTTGTTGACTATAGCAGGTTGAATAATGGCTACTCAAAGGTTTTGGGTCCAAAATTCTGGAACATGAAAATGCCAGCTTCCCTATATGGAAAAGATTCAATTACATGAGTCTTGATTATCACTGGAGAAGAAAATGGCCTTTTCAGTAACCAGTGTTTTCCAAAGAGTCAGGAGGACCCATGACCTCGGAAGAGGAGGAGGTATATGACCATGGAGAGATTGGGGTGGTATGACCATAAGCTAAGGAATGTCCCAACCAACAGATTTGAGAAGAGGGACAGATTGTGCTTTGAAGCCTCTAGACGAAGCTTAGGGGGACACCTCTCTCTATTTTTTCTGACTTCTGGGACAATGAGGTGATGCATGTCTGTCACTTTAAGGCCCTCCATTGTGTCATCTGTTGCTTGTCATTGGAAACTGTTCTCAGGGATTCGTTTCCCTAGCATTACTGTTGTTAGCCACACCTGACTTGACAACCCTGACTTTCTCTGCTGGTGTCTTTGTAGCTGCAGAAATTGGGGTAGGGTGGCTGGGGACTTAGCTCAACAGTGGTACAAGGGCTAGGAAATGCTCTTCTAATCTCTGGGTGATGGCCCAAGGTCAGATGCAAGTCCACCTCATATGATGGTTTTTGACAATTGGTAATTCTCAGTGTAGTTCATTGTGTGGTACAGGAGAGAGGGGGGTGGGGCCTGAGATTCTTGTCAGAAAGCTGCCCTGCAACCTCCTCATACCTCACTTTTCTGAAAGCCTTTCGGTTTGGTTCCAACATTTCACACCGCCTCACTACAACAGAGAAGAGCACCTGAGATGAATTTCTAGAGTATGAACCTTTTTTTTGGGGGGGGGACTACCAAACTCTCAGAGTTTATAAAGGTCAATAACAGGATCAACATTGTTTTTCCCTCACTAAGTTTTCTGAAGCCTGGATTAGAGGAAGGCACCTTAGCTGCATTGAAAGAGCATTTTCTCCCCCAGGAACCAGGAGGACCCTCTCTGTGAACTCCAACTGAAGATTGGCTGTATTAGCTGGAAATTTAATGTTTTGTCTCCAATTTGGGATGTGGCTGAAGCTCCACCCTGTAATGGAAAACACATGTACAAATCCTTTGCTACCTCCCCGCCCCCGACTCCCCCCACCCTCACCCCACCCCCACCCCCATGCTGTGAGCTTCCTCTTTTGAGGTCAGCAGCCAATGTTTTTCAAATTTCTGCGCCTGTTTGTGTTTGCCAAGAGGAAAGAGAGTGTGCCTTGTTCTCGCTGCAGGCAGCTGCCTGTGCATGCTGTGGACATTTGGGCCCGTTGTCCAGCTCTCAGTTTCTCAGTTATGTTGACCAAAACCTAAAATACAAATCCTAACCAGAGACATCTGCTTTATCTCTCTCCGGTCTATCTGGTGATCATTAACGCCACCAATTCATTGCTTATGGAGAAACAAAAACACAAGAAGTTCAGCAAGTCCTGCCTTCCTGATTCTGATGAAAACATCCAACATATAAGTATCTCTCAGAGCAAATGCCTGAGAAAATATGCCCGCAAGACCCAAGAACTTGCATTAAAAGCATACAATCCGTGAGGATGTCAATGGCGGATGCCAAAGTCTGGTTCTTTGAAGAGTTCCTTTCCTTTCCTCATCTTTGGCCTTTGAGAGTAAATACGAACTAGTTGAAGGACCACTCATGTTTTTAATTTGTTTGGCATCCGAAGCACCCATATATTTGTTACATGCTAAATTTAAGTAAAGGCCTCTGAAGAATGAGTAACTAGAAAAGATGCTCGGAGAGAAGATGGTGTCTCCCACACATGTGGACCACCAGGGTCCATAGAACACAAGAGTCATTGGCTTGGGACCCCCATACCTAGGAAGGTCTTGGGGCCCCCATACCCAGGAAGGTCTGACACTGACTGAGAGGGATGGGCAAGTGTCCTGAAGAATGCTCTGCTGGAAAGTCTAGTTATCTTCACAGTTGGCAATGTTTGGAGCTCAGTAATTATAGGATGGGTCATACCGTCTGACTGACCAACAGCATTTTCTCAATGTACATTTATCTAGTTTTAGTTTACCTTATCTTGACCATTACAGGGACTTTTGGCTAAATTATAGTCATCAGAGGGGTTAAAGATAATTAAGAGGACAGTTTTATTTAGTCACCAACACTCTTGGATATCTTGTTGCCTTCAGGATGAAATAGACTTGGATGTGTTCTAAAGATAGGAACATGGCAGTACTTTGCATTTTCCAGTTTTAGAATATTTTGCTCAAGAAGTTCTGAGCCTTCTGCAGGTAATATGTTACCAACACAGCATTGTCTCTTAGCTCAGTGACACCAGGTAGGGTACTCTAAGGAAGATATCACATCTATCTTACTCTGGTCACCTGCCTATGTAGTCTGTGGATAGCTACAAGTCACAGTTCCTGGCTAATGCTAATAAGTCTAGTGTAGAAAGTGAAAATCTCTATGGATGACAAATGCAATATGCCATTCTAGGTGGCTGTGAACAAAAGCTTTCTGCATTAATTAGAACTAGTAAAAAGTGTATTTAGCTAGAGAAAATTGGGGAGTTTTAGTGTCCAACTATTACGTTCTCTCTACCCCAAATCTAGGGTAATTTAAATAAATTTAACTTTTACAGTGTATATATGGGATCTTACAGTGGGAAGAGTATAGAATGTAAATTTTCCTCAGGAGATACACAAACTGAAGAGAACTTTAGGTCAGATGTGGAAGATATTAAATAGACACTTAGGGAGAATGGGGGCAGGGATTTGCAGCAATGAGCTCAGTCTGCAAAGGTCAGGCATGATGATGCCCAATCTGAATCATGGCGTATGTATGCATAGGAGTTCTATAAATGTTCACAAGGAGAATGTGTAAAGAGAGAGAGGTGTGTTTAGGGCTGGGGTACTTATGGTCTGTAGATATTACCCTTTGGAATCATAGGAGGCAAAATGTAGACTAGAAACTGGGAAGAAAGTAGAGTCACAGAAATTAATGGTAAGGGGGCCTCTATAGTATTGATTTTAAATTTACCCGAAGGTCCATGTGCTAATGGCTTGGTACCTTGCATTGCCCTGTTGAGAATGGAAGCATTAGGGCCTGTTAGGAGGTCTTTAGGACCTCGGGGGCAATGCTTTTAAAAGGGATGGTGGCATTGTGCCTGTTCTTCCTCTCCTCATCTTGAATATTGGTTAGAATGCAAATGCTTTTTCTATTGCCACATCTTCCCCACACCCAATCAGAGCTCTAAGAGCAATGGGGTCACAATGAACTGTCCTTTCCTGTACTGTGAGGCACAGTAAACCTTTGCTCTGATAAGCTGAACATATTGAACAGTATTATAGTGTTGGGATGCTAGCATGGGGTTTACATAGTATGCTGAGAACAGCAGGTTTATCTCATTCACATGAGAAAAGACATTTCCAAGCTTGGCCTGGTGTCATTAGACTTAAATCCTAGTCTGGCCTTGTTTCAAAAAAAAAAAAAATAACAAAACAAAACAAAGCCAGCGACTGAACTTAGTGGTAAAGTACTTGCCTAGCATGTGTGAAGACCTAGGCTCAGTCTATATATGGAACAGAAACTAAGCAAGGACATTTGAGCTATCACCTAGGCAACAGATGAGAGAAGCAAAAGTAGTCCAGTCAGGAAGGAGAAAAGAGGATGGGTGGAGCTTTGTGTCCTTAAGAAGCTTATAATTCAGTGCATTGTAACTGGGAATGATGCTGCTATCCACACATGTCAGAAGGTGCAAGAGACTGGGCTTATTCCTGAGGTGGCCGCCCCTCCAGGTATGCCCAGAGCATGTGTGTAGAGCATTTAAAAAGGCAATTTTGCTTTGCTTCATTGGTAGACAGTCCTTAGGGTATGTCAAGTTACTCCAGTATGCAAAGGTGGAAGAAAGTCCTATGAAACCAGAAGGAAAAGAAGAATTGCTTCTCCAGTTCTTTAGAAAACTGAGCATTGAAGCCATAGCTGGCAAGAAGTAAAGGGTTAGCTCTATGTTACTAAGCAACATCAATTAAAGAGTCAGCTATTAAAATATGGGTGTTTTAGGATCTAGTTTTCTTCAGAGGGACTGAAGTTGTGTTACTTTGAAGTTAAACAGTATGTAAGCTTTGACAGTGCTTTGGGGTGCTGTTTTAAATCTGAATATTTTTATGTCTGTGTAAGTATTAACATTAAATCAGTAATTTCTGAATTACTACTGTGTCACATGTGCTGTGCTCAGGGACAAAGGGAAATCTTGATCATTTTGCCATTAGGAACACAAATGAATCTCAACAAACCCCTTGGCCCAGTTGTCTTCCTGAATAAAATGACAAATCAGATGTGGATAAAATCAAAAAGTCTTCTGAAGTCACTGTGAGAAGCAATGATCCTCACTAGATAAGAAGAGCACTAGGGACTGAAAGATGTGACCCTGAAGCAGTTTTATTTATAGCTTAACAAGATTGGGTGTCAGCCTAGAATGGCAGGTGTGCTAATTGGGTGCAGAGTAGTTTATACCCTAGCTCAAGACCCTTCCTCCTCTTCCTCCTTCTCCTCCTCCTCTTCCTCCTTTTTTTGTAAATGTTAAGCTACTAACATAAAGCTGCTGTTTGTAATGTTTTTAGGGTTCAGAGTGATTACAAATAACTCTATGTTGTTTTCTTTCCACCCCCAGTGGGCCTGTCTGCTAAAGGCTTAGCAATTATATCAATCTTTTTAAGCAACAAGATGCCAGTTTCAATATTACAGCCCCTTTGTATTCTACTTAATTGATTTCTTCTTTCTCTTCTTATTTCCTTTGTCTACCTATATTGGCTTTGATATTCTTGTAATGATTTCTTAAAACCAAACATTAGAAAACATTGTCTTAGTTTTTCTTCTCTTAGCATAAGCTTGACTTGAGGTCAATCCCCAGATCTCATGGTGGCAAGAGAGAACTGACTCCAGAATGTTGTCCTCTGACTTCCACATATGTACTGTGGTATGTGTGTCATACATGACATATCTATACCCACACTCACATTAACACATACACACACAATAAAAAACAATCTTAAAAGTTGTAGGCTTATTTAAAGTAAGTAAAAATTTCTTAAACACAACCTAGAGAAAAAATACCAAGCCAAAAGGAGGACTGAGTAAATTTGATGAAAAGATATATATATATATATATATATATATATATATATATATATATATATATATGTATGTATATACATATATACATATTTGAGAAAAATCAAGTTTGAGTCAGGCTAAGAATGGTTCTTGACCTACACTGAGCTGCCTGTTAGAAGTACCTGAGAGAAAAGAGACAGCAACTGATGGCTGTTTCTACAGTGGCCTCAGCCCAGCTTCTGAAACATCTGTGACTACTCTCAGGCCCTGCAAAGCAAGAACCTCTGGGTTGAATTCTAAGGCAACTGTGGAAATTGAAAATGACAAGACAAATTAAAAAGAAGGTCACAGAAATTCAGGTCCTCTGCTAACTCAGAGGCTTGGGTGAATGGAGCATTTTGTAGGTGGAAAATTGTAAGACTTTGTGATTGGTCGTTTGCCATCTGGAATGAAGGGATTGTATGTAATAGGAAAGTTTTGCATATGGGGCTGCAAGATAGCTGTACATCTGCTGGGACAAACCCTGAAGACTCACATGAGAAGGTAGTGTGGCCACAGACGAAGGAGGTGGTCACAAAAGCTATTGATGCCAGAAAACTGAACCTAAAGGAAGAGGGTCTCAGTATGCGAGTTAGGAATGAAGTATGCAAGGCTCCAGCGGTTCCAAAGTAAAGTTAGGGGATTAGAAATCAGGCAGAACAGAATTAAGGGAAAGAACGGATATTCAAAGCATTCAAGAAAACAACTAAAGGAATTTCTTTCACTCTTGAAACAAGAAAGTAAGAAAAGCTGAGAGATGGACCAGGGCTAAGAGATTGTTAAATGGAGGCTCCTCTTTCTGTTACCATGACCCTCCCCGCCCCAGGGTGGCTGAGGCTCTTTGGCCATGCTCCACAGCCCAGAAGGATGAGTTGTTTTTCTGGCTGAGCCTCACAGCTGAATCTGTGAGGGTAAGAAGGGTAAGAAGGGTAACACCAATTCTGCCTTTGGGGATTGGTACTTTATGTCCATGGAGCCATTGGGAAGAAAAGGGGCTATTAATGCCTGTCCCCACCTCTGATATAAGGAGTTAATATTCTTTTAACCTATGGTGCTCCTCAAAAAGCCAAGGAGATGACCTGGTAAATGAAATGGCAGGGTTACATCCCTGAGCCAAAGAACTGGAAAAGTGATAGATAGATAGATAGATAGATAGATAGATAGATAGATAGATAGATAGATAGATAGATAGATAGATAGACAAGGAGATAGATAGACAGGGAGATAGATAGACAGACAGACAGATAGATAGTGAGATGATAGATAGGGAGATGACAGATGGGGTGATGATAGATATATAGATATATAGATAGATAGAGAGATAGATAGAAGATAGATCATGTGAACAGCTTTAACATGTGGACTAGCCCCTCCCACTTTAAAGAGCCTCTTTTGTTTCTGCTGGAAATATGCCCATTAGCTAGAGAAGAAATCAAGGATATACCTTAGATTTATTCTATTCCTGTCCTGGTTCTTTGGCTCACTCAGTGGACCGAATGTTTGATGGTCAATATCTCCAATGACTTTTTTTGGTTGTTAATAGAATTGTCAGAAACTGCATTAATGGAAAGTTCAACTAAATCTGTGAATGGTGTTACTAGTTGATTTAGGTGGCAGATAGATGTCTAAGATGTGAGTCACATCCCCTCCAGTCCCCTCAAGACTTTGCACAGCAAGGTAGTCAGGTTAAGCTTGAGGAGAGGTGGCATTCCTTAACAAAACAGCTAGAGTTGATAAAAAAACATTGCAATGCTTCCAAACAAGTCAAAACTCATCCTTATTTCATGTAAGGAAAGGCTACTTCTGCTGACAACTCTCAGTGAGGGAGAATAGTTTTATAAATTAAGAGAATCCTACAAAATATCTCTTTTCTAATTCTTTTTAAAAAAAGATTTATTTGTTCATTTTATGTATATGAATGTTCTGTCTGAATGTACACATATGTGCCAGAAGAGGGCATTAGATTCCATTATAAATGGCTGTGAGCCAACATGTGACTGCTGGGACTTGAACTCAGGACCTCTGGAAGAGCAGCCAGTGCTCTTAACCATGGAGCCATCTCTTCACCCTTAATGCCTTCTCTAATCCTTAATGTCACATTCTTCATCTTACATGTGATGGCAGAGTTTGGGTGAGGTTGTAAGTTAAAGATACATGGTAATTAAGCAATGATGTTTGGCTACAGCAGTAATTAATTTACAAGAGGTGAGGGATTGATTTTTTCAGCAGCCTTGGAAGCTCTGTGCCTGAATGAAGCACTTAACCTTCCAACCTTGTTAATTTATCACTCTAGCCTCTATCAGCTAGAGCTGTCAGCCAGTCTCAGTCTCTGTGTTCTTGCTACTCAACCCAGTGGTGTATTACAGCAGCCATTCTGTTTGTCAGATGTGTCTTTAATAAGGGAATCTCAATCCAGGTCAGGAAATTACCAGAAGCAATTGTTGTTCTTGTTATATGGCTTTCTTCTCAGCCTAGACAAATAACTGTTTTGATTACCTATTCTGTCTCTGTCTCTGTCTGTTTCTGTCTCTGTCTCTCTGTCTCTCTCTGTCTCTCTCTCTGTCTTTCTGTCTCTCTCTCTCTCTCTCTCTCTCTCTCTCTCTCTCTCTCTCTCTCTCTATGTGTGTGTGTGTGTGTGTGTGTGTGTGTGTGTGTGTGACATGCACATGCGTGTAAGGGCCAGAGTTAAACCTTTTGTGTTATTCCTCAGGTGTCATCCACTTTTATTGTTGTATAACTCTTTCAAGATGGGGTTCTGTAGTTAACCTGGAACTCATGAAATACCCTAGACTGGGTTGTCAGTAACTCCAGGAATCCATCTGTGTCTACCTTACCAATCCTAGGATTATGGACACTCATGGCTATATGTTGCTTCTTAATGTAGGTTCTGGGGATCAAGCTCAGGTCTTCATGGTAGTTCGGGATCAAAGCTTGTGTTTTTTTTTTTTTTTAAATATTCTGAGAGACTGCAGACGTTCAGATAAGATGCTCTCAGCCCTACCCAGCAACAGTGCCTCCAATGCTGGGCTACCAGTTCCTCTCTCTGGACTCTAACACCAATGAACCTATATCCAAAAACCACACACACATTTCTTTTTGTATCCATTAAACACCATCCCCTATCTCAACCTCAAATAGGCCCATAGTCTACTAGAGTATGTGTAGAGTCCATTAATCCATTATGATGCTTTTATGGTCCCAATACCCCATTGTTGTACCTTATTGCACTATTATCTCTCTATTTTTATTCATTTTGGCAAATCCAATATTAACATGTCCATCAAGACTGTGCTTCTCAAATATATGCCACTGTATCGAGCTAAGCTTAGGCGAACATGCCATCCAGTGCAGTTAAGCAACAGACTCTGTATTATTTTTCATCAAACTAATTGCATTTTATGTTTTATAGACAGATTTGATTCATTTAATGAATATTGTTTTAGAAATGACTGAATTTCCATTTACAGTCATTCTTACTTTCAAGGAAAAATTTATGGAAGTCGTATTTTGCAGTCCTAAAATTTATATTAAACCATTACGATTCTATCTACACATTCTGATGCAGCAGAGGGCCTTACTATATGAGGTTTTAATGGTGTCAGGGAAGCCTTTTATTGGGCAATACCAGTGGAGACAACTCGGGGGTGTCTCCCATCTGCGCCAAGAGTGAAACAGTCTGCTTATGCATGCAGAGAGGGAGTGCTTGCTCCAATCATAACAAATCTTGCGTACAAATGAAGGCTTGTGCTTGTGACAATCCCAGCACTGTCCCTCTAGCTCCAGTCAGGGCAGCCTCTGAGAAGTACAGTCCCACTTCCGGCCAAGGCTGAAATGCTAGCAAGATCATCTAGAGTTCATGACAGCTTGTATGGCAATGTGTCTGGTACAAAATGTTTGAAACAGCCCCGGCAGAGCCTGCACCTACAGGAGTCAGAGCCATCATTTCTGATCATGTTGTTCCATTTGTTCAAGGCAACTGAGGAGTGTTCAGAAAGGCTGGTGTTGGTATAAGCTTTGGTCCAGCTGGCTACTGGGTTGATAGTTCTTCAGCGTAAGTCATCCAGGGCTATAAGGGAAAGTTTAGCATCTGCGTAGGAGACAGATGGTTGTTTCATTCCCTGATATCTTTGTGCCCCAGAAAGTGTATACAAGAACTTAAAGATGCTACCATCCACATGAATGGTGGCTTTCACACACATTTTAACAGTATGCAAACATGCCCAGTGCTACAGAGAGAGGTGGATCCTCTTCATCTGTTTTACAGTGAGCACTGGGAGGTTCCCCAGGCACATGAGATCATGGGTCATAAAAGAGGGGAAACTAGAGAGAAATACTTGCAGTTCAAGCAAACAGCTATTAAGCTGGTAAATGGAGGCCCTGACCATAGCAACTGCCCATCCCTCTCCTCTCCATCCCTCTCCTCTCCATCCCTCTCCTCTCCATCCCTCTCCTCTCCATCCCTCTCCTCTCCATCCCTCTCCTCTTGCCTTCCAGGCTCTTCAGCCACATTCACATCATGGAATGAGATAGCAAGTGGTGTACACTGCCCCCTATGGGCTTCTCTGCAGGCAGGCATGTTCTCACAAGCACCTACACATTCTCCCAATGGAGACACCTTGGCCACCCTCTGTCTAAGCTGTTTTTCCATTCCATTATCATATGGATCCATTACCATGCTCAGGAGCAGATTAATGTCATTTTAGTGGCTTTAATGGAAAAAGGTCAACTGTGGTTTGAAGGACAAATGTCCCAGGTGGGCTCATGTACTTGGTTACTTGGTCTCCAATGGGTAGTGTTGTTTGGGGGAGGTTATGGGACTCTTAGGCAGCGCAGCCTTTTTAGAGGAAGCGTGACATCAGGGAATGGGCTTTGAGTTTATAACTACACCTGCTTCCAGTTTACCTTCCATCCCATGAGTTGTTATCTCTCAGCTTCCTGTATTCACCATCATGACCTTCCTGACCTTTATCACAGCTAGCCCTCCGGAACCACAAACTCACACTAAATCTTCACTAGATTGCTTTTGGCCATGATACCTTATCAATGCAACAGAAAAGGATTTAGTACAGGGTCCAAGATGGTCGAAAACATGAGTCCAAACAAGCGAATTGTGAACATATAAACACTAAGTGTACCTGTTGACAACCTCACATGGATGTGTGTTTCTTCTTCACTTTAGATGACCATATTTTATTATATTTTTTGGCCATGTGTGAACTACCTGTTATGTCACTATACAATTTTCTGCTAGAATTTTTTTTAGTCATTAAGAACTATGTGGCCTTCCAGTTTCGCTCTGCACCTGGAGCTGATCCTGTGCCACAGCATTCCATACTGAAATATGGCCGGGGAGAGCTGGTCTCCCAGGAGTGCCAGCTCTCCTGTGAGCACAGGTAAGACCACCAATTCTGCTCAAATTCCTGGCCCACCAGGGACAAGCCCAGAGACATCAGGACACAGGAACAGGATCCTTCAGGTTTCCATCTACACCCCGGAGCTGACCCTGTGCTCTCCATACCCAAATTCATCCCAGAGAGAACTGGTCTCCCAAGAGGACTGACAAACAGGCTTGCAGGAGGGACAGGCCATGGTCACAGCAAGACCAGATAACACCAGAGGTATCCAGAAGGTGAGAGGTGAAGGGCAAGAACATAAACAATAGAAACCAAGGCTACTTGGCATCATCAGAACCAAGTTCTTCCATCACAGTGAGTTCTGGATACCCCAACACACCAGAAAAGCAAGACTCTGATTTAAAGTCACATCTCATGATGATGATAGACTTTAAGAAGGACATAAATAAGTCCCTTAAAGAAATACAGGAGAACATAGGTAAACAGGCAGAAGTCCTTAAAGAGGAAACACAAAAGTCCCTTAAAGAATTACAGGAAAACCCAACCAAACAAGTGAAGGAATTGAACAAAACCATCCAGGATCTAAAAAGGAAAATAGAATCAATAAAGAAATCAGAAAGGGAAACAACCCCAGAGATAGAAAACCTCGGAAAGAGATCAGGAGTTATAGACACAAAGATCACCAACAGAATACAAGAGACAGAAAACAGAATCTCAGGTACAGAAGATACCATAGAAAACATTGACACAATAGTCAAAGAAAATGCAAAATGCAAAAGGCTCCTAACCCAAAACATTCAAAAAATCCAGGACACAATGAGAAGGCCAGACCTAAGGATACTATGTAAAGAAGAAAGCAAAGATTCCCAACTTAAAGGGGGAGTAAATATCTTCAACAAAATTATAGAAGAAAAAAAAATCCCTAACCTAAAAAATGAGACATCCATGAACATACAAGAAGCCTACAGGACTCCAAATAGACTGGACTAGAGAAGAAATTCCTCCTGTCACATAATAGTCAAAACACCAAATGCACAAAACAAAGAAAGAACATTAAAAGCAGTAAGGGAAAAAGGTCAGGTAGCATATAGAGGCAGACCTATCAGAGTTATACCAGACTTCTCACCAGAGACCATGAAAGCAAGAAGATCCTGGGCAGATCTCATACAGACCCTAAGAGAACACAAATGTCATCCTAGGCTACTATATTCAACAAAACAACAAAACTCTCAATTACCATAGATGGAGAAACCAACATATTCCATGACAAAACCAAATGTACAAAATATCTTTCCACAAATTCAACCCTACAAAGGATAATAGACAGAAAACTCCAACACATAATTCCACCTCTAACAACAAAAATAACAGGAATCAACAATTGCATTCCTTAATATATCTTAACATCAATGGACTCAATTTCCCAATAAAAAGAAATAGACTAACAGACTGGATAGGTAAACAGGACCCAGCATTTTGCCGCATACAGGAAATGCACCTCAATGTCAGAGACAGTCATTACATCAGAGTAAAGGGCTGGAAAACAATTTTCCAAGCAAATGGCCCAAAGAAACAATCTGGAGTAGCCATTCTAATATAAAATAAAATCAACTTTCAACCAAAAGTTGTCAAAAAAGATAAGGAAGGACACTTCTTACTCGTTAAAGGTAAAATCTACCAAGATGAACTCTCAATTCTGAACATCTATGCTCCAAATGCAAGGGCGCCCACATTCATAAAAGAAACTTTACTAAAGTACAAAGCACACATTGCACCACACACAATAATAGTGGGAGACTTCACCACTCCACTCTCATCAATGGACATATCATGGAAACAGAAACTAAACAGAGACACTGTAAAACTACCAGAAGTAATGGGTCAAATGGTTTTAACGGATGTCTATAGAACATCTCATCCTGAAACAGAAGACTATACTTCTTCTCAGTACCTCATGGTACCTTCTCTAAAACTGACCATATACTTGGTCACAAAACAGACCTCAGCAGATATAAGAAGATTGAAATAATTCCATGTACCCTATCAGATCACCATGGACTAAGGCTGGTTTTCAACAACAACAAAAAACAACAGAAAGCCCACATACACAAGGAAGCTGAACAACACTCCACTCAATGATAACTTGGTCAAGGAAGAAACAAGGAAAGAAATTAAAGAGTAAAAGGCTGGAAAACAATTTTACAAGCAAATGGCCCCAAGAAACGAGGTGGAGTAGCCATCCTAATATCAGATAAAATTGATTTTCAACCTAAAGTCATCAAAAAAGACACAGAAGGACACTACATACTGATCAAGGGAAAAATTCACCATCAAGAACTCTCAATTCTGAATATCTATGCTCCAAATGCAAGGGCATCCTCATTCGTAAAAGAAACTTTACCAAAACTCAAAGCACACATCGTACCGCACACAATAATAGTGGGTGACTTCAACACCCCGCTCTCTGAAATGGATCGTTCAGGAAAGCAGAAACTAAACAGAGACACAGTGAATCTAATTGAAGCCTTGGACCAAATGGAACTAACAGATATATATAGAACATTTCATCCTAGAGCTAAAGAATACACCTTCTTCTCAGCACCTCATGGTATCTTCTCCAAAATTGACCATATAATTGGTCACAAATCAGACCTCAACAGATACAAGAAGATAGAAATAATCCCATGCCTCCTATCAGATCA
Source organism: Tokudaia tokunoshimensis (assembly GCA_036184795.1). Lineage (NCBI taxonomy): Eukaryota > Metazoa > Chordata > Mammalia > Rodentia > Muridae > Tokudaia > Tokudaia tokunoshimensis. The sequence continues at coordinate 53,630,401 of BTHU01000017.1, read as the reverse complement.
CTATGGAATAAGGGTGGTCTTCAATGGCAACAAAAACAAAAGAAAACCCATGTACACATGGAGGCTGAACAATGCTCTACTCAATGATAACTTGGTCAAGGTGGAAATAAAGAAAGAAATCAAAGACTTTTTGAAAGTTAATGAAAATGAAGGCACAACATACCCTAATTTATGGGACACAATGAAAGCAGTGCTAAGAGGAAAATTCATAGCCCTGAGTGCCGCCAAAAAGAAACGGGAGACAGCATACACTAACAGCTTAATGGCACACCTGAAAGCCCTGGAACAAAAAGAAGCAAATACACCAAAGAGGAGTAGAAGGCAGGAAATCATCAAACTCAGGGCTGAAATCAATCAAGTAGAAACAAATAAAACCATACAAAGAATCAACAAAACGAGGAGTTGGTTCTTTGAGAAAATCAACAAGATAGATAAGCCCTTAGGCAGACTAACCAGAGGGCACAGAGATAGTATCCAAATTAATAAAATCAGAAACGAAAAGGGAGAGATAACAACAGAAACTGAGGAAATTCAAAAAATCATCAGATCCTACTACAAAAACCTGTATTCAACACAACTAGAAAATCTTGAGGAAACGGACAATTTCCTTGACAGATACCAAATACCAAAATTAAATCAGGATCAAATAGACCATCTAAATCGTCCTATAACCCCTGAAGAAATAGAAGTTGTCATTGGAAGTCTTCCAACCAAAAAAAGCACAGGTCCAGATGGTTTTAGTGCAGAATTCTATCAAAAAGAAACTGGAGAGAGCATACACTAGCAGCCTAACAATACACCAGAAAGCTCTAGAACAAAAAGAAGCAAATACACCCAAGAGAAGTACACAGTAGGAAATAATCAAACTCAGGACTGAAATCAACCAAGTAGAAACAAAAAGAACTATATAAAGAATCAACAAAACCAGGAGCTGGTTCTTTGAGAAAATCTTTTCCTCACTCCCTCCCTCCCTCCTTCCCTCCCTCCCTCCCTCCCTCCCTCCCTCCCTCCCTCCCTCCCTCCCTCCTTTCTTTCTTTCTTTCTTTCTTTCTTTCTTTCTTTCTTTCTTTCTTTCTTTCTTTCTTTCTTTCTTTCTTTCTTTTTATTCTTTGTTTTTTTTTTTTTTAAATCAAATATAGTCTAACAGGAGTCAAACTGAAAAAGGAAACTTCAGTTAAGAAAATGTCTCCACCAGATTGTGTAGTAGGCAAAAGATTATTGAGTATTTTCTTGACTGATGATTTGCTATTGCAAGTACCATCCCTGAACAGCTGGAATAAGAAATCAGTTTGCACAAGATAGTAATTCTATTCCTTCACGACCCCTTCTTAAGTGCCTGCCTCCAAGTTCATGTTTGATTTCCTTTACTGACTACCATTAATAATGTACTGTAAGATATAAAATGAAATAAACTCTTTCCTCTCCAAAAAAGAAAGAAAAAAAAAAAAGAAAGATAATATGTGCACTTTGTTTCAATTTTGTGGTCCCTTTTCTGGCTTATCTAATTAAAATATTTTTTCAGTTTGTCATTTTCTTTTTAAGAAATTGTTTTCTGAGCAGGGATGCATGCCTTAATGCACTTGGGATGCTGAGGGAGGAGGAAGGTTACAGGCCATCCACTTCTGGTTCTCAAACAAAATACAGCAAAACAATTAAACAACAAAATAGCAGTAACTACTACTACTACTACTACTACTACTACTACATCAACAATCAAAACAACCAGGGAACTTGGGTTTTTACTTAATCATTTGCATCTATTTGTTAGTAATCTCTATGTTTAATATCATGTTTATTAAAGAGTCAACTTCTGCATCACAATACACTAAACCATTGTGGTTTTATTTTTTAAATAGATTTTTTTTTATAAAATCATTTTTTTTATCAGATGAATTAAAACATTTGGAGTGTTTTATGTCCTCAAAACAAAATAAGCTTCAATATTTTATTGGTCAATTATTTGATCAGTTATAGAATTATCTATTTTATATGTTAAAGATTTTAAATTCATCAATACTATTTACTAAATACATATTGATAGTTTGAAATTCTCTGCCTTTTATAGCCTATTTTGCTACTTATTCTTCTTTCTTACACCAAAACAGATTATTTAAATTAAATATTAATAATTATAGCCTGGCACCACGATGAATTCATCCTACTACTTGGGAGGTGGAGGAAAGAAGATCAGGAGTTCAACAGAATCCTCAGCCACACAGTTTGTTTTAGGCCCGCCTGAGCTTCATGAGGCCCTATCTCAATCATTAAACATATACCTTATTACATTGATTTTATTATTGAATTAAATATATATATATATATATATGTATAGACGGTGTGTGTGTGTGTGTGTGTGTGTATGTATGTATGTAGTGGTATGTGTGTAGTATGTTTGTGGAGATCAGAGAACAACTTTGAGGAGTAGGAGTTCTTTCCTTCCATTGTATGGGTCTCCAGTATAGAACTCAGGTCATCAGGCTCAGTGGAGGGAACTTTGGTGACAGGGACCTCGGTGAAGGGAATCTTTACCAGCTGAGTCATCTTGCCATCCCTGTAAAACATTTTAAAACCAGAGTGACTGTTTTCAAAAACTTTCCTGTGGTAGTTTGAATGAGAATGGAAGATTTTATCCACATATAGGAAGCAGAAAGAGAGAACACAATGAAGAAGAAATAGGCGAAAGCTGTAACCCTCAAAGTTGACCCTCAATGACATACTTCCTCTGCAAGGATCTGCCCATTAAGAGTTTCACAACCCCCTAAACAACTCCAGCAACTGAAGATCACACATTTAAACATGAGCATATAGGGGACATTTCTCATTTAAGCCCCAACACACCATGAATGTAATGTTAATAGTTTAGAAAGTGTCAAAGATTTGCTGAAGGAGTTTTCATCAGTTTCAAAACCCACTAGCTGTATGAGAATTCCAAGTTCCCTTTATAACCCCAAAACTTGATGTTTGCAACTGCCTTAGTTAGGCTTTCACTGCTGTGAACAGACACCATGGCCAAGGCAACTCTTATAAAGGACAACGTTTAATTGGGGCTGGCTTACAGGTTCAGAGGTTCAGTCCATTCTCATCATGGCAGGAAGCATGGCAGCGTCCAGGCAGGCATGGTGCTGGAGAAGGAGCTGAGAGTTCTACATCTTCATCCAAAGGAAGCCAGGAGCAGACTTTCCAGGCAGCTAGGAAAAGGGCCTCAAAGCTCACCCCCACAGTGACACACTTTCTCCAGTAAGGCCACATCTAAGCCAATCAGGTCACATCTCCTAATAGTGCCACTTCCTGGGCCAAGTATATTCAAACCACCACAGTAACCTTCTACATTTTAGCCCTGCTGAGGGACATCTAGTGACAGCTTATTGTAGTTAGAATTTGAGCTTCCATAACGAACTTGCCGAACTTCTTTCACGTGCTTGTGTGCCACTGGTTGCTTCCTTAGGAGATACATATCTGTTCAAATAGTTTGTCCATTCGTCAATAGTTTAATTTTCCTATAGCCAGATCTACTTTAATTCCAATGTAAAAAGAAGATAATTTCAGAGAATCCTTTAAAATATACTAAAATTTGTTGCAGAACATACTTATCTTGCTAAATATCCTAAGTTGACTTTGAAAGGAAAGTGAGGTCTGATTCCATACTGAGTAACTGGAGCACTGGCAAGCTCAGGCTGGATGACAGTGTTGATCAGGTCCCTCACCTTACTAACTTACTCGGATTCTTTCCATTTTCTCTATCAGTTATTGTAAAGTGATATTAAAATTACCCAGCACATCAGTGATGGATGGTTTCTTTTTCTTTTTGCAGTCCCTCTCTTATTCTCATCTGAATTCTCATCTGTTATCAGGTACATGAACATTTGGATGTTTTATTGACTTGAAAGTTTCAGCTTTACTGTCCCACCCCATCCCTGGGGAATAATCCCTCTCTGACATCTACTCCATGCTGTGTGTGCACAAGTATCAGCACGCTATAGCTTTCTACTTTTTTACTTTAAAAATTTAAAATTTCATAGTTAATATATTTTCTAATGGTAGGGTCTTGCCATTTCAGGCAGTCTGAAAAATCTATGCCTTAATCGGAGGATTTATATTTAATAGGACTATACAAATTTTATATGCTAAATCTGCAATACTTTTGTATACTAAAATTCCTTGTAAGTACATCTTCAAGAATTGTACATCCCTTTCATAATAAATAAGTCTTGTCTAGATTCTTTTGTGCCAGAGAAAAACTATTTTACTTGATTGTCTGGTGTTTGGGGGCAGTTCTATCATTCCTCAGGTAAACAAACTCATTCCTGACTGTGTGAACAAAACTCTTGAAAAGAAGTTCTGTCTACAGAGACCAGTCGGCTGAATAGAACTGCTGTATGGTCCAGAGATCAGAATGTTGCTATCCAGAGGATGATTACCTTTTCTTGGGCCGATTTCCCATGGTGGATCGCCAACATTCTAGAGTTTCCATAGCGACTTAGGCTTCCTATTTATGGTGTCATGCAATGGCCTTCCAGGATCTCCTTGCAGGGAATCCACCAAGTGCTATTATCAGCTTTTGGTAACCTTGGTGCAAACCTCCATGGCCCCTTATGCTTCTATTTTGTACACCTACAAACCCAGCATCATGCGGACAACACTGCCAAGTCTGTAGAGTATAGGAAATAGTCTAAACCATGTGTAATTACACTTGAGTATTTTATAAAGCAGAAGCTACAAACACTTGGTAGACTACATTTGTTGTCTCAATCTCATGGCATCTACTGTAGAAAGGAATCATTAGAGAGATTCAGCTCTGTGACTGTAGTTCGAGTTAGAACCTAGAGAATGAACTTTTAGGAAAAAAAAAAAGAGAAGATGTTTACTCTCCTAGGAAACCTGCTTTGGTGAACTTCCTCTTGCTAGAAGTACTGAGTGCTGGTCACGTGACTGTGACATGAGCACAGGGTATGGATTTAGTTCCCTCCATATCAGAGGCATGGAGTCAGAAACACAGAGACCTACACTCAGATACAGAATTTAGAGAAATAACACACTTTTACTGAAATGATTTATGACCTTTTTGGAGAGGAAATGCTAAGGGAAGGGGCAACCTGAGTCGTGTTAATTATTCATGGCTTTATGGTACCTGCGGAAGTCTCCAGACCTCTCCAGCTTGGAGATGCTTTCGATAATGCTTAAGGAAATAAATTTTAAAACCTTCCCGATAATGGAGATGCAGTACTTATGTTGTTAACCGAAAACATTATTCATGCTCATCAAAGTGGCTCATGGAAGTTCGTTAATGCAGTTGGCTTTTCAGTTGAAAGTCCACTGACTTGATTGATGACTGCTGCTAATGTATAGTGAACCAACAGCTTTAGGTAACTCACAATCTCAGTGCTTCATTCTATTCTTTATCTTTCTATCGATAATTTCCTATCCTCTCACTTAATAGATAATATTTAGCACTGAACTCCAAGACAGTCCCTGCCAATGAAAATAGTTCCTCACCAGGACTCAGACACATGTCAAAGATAAACACCAGGAGCCTCACAGGTCCAGGGGGGTGGGTTTGGGGGATGGGGGTCCATTGGATCAGAAGTGATTTAAATGGTGTTGCTTTATGTCTGATAAGTTGGAAGCTAGATGGATGGTCTTCCTGGAGCTACTTTACAAATGATTGGTGGAATCAAATCTGTTAATGTACTTGCAGTTGCTGTGAGAAATGTGGATGTAAAAATATCACTCGTTACTGAATTCTAATTTCACTTACACGCTCAACTCCTTTAGTTCTGGCCCTCAGCACAGACATGCCTGTGAGTGAGTGCAGTTGTTTGTGAGAGAGGGAAGCGGTGTGCGTGCGTGCATGCGAGTGTGTGTGTGTGTGTGTGTGTGTGTGAGAGAGAGAGAGAGAGAGAGAGAGAGAGAGAGAGAGAGAGAGAGAGAAAGAGAGAGAGAGAGAGAGCACAATAGAGAGACAGAGAGACACACACACAGAGATTATGTGTATCACATACATATATCTGCCCATGCAGACCAGAAGGGAATGTCTGGTTCCGTAGAGCTAGAATTATGGGCAGACATAAGCAGCTTCAAGTAGGTATTGGGAACTAATGTCTGGTCCTTTGGAAGAACAGTCCAGGCTTTAACCACTGAGTCATCTCTCCAGCCCCTGATCACGATGTTTCTAGAATTCAAATATTTAGTTTATCTTGCTTAAAAGACAAAATATTCTCATCATTCATATTCTAATCCCTCTGTACTTGCTAAAGATAAAAAGAAATAGGAGAGCTAGATACAGTGTTGCAAGCCCATAGTTACAGCACTCCAGAAGGATTCTGAGTTCAAAGTCAGGCTGGTTTACAAAGTGAAACACTATCAAAAGAAAATCTGAATTGGTTTATTTTTCATAATTCAAACATCCCTTTGCTCAGGATAAACTGTGGCAAACCATCCCCTCAGTCACCCACACTTGAGGAGGATCTCCAGGCGGCTGGGGTTTGGATTTTGTTCACTTTTGGTAAGTTGATCTTCCTCAACTGTGATGGAAACCACTCTTGGAGCTGAAAGAGCTGGGGTGGAAACTCCAGTCTTCTCTGGGATTCTGGCTCTGAACACGCCTGACTTTCTGTTTACCCCTCAGACAGAGGCATTGCTCCACAATCTGAAGGGCCCTGCCAGTTTTTCCCTGAGCTTGGAGATTTCTTCTGTTTTTGGCTTCCAACTCCAAGTTCCCCAGGGACACTCAAAATTATAGTTCTTGAAAAGTAGTTTCTTCCCATTAAAAAATGAGGCCCTTCCAATTATTTTGTATCAAAGTGGACAGAGTTGTTGGTATTTCTGGGAGGAAAAAGATTAATACCAAAAGTTCAAAGTTTACTCTTTATGAAAAATACTTTACTGATTTCCTTTTTTCCTGAGCTGGAGATGTATGTATATTGCTGGATTTTGAAAACAACTACCATGGACCAATCTCTTTGTCTGTGGATGTACCCAGGCCTAGAAATCTATGCTCTGAAGGATCAGTAATTCTCTTATAACTCATATTTATGTTTGAACCAGGAATGGAAGATTAAAGACTGGCATTAAAGATAGAAAGAATAACGCCCTAAGAATTTGACAGTGCTTGTGTTATATTTTAAGCGTGAACTTGGAAGCAAATTAAATCAATGGGATGAATGTGGGCACTGGGATCTATAAATTAAAAGCTTTGTGACAAGTGAGTGCCTTCTGCAAATGCTCCTCCACCCCAGTTAAAACTTGCTTTGGGTAAAGACTTGGCACTTGTGGTGTTGTGAGTATTTAGGTCAGCAAAACAGTGCTGCTGAATTTATCTCCCTCCCTAAGAGAAGGTGCAAGATGTAACAACGCCTTTTTATATTGCTTTTCTTTTCTGGTCTCACTAAATGTAGTTTATTTACCATGACTTACAAGAATCCACTTACGCCCTACAGCTAGTGTTACCACACCAGCACATTTACCTCAGGACCCCACCCAAGGTATGTGCATCATGACAGGAAGAGGGAACCTGGCAGGATCACTGGCAGATTGAGCAAAGTAGCAATGGATTCTGCTGATGTGCAGAAAATCTCAGTCTTTTCACAGTCTCAGGGACAGAAAATGACTTGAGCGGCCCAGGCTGTGGGAGCCAGCACTGGAGTTGGTGCTGCCTTGCTGGTTTGTGTGGGAAACTAATTTCCCCAGTTTCTCACCTCCTTGCTGTCCTACACCTTCCCTGGTTTCTAAAGTCATCAGTGCTCAACCATCATTTTACCTGTAATTGGGTGAACTTAAGGATGCGAATCTTTCCCTTCCATTTAAACAGGAAACTTCTTCTTGGGGAGGGAGGAAACGGGAAAGGGGAAGTGATTTGGAATGTAAATTAAAAAAATAAAATAAAATAAATAATAAAAAAAAATTAAAAAAAAAAGTGGCATGTGGATGGTGTGTCTGCTTGCCTACCTGGTGTTTTAGACATTCTTGAACTGTTGTCCTCTCAAATCGGAGCCACAGACAGGCATCCTCTATAGCTCACTTACCCAAGCCTGAATACAGGGAAACCTTGTCTGCCGCTTCCTTCCTCACTGGGGCTCTCTACCCAGAAGCACTCAGCCTTCTTCCACATGTAAGAACTGGGTCTTCACCTACTCTTGCAGTACAGCAGGAGTTATCTGAAGGCGCTGCGGGTGGCTCTGCCTAGAACATTTTGGAAACAGTAGTCCAATTTGCCACAGGACCTCTGAAACAGAGCCTTGTGTGGAATTAGATTTGTGTTGTGGAAACTATGACCACGCCACCCAGTTCTCAGTAAGGCTCAGGACTCCATCTGGCTTTTGGCACAGTACCCAAAGAGCTTGACTCCCTGTTACAGCTTACACTGTACACTCTGCACCAGGCTCTCTGATCAAGGGGCTTGGCCAGTGTAGAAGGAAGAGAAATGTGTGACCAGCCCCTGTCCCTGCTCCATCAGGGTTAGTGGCCTTTGCTCAGGGTCCCACCTTCCTGTGAATCTGAGGCTTCTGACTCCCTCCCGCTGTCTTTATAATTCCTCAACCCTCTTCTCACACCTCTATAAACAATTGCCCACTAAGACCTTGCTCCCTGCTGCCCTGTTTCTGCATTTTCTGTCTGATTCTCACAGAAATACCTTTATAGCATTACCAGTCCTTCAATGGCACCCTCAGTCTCAAGAAGATATTGGAACTATGCTTTTAAAAATGTCTCAAATGGGGCACAGGGGAGAATTTCCTGAACAGAACTCCAATAGCTTATACTCTAAGATCAAGAATAGACAAATGGGACCTCATTAAATTACAAAGTTTTTGCAAGGCAAAAGACACCGTCAAAAAGACAAAGCGGCAACCAACTAACTGGGAAATGATCTTTACCAACCTTACATCCGACAGAGGGCTAATATCCAAGATATACAAAGAACTCAAGAAGTTAAACTCCAGAGAGGCAAGTAACCCTATTAAAAAATGGGGTACAGAGCTCCACAAAGAGTTCTCACCTGAAGAATATCTAATGGCTGAGAAGCACCTAAAGAGATGTTCATCATCCTTAGTCATTAGGGAAATGCAAATCAAAACAACCCTGAGATTCCATCTCACACCAGTCAGGATGGCTAAGATCAAAAACACAGGAGACAGCAGTTGTTGGCGAGGATGTGGAGAAAGAGGAACACTCCTCCACTGCTGGTGGAATTGCAGGCTGGTACAACCACTCTGGAAAGCAGTCTGGCGGCTCCTCAGAAAACTGGGCATGACACTTCCGGAGGATCCGGCTATACCACTCCTGGGCATATACCCAGAGACTTTACCTGCATGCAATAAGGACACATGCTCCACTATATTCATAGCAGCCTTATTTATAATAGCCAGAAGCTGGAAAGAACCCAGATGTCCCTCAACGGAGGAATGGATTCAGAAGATGTGGTATATTTACACAATGGAATACTACTCTGCAATTAAAAACAATGAATTCACGAAATTCCTAGGCAAATGGTCAGAACTTGAAAATATCATCCTTAGTGAGGTAACCCAATCACAAAAGATCACACATGGTATGAAGTCACTGATAAGGGGATATTGACCCAGAATCTCAGAATACCCTAGACACAATCAGCATATCAATAGATTTCTAAAAAGATGGAAGGAGAGACCCCTGGTCCTGGAAAGACTGGATGTAGGGGAACGCCAGGACAGAGTAATGAGAGGGGGTTGAACGGAGAAAAGAGGGAGGGAAGGGGGCTTATGGGACTTTCGGGGAGGGAGGAAACGGGAAAGGGGAAGTGATTTGGAATGTAAATTAAAAAAATAAAATAAAATTAAATTAAAAAAAAAAAAAAAAAAAAAAATGTCTCAAATGGCGCAGGGTCCCCAATGGAGGAGCTAGAGAAAGGACCCAAGGAGATGAAGGGGTTTGCAGACCCATAGGAGGAACAACAATATGAACCAACCAGTACCCCCAGAGCTCACAGTACTAAACCACCAACCAAAGAGGAGGGGCACATGGAGGGACCCATGGCTCCAGCTGCATATGTAGCAGAGGATGGCCTTGTTGGACATCAAAGGGAGGAGAGGCCCTTGGTCTTGTGAAGGCTCAACGTCCTTGTATAGGGGAATGCCAGGACAGGGAAGCAGGAGTGGGTGGAAGAGTGAGCAGGGGGAGGGGAATAGGATAGGGTGTTTTTGGAGAGAAACCAGGAAAGGGGATACATTTGAAATGTAAATAAAGAAAATATCTAATAAAAAAAGAAAAAAAATTCTCTTCATTTAACTTGATGTTTGCTATAGGTTTACTGTACATTGCATTTATTATATTTAGGTATGGGCCTTGTTATTCCTGATCTCTCCAAGACTTTTTTCATGAGGAAGTGTTGAATTTTGTTAAAGGCTTTTTCAGCATCTAATGAGATTATCATGTGTTTTCGTTTCTTTCAGTTTCTTTATATAGTGATTGCGTTGATGGGTTTTCATAAGTCGAACTATGCATCTCTGGGATGAAGCCTACTTGATCATGGTGAAAAAAATGTCTCAAATGCCTTTAGAGTGGCTGTAACTAAATGCCTTGGGTAACCTCTCTACCCAGCCAGCCGCTGCACATCTCCAGGGTTTAGCTCAGTGGGTCTGCCTGAACTTCCGCTCTGTTCATCCCTCCCAATGTAGCAGATCTAGCCTGGGTCCCATATCCAGTGCCCAGTCTACTTTAGTCACCCCTGTGTACATGGCAACAAACCTTTAGTCTTCTGCCAGAACCCTTCCTGCCTGCTTCCCCCGCATAGGTCCCTCCCAGTCTAACCTTCTACTCAGCCAGTTCTACCCCACACTACAGTCTTGGACACAGATATAAATGTTGGGCACCAGCGTAGTCTCCTCTGTCCACCTGACTTCATTCTACCTAAACCATTTCCAACCTCCAGGCCCATCCCAGTTTGCATATTATTTGCCCCAACATGCTCAGTCTATATCAGACACAGAGCTAATAAAAGAACTCTATGTGCCCAGATCTGATTGCAAAAGTATCAAAAATATGAGAGATCAAGCCAGCATCTGTCCTCCTAAACCTACCAGTAAGTATTACCTAGACAAATGGCACCCACTTCCCCCCACCCCACTCTCATTCCCGGATTTAAAGACATAGATTAATATCAATCCATTAATAGAAGATGGTTTCAGTTCCACTTTCATCAATAGACAGGTCATCTGGGCAAAAACAAAAACAAAAACAAACAAAACAAAACAAAAAACCCAGAGAAACATCATAAGTAATTAGTATCATATATCATCAGGTAGATGTAAGGGATATCTTCAGAAATGTTTGTATTCCATCTAAACATCAAAGCGTACATACACATTTTTTTGAAACAGCATATGGGCATCTCTAAAACAGACCACATGCTGGGACACAGAACAGATATCGACAAATTTAAAAAGATTTAAATAACTCTGTACAGCCTATATGACCACAATTAAATAAAACTTAAAGTTGACAAGAAACAAGCCCCTGGTAAACACACAAACTCATGGAGATAAAACAATGCCATTAATGAGTGATAAGTGGGTCAAAGAAGAAAGAAAGAGATAAAACTCTTTCTGGAACTAAATGACACAGACCTATGGGTGGGACACATCAAGAGCAGACCTATGAGGGAAATTTAGAGCTCTAAGTGTCTACACTAAAAAAGTCATAAAGAGCACAAATGACTTAATGATACAACTACAAATTTAGAAAAACAAGAAAAACCTAAATCCAAACCAAGTTGATGGTAAAAATAATTAAAATTAAAGCAGTAATTAATGAAATCAAAACAAAGATCAATATAAAGAACCGACAAATCTAAGAACTGGCTCATTCTTTAAGAAGATAAAAAAGACTGATAGACTTTTGATTCAATGAAACCAAAGTAAAGAGAGAGAGGTACCAAATGATAGAAACAGAAACTATCAAAAGACAATGCAAGAGACCCTAAAGAAGTTGACAATATCATAGGGAGAACTTTAAAAGTCTATATTCCACCAGCAGTGGAGGAGTGTTCCTCTTTCTCCACATCCTCGCCAACAACTGCTGTCTCCTGTGTTTTTTGATCTTAGCCATTCTGACTGGTGTGAGATGGAATCTCAGGGTTGTTTTGATTTGCATTTCCCTAATGACTAAGGATGATGAACATCTCTTTAGGTGCTTCTCAGCCATTAGATATTCTTCAGGTGAGAACTCTTTGTTTAGCTCCGTACCCCATTTTTTAATAGGGTTACTTGCCTCTCTGGAGTTTAACTTCTTGAGTTCTTTGTATATATTAGATATTAGCCCTCTGTCGGATGTAGGGTTGGTAAAGATCATTTCCCAGTTAGTTGGTTGCCGCTTTGTCTTTTTGACAGTGTCTTTTTTTTTTTAATTTTATTTTATTTTATTTTTTTAATTTACATTCCAAATCACTTCCCCTTTCCCGTTTCCTCCCTCCCCGAAAGTCCCATAAGCCCCCTTCCCTCCCTCTTTTCTCCATTCAACCCCCTCTCGTTTCTCTGTCCTGGCATTCCCTTACATCCAGTCTTTCCAGGACCAGGGGTCTCTCCTTCCATCTTCTTAGAAATCAATTGATATGCTGATTGTGTCTAGGGTATTCTGAGATTCTGGGTCAATATCCCCTTATCAGTGACTTCATACCATGTGTGATCTTTTGTGATTGGGTTACCTCACTAAGGATGATATTTTCAAGTTCTGACCATTTGCCTAGGAATTTCGTGAATTCATTGTTTTTAATTGCAGAGTAGTATTCCATTGTGTAAATATACCACATCTTCTGAATCCATTCCTCTGTTGAGGGACATCTGGGTTCTTTCCAGCTTCTGGCTATTATAAATAAGGCTGCTATGAATATAGTGGAGCATGTGTCCTTATTGCATGCAGGTAAAGTCTCTGGGTATATGCCCAGGAGTGGTATAGCCGGATCCTCCGGAAGTGTCATGCCCAGTTTTCTGAGGAGCCGCCAGACTGCTTTCCAGAGTGGTTGTACCAGCCTGCAATTCCACCAGCAGTGGAGGAGTGTTCCTCTTTCTCCACATCCTCGCCAACAACTGCTGTCTCCTGTGTTTTTGATCTTAGCCATCCTGACTGGTGTGAGATGGAATCTCAGGGTTGTTTTGATTTGCATTTCCCTAATGACTAAGGATGATGAACATCTCTTTAGGTGCTTCTCAGCCATTAGATATTCTTCAGGTGAGAACTCTTTGTGTAGCTCTGTACCCCATTTTTTAATAGGGTTACTTGCCTCTCTGGAGTTTAACTTCTTGAGTTCTTTGTATATCTTGGATATTAGCCCTCTGTCGGATGTAAGGTTGGTAAAGATCATTTCCCAGTTAGTTGGTTGCCGCTTTGTCTTTTTGACGGTGTCTTTTGCCTTGCAAAAACTTTGTAATTTAATGAGGTCCCATTTGTCTATTCTTGATCTTAGAGTATAAGCTATTGGAGTTCTGTTCAGGAAATTCTCCCCTGTGCCCATATGTTCAAGGTTCTTCCCTAGTTTCCCTTCTATTAGTTTCAGTGTCTCTGGTTTTATGTGGAGATCTTTGATCCACTTAGAATTGAGCTTAGTGCAAGGAGATAAGGATGGGTCAATTTGCATTCTTCTGCATGTTGACCTCCAGCTGAGCCAGCACCATTTGTTGAAAAGGCTATCTTTTTTCCACTGGATGGTTTTAGCTCCTTTGTCAAAGATCAAGTGACCATAGGAGTGTGGATTCATTTCTGGGTCTTCAATTCTGTTCCATTGATCTACATGTCTGTTACTGTACCAATACCATGCAGTTTTTAACACTATTGCTCTGTAGTACAGCTTGAGGTCCGGGATACTGATTCCCCCAGAGGTTCTTTTACTCTTGAGAATAGTTTTAGCTATTCTGGGTTTTCTGTTATTCCAGATGAATTTTTGAATTGCTCTTTCTAACTCTATGAAGAATTGAGTTGGGATTTTGATGGGGATTGCATTGAATCTGTGTATTACTTTTGGTAAGATGCTCATTTTTACTATATTAATCCTGCCAATCCATGAGCATGGCAGATTTTTCCATCTTCTGAGGTCTTCTTCAATTTCTTTCTTCAGAGACTTGAAGTTCTTGTCATACAGATCTTTCACTTGTTTGGTTAGCGTCACGCCAAGATACTTAATATGGTTTGTGGCTATCGTAAAGGGTATTATTTCTCTTACTTCTTTCTCAGCCTGCTTATCCTTTGAGTATAGGAAGGCTTCTGACTTGCTTGAGTTGATTTTATATCCGGCCACTTTGCTGAAGTCGTTTATCAGCTGTAGGAGTTCTCTGGTGGAGTTCTTTGGGTCGCTTATGTATACTATCATATCGTCTGCAAATAGTGATAGTTTGACTTCTTCCTTTCCAATTTGTATCCCTTTGACCTCTTTTTGTTGTCTAATTGCTCTAGCTAGAACTTCAAGTACTATATTGAAAAGATATGGAGAGAGAGGGCAACCTTGTCTAGTCCCTGATTTTAGTGGGATTGCTTCAAGTTTCTCTCCGTTTAGATTGATGCTGGCTACCGGTTTGCTGTAAATTGCTTTTACTATGTTTAGATATGGGCCTTGAATTCCTGATCTTTCCAAGACCTTTAGCATGAAAGGATGCTGAATTTTGTCAAGTGCTTTCTCAGCATCTAATGAGATGACCATGTGGTTTTTTTCTTTGAGATTGTTTATATAGTGGATTACATTGATGGATTTCCTTATATTGAACCATCCCTGCATCCCTGGGATGAAACCTACTTGATCGTAGTGAATGTTCATTTTGATGTGTTCTTGGATTCGGTTGGCAAGAATTTTATTGAGTATTTTTGCATCGATATTCATAAGGGAGATTGGCCTGAAATTCTTTTTCTTTGTCGGATCTTTGTGTGCTTTTGGTATTAGTGTAATTGTGGCTTCATAGAACGAGTTGGGTACTGTTTCTTCTGTTTCTATTTTGTGGAACAGTTTGAAGAGTATTGGTGTTAGGTCTTCTTTGAAGGTCTGATAGAATTCTGCACTAAAACCATCTGGACCTGTGCTTTTATTGGTTGGAAGACTTTCAATGACAACTTCTATTTCTTCAGGGGTTATAGGACGGTTTAGATGGTCTATTTGATCCTGATTTAATTTTGGTATTTGGTATCTGTCAAGGAAATTGTCCATTTCCTCAAGATTTTTTAGTTGTGTTGAATACAGGTTTTGTAGTAGGATCTGATGATTTTTTGAATTTCCTCAGTTTCTGTTGCTATCTCTCCCTTTTCTTTTCTGATTTTATTAATTTGGATACTATCTCTGTGCCCTCTGGTTAGTCTGGCTAAGGGCTTATCTATCTTGTTGATTTTCTCAAAGAACCAACTCCTCGTTTTGTTGATTCTTTGTATGGTTTTTTTGTTTCTCTTGATTGATTTCAGCCCTGAGTTTGATGATTTCCTGCCTTCTACTCCTCTTTGGTGTATTTGCTTCTTTTTGTTCCAGGGCTTTCAGGTGTGCCATTAAGCTGTTAGTGTATGCTGTCTCCCGTTTCTTTTTGGCGGGACTCAGGGCTATGAATTTTCCTCTTAGCACTGCTTTCATTGTGTCCCATAAATTGGGGTATGTTGTGCATTCATTTTCATTAACTTTCAAAAAGTCTTTGATTTCTTTCTTTATTTCCACCTTGACCAAGTTATCATTGAGTAGAGCATTGTTCAGCCTCCATGTGTACATGGGTTTTCTTTTGTTTTTATTGCCATTGAAGACCACCCTTATTCCATAGTGATCTGATAGGAGGCATGGGATTAGTTCTATCCTCTTATATCTGTTGAGGTCTGATTTGTGACCAATTATATGGTCAATTTTGGAGAAGGTACCATGAGATGCTGAGAAGAAGGTGTATTCTTTAGCTCTAGGATGAAATGTTCTATATATATCTGTTAGTTCCATTTGGTCCAAGGCTTCAATTGAATTCACTGTGTCCCTGTCTAGTTTCTGCTTTCCTGAACGATCCATTTCAGAGAGCAGGGTGTTGACGTCACCCACTATTATTGTGTGCGGTGCGATGTGTGCTTTGAGTTTTAGTAAAGTTTCTTTTACGAATGAGGGTGCCCTTGCATTTGGAGCATAGATATTCAGAATTGAGAGTTCTTGATGGTGGATTTTTCCCTTGATCAGTATGTAGTGTCCTTCTGTGTCTTTTTTGATGACTTTAGGTTGAAAATCAATTTTATCTGATATTAAGATGGCTACTCCACCTCGTTTCTTGGGGCCATTTGCTTGTAAAATTGTTTTCCAGCCTTTTCCTCTGAGGTAGTGTTTGTCTTTGACACTGAGGTGCGTTTCCTGCATGCAGCAAAATGCTGGGTCCTGTTTACGTATCCAGTCTGCTAGTCTATGTCTTTTAATTAGGGAATTGAGACCATTGATATTAAGAGAGATTAAGGCATAGTGATTATTGCCATCTGCCATTCTTGACGCTATCTTTATGTTTGAGTGGTTATCTACTTTTGGGTTTGATGCAAGAAGGTTATTATCTCATTTTTTCCAGGGTGTTGTTTCTCTCGCTGTATTGGAGCTTTCCACCTATTATCCGTTGCAGGGCTGGATTTGTGGAAAGATATTGTGAAAATTTGGTTTTATCATGGAATATCTTGGTCTCTCCATCTATGGTGATTGAGAGTTTTGCTGGGTATAGTAGTCTAGGCTGGCATTTGTGCTCTCTTAGTGTCTGCATGAGATCTGCCCAGGATCTTCTGGCTTTCATAGTCTCTGGTGAGAAGTCTGATGTGATTCGAATAGGTCTTCCTTTGTATGTTACTTGGCCCTTTTCTCTTACTGCTTTTAGTGTTCTTTCTTTGTTTAGAACATTTGGTGTTTTGATTATTATGTGACGAGAGGTATTTCTGTTCTGGTCCAGTCTGTTTGGAGTTCTGTAGGCTTCTTGTATGTTCATCAGCATCTCTCTCTTTAGGTTAGGGAAGTTTTCCTCCATAATTTTGTTGAAGATGTTTACTGGCCCTTTAAGTTGCAAATCTTCACTCTCATCTATACCTATAATCCTTAGGTTTGGTCTTCTCATTGTGTCCTGGATTTCCTGGATGTTTTGGGTTACACGTTTTTTGCATTTTGCATTTTCTTTGACTGTTGAGTCGATGCTTTCTATGGAATCTTCAGCACCTGAGATTCTTTCTTCCATCTCTTGTATTCTATTGTTTATGTTTGCATCTATGACTCCTGATTTCTTCCCAAGGTTTTCTATCTCCAAGGTTGTCTCCCTTTGTGATTTCTTAGTTGTTTCTACTTCCTTTTTTAGTTCCTGGATGGATTTGCTGAGATCTTTCACTTGTTTGTTTGTATTTTTCTGTATTTCTTTAAGGTATTTTTGCATTACCTCTTTCAGGATTTCTGCCTGTTGACCCACGTTCTCCTGCATTTCTCTGAGCGATTTTTGTGTTTCCTCCTCATGGGAATCCATCTGTTGATCCATCGTCTCCTGCATTTCTTTAAGCAGTTCTCATGTTTCCTTTGTAAGGGTATCTAACCGTTGATTCATTTCTTTAAGCAATTTTTTTGTTGCCTCCTTATGGGCATCCGTCTGTTGACCCATATTCTTCTGCATTTCTTTATGCAATTTTTGTGATTCCTTTGTGAGTGCATCTACCCGTTGATTCATCTCGTTAAGCGATTTTTGTGTTGTCTCCTTGTGCGCCTCCATCTTTTGATCCATGTTCTCCTGCATTTCTCTAAGCGATTTTTGTGTTTCCTTTGTAAGGGCTTCTAACCGTTGATTCATGGTCTCCTGTAATTATTTATTAGATTTATTTGTGTCCTTCTTGTGATCCTCTAATAGCATCATGAGAGGTGATTTTAAATCCAGATCTTGTCTTTCGGGTGTGGTGGGGTATCCAGGACTTGCTGCTGTTGGAGAGTTTGGTTCGGATGATGCCATATTACTTTGATTTCTGTTAGTAACATTCCTACGTTTGCCTTTTGCCATCTGGTTACCTCTGATGTTAGTTGGTCCTTCTGTCACTGGCAGTTGGTTGGACCTCCTGTGAGCCTGTAAAGCTATTTCTGCCCCCCCCCCCAGTTTACCAGGATTCCCCTGGCACAGATTTCTGGGGCCTGCCCTGCTCCTGAGTGATTTTGGAGCCCTGATGTGCCTTGCCCCAAGTGATGTTATATTGGGTAGTCCTTGCACATCCAAAGGCTCAGCGTAGTGGATTCCTGGAGCAGAGGTCGCCAAAGGGAGGCTGGTAGACTCCTGACCTGTTCAGAGGTGTGTGATCTCTCCTAGAGTGGGGGGGGAGGGGGTGTCCCTCTGCCAGGCAGAAGTCCCACAGCAGAGCTAGCACGCTGGTTACTGCAGACCTGCCCAGCTCTTGGGAGCCACGTACACAGAATCTGCCCGAGACCCAAGTGATATTATGCCTGTCCGTCTCAGAGCCTGGCAGTCCCAACTTCCTGGCCACTGGAGCAAAGATGGCGGAGTGCACTCTGCACTCTCTCCGTGGCGCTGGTCAACCTGCAGAGGCGATGGCCTGTAGATCTGGCACCCAGACGACCACAGCGCTGTCCCATTCTTGGGCGCAGGCGAAAGCCCCAACAGGCCGTGTCCCAAGTGATGTTATATTGTGGAGAGCCTGGGTACCTGTCTCTTCAGTGCAGTCTACCGGAACCTAATTTTTCAATCTTAATGTGTTTTTCTATGTGCTTCTTCAATTTTGTCAGAAACATTTTCATGTAAATCTTTAATTTTATCATAAAATGTTTTACTTCCTTTTTCATTAAAAAAATCAAGAGAGAGAGAGAAAGAGAGAGAGAGAGAGAGAGAGAGAGAGAGAGAGAGAGAGAGAGAGAGAGACTAGCTGCAATCAGAGCATTTGGAGCGAGAGGCCTGGGAGAACTCTGTGCCAAATACAGGTGGATCAGAGAGATAGCTAATCTCCCAGGATTGTGGAGAGGCCTGAGAGCCCAGAACTGATCCTGGGCCACAGAGCTACATATACAAACACCACTACAGGAGAGCTGGTCTCCCAGGAATGCCTACATACTTGTGTGCACAGAGAGAACAGGAATCCCAGGAGTACAGATACAGAGGCTTGTAGGACAGATAAGCCACAGTCAGAGACAGCAAGACCAGCTAACTCCAGAGATAACCAGATGGCAAAAGGCAAATGCAAGAACATTACCAACAGAAACCAAGGAAACATGGCACCATCCAAACCCAGTTCTCCCACAATAGCAAATCCTGGATACCCCAACACACTGGAAAAGCAAGATCTGGATTTAAAATCACATCTCATGATGCTGATAAAGGGCTTCAAGAGGACATAAATAAATCCCTTAAAGGAATACAGGAGAACATGGGTCAACAGGTAGAAGCCCTTAAAGAGGAAACACAAAAATTCCTTAAAGAAGCATAGAAGAATATGGGTCAACAGGTAGAAGCCCGTAAAGGGGAAACAAAAATTCCTTAAAAAATTTCAGGAAAACACAAACAAACAAGTGAACGAACTGAACAAATCCATCCAGGATCTAAAAATGGAAGTAGAAACAATATAGAAATCACAAAGGGAGACAACTCTGGAGATAGAAGACATTGGAAAGAAATCAGGAGTCATAGATGCAAGCATCAACAGCAGAATACAAGAGATAGAAGAAAGAATCTCAGGAGCTGAAGATACCTAGAAAACATTGACTCAACAGTCAAAGAAAATGCAAAAGGCAAAAGTTTGTAACCCAAAACATCCATGAAATCCAGGGTACAATGGGAAGACCAAACCTAAGGATTATAAATTTAGAAGAGAGCAAGGATTTACAACTTAAAGGGCAAGTAAATATCTTCAACAAAATTATAGAAGAAAGCACCCCTAACCTAAACAAAGAGATGCCCATGAACATGCAAGAAGCCTACAAAACTCCAAACAGACTGGACCAGACCAGAAAGTCCTCCTGGCACATAATAATCAAAACACCAATGCACTAAACAAAGAATATCAAAATCAGTAAGGGAAAAGGTCAAGTAGCATATAAAGGCAGACCTGTCAGAATTATACAGACTTCTCACCTGAGACGATGAAAGCTAGAAGATCCTGGGCAGATGTCATATAGACCCTAAGAGAACACAAATGCCAATAACAATCACTTTTCCTTAATATCTCTTAACATCAATGACTCAATTCCCCAATAAAAAGACATAGATTAACAGACTGGATATACAGGACCCAACATTTTGCTGCATATAAGAAACTCACTTCAGTGACAAAGACAGTTACTACTTCAGAGTCAAAGGTTGTAAAACAATTTTCCAAGCAAATGGTCCCAAGAAAAAAGCTGGAGTGGCCATTCTTATATCAGATAAAATCGACTTTCAGCCAAAAATTGTCAAAAAAGATAAGGAAGGACACTTCATACTGGTCAAAGGAAAAATCTACCAAGATGAACTCTTAATTCCGAGCATCTATGCTCCAAATGCAAGGGCACCCACATTCATAATAGAAACTTTACTAAAGCTCAAAGCACACATTACACCCCACACAATAATAGTGGAAGACTTCGACACCCCACTCTCAGCAATGAAAAAAATCATGAAAACACAAACTAAACAGAGACACAGTGAAACTAACAGAAGTCATGGACCAAATGGATCTAACAGATGTTTATAGAACATTCTATCCTAAAGCAAAAGAATATACCTTCTTCTCAGCACCTCATGGTACCTTCTCCAAAACTGACCGTATAATTGGACACAAAACGGGCCTCAACAGATACAGGAGTATTGAAATAATTCTATGCACCCTATCAAATCACAGGTCTAAGGCTGGTCTTAAGTTCAAACAAAAACAACAGAAAACACACATACACGTGGAAGCTGAACAATGCTCTACTCAATGATACCTTAGTCAAGGAAAAAATAAAGAAAGAAATAAAGACTTTTTAGAATTTAACAAAAATGAAGACACATCATATCAAACCTTATGGGACACAATGAAAGTAGTGCTAAGAGGAAAACTCATAGCTCTAAGTGCCTCCAAAAGGAAACTGGAGAGAGCTTACACTAGCAGCTTGACAACATATCTGAAAGTGCTAGAACAAAAAGAAGCAAATGCACCCGAGAGGAGTAGACGGCAGGAAATAATCAAACTCAGGGCAGAAATCAACCAAATAGAAACAAAAAGAACTATACAAAGAATCAACAAAACCAGGAGCTGGTTCTTTGAGAAAATGAACAGGATAGTTAAACCCTTAGTCAGACTAACCAGAGGGCACAGAGGCACTATCCAAATTAATAAAATCAGAAATGAAAAGGGAGACGTAACATCAGAAACTGTGGAAATTCAAAAAATCATTAGATCCTACTATAAGAGCTTATATTCAACAAACTTTGAAAATCTGGACAAAATGGACAACTTTCTAGACACAAACCAAGTGCCAACGTTAAAACAAGATCACGTAAACCATCTAAATAGACCCATAAGTCCCACTAAAATCAGGGACCAGACAAGGCTGCCCACTCTCTCCCTATCTATTCAGTATAGTACTTGAAGTCCTACCCAGAGCAATTAGACAACAAAAGTAGGTCAAAGGTATACAAATTGGAAAGGAAGAAGTAAAAATATCACTATTTGCAGATGTTATCATCGTATTCTTAAGGGACCCCAAAAATTCCACCAAAGAACTCCTAAAGCTGATAAACAACTTCAGGAATGTGGATGGGTATAAAATTAAACAAATCAGTAGCCTTCCACTACTCAAAAAATAAAAAAAACTGAGAAAGAAATTAGAGAAATGACGCCCTTCACAATAGTCACAAATGATATCACATACCTTGGTGTGACTCTAATCAAGCAAGTGAAAGATCTGTATGACAAGAACTTCAAGCCTCTGAAGAAAGAAATCATAGAAGATCTCAGAAGATGGAAAGATCTCTCATGCTCATGGATTGGCAGGATTAATATAGTAAAAATTGCCATCTTGCTGAAAGCAAGGTACAGATTCAATGCAATCCCCATCTCAATTCCAAATCAATTCTTCATAGAGCTAGAAAGAGCAATTTGCAAATTTATTTGGAATAATAAAAGACCCAGGATAGTGAAAACTATTCTCCACAACAAAAGATCTCCTGGGGGAGTCACCATCCCTGACCTCATGCTCTACTACAGAACAATAGTGGTAAAAACTGTATGGTATTGGTACAGAGACAGGCAGGAAGATTAATGCAATAGAATTGAAGTTCCAGAAGTGAGCCCACACACCTATGGTCACTTGGTATTTGACAAAGGAGCAAAAAACGTCCAGTAAAAAAAAGACAGCATTTTTTTAAAATTTTTTTATTTTTTTTATTTTCTAAGTTTTTTTTATTTACATTCAAAATCATTTCCCCTTTCCTGTTTCCTCCCTCCCCGAAAGTGCCATAAGCCCCCTTCCCTACCTCTTTTCCCCATTCAACCCCCTCTCGCTTCTCTCTCCTGGCATTCCCCTATATCCAGTCTTTCCAGGACCAGGGAAAGACAGCATTTTTAACAAATAGTTCTGGATCAACTGGAGGTCAACAGTAGAAAAATGCAAATTGACCCATTCTTATCTCCTTGTACAAAGCACAAGTCCAAGTGAATCAAGGACCTTCACATAAATCCAGATACACTGAAGCTTATAGAGGAGAAAGTGGGGAAGAGTCTTGAACACATGAGCACAGGGGAAATTTTCCTGAATAGAACACCAATGGCTTATGCTCTAAGAACAAGAATTGACAAATGGGACCTCATAAAACTGCAAAGCTTCTGTAATGCAAGGGACACTGTCAATAGAACAAAACGGCAATCAACAGATTGGGAAATGATCTTTACCAATCCTACATCTGATAGAAGGCTAATATCCAATGTATACAAAGAACTCAAGAAGTTAGACTCCAGAGTGTCAAAATAACCCTATTAAAAATGGGAAACAGAACTAAACAGTGAATTCTCAAATGAGGAAACTCAAATGGCTGTGAAGCACCTAAAGAAATGTTCAGCATCCTTAGTTACCAGGGAAATGCAAATCAAAACAATCCTAAGATTCCACTTCACACCAGTCAGAATGGCTAAGGTGAAAAACTCAGGGGACAGCAGATGCTGGAGAGGATGTGGAGAAAGAGGAACACTTCTCCATTGCTGGTGGGATTGCAATCTGGTACAACCACTCTGGAAATCAGTTTGGCAGTTCCTTAGAAAATTAGTCATAGTACTACCTGAGGACACAGCTATACTCCTCCTGGGTATATACCCAGAAGATTCTCCAACATGTAATAAGGACACATGCTCCACTATGTTCATAACAGCCTTATTTATAACAACCAGAAGCTGGAAAGAACCCAAATGTCCTTCAACACAGGAATGGATATAGAAAATGTGGTACATATAAACAATGGAGTACTATTCAGCTATTAAAAATCATGAATTCATGAAATTCTTATGCAAATGAATGGAACTAGAAAGTATCATCCTGAGTGAGGTAACCGAATCACAAAAGAACACACATGGTATGCACTCACTGATATGTGAATATTAGCCCAAAAGCTCAAAATGAACAAGTTACAATTCACAGACCACAGGAAGCTCAAGAAGAAGGAAGACCAAAGTGTGGATGCTTGGTTTTTCTGAGAAAGGGAACAAAATACTCACAGGAGCAATTGTGGAGACAAAGTGTGGAGCAGAAACTGAAGGAAAGGACACCCATAGACTGTCCTACCAGGGAATTCATCCTATAAACAGTCACCAAACCCCGACACTATTATGGATGACAAGAAGTACGTGCCGAAAGAAGCCTGTTAAGGCTGTCTTTTGGAGGGGCCCTGCCAGAGTCTTACAGATACAGAGGCAGATGCTAGCAGCCAACCATTGGACTGAGCACGGGGTCCCCAATGTAGGATTTTTAGGGAGGCCTGGAGGAGCCAAAGGGGTTTGCAGCTCCAAGGGAAAATCTATGAGATCAGCCAACCAGATGCCCCAGGTCTCCCAGGGACTAAGCCATCAACCAAGGGATACACATGGTTCCAGCCAAAGGTGTGGCAGAGGAATGCCTTGTCGGGCATCAGTGGGAGGAGAAGTCCTTGGTCCTATGAAGACTCAATAGATACCCCAGCATGAGGAAATCGAGGTGGGGAGTTGTGGGAGTGGGTTGGGTGGAGGGGCATCTTCTTGGAGGCAGGGGTTGGAGGATGGGTTAGGGGTTTTTTGGGAGGGGGGAACCAGGGAAAGATATAACATTTGAAATGTAAATAAAGAATATATTCAATAAAAATTTGAAAAATATTCATTATAAATTAACAAAAAGAATATAAATGGAATTAAATGATTAGTGAAAAGAGTGGAACAAAGTTGACCCAATCTCAAAACCTTTGAAGAGAAATTTTTCCAAATTTAGAACATGTAAATTTTTTTTCCTCTCCTTTCAATTGTCTTGAAACTGATAATTCTTGCAACAGGTATATAAAGTGAAATAAAGCCAGTAAGGGGACTATACAATATAAAAATTGTGTATCAAGATCACTCTTAAAGACTGATGATTAATAAATAAAATGTTAAGAACTGGAATAGGTCAGCACAACAGAGGAACTTACAGGGTAGCAGTGGATGCAGGCACAGAAAAGAGAATTCATACTACACAGGGAAGATGGAAGAAAATGGGTCATGCTGCTGACAGAGGGAGAGAGTCTCTCCAGAGAAGCCAAAGCTTTGTAACCTCTCAGTAAAATGTCAACTTCTGATAAACATAAAAAGGCAAGCGAGTCTGAACCATTTACCACCTGTGTAATAACAACGTGCATTCTTCCTGATGAGAAACCCTGGGAAGAGTTCTAGCTCTTACCTGGAGGTTTATGTAGTTTGAATCAGGCAAAACTTAGCTCAGGATTCTGGAAGTGGCAGGTAAGATTTAGATGAGAAAAAGATTCTGTAGTTTCTATATCCATCTATCCCACAGGCTGCTAATTACTTATGAAGGAGATCATTTAACCTGCCAGACTTCCTGGACTTGAAGTTTATATAGTCATGTATTCTTCCTTTGTTTTCCCTAGACTTTATCAAATATCTGATGCAAGGCACTTCATACAGGAAAAAAAAAGATTTATTTAGCTTTTGCTGTAGCTTTTAGAGGTTGATAGTTCAAAGTTGGCGAGCCACATCATTTGGCTCTGATGAATGACACTGGGAGGGCAGGGAATGAGAGGGAGAGCTAGCTAGAAAGACTGGAAGTTGGAAGGAGTGGGGGCCAGACCCTAGAACAGAAAATAAACTAATTACGATCTTTAAACTGAAAGGCTGTCATTTTACCCATTGACGGAATCTACTGAAAATGATTCAAATGAAGAACATGATAATATTTTAGTAAAGGACATAAAGGCAGTTTGCATTATTTGAGTGGTACACTTAGTTGTCAAGGAGGTAGGTAATTTTACAGAAAGGCATCATTCATGAGGTTAATACATTCTGGAGGATCCTGAAATCCTATTCTGAATGCTGTGATAACTAGTCAGGTTACAGTCCCCTCTTCCTACAGGAGAATCTAAAAGTTAAGAAAATAAAAACAAAATAGGAAAGCGAGCACCAGAACGGCATTGGAGCCTTGGTAAAGCACTAACACTACCATGGTGTGGGATCTGTAAAACACTAGATGTTGTACGTGATAGAACAGAGGATCTACCACAAAGCTAAGGTGTACATCAGCATGAGTTTATTAATTGAGTTACTGAAGCTATATATAGCACAAGAGTGTTTATGCAAAGCATCAATCTTTTATGTTTGCCTGGATCTGTGTATCTCTGTATATAAACAGAGCTAAATATTGTAAAGCCATTCATAACAGTGATAGAAATGATTCCTTCTGGGCTATGAAGACCAGAATGGCTTATAGTTGTATAGAATGGCTTATAGTTGTATAGAATGGCTTATAGTTGTACAGAATGGCTTATAGTTGTATAGAATGGCTTATAGTTGTATAGAACGGCTTATAGTTGTACAGAATGGCTTATAGTTGTACAGAATGGCTTACAGTTGTTCTGTCATTGCCTTATTGTCACTTCTCTGGATGGCTTTGTAGTTAGTTTTTGTTTTGTTTTCTTCCAGAAACCAATTATTCTAGTAGTTGAAATAACCTATGTTTTTTGAAGGATGAATGACCAAGTAAGATAGCACAGACAATGGGTGTCCTGGCTAGTTTTATGTCCAGTTGACGAACTAGAGTCATTAGAGAGTCAGAAGCCTCAATTAAGAAAGTGTCTTGATATGACCAGACTATAGCCAGGTCTATGGGCATTTTCTTAATTAGTGAGTGATGGGGGAGTAGACAGCCCATAGTGGGTGGGGCCCCTTTTGGGCAGGTAGTCCTGGGTTCTATAAGAAAACAGGCTAAACAAGACTTGGGGAGCAAACCATTGGGAGCTAGCTATTGGGAGCTAGCCAGGAAGCAGCACTCCTCCATGGCCTCCGTATCAGCTCCTGCCTCCTGATTCCTGTCCTGTGTGAATCTCTGTCCTGACTTCCTTCAATGATGGTAAGTGATATGGAAGTGTAAAACAAATAAACATTTTCCTTTACAACTTATATTTTGGTCATGGCATTTTATCCCAGCAATAGAAATGGCAACTAAGACAATGGGTATTAGACTTTAAAATGAAAGAAACTCCAACTTGCTTCCAAGGGGGAAGGACTCTGTGTTATTGTAAGAAATAAATATGTCAGGGTGCCATATTTCAGATCACTAAGTGAACTAAACTAGTTATTTATGGGAAGAAAACTACTGATTCTTGCTATACTAAATACCTAGAGTAGAGTGACACATAAGTCAGAGAGCAGAACTTCTTCAGGCAGGAGGAGAGGTGGGCGTCAACACTCTGGAGTACAGGCTCTTAGGCTTCCACGAGGAAGGGTTTTCATGTGGGCTGTCAGTGATGGACCATGGGACTTTAGGGCTGCCAAGAGCCAGCTCCCTAAACTCTGATGGGTGAGAAACCTTTTTCTACCTTTCTAGGTTGTCAACTGGAACACCTACCCAAAGGATAGATTAGCAAGAGAAGAAAGAGTGTTACAATTACATGTGTCTGTCTGTTAGGCATGTGGGAGAGAGCCAAGGAACTAACAAACGAAGGAACGACAAATGAACGAACGAACGACCAACAACAAATACTTATGATTCTGGTGTCAAACAAACAAACAACAGTTCAGACTTAAGTACCATCTTCGTATTAGAAAGAAATGAGGAGGAGGAGAAGAATAAGAAGAAAAGGAGGAAGATGAGGAGGAGGAGGAGGAGGGGAAGGAGAAGGGGAATGAGGAGGAGAAGGAGGAGGAAGATGATTAGGGGCATATTTAAGTGAAGAGGGCCGGGAAGCACAAGAGACATTGGAAAGGACCCTATGCCATCTCTAGTGAGAAGTCTGTAATGACTGAGAACTTCCTTCCCTTCCTGGTGCTGAGACACTTCCAAATGGAGATATCCTTCCTAACTGTAAGTTTTCCGTACACAAGAGTCACTTCTATAATGCTCAGAGCTTCTACAGTGTTTCTCAAAAATCATCTCAGAATAATCTTCATACCCAGAGGCATGCTTTGGGCAGAGAGGGCATGCTCTGGCTGCCCCCACAGTTGGTGATGAAAGGTTAAGTTGGCACATTTGGTATTACATATGCATTGTCACACTAAAAACAAAAAAATCAAGTAATCCAAAAGAACATCCTACACATAGCCTCTAACTTTAGTAGGGTGACTATCAGCTTGTGGAGCAAATCTTTGAGGTTATAGAGTATATAGTCTTATATAGCTTATAGAAGGACCCACAACATAGATGGAGAGACAAAGGTTTATCTACCACCCCCCCCCGACACACACATTAGATCCAATGAATTTAATGGTAGTCACATCCTTGTGTGTTAGGAGGTGGTATTTTGTAGAACTGGATAGATTTTAGTAGCATCAACAGACACAGATACTTACAGTCAAACCAATGGACTGAAGTCAGGGACCCCTGTGGTTGTGTTAGGGAAAGGCTGGAAGAAGTTGTGGAGGAGGGTGACGCCATAGAAAGACCAGCAGTCTCAACTAACCTGGACCCCCGAGATCTCTCAGACACTGAGCCACCAACCAGCATACACCAGTTGATATGAGGACCCTGACACACATACAGCAGAGGACCGCCGGGTCTGGCCTCAGTGAGAAAAGACACACCTAACCCTCGAGAGACTTGAGGCCTCAGGGAGTGGGAAACCTGGGAGGGTGGGAGTGGGGTGGGACATCCTCTTGGAGGATCAGTGGAGGAGGAATGGGATGAGTAACTGTCAGAGGGCAGACCGAGAGCAGGGTAATGACTGGACTGTAAAATAAAAAAAAAAATTAAAGAAATTGGGAGATATTTTTAAAAGAGCACAGGAGTAAGGTAGATGGAGGAAATGGAAGCATTTGTGAACTGTAGCAGAGAAACCATCTCTTTGAAGGGCAAAGTGAAGAATGAAGAAGTGAATGAATGAAGATTTCCCTTTGAAGCAAGCTACAGACATCCTAGCTTCCTGCCTCTCCACTCACACTCCATTCAAACCCTCAAAGCAGTTCTCTTGTCTCATCTGTACAAGTCCAAGGAACTGAGACTGCTGGGTCCTGAAATGCCGGGTGTTTCCTTCCTTAAAACTATGAATCTGGGCTGGAGAAATGGCTGAAACACTTACACACAGGTACAAAGACCTGAGTTTGAATCCCAAGAAGTCACATAAACAACCCAGTGTTGAGTCTGTGTGACTATAATTCCAGTTCTACTGTGATGAGATGGGAGGTGGACACAGGGGAATCCCTGGAAGTTCCTTGGTCTGCTGTCCAATGACAGACAGTTCAGCAGCAAACAGAAAGATCCCTCCTCATACAAAGTAGAAAGTGAAGATCAAAACTCATTGTTGTCCTCCAATCTCACTTATAGTCTGTGACATTCTTGTGCCCCACATCCTTCCCACACATGTCCACAAGCAGTAATTAAAAACATTTTAAGTGGAAAGCTTCTTTTTCTGAGGATGGAGTACTGGAGATTAAATCTCCCTCTCCCCCACCACACACGCCTGTTTTGTCACAGATAGGCAGAAAAGCCTGCAATCCCACCACCTGGAAGGTGGGAGCAAGAGGATCAGTAGTTGAAATTCATCCTTGGCGAAATAGTGAATTTGAAATAAGGCCGGGATAAATGAGATTCCATTTCAATACTAAAAAACAAACAAACAAAAAACAGGCGAGAGCCAGTCTTGGTGGCCTGTGACTGCAAGCTTAACTAAGTGGGCAGAGACAGTGGGATTGCCACACGGTCAAGACATCTCTCCAGCCCCCATATTTTTGTTCTTATTCTGCCAAGACGATGGTGGAGAGACTATTGTGTGAGCAAGTGACAAAGACTGCTGTGTGAAGGCAGTTGTGTGTTTTTTAAAGGATCGTGGTTTCTATATCCCTGACTTTGGGCCATAGCATACCAAGGGGAACATAGCCATCTTGGGAGAGAAATGGTGGACAGGACAAAAAGCAGAATACATTTTTTGATGGCTGAAATAGCACAGCCATGAAAGGGAGAAGAAAACAAAACAACAAAACAAAACAAATCCCAGAGACTGTGAAGAGCCAAACACCCAGCTACTGGCAAGATGACTCAGACCCACATGGAGGAAGAGTGGACCATGATATCCATGAGGAAAGCTGACCACAAGCAAGAGAGAGCACAGCCATCCCACAGAGGGATGAATCATAGAGCACTGTCCTTTGCTATTCATTCCCAGAAGTCCCTCTTCTCCCTCGAGGCTAAGAGTTACTTTCACATGGCCACCCACGAGAAAGAGACCTGGTACTGCGGCCTTGTTACACAGGTCATTTTCTTCATCCTGAAACTCAAGGCCAAAATGTACTACAGACAATGTATTGACAAGGTGAATAACTTCTGGAAAGATATATTAATTGCTCTTGAGACGTATTGTTCAAATATATGGTGCAATGGTGACAGTCATGCAGGTGAGGCTGTGGCAAGCGTCCTGGAGATGGGCTCACCGTTCTGCACAGCCATGACGGGTGAGCTCTGAAGAGGCATGGAGCCCAGGGGCTTTGTCCTAGGAAGACTTGCTGCTCTGCCTCTCCATGCATGCCACTGCTGCATTACCCATATATCAGACAGAGCCTGCTGCTTCTGGGGTTTTACCCACTCTGTTGGGCAGATGTCAATATGAAGATGTACTTTCATGTAATAATGCTGTTTAGATGAACTAGCCATTTTATAGAATTCCTGATTTGATTCAAACCATTTTAGGAAGTTAGAGAAATTGAAAGTCTAAAGAGATGGTTTCAGTTGTCTTGCCAGAAAGATATAATAAAGTTAGAGTCAAGAATAGAGTGGGTCCAATTCTCATAGAAAAATCAGTAAAGAGCGCATGAAAAGGTGCAAAGTACTATATTTCTAGAGAAAAGTCATGGAATTATAATAGGATTTATACTCTTTAAAATAATAAGTAGAAAAAAAGCAGAGAAAGCTTTAACGGGGTATAGATTTGACTGATCCAATATGTTAACAAAAAAGTCAATTGTAAGCTGTCAATTAAATTGACAGACTATAAAATCTTATTGATATCATCAAATTGTACACTTTCAAATGTTTATAATAAAAAGTTTATGATGTCTGTCTGTCTGTCATCTCTCTGTAACTTCTTATTGCATGTATATGGGTTCAGCCCCCTCCCCCACCCCAGGTTGCAAAGTTCATGGTCAAGGCTTCTTTAATAAAACACAGGTCTGCTGACAGGAGCCTATTAGAGCTGTCACCTGGGAGGTTCTGCCAGTGCCTGACAAATACAGAGGGGGACACTCTCAGCGAACCATTGAACTGAGCACAGGGTCTCCAATGGAGGAGCTCACCTCCCAAGGAGCTGAAGGGGTTTGCAGCACCGTAG
The DNA here is from genome assembly GCA_036184795.1 of Tokudaia tokunoshimensis. Taxonomy (NCBI): domain Eukaryota; kingdom Metazoa; phylum Chordata; class Mammalia; order Rodentia; family Muridae; genus Tokudaia; species Tokudaia tokunoshimensis. The sequence goes on along the minus strand of BTHU01000017.1, from coordinate 53,599,493 downwards.
GAGGAACAATAATATGAACCACTCAGTACCCCCAGAGCTCCCAGGGGCTAAACCACGAACCAAAGAGTACACATGGAGGGATTCATGGCTCCAGATGCATATGCAGCAGAGGATGGCCTTGTTGGACATCAAAGGGAGGAGAGGCCCTTAGTTCTGAGAAGGCTCAATGTCCCAGTATAGGGGAATGCCAGGACAGGGAAGTGGGAGTGGGTAGATTGGTGAGCAGGAGGAGGGGGATGGGTTAGGGGATTTTTGGGGGGAAACAAGGAAAGGGGACAACATTTGAAATACAAATAAAGAATATATCTAATAAAAAAAGGAAAAAAAAGAGCACAAACTGCTCTTCTGGAGGTCATGAGTTCAAATCCCAGCAACCACATGGTGGCTCACAACTATTCAACCAGCAAGTGGGGCCTGGAGCGAATAGGGGAGGAGCAAGAGGAAGAAAGGGAAGGGGGAAAAAGATTGAAAAAAAAAGTAAGAAATAAAGGTTAGCTTTAATTGCCAATTTAACACAACAAAAATATAAAACACAGGTTAATAAGAGCAAAGTATGTATTTTGTAATATATGCTTATTTATTATGACAAATACCTGGGGAAAAACAACGTAAAGAAATAAAGATTTATTTCTGCTCTTGTCTTCAGAGAGTTTAGTTTGATTTTGGATGATTCCATTGCCTCAGGCTTCAGACAAAGCAAAATAACAAGGTGATTATAACATTTGGCAGATGCTGTATAGTTTGTGGTGGAAGGACACAGAAGAAAAGGTCAGGGACAAGATGTGTCCCAAAGACATGTCCTCGGGCTAGACTCCACTCCCGAAGTTTCTAACACTCCCCCACGTTGTATTACCAGATGGAGGCTAAGCCTTTAAAGATGATACCCAGTGTGATATTACTGATTCAAACTATACTATTTATTTAATATAAATTTTCTTTTTTCGAATGCTGTTTAGGTAAATTAATGATTTTATAGAATTCCTGATTTGATTCAAACCATTTTAGGAAGTTAGAAAAATTGAAAGTCTAAAGAGATGGTTTCAGTTGTTTTGCCAGAAAGATATAATAAAGTTAGAGTTAAGAATAGAATGTTCCCCTCCTCATAGGAAAAATTAAGAATGCTCAGGAGCGTTCAAAAAGGGTTGAAGATTCAAACAATAGGTTGGACTCAAGTGTTTCTATGCTTAGGATTAAGAAAGGGTAGTTGTGGGGAAAGATTCCCGCACACGGGCAGGTCTGAGCCAAAGGACGTGAGTGGAGGCAGAGTTAACACGGCCCACTTGTCCATGATCTTCTCTGTGTTGTGACATCTTCACAGACAAGGATGCTCCTGTCTTCTAGGTAAGAGATAACATCTCATAATGAAGATTTAAGACTTGCTCTGGGCAGAAGAGCTAGCTGTGGAGTGACCTTCCTGTGTTTCACCGTTGCTTCTAGAGAGAAGCTGAGTGGGAACCTCCCTACACTTGCTGTTTGTTCAAATGTCAAGGAGCCACATTTGAGAGTGGTGTGACTAGACCCACAGTGCAAAAGAAAATGCAAGTGGGACAGAAACTACAGACGACACTAGGTATGACAAAGTCCAATGAGAAGATTGTTTCAGCTTCTCATTACATTATTTGGTCACACACTGATTTCAACTAGGCAATAAAAATAGACTGAGAAATCTATACATCTCCTTAAATGACTGGAAAGTAAGAAGCTCGATTTAAAATATTTCAAAGAAATATTTTGTCTCAGTGAGAGAGGATGCACCTAATCCTACAGAGACTTGATGTGCCAGGGTGAGGGTATACCCAGAGGTGTCCTATCCTCTCAAAGGTGAAGGGGAGGTACTATGGGGGAAGGGCTCTCTGAGGGGGGACCAGAAGGGGAGCAGCATTTGGGAAATAAATAAATAAATAAATAAATAAATAAATAAATCCCAATATTTCCTTACTTATAGCCTGTCAAAATGACTAATTCTTGAAATTGTGGTATTAAGATCCCTACTATTATGGTACTTCAATTATTTCTCCTTCAGTTCTGTTAACACTTGTTTGCATGTTCAGGTATGTTTCAATGTTGAGTGTATATGTTGTATTCTTTTGATGAACTGACCATTTTATGATAATACCCATTGCTCCTATGACAGGTTTTGACCTGCAGTCTATTGGGGGGGGGTTATTTTCTTTCTTTCTTTCTTTGTTTTTTCTTTCTTCCTTTGTTTGTTTGTTTCTTCCTTCCTTCCTTCCTTCCTTCCTTCCTTCCTTCCTTCCTTTCTCTCTTTTCTTTTTCACTCTCTAGGTCACCATTTACACAGGGAACTTTTCTCATCTAGTTTAGCTGTGGTTCTGAAAGCTCTTGTGAGTCTCTTGTGGGCAACGTAGAGTTGGATCTTGTTATTTGATCAACTTAGCCATTCTATGCTTCCTGTCTAGTGTTTTAATTCACTTACATTTAAACTTACTTAAAATATGAGACTATTCCCATAGTTTATTTTGCTTTCTTCTTTCTTTCTTTTTTTCTTTTCCCATTTCCTCCTTTCCTTTCTCTTTCTTTCCATCTCTGACTCTCTCTGTATGTCTCTCTGTTTCTTTTTTGTAATTTGATGCTGTTTTTTTTTCAAGCATTTACTTTGTTGATGAGAACGTTGTGGCATGATGTCAAAATGCTGAACTTATTCTTAAGAATGATTTCTTTTATATTTCCATCCATCTAAACTCATAGTTCCTATTTGCCTTTGAATTACAAGTTTTAAATAACAGATTTTTAAATTTCCTTTATTATTGAGGTGATATAGTCCAAGAACTTCTTCCCCATTAGTTCCCTGATCAGCGTCCTGATATGAACACCAGGGCTTTGTGCTAGAGACAGCAGTGCAGGCTGACCCAGCTGTGAGGGGACAGTAAGCGTAAACTTCATCAGCCCAGATGCACAAACGCTTCATGTATGCAAAAATGGGGTTAGGATGGTAGATGCTTTTTTCAAGTTAGGTCCAGAGCCAGCCCTTTGAACTCTTTTATGAAGACAACAAGAACTTAGTTAAACAACACTGGTTTGTGTCACATGTATGTTGGACAAGTCACTCATGGATGTGATTCTCAGCACCATAAGAAAGCGATAAGAAGAAAAACCTGGGAGAAAAATTGTCAAACCGAACCAAACAAACAATCCCACACCCCTCAAAAAACAAAGACAAAAGCAAAAACAAAAAATCACTACCACCCATCACAGGAATATGGAAAAGAAGAAACAAACAGAAATGCTGTCCTGAAGACACTGTCAATAACCTTTGGGAAGAACAGCAGGCATGTTAACTAAGGTTGCTTCCACCCATTCTCACCTCCCCACAACGTGATTCATGGACACTGTCAGGGTAAGGGAACAGTAACAACTGGGTGCCAGAGAGTTAACTTGGGTGGGAACAACGAAAGCCACAAACAAACTGGCTTCTGTGTCATGTGACCACAAAAGTAAACACATTAGCCTGTCTGAGTTGGGAAGTTGGGTGGGTCACGCAACAGCAAAGCCACTGGTCAGAAATTCAATAGATGGTTCTAGGCAACACAGCTAGCATATCCTACATATATATTCTTGATATCCCTGTTTGCCTTAATTACCCTAAAAACCTTGTAAATAAAAACCAGGTTTGTAGAAGTCAAGATTCAAAATGAAAGCTGGTTGACAAAAATCATGTTTCTCTCACATTCTCTTTGGGCAGAATAAGTCAGATGTTAAGGCATAAGATTCATTTGTGCAAAAAAAAAAAAAAAAAGATTCATTTGTGCCAGGAAGCCATTCATGGCTTAAAGTACTCTTGAGGCAGGAACAGACTGTGGTGGAATTTGAGAAGGAGTGCCCCAGGCATCCTCCATCTGTTCTAAAACTAGTTAGTAGTGGTGGTTTTTGAGCATTGGAAATGGTATGTGCTTTTGATCATTTTTCTTCACCAATCTGTTTCTTTAATGAACCCTTTATGAGATTGTTTTCTTGAAAATGTCCCAATTCAAGCACTGAACCCGAAAGTATAAGGAGTGGTGCACATTTTGACATTCCTGTTGCCTTAATGGTTTCTGGGTGTCTGTGTGTTACTGTATTTTGTGTTAAATACTTGCTTTGCTCTGCACCTCACTAAATGAAAACATGAGCCGTTGGCAACCAATGGGTGCTTGAACAGGGAAATCAGGAATATCTGGGTGGAGATGGTATCAACTATTCAAAAGCCAAGAACATTCTAATGGCTTTCAAAACACTCCTCAGACTTCTTAGGACATACAAAGAGGAAGTTTATTTTGTTCTCCCCCCCCCCATGCAACATTGCTTAGCCAATATAATTTCCATAAACTTAATACAGAGCTTCCAGCCCTGGAAATGACAACACTGAATGAAAGTAACAATTTCTACAGAAGGAATCAGCGACTATAGAAAGCCAGTGAATAGCATTCCCGAATGATTCTTCAAGTCAGGCAAAACTAAAAGTGACTTGCCACAGTGAAAATATTATGACGGCATCATTGGGTTGTTGTTTTATCCAAGTAACAAATCTTATGCACTGTTCTTTGCTTCACTTTTGCACTTAGTAAATATGGAAGCATATATATATATATATATCACTCTGTATGCTGCTGTAAAATTATCGCTATTTGTGCTGGGCAGTCAGTGGTGTGGGGGCATGAGTGAGAAATGCCCTGGGTAGGCTCATGCTCTTGAACATCTGGCCAGCAGTTGGTGGTGCAGTTTGGGGAGGTTATGGAACCTACAGAACACGGAGCCTGGCTGGAGGATGCATGTCACCGGAGGGGCAGAGTTAAGAGTCATTGCCTTGTCCTGCTATCTTCTAGCTCTCTTTACTTCTTGTGACTGGATCAAAATGTGGTCAACCAGTTCGCTGTTTCTGCCGCCCGTTGTCATGCTTTCCCTGCCATGAGGACTGCGGAATTCTAAATCAAACCCCTTTCCTTCTCTTTGTTTTTGGTCATGGCATTTTATCACAGTAACAGAAAAGCAGCTGATAGAGGCGATGAGGGATGAACAAAGAGAGCATTCCTCTTGGCCATTATAGGACTTAGGCTGAGACACTAAAGAGTGTACTAACATATGCAAAAACAATCCCAGATACATGTAAAAGTGATAGACAATTTTTGGGGTAGGGGTGTGTTAGGAGGATTATCAGGGACTGGAAACTTTGAAGGATGAAACCAGAGGGATAGGAATGAGTTAGATCCATGGTTTTAACTCTCTCCCTCTCCTCTCCCTCCCCCCTCGTGTGTGTGTGTGTGTGTGTGTGTGTGTGTGTGTGTGTGTGTGCTTATGTATGGGCTCATGTGGGTTTGTGTATGTATACAAGAGTGTGTACATGTATAGGCCAGTGGTCAGTGCCAGGCATCTCCCACTATTGCTCTCCAGCTTGTGTTTGAATTGGGTTTTCTCACTGACCCTGGTCCTCACTACTCAGCTAGGCTGGTTGGCACATGGACCCCTGAGATCCATTTTCTCTACTTCTCCAGTGCTCCCCAGTACTTATTCCATCATGCTAGGTCATTGTTGTTGTTGTTGTTGTTGCTGTTTTTTGTCAAAGCTGAGGATCAAATTCAGGTCCCTATGCGTGTCAGGCAAGCACCTATCAACTGGGTTATCGACTTCTGGTGCTTAGATCTCATCAGCAAGATGAGTTTGCCTTCTTTGGTTTATGTCTTTCATTTGGTGTCACTTTATGCTCTTTGTACCTTTACATTTTGGCATGTAAAGCAGTTTCTCAAAATATCACCTTTATTTTGTAGTAATACTCACATCTAACAACTCATGCATGATATGGCCATGTTAGGATTACATATCAGTGTACAGAAGACACTGTGGATATATAGAAGCTGTAGCTACGATTATATCTTTGTCACGTATCCTTTCCCTTTTCCTAATAAACGGCAACCAGTCAAGATGGAGGGGAATGGATAAAGAAACTGCTGCATTCAGACAGTAGAATATTATTTAGTGATGAAAAGAAAAGAGATTGTGATGGTTTGAATGAAAGTGGCCCCCCTAGGCATATAGGTAGTGTGGCCCCATTGGAGTAGGTGTGGCCTTGTTGGAGTAGGTGTGGCCTTATTGAAGTAGGTGTGACCTTGATGGAGTAGGTGTGGCCTTGATGGAGGAAGTGTATCACTGGGGGTGTGCTTTGATATTTCAGAAGCTCAAGCTAGGCCCAGGGGCTCACTCTCTCTCTTCCTGCTGCCTGTGGATCCAGATGTAGAATTGTTGGTTCTTTATCCAGTGCCATGTCTGCCTGTACACCATGATTCCTGTCATGATGAAATGGACTAAACCTCTGCACTGTAAGCCAGCCCCAAATAAATCTTTTCTTTTCTCTACTTTTCTTTTCCTTTCTCTACTTTTCTTTTCCTTCCTTCCTTCCTTCCTTCCTTTCTTCCTTTCTTTCTTTCTTTCTTTCTTTCTTTCTTTCTTTCTTTCTTTCTTTCTTTTTCTTTTCTTTTTCTTCTTTTGGCTTTTCAAGACAGGGTTTCTCTGTGTAGCCCTGGCTGTCCTGGAACTCACTCTGTAGATCAGGCTGGCCTCGAACTCAGAAATCCATCTGCTTCTGCCTCTCAAGTGCTGGGATAAAAGGCACACGCCACAACTGCCTGGCAAATGGTTTCTTGTGTAAGTGTTGCCGTGGTCACGGTGTTTCTTCACAGCAATAAAAACTCTCAGACAGTGGTCAAGCCCTGAAAAGACCTGAAAGAGTCTAAAACAGTCACTGCGAGATGAAGCACAGTGTTCCCCAAAGTTTTCATGCTGTGTGCCTTCAGAACAGTGATATGCTGGTAAAGAAGAGATGATGGTAATAGTTAAAAATTCAGTGGTTGTAGTGAGTCAGGGAAGGTAAAAGTAAAAACCAGAGTATTTAGGGCCATGTAGCTACTTTGTTTGATATTGTGAGAGAAGGTGGTGGTTTGAATAAGAATGGCCCCCATGGGCTCAGAGATTTGATGCTTGGTCACCAGGGAGTGGCACTATTATGAAGTATGGCCTTGTTGGAGAAAGTATGTCACTAGGGTGGGCTTTGATGTTTTAAGAGTCCAAAGTAGGCCCAGTGGCTCTCTCTCTTCTTGCTGAGAGATTGTTCATGACTATGGGGACTTCTGAAGTGAAGGATGCTTCAGATTATCCCTTTGCTCCACATTCTCAGAGTTCACAGCAGGAATGAACATTCCTGTGAGCTACAGACTCAGTGAGTCTGCTGTGTAGGTGGAGCGACCCAGTGGTAATGAGCACGTCCATGTGGGAAGAGACCCTGGCAATGGAGGAGGCTGTGAAGATGTGGAGTTGAGAGGAGCTCTGCTGCAAAGTCCCAAATTTCTTAAAAATATCTATGAAACAAAAGGCCTCTGCAATTACATAGTTTTAATGTCATAACTTTTCCTTTTATGAGATGTTTAGTATGAAACATAGTTTTTCAAAAGTGAAATTTCACTGTTAATTTTGTGTTATTCTGTCTTAGGATCTACATCACAAGAACAGAATATTATTCAATAGCAATCCAAACCTTTATTGCAAGATAGAATAGAGTATTATGCGGCAGCACTCAAATCTTCATTATCAGTTGGAATGCAATATTCAAGTTTAACATGTCTCTAAGCCACATCTCCAAGAGATGATCAGAGCATCTTCAGATATATACTGCCTGCCTGTGCCAACACTGACATCAGACGCACCCATGACAACACAAGGTCAATGGAAACTTTCCCTTTTTTGGGGGGGGGTAAATTTACTGAGATATCCAATGGACTTAATAACTACACTTTTCAGATTGCACTCCGCCATCTTTGCTCCAGTGGCCAGGAAGTTGGGACAGCCAGGTTCTGAGACAGACAGGCATAATGTTGCTCGGGTCTCGGGCGGCTTGTGTGAGTGCGGCTCCCAGGTGCGGGGCTGATCTGCAGTGACCAGCGCGCCAGCTCTGCTGTGGGACTTCTGCCTGGCAGAGGGACCCCGCACTGGGCGGGAGCCTACCAGCTTTCCTTCTGCGACCTCTGTTCCCGCAGACTGTGCTGAAGAGACAGGTACCCCAAGCTCCCTATCCCCAATATAACATCACTTGGGACACGGCCTGTTGGGGCTTCCCTCTGTGCCCGAGAACGGGTCAGCGCTGTGGTCGTCTGGGTGCCAGATCGGCGGGCCATCGCGTCTACAGGGTGAGCGGAGCCACAGAGAGTGCCCTCCGCCATCTTTGCTCCAGTGACTGGGAGGTTGGGACAGCCAGGTTCTGAGACAGACAGGCATAATATCGCTTGGGTCTCGGGCGGCTTGTGTGTATGCGGCTCCCAAGTGCTGGGCTGATCTGCAGTAACCAGCGCGCCAGCTCTGCTGTGGGGCTTCTGCCTGGCTGAAAGACGCCCCCTCCCCCCCCTAGGAGAGACCACACACCCCTGCACAGGACAGGAGCCTACCAGCCTCCCTTTGGCGACCTCTGCTCCAGGAATCCACTAGGCTGAGCCTTTAGATGTGCAAGGCCTCCCCAATATAGATCACTTGGGGCAAGGCACATTAGGGCTCCAAAGTCACTCAGGAGCAGGCAGGCCCCAGAAATCGGTGCCAGGGGAATCCTGGTAATCCAGGGGGGGCAGAAATAGCTTTGCAGGCTCACAGGAGGTCCAACCAACAGCCAGTGGCAGCAGAACCAACTAACACCAGAGGTATCCAGATGGCAAAAGGCAAACGTAGGAATGGTACTAACAGAAATCAAAGTAATGTGGGACCATCCGAACCCAACTCTCCAACAGCAGCAAGTCCTGGATACCCCACCACACCCGAAAGACAAGATCTGGATTTAAAATCACTTCTCATGATCCTATTAGAGGATCACAAGAAGGACACAAATAAATCTCATAAAGAGTGACAGGAGACCATGGATCAACGGTTAGAAGCCCTTACAAAGGAAACACAAAAATCACTTAGAGAAATGCAGGAGAACATGGATCAAAAGATGGAGGCGCACAAGGAGACAACACAAAAATCGCTTAACGAGATGAATCAACAGGTAGATGCACTCACAAAGGAATCACAAAATTGGCATAAAGAAATGCAGAAGAATATGGGTCAACAGATGGATGCCCATAAGGAGGCAACACAAAAATTGCTTAAAGAAATGAATCAACGGTTAGATGCCCTTACAAAGGAAACACGAGAACTGCTTAAAGAAATGCAGGAGACGATGGATCAACAGATGGAATCCCATGAGGAGGAAACACAAAAATCGCTCAGAGAAATGCAGGAGAACGTGGGTCCTCAGGAAGAAATCCTGAAAGAGGTAATGCAAAAATACCTTAAAGAAATACAGGAAAATACAAACAAACAAGTGAAGGATCTCAGCAAATCCATCCAGGAACTAAAAAAGGAAGTAGAAACAACTAAGAAATCACAAAGGGAGACAACTTTGGTGATAGAAAGCCTTGGCAAGAAATCAGGAGTCATAGATGCAAACATCAACAATAGAATACAAGAGATGGAAGAAAGAATCTCAGGTGCTGAAGATTCCATAGAAAGCATCGACTCAACAGTCAAAGAAAATGCAAAATGCAAAAAACGTGTAACCCAAAACATCCAGGAAATCCAGGACACAATGAGAAGACCAAACCTAAGGATTATAGGTATAGATGAGAGTGAAGATTTGCAACTTAAAGGGCCAGTAAACATCTTCAACAAAATTATGGAGGAAAACTTCCCTAACTTAAAGAGAGAGATGCCGATGAACGTACAAGAAGCCTACAGAACTCCAAACAGACTGGACCAGAACAGAAATACCTCTCGTCACATAATAATCAAAACACCGAATGTCCTAAACAAAGAAAGAATACTAAAAGCAGTAAGAGAAAAGGGCCAAGTAACATACAAAGGAAGACCTATCCGAATCACATCAGACTTCTCACCAGAGACTATGAAAGCCAGAAGATCCTGGGCAGATCTCATGCAGACACTAAGACAGCACAAATGCCAGCCTAGACTACTATACCCAGCAAAATTCTCAATCACCATAGATGGAGAGACCAAGATATTCCATGATAAAACCAAATTTTCACAATATCTTTCCACAAATCCAGCCCTGCAACGGATAATAGGTGGAAACCTCCAATACAGGGAGAGAAACAACACCCTGGAAAAAATGAGATAATAACCTTCTTGAATCAAACCCAAAAGTAGATAACCACTCAAACATAAAGATAGCGTCAAGAATGGCAGATGGCAATAATCACTATGCCTTAATCTCTCTTAATATCAATGGTCTCAATTCCCTAATTAAAAGACATAGACTAGCAGACTGGATACGTAAACAGGACCCAGCATTTTGCTGCATGCAGGAAACGCACCTCAGTGTCAAAGACAAACACTACCTCAGAGTAAAAGGCTGGAAAACAATTTTACAAGCAAATGGCCCCAAGAAACGAGGTGGAGTAGCCATCCTAATATCGGATAAAATTGATTTTCAACCTAAAGTCATCAAAAAAGACACAGAAGGACACTACATACTGATCAAGGGAAAAATCCACCATCAAGAACTCTCAATTCTGAATATCTATGCTCCAAATGCAAGGGCACCCTCATTCGTAAAAGAAACTTTACTAAAACTCAAAGCACACATCGCACCGCACACAATAATAGTGGGTGACTTCAACACCCCGCTCTCTGAAATGGATCGTTCAGGAAAGCAGAAACTAAACAGGGACACAGTGAATCTAATTGAAGCCTTGGACCAAATGGAACTGATATATATAGAACATTTCATCCTAGAGCTAAAGAATACACCTTCTTCTCAGCTCCTCATGGTACCTTCTCCAAAACTGACCATATAATTGGTCACAAGTCAGACCTCAACAGATACAAGAAGATAGAACTAATCCCATGCCTCCTATCAGATCACTATGGAATAAGGGTGGTCTTCAATGGCAATAAAAACAAAAGAAAACCCATGTACACATGGAGGCTGAACAATGCTCTACTCAATGATAACTTGGTCAAGGTGGAAATAAAGAAAGAAATCAAAGACTTTTTGAAAGTTAATGAAAATGAATGCACAACATACCCTAATTTATGGGACACATTGAAAGCAGTGCTAAGAGGAAAATTCATAGCCCTGAGTGCCGCCAAAAAGAAACGGGAGACAGCATACACTAATAGCTTAATGGCACACCTGAAAGCCCTGGAACAAAAAGAAGCAAATACACCAAAGAGGAGTAGAAGGCAGGAAATCATCAAACTCAGGGCTGAAATCAATCAAGTAGAAACAAATAAAACCATACAAAGAATCAACAAAACGAGGAGTTGGTTCTTTGAGAAAATTAACAAGATAGATAAGCCCTTAGCCAGACTAACCAGAGAGCACAGAGATAGTATCCAAATTAATAAAATCAGAAACGAAAAGGGAGAGATAACAACAGAAACTGAGGAAATTCAAAAAATCATCAGATCCTACTACAAAAACCTGTATTCAACACAACTAGAAAATCTTGAGGAAATGGACAATTTCCTTGACAGATACCAAGTACCAAAATTAAATCAGGATCAAATAGACCATCTAAACCGTCCTATAACCCCTGAAGAAATAGAAGTTGTCATTGGAAGTCTTCCAACCAAAAAAAGCACAGGTCCAGATGGTTTTAGTGCAGAATTCTATCAGACCTTCAAAGAAGACCTAACACCAATACTCTTCAAACTGTTCCACAAAATAGAAACAGAAGGAACAGTACCCAACTCGTTCTATGAAGCCACAATCACACTAATACCAAAAGCACACAAAGATCCAACAAAGAAAGAGAATCTCAGGCCAATCTCTCTTATGAATATCGATACAAAAATACTCAATAAAATTCTTGCCAACCGAATCCAAGAACACATCAAAACGATCATTCACCACGATCAAGTAGGCTTCATCCCAGCGATGCAGGGATGGTTCAATATAAGGAAATCCATCAATGTAATCCACTACATAAACAATCTCAAAGAAAAAAACCACTTGGTCATCTCATTAGATGCTGAGAAAGCATTTGACAAAATTCAGCATCCTTTCATGCTAAAGGTCTTGGAAAGATCAGGAATTCAAGGCCCATATCTAAACATAGTAAAAGCAATTTACAGCAAACCAGTAGCCAGCATCAATTTAAATGGAGAGAAACTTGAAGCAATCCCACTAAAATCAGGGACTAGACAAGGCTGCCCTCTCTCTCCATACCTTTTCAATATAGTACTTGAAGTTCTAGCTAGAGCAATTAGACAACAAAAAGAGGTCAAAGGGATACAAATTGGAAAGGAAGAAGTCAAACTATCACTATTTGCAGACGATATGATAGTATACTTAAGCGACCCAAAGAACTCCACCAGAGAACTCCTACAGCTGATAAACGACTTCAGCAAAGTGGTCGGATATAAAATCAACTCAAGCAAGTCAGAAGCCTTCCTATACTCAAAGGATAAGCAGGCTGAGAAAGAAGTAAGAGAAATAATACCCTTCACGATAGCCACAAACCATATTAAGTATTTGGCGTGACTCTAACCAAACAAGTGAAAGATCTGTATGACAAGAATTTCAAGTCTCTGAAGAAAGAAATTGAAGAAGACATCAGAAGATGGAAAAATCTGCCATGCTCATGGATTGGCAGGATTAATATAGTAAAAATGAGCATCTTACCAAAAGTAATACACAGATTCAATGCAATCCCCATCAAAATCCCAACTCAATTCTTCATACAGTTAGAAAGAGCAATTCAAAAATTCATCTGGAATGACAGAAAACCCAGAATAGCTAAAACTATTCTCAAGAGTAAAAGAACCTCTGGGGGAATCAGTATCCCGGACCTCAAGCTGTACTACAGAGCAATATTGTTAAAAACTGCATGGTATTGGTACAGTAACAGACATGTAGATCAATGGAACAGAATTGAAGACCCAGAAATGAATCCACACTCCTATGGTCACTTAATCTTTGACAAAGGAGCTAAAACCATCCAGTGGAAAAAAGATAGCCTTTTCAACAAATGGTGCTGGCTCAGCTGGAGGTCAACATGCAGAAGAATGCAAATTGACCCATCCTTATCTCCTTGCACTAAGCTCAATTCTAAGTGGATCAAAGATCTCCACATAAAACCAGACACACTGAAACTAATAGAAGGGAAACTAGGGAAGAACCTTGAACATATGGGCACAGGGGAGAATTTCCTGAACAGAACTCCAATAGCTTATGCTCTAAGATCAAGAATAGACAAATGGGACCTCATTAAATTACAAAGTTTTTGCAAGGCAAAAGACACTGTCAAAAAGACAAAGTGGCAACCAACTAACTGGGAAATGATCTTTACCAACCTTACATCCGACAGAGGGCTAATATCCAAGATATACAAAGAACTCAAGCAGTTAAACTCCAGAGAGGCAAGTAACCCTATTAAAAAATGGGGTACAGAGCTACACAAAGAGTTCTCACCTGAAGAATATCTAATGGCTGAGAAGCACCTAAAGAGATGTTCATCATCCTTAGTCATTAGGGAAATGCAAATCAAAACAACCCTGAGATTCCATCTCACACCAGTCAGGATGGCTAAGATCAAAAACACAGGAGACAGCAGTTGTTAGCGAGGATGTGGAGAAAGAGGAACACTCCTCCACTGCTGGTAGAATTGCAGGCTGGTACAACCATTCTGGAAAGCAGTCTGGCGGTTCCTCAGAAAACTGGGCATGACACTCCCGGAGGATCCGGCTATACCACTCCTGGGCATATACCCAGAGACTTTACCTGCATGCAATAAGGACACATGCTCCACTATGTTCATAGCAGCCTTATTTATAATAGCCAGAAGCTGGAAAGAACCCAGATGTCCCTCAACGGAAGAATGGATTCAGAAGATGTGGTATATCTACACAATGGAATACTACTCTGCAATTAAAAACAATGAATTCACGAAATTCCTAGGCAAATGGTCAGAACTTGAAAATATCATCCTTAGTGAGGTAACCCAATCACAAAAGAACACACATGGTATGCAGTCACTGATAAGGGGATATTGACCCAGAATCTCGGAATACCCTAGACACAATCCGCATATCAATAGATTTCTAAAAAGATGGAAGGAGAGACCCCTGGTCCTGGAAAGACTGGATGTAGGGGAATGCCAGGACAGAGTAACGAGAGGGGGTTGAATGGAGAAAAGAGGGAGGGAAGGGGGCTTATGGGACTTTCGGGGAGGGAGGAAACGGGAAAGGGGAAGTGATTTGGAATGTAAATTAAAAAAATAAAATAAAAAAACATAACTACACTTTTCTAATGAACTAAGTATGTAAATATGTTAACCAATTGAATAGAAAATTTACTGGTCTGTAGAGTTAGGATATTGACTTTATAATCTCTCTTTATAATTCTCTCTGTCTTGATCTCTCTGTCTTGATCTCTCTGTCTCTGTCTCTCTCTGTCTCTCTGTCTCTCTCTGTGTGTGTGTGTGTGTGTGTGTGTGTGTGTGTGTGTGTGTGTGTGTGTGAGAGAGAGAGAGAGAGAGAGAGAGAGAGAGAGAGAGAGAGAGAGAGAGAGAGTTTTATTTTGTTTGATACAAGGTTTCTCTGTGGAGCCCTGACTGTCATAGAACTGTTCTGTAGACCAGGCTAGCCTCAAACTCAGAGGTCCATCTGCCTTTACTTACTAAGTGCTGGCATGGCCAACATTATCTCTTTCAAAAAAGAGCAATATAAGAGTTTCTTGGGCTTCTTTAAAACTAAAACAGATTTTTTAATATGTATGAGTGTTTTTCTTACATGTTTGTATATGCACCATATATATACCTATTGCCCAAGGAGATCAGAAAAGGGTGTTGGATCTCTTGAATCTGGCATTACAGATAATTGTGAGCTGCCATGTAGGTACTAGAAACTGGACCAAAGTCCTCTGCAAGAGTAGCTAGTGGTCTTAGCCACAGAGCAGGGATATCTTTAAAAAGATAATAAATGACTTGCTTGTTCTGCATCTTACTTTTATGTCTTGGTTATATTAGTTGGTGAAGTTTCTTTTTTATTAGAATACGTTACTAAAATGTAATAAATATATCACTAAATATAAAACTAAAGTAATAAACTCTGATCAGCAGCTAAACACTTGGAGAAAAGCATATCAGTAAACTGTTAAAGGACCACTCAATGGTGGTGATAACTAAACAACATCGTGGACTTTGCTATTATCAGAGCAAGGTAAAGGGATTTTTGAGGGAGTCTTCTTTCTCTTTTTCAAAATTCATGCACAGAAAATATTATGTAGCTTTAATGTCATAGTTTATATATTATCGTAGCTTCATGTCATTAAATATTACACAGCTTTAACACGCATGGCTTCTCAGGTCATCCTGTCCCTGTAAATGTAGCTCAGGCATCATTTGAAAACTTTTTAGGGAAAAGTAATCACTCAAATGTCAGGGAAGTTTCACATATGATACTTCAACAATATGGCTGAAGAAGTACAATACCAATACACATACCAATGCTAGCATCAAGAAGGGGAATCTTAAAAAAAATACATAATTAAATGTTACTACAAAAAAAATAAAAAGAAGGGGAATCTTACAGGGCCTCACCCATGGATAAAGATTATAGGCAACTAAGGGATGTTGAGAGTGGAAGAAATAGTCCTCCCAATGCATAAACCCCTTAATTGGTTATCCAATACCAAGTAGTCAGCTCTGAAATAATATATATGTATACATATATATATATATATATATATATGTAACATTAAATGAATTAGGCAAGTTGAAATTTATATTTAGAGGTGTGTGTGTGTGTGTGTGTGTGTGTAAAACAATAACAACTAAAGAAAAAGAGGCCATGACTTCAAGAGGGAGCAAAGGCAGGCAAATCAATGAGATTGCACAAAGGAGAGGGAAGTGGGAAAATTATGCAGTTACATTTTAATTTTTTAAAAAGAAATAAAACAAAAATACGTGAGTTCTTGTCCAAAAGCCAACAAAATTTATTTTTTTAAAGAGAACATCTTTTATTAACTAAAGATTTCTTTAGGCCATTCTGTATTTGAAATTCAGCCCTCCATGAATTCCTTGGAATTAATAGAGGGAGATAAACCTGCATCTGTATATACTAGACAGAATATTTCTCTAGTCTATGAAAGCTCACTCATTTTTAGGATAATACCTCTTTATTAAATGCAGCTGGTACAAAGGTAAAGCAGTTAAACATGTACAAAGCTTGGTTGGGTCTCCAATTGTATAACTTTCTTTGTTCTGTGCCACATTTCTGAAACGGAGAAAATCAGTACAATATACAATAGCCTTGTATTACAAATTAAATGCTAATAAAGGCCCCCTCTGCTTATGTGTGACTACAAGACCATCATTTGCAAACAATGATGTTTAATGTTCATCGTCAACCTGACAAGATTTAGACCAAGGTGGGAGTAGCTGGCAAGATGACTCTGTGTTTCAGTTGTTGCTCTTGTAGGGGACACACATGGTGGCTCACAATTGCCCATAACACCAGTTCTCAGCAGACACATGATGGCTCACAGTTGCCTATAATACCAGTCCCAGGGAATCTGACACTCTTTGGCCTCTAAGGGGATCTGAACTCATTCAGTGCACATAAATTTATATAGTCAGACATATACATACATAAAATCAAAATAAATCTTAGAATCACCCGAGAGATATGGATCCCCAGGCATACCCACATAGGATTATTATGATAGGGTTAACTACTGTGGGAAGACCTGGCTTCATTCTGGGGAAGATATTTCTCTGCTTGGGAATCCTGGAGTGTATATAAGGGACAAAGCTAGTTGAGCACTAATATTCATGTCCCTCTGCTTCCCGACTATGAATACAATATGATTAGTTGTCTCAAGCTCCCACAGTGTCAGTTTCCTGCCATGATGGATTGTATACCAAGGAACTGTCAGCCAAAATAAACCCTTTCCTTTTTTTTTATTTTTTATTATTTATTTTATTTTATTTTTTTAATTTACATTCCAAATCATTTCCCCTTTCCCGTTTCCTCCCTCCCCGAAAGTCCCATAAGCCCCCTTCCCTCCCTCTTTTCTCCATTCAACCCCCTCTCGTTACTCTGTCCGGGCATTCCCCTACATCCAGTCTTTCCAGCGTATTCTATCACAGCAGCAGCAAAAGAAACTTCTCATGCCTTTACTATTTAATTAGCTCCAAAGCTTGGGTTTGAATCTGTCAATGCCAAATTATTGTTTATTCCATGAAAGTAGCATAAATAATCTATATCTAAGCTCACCATAACATTAACAAAAATAAATGGAGACCACTTATTTGGTTCTGTGTTAACCAAATATTCCCTGCAAAAGACAATTTATTCCTTGAAGATATTTGGTAAAGAATCCTGTTTCTTTCAGGTTGTCTGAGGAGAACTGTTCGGATTTATTAATCTCCAACATTTCATCCTCAACTTGTAATGAACATACAAAATGAGCTTTTTTTTTAGCTCAGTAATTATTTTTTATTTTCTATATTTTTTATTTACATTCCCAATGATTTCCCCTTTCCCGGTCCCCCCCTCCCTGAAAGTCTCATAAGCCCTCTTCCCTCACCCTGTTCCGAAGTCAACCCCCTCTCACTTCTCTGTCCTGGTATACCCCTACACTGCTACATCCAGTCTTTCCAGGACCAGGGGTCTCTCCGTCCTTCTTCTTGGAAATCAATTGATATGTGAATTGTGTCTCGGGTATTCTGAACTTCTGGGTTTATATCCACTTATCAGTGACTGCATACCATGTGTGTTCTTTTGTGATTGGGTTACCTCACTAAGGATGATATTTTCCAGTACTGACCATTTGCCTAAGAATTTCATGAATTCATTGTTTTTTTCTAAGTATTTTTATTTACATTCCAAATGATTTCCCCTTTCCCGTTTCCTCCCTCCCCATAGCCAGAAGCTGGAAAGAACCCAGATGTCCCTCAACGGAGGAATGGATTCAGAAGATGTGGTATATTTACACAATGGAATACTACTCTGCAATTAAAAACCATGAATTCACGAAATTCCTAGGCAAATGGTCAGAACTGGAATTCATTGTTCTATATATATAGTTATCTATCTATCTATCTATCTATCTATCTATCTATCTATCTATCTATCTATCTATCTATCTATAAATGTTATATATATATATATATATATCTGTTAGTTCCATTTGGTCCAAAGTTTCAATTAGTTTTACTGTGTCCCTGTTTAGTTTCTGCTTTCCTGATCAGTCCATTTCAGAGAGTGGCGTGTTGAAGTCACCCACAATTATTGTGTGAGGTGCAATATGTGCTTTGAGCTTTAGTAAAGTTTCTTTTATGAATGAGGGTGCTCTTGCATTTGGATCATAGATGTTCAGAATTGAGATTTCTTCTTGGAGGATTTTTCCTTTGATCAGTATGTAGTGTCCTTCCTTTTTTTTTTTTTTTGATGACTTTATATTGAAAGTCAATTTTATCTGATATTAGGATGGCTCTAGTCCAGCTCGTTTCCTGGGACCATTTGCTTGTAAGATTGTTTTCCAGCCTTTACTCTGAGGTAGTGTTTGTCTTTGACACTGAGGTGCGTTTCCTGCACGCAGCAACATGCTGGTTCCTGTTTACATATCCAGTCTGTTAGTCTATGTCTTTTTCTTGGGGAATGGAGACCATTGATGCTAAGAAATATTAAGGAATAGTGATTCTTGCTTCCTGCTATTTTTGACGCTATCTTTATGTTTGAGTGGTTATCTACTTTTGGGTTTGATGAAAGAAGGTTACTATCTCGTTTCTTTCAGGGTGTAGTTTCCCTCCTTGTATTGGCAATTTCCACCTATTATGCTTTGCAGGACTGGGTTTGTGGAAAGATATTGTGTAACTTTGGTTTTATCATGGAATATCTTGGTCTCTCCATCTATGGTGATTGAGAGTTTTGCTGGGTATAGTATTCTGGGCTGGCATTTGTGTTCTCTTAGAGTCTGTATGAGATCTTCCCAGGATCTTCTAGCTTTCATAGTCTCTGGTGAGAAGTCTGATGTGATTCAGATAGGTCTTCCTTTATTTGTTACTTGGCCCTTTTCTCTTACTGCTTTTAATATTCTTTCTTTGTTTAGTACATTTGGTGTTTTGATTATTATGTGACAGGAGGTGTTTCTGTTCTGGTCTAGTCTGTTTGGAGTTCTGTAGGCTTCTTGTTTGTTCATGGGCATCTCTCTCTTTAGGTCAGGGCAGTTTTCTTCCATAATTTTGTTGAAGATCTTTAATGGCCCTTTAAGTTGCAAATCTTCACTCTCATCTATACCTATAATCCTTAGGTTTGGTCTTCTCATTGTGTCCTGGATTGCCTGGATGTTTTGGGTTACTCGGTTTTTGCATTTTGCATTTTCTTTGACTGTTGAGTCTATGCTTTCTATGGTATCTTCAGCACCTGAGATTCTTTCTTCCATCTCTTGTATTCTATTGTTGATGTTTGCATCTATGACCCCTGATTTCTTCCCAAGGTTTTCTATCTCCAAAGTTGTCTCCCTTTGTGATTTCTTAGTTGTTTCTACTTCCTTTTTTTAGATCCTGGATGGATTTGCTCAGTTCCTTCACTTGTTTGTTTGTGTTTTCCTGTATTTCTTTAAGATATTTTTGTGTTTCCTCCTTTAGGACTTCTGCCTATTGACCCAGGTTCTCCTTTATTTCTTTTCGTGATTTTTATGTTTCCTCTTTATGGGCTTCCATCTGTTGGCCCATATTCTCCTGCATTTCTTTAAGCGATTTTTATGTTTCCTTTGCAAGGGCTTCTACCCGTTGATTCATGTTCTCCTGTATTTCTTTTTTTTTTCTAAGATTTTTTATTTACATTCCAAATGATTTACCCTTTCTCCTGTATTTCTTTAAGAGATTTATTAACTTTCTTCTTGAAATCCTCTAATAGCATCATGAGAAGTGATTTTAAATCCAGATCTTGCCTTTTGGGTGTGATGGGGTATCTAGGACTTGTTGCTGTTGGAGAGTTGGGTTCGGATGGTGCCATATTGCCCTGATTTCTGTTAGTAAAGTTCCTATGTTTGCCTTTTGCCATCTGGTTATCTCTGGCATTAGTTGGTCCTGCTGTCACTGGGTGGTGCTTGAACCTCCTGTGAACCTGCATGGCTGTTTCCCCACCCCTGGATGACTGGGTTTCCCCTGGCACCGATTGCTGAGGAGTTGCCCTGCTCCTGAGTGTCTTTGAAGCCCTAGTGTGCCTTGCCACAAGTGATGTTATACTTGGGATATCTCTGTGTATCTGGAGTCTCTGTCTGGTCTATCACCTGAGGAAAGGTGACGGAGGCTGCTGTGCTCCCTCCAGGTGCGAGTCACTCTGTAGGGCAGATGTCCCACAGCAGAGCTGGCACACAGATGACCACAGAGCTGCCCAGCTCTTGGGCACAGGCGGCACCCTAGCTGGCTGTGTCCCAAGTGATGTTATGCTTGGTTATCTTTGCACCTGGAGGCCCTGTCTGCTCTGTTGCCAGAGCAAAGATGGCGCAGCCAAAATGAGCCTTTAGGGCTAATTAAAGTTAGCCCACACAAGTCAGCTGACCTCTTTAGGTAAAGAATGGACACCATTTAGGCCTTTGCCTTGCCTATACAGTGGTGGGACATTCTCATAGGATCCTACAAGGTAAATAGCTGAAATGCCTCAATAGATAATAATATTGATGCAAAGATTATCATTAAGGAACTGTGACCATTTTTTATTCAAACCAAATGAAAATGGAGAGGGATAGATTTTCCACTGATCACCAAACTCAGGAGAGCAGTCTCAGGCTCTTACTTCTGGACCCAGAATGCCCCCAATGGGCAATAATAACCTTTGGATTGGTGAAGCAATTACTTTTAGATGCTTTGCAAATGGAGACACATAGTAGTCCAGCTAGCACAAATGACTACCAAGCTATTGTATATACCATTAGTAAATCTCAGGCAGGCAATAATTCCAGTCAAGTCGGGCTAGCTATATACATTCCCAGAATAAGAGCCAGCAAGTCTCAGCCATTACAGTCAGACAGGCTCCCAGACTATTTGGAGAACCAACTGCCTGTGCCTGAGGCTAGGTAAGCATAAGAAGGGAGGGAAGAGAATCATAAACTTGGGTTTTAATTTAACATCCTGCTGTCTCTGTGTGCTTGTAAAAGGACTCAGTAGGTGACATTGACGGTAGGATCTAGGACTCTTCTGACCCTCATTTCATGCAGATGCCACGATTTTTCCTTGACTCTTGCCTACCATGTGTGCAGAAATGGGTAGGGACACCCCAGACAGGAACCAAAGTGTCATTTACTCTATTCTTTGGCATCTAAGATTCTGGTCCTACAGCTCTCTCTTTCTCAGCACACCCTCACACTGCCCTCATAAAACGTTTAGTGCAAAACGTGACTGGAATGAGCCATGTCTCATATTGAATTCTCACAAACTGAAATATCTCTAGGAAGGTTGCAGACCAATATTTTGCTCTAGATTTCTGGGAGTTTTGTGATTTTTTTTATAGCTCAGTGGACTTTTTGCAGGAACTCAGCAATGGCTTTTGAAACTAACAAAAGAGACACTTGTGTCTTTAGCCTGTCTATAGTGTTTTTCCCTGGCCACCGTCTCAGTGGCTATATCTAACACTCGTGGTTTTATGAAAAACAGTTACTTATTTCCTAAAGGCTACTATAGCTGCTGTTAAGATGAATCTGTATCACTAGGCATGCATACCTGATAAGTGTTAGGCATACTCTGGGGGAAATCAGCATGAAATGCTGGTGGTGCATTGGTATGTGCAACAGCAGAAATGTAAGTGCTTGTGTCTTTGGCTCTTGGAGTAGAGAGATTTAAAAGACCAATCTTTATAAATTCTCCTCACCCTTTCCAGGGTTGCTCCACTGAGGAAGAACTAAGGCTATGTGACCATAGACTTCTAAGTGACTAAAGTCTCGGTGGCCTCTCACTTGAGGACTTGAAGGTCACACTGTCCTTGGGATTGGCTAAACATAGCCTGGTTAAAATGGATCCCTCACAAGCAAAAATGTTTTAGATGCACTTCACTTTCTTCAGTCTCAAAGCTGGGATTGGTTTTAATTTTGAAAACCTATGAATACTCTCAGCAGTCACTGGAGGAGGGTCACCCTATTAATGTAGTTTATTTTTATGGAAAAAATGTGAGGTTTTTTTTTGTTTGTTTTTTGTTTTTGTTTTTTTACTTAAGAACAGAATAAGCATCCCAGTACAACAGAGACTATAAAGTAGATCCCCATTGTCTGCCATGATCACCATGAGCCAAGTGTTACTATAAACAATAGATTTAAGTTAAAACAATCTTTTCAAAAGGTGATCCTGTATGCCATAGACTATAAGCTCTAGAACGTGGCACATACATAGACTTAGAAGAACCTGTGAAACACAAGGTCAGGTAGGAAACATTGGGCTGAGGGAGCCTTAGAGTAGAGCAGGGAGTCAGTAGTTAGAGGCGCTTCCATGTAGTTTGAGGACTTTGAAGAGCGTCATGGTTTTTTGGACTTTTTTCTTCCAAGAACTTAAGAGTTGACCTCCGTATTTTCTGAGGGAGTCTCCAGTCCCTGACCATGAGGCAGGATGAGGACATTGTGTGCAGAGGATCAGGGCCTGAGGATATTACAGTGATGTGTACAGACAAAGTTATATCTCATCAGAGCCTTAAATCCTTGAGCTGCCCAAAGCTGTGTAGAGGAAACTTAATTAGAGTCAGAGCCCAGGTGCTGCCCTGGCGGAAACAGGCCTTGGAAACAGAATGGAATGTTCCAGGTCAGGTCTCTCTGTGCCATGATCACTGGGATGAATTTGAGCAGCTGTCCAAATGCTTCCGCTCTGACCTTTATGTTTTAAACAAGGTGAAAGAACATGTGGAGGTGGAGAAGGGATATTGATGTCATTACCTGGCATAGAGCAGACACACCATTGATCACTGATTGCCTCAGCTCTTGTGGTTGTGATCTCCCTAAGCCACGTAAAGAACCATGGAGATGGCTCTGGTCCTAGAGAGGCTATTCCTTCTCAGGGAGAAATATTCAGCTAGATAGAATGTCTAGGCAGATTCAGGCAGATTCTATATATTCCAATGTGGGGCATATATGAGAGCACAAAGACACAATATTAAACACACAGTAACCTCTATGGTAAACATCAGTCACAGCTATCCTGGAAAACTGAGATAATCATTCTCCCTGGGCCACAACCAAAGATTCCTGCCTTCCTGGACCAGGCTGGATCACCTTCCAATGGGCTCTTGGCCTTTCAAAGTCCTCATCATCACCCTTCTTACATTACATGTAGCTGATTATTGATGCCCTGTCACTTTTAATTCAAAATAGGCCCTAGCTCTGGTTGCAGATGTTGCACCAATGGAATCATATATGCACATATGCACGGACTTTGCTGTCTAATCTGTCCCAAATCTGGGCTGCAGTTCAGTTGGAAGCGATGAGCACCACTTCCAAGAGTTAGTAAACAAGATCTGAAATTTTTGCTTCTAAATCTGTCTAAATGTGCATGTGTTTATGTGTGAAGTGGAATACGTAATAGAAACACATGTAGGATAATTCTGGAAAATCCACACTCTTTCATGTGTAATACAGTAGTTATCTCAGTCTATGGCTTTAAAAATTCACCAACAAAAATGGAAATACTGAAAGTTCAGTACTCTATTTTATACTAATCATATTTCAAGTGTTAAAGAACCCCAAATGGTTAGTGGCTGTGACAGTGGACAAAATCATTTCCACCACTACAAAAGATTGTGCTGCTCTCTCTATATGCCTCTTTAGTAAGGATCACTCAAATAGAACCTTAGAGAGTCAATAATGATCAAGGTTCCTTAAGGTAAGAAGACACTATCTTAACTGTGTCATACGGAACCTGCTGAAAGTATTTTGTAAATTTCAGATGACGTAGGGAATAAAACATGTTGAGGGACTGGAATGATGGCCCCAAGACCAAGTGTGTGTGGATACATTGCATCATGCCTCAGACCTTTGCTTTGATCCTGCATTCTGTATTCCATGCTTTGGATAGCACAATTTATATACTGATTTTCCCCATGTTTATGTCTCTTATTTAAATTTCTAGGGTTCTAAATTTGTAACCAATCATGTACTGAATCGGTTCTGAGTTTCCTATGGGAATCTAAGGCCATTCAGACCCATCCAGACTTCTGCCTTCCTCTCTCGCACTGTCTCCTAGGCATCCTTTCCATCCTCTCTACTCCTAGATATCAATAACTTATACTATGCTTTATTCAACTACCCCAACTATAAGCCTAGGTGTTACTCCTTATGATTACTTTAATCCAGTAATTTCCCTTCTCTTAATTTGCTGTACTGAAATTTATTTCAATATAGTAGTAATATAGCATTAGTTTAACAACTTAGTTTTCAACCTTGACTGTTGTGTGTTACCCTGGTTTCATTATGTCAAAAATAACTAAGAAGCGTGGGCAGCCCTGAACTTTCAGTTCCTTTGGAAGCTCTTTAGATTCATACAGTCTTTGATGTGGGCTCTCAGAAGGAAATGACCTCTTAATATTGTCTTCTTAGAGCATCAAAAATCTGATGGTTTTAAAGGGAAATATCCTTTTGGCAAGAACTTCCTGTCTCCAGGCAGTCTTTGTGCCAAAGATGAATGTTTTTATTTACTATCTGATTCCAAATCACTATTGGACCTAATCTTTCCTCCATGTTTAGAATTACAGATAACTTATTTTAGATAAGATTTAATTGATGCAATGGATACACGAAGGAGCATGGTCTTAATTACTTTTGGTTCTCTACATAGTCATTCCATATAGACTTTTAAAAATAAGGAGAAATAACCATGGTGGATTTCTTGGGAATGCTAGAATTTACCTTTAGACATTTTTGTGTTGGGTTTTAGAAGGCATACACTTCTTTCAGATGGTGCCAAACTTCAAATGTCAGAAAAGGACAGTGATGGAGATGTTTTCTGGAGTCAATGTAGAGAGGGAGATTATAGTGCAGACAAGCACCCTTGGAACCATGACAGGGTAACTTGAGGTGATGGCACAGAAGCTGCCACAGCTGAACCGAGGGTGTCCTGAAAACAGATCTTCCTGCTGATTCAGAAATGCCACCATGGGGGTATGCCCTTTCACTGTAAAATCTCTTGTCCCCTACACCATGCTGTAATGATCAGTGAACAATTACAGATCGTTTATTAGTTTGTGTTTAAAAGACACTAGGAAGAAACAGAGAAACTCTCTCTCTCTCTCTCTCTCTCTCTCTCTCTCTCTCTCTCTCTCTCTCTCTCTCTCTCTCTCTGTGTGTGTGTGTGTGTGTGTGTGTGTGTGTGTGTGTGTAAGGGGGAATGTTTCCCAGGGTATCATGCAGAAGGTAGGTTGTGTGAACAGTGTTCTGGAGATGGTGGATGAACAGATGTGGATGGTTAGAAAGTCTCAGGTAGATCAAAGTTCATCAGCTAAAACTAGACAAGCACTGTCCATGAGCACAGTCTGTCTACCTTCTTGGCTTTTAGTACAATTGCTTCTTTATCTCTGACTGTCTGACCTAAAGCTGTCCACTGCTTCTTTGAGCCTAGGACTTAGTTTTGACACACTCCACATCTCACTGATTTTTCTAATAGTTTGCAAAAACAATTTTGTCTTATAGTCTGCATTCCCTAATTTTATTACCTGTTCTCATTGATAATTGCTAATTTAATGGTAAAAGTGGCAGAAGATACACTGCAAGTGGCATGTGAGCTGACATGCCTATTTTCTTAGTAAACATGGTTTCAGTTTGCTTTAGAATGTGTATGTAGGATCCAGAAAGAGATAGTATTGAAGGAATCAGAGATCTGTCATGAAGAAAACAAATGGCCAAACAGAAGATGTAATTCCTACCTTAACAGTTTACAATAAATGTAAATGGACTAAACTCTTTAATTAAAAAAACAAAAACAAAATACACGTAGAGAAATCTTAGAGAATGAGAGACCTTAGAATACTCAGTCCTAATTGGGACTTTCCCCAGGGCTTAGGAAACTCTGGAAGAGGAGGCAGAAAGATTGTAAGAGCCAGGGGGGGATGGGAGGACACCAAGGAAACAAGGTCTTCTAGACATGACACAACTGATGAACTCAAAGAGAGTATGACTGCATGCACAGTCTGCAGGGACCTAAGCCAGATGGTGTCCCAGAGAGAGGAGAAGCAGACAGAAGTATCCATTCCTAACCCAGAATCTGCTTCAGGTTAATATAACCTCTTATAAAAGAAAAATGACTCCCATAGAGTCTCACTCGCTGGGTATACAAACCACTCCTCAGGGCCCCATGCATAGAAGTAGATGATCAACACAAAACAAATTCAATATTGATCCTTCTAGTCTCACTCTGGGTCAGTGTTTTAGTTCTTAGTATCTCTGAACTTGTTTTTGTTTTGTTTTGTTCATTGATGGTTTCATTTCTCCTTGAGGAGGATGAGGATGATGATGAGGAGAAGAAGGAGTTGTTGTGTTGTGTTGTTGTTCTTATTGTTCTTCTCCTCCTCCTCCTCCTCCTCTTCTTTTTCTCTCTTCCTTGTCCTCCTCCTCGTTGTCATCATCATCATCATCATCGCCGTTGTCCTCCTCCTCCTTCTCGTCCTCTTCCTCCTCCTCCTCTTCCTCCTCCTTTTCCTCCTCCTCCTTCTCCTCATCTTCCTTTTCTTCTCAGGACAGGGTTTCTCTGTGCAGCCCTGGCTGTCCCGAAGATCACTCTGTAGACTAGGCTTGCCACAAATGAACTCAGAGTTCTTTTAAAGCAACATATGCAGGTTAACGGCAGAAGTTTGGTCTGATACTAACTTACATTTAACCAGTTTCCTTCGGCTTCATCTCTGCAGTTTTCTTTGGGACTTCACATTCTCATTGTTTACATAGGTCATTTTTCCCAGTATGCTCTGAGTTCTTTCCAGAGTAGCTTGAGTTTTCAAATATGCACATTTATTTACACTTATTCACTTGATTATTAGTAGGCATTGGGTTGCACTTTCTCACCAGTCAAATGCACCTCTTCCCTCAAGGGTAAGGTGAAGGCCAAACTTCAAGGACAGCTGTTGCTAGTGAGATCTACATTTTGTCTCTAAAGACCCTAAGTGATAAGGACTTTTTCTCCACTTTGTGACCCTGTTGAAAATTTTTGGGGTTGAAACTAGTGGGAGAAGAAGTTTGGTCACTAAGGGGTGTGTCTTAGAAGGGTGTTGTAGGACACTGATCCTTTACATGTCCTCTATTTTCATTCTTCCCACCATAAGGTGAACAACCTCATCTATCCAAACCAGTAGGATGAGGGTCCTGGACCAGGAAGTTTCTGAAGATGAGAAATAAAGCAGATGAGAAAGATGACAAAAACAATAGTTGGGACCAGGAGGTCTTTGTATAAGCTGATGACTTTTGCCAAGCAAGTGTGTTAAAGGTACATATCTTATATACTATTTTTAGATGGAAAAATGACTCACATCAGCAGAGAGATAAGTCAGACAAAGTTGGCAACAAAAACACAAGATACCTCAGACACATATACGTAAGGACTGATAACTATAGCCTGGGGGAAGGGTCAGGTCCCGAGCAACCACAAGCTTGACTCTTTTGAGATACTGGCGTGAGCCCTAGATGGGCTTTGCCAAGTCCACTTCTGGACAGAAACACAGATCGAATGATCTCTTTGTCCTTTCATCAGGGCCTCTGTGAAAGTCTTCTGTCAATCTGGCTCCCAACATTCAACCCTGATGCCTGTCAGCTGTATGGCTCTAGGCATAATGAGGTCAAGTCTCTGTGAAGCAAACTCAAATGCTCAAATAAGCTTTTCCTTCTTGCAAGTGGATGTTTTCAGGCACTTGTCATGGTGACTGACAGCTGACTGACATGGTGAATGGGCCCAGTCCTATGGTTTCGTACAAGTCAGATAACCTGCCTGCTAACAGCTGTGGGGTAGAGAGGTCTGAAATTCTCACAGCCCTGATAAGTTTTCTTTTCCTACAATACAACTTGCTGCCCTGCGTTTGCCCTCTGCACAGAACCAAGCCTTGTCCCTTTCCACCAAGCAGTCTTTGTGGTCAACATATCATGGCCTGAGCCCTTTGCATACTATGTTTTAGCTCCTAAGGATGAGATGTTGAACAAGATGAAGACAGAGTGGTGCTCTGCAGGTGGGATCCCAGGATAGAGGCAGAGAGGGCATTCAGTGGGACCCAGAACCGACTGATACCAGTGCAGGAGGGACTTCTTCCTGTGCCCAGCCCCGGCTGCCTGCATCTGTCAAAACTCACCTCTCAAAATTCATCTCCTGACCAGATAGTATGTGGTACAGAGTGATTCCTCAGAAAATATTTGCAGAAGTGATTGACCAGAACCAGTTAGTCAATCCTAGCTACTACAAACTGAATAATTGTATTTCTTTTAAATTTTTAAAAATTTTTTAATTAAAAATTGAATTTTGTGAGTATTTTTTCTTTCTGCATATATGTCTGTGTATTGCCTGTGTGTCTTGTGCCTGTAGAGGCCATAAGAGGGTGTTAGAACCCCTGGAAGTGGAGGTATAGATGGTTGTTAACCCTTACATAGTGCTGGGAATTAAATCTAGGTCCTCTGGAATAATAGCCAGTGTTCTGAACCACTGAACCATTACTCCAGCCTCTTGAGTGGCTGAATTGCATGGTTGAATTGAATTTAACAAAAACAATTCTTGCCTTTGGAAAAGGTTAAATTAAAAACTAAACTTTAAATACAGGGTTTCTTTGTTTTTGTTTGCGCTTATATTACCAGCATTATGATTGTGAGCCACATTTGTACCTCATGAATATGATACACAGCTCTTTGCCTGATTTTAAAATGATCTCCCCTGGTACTGGAGCGATGACTCAACAGTTAAGAGCACTGGCTGCTCTTGCAGAGGACACAGGTTCCACTCTGAGCACCCACCTGGTGACTTTTATTGTCAGGTATTCACGTGTGATCTCAGGGAGTAGAGGTCAAATTGTCTTGCATCTCCGACAACATTGCTTTTGAGTCAGCACTCCAGGGGCTCAATGGTCGGTCCGGAGCGGGTCATAGTGACCTAGGGTGGTTGTGGCTCTGCTCACAGCAGTCCCTGGAGCCCATCTGTGGAGACAGGGCTGACCAGGTGCATATTCTCTGAGTGCTTTGCTTTTCCAAGTGACCCCAGCTCCACATCACCCCTCAGTCAGTTCTTCCCTAACCCACCCGCATCCTGCTTTGCTTAACCCTGAGCCATTGTCTTCCTCTACCAAGCAAATACTGTACTATGAAAAAAACTCATGGATGCTGACTGAATAAAATCTATTGAGGGACTATGTTGACTGATGATAAAAGATTCCATTCTATAACTTGATATCAAACCAGTATCTATAAAACATATACACCTATACTTTATATTTTTAGTGTTAAAATTGGAGAGAAGCTCAAAAGGCCACAAAGAAGCTCACCTTCCCACTTCCATCTAAAAATGAAAAGAAAGTTGGATGGTTTATGACTGATGGTGTTTGATGGGTCTCTTAACAAATATGTTTGTGAATCTGAACTGCCACAATGCAAGCAGAGGTGTCCTGGGACACCAGAGTGTCTTATGCTTGAGAATGATTGTCAGTCCCAGACTACAGGGCAGGGGGTCTTGGCCTTGGGAAGCTAGAGTGTCTGGTTTTCTGCTCACTTCTGAACTAAGTGGGCCGTGGAGAGACAGAGCCAAGCAGATCCTTACTTGGCAATGTTAACAGCACTGAATAAGTCCTTAAGGTGCTTGCAGAACAACCTAGGGGACACCAATGGATACAGAACTTGGAATCAAGACAAAACTCTGCCTGGAGAGGAGGAGGTGACTATCTGAGTTGACATTCCAGCATGACTGGGTAGGCAGGCATGCATAGCAGCATCTTCTGAAGGGCAGGCTTAGCTGTGGGCTTTCCTGGAACTTTCACGCCAGAGAAGTAAATGCGGCCAGATGTATGCGTGCGAGGCATTCTGGAGAATGAACTGGGATGGAGAAATGAACCATGCCCCTTGCACAGTTTGGGGTTTGCAGACTGTGGATATACAGATGATGGAAGTCAAGAGTGGGGTGCTGGCCTTGGGCCTTCAGCTTGTACCCTATGAGTTAGTCAGTGAGGTCAACCCACATAGCCTGTTCTCCAGTCTGGACGCAGTTGGTTCTGTTTTCAATTGCTGTCCTGATTACTTTAGGAAGTGGGTTTCAGGGCAAAATAATAATGAAGTCCAGCTCCAGAGAGTTTCCTGCAGGAATGATCTCTAGTGGGGAGAGTTAAGACTCTTGGAGGAAGTAGAGATTAACAATCTATTTTAACAATCTGTTTCGAAGCATGTGACCCCTAATGACCAACCCAATTTGTGTTCTCCTAGCATTCTCGTCTGCTTCTTCCCCCACAGTGTGCTCCCACCTGTGATTTTGATCTTGAAGCTTTAAAAAAAAATGAACTAGGCTAGTGCTATTCATTTGCATGGAATAAGCTCAGGGAACCTCTTGGCAAACAAAAGGCATCCGTGAGGATTTACTGAATCAGATTTTCCAAAGTGTCCTGCCCCACACAGGTGCTTGCTATTTGGATGGTTTACTCTACATGTTCTAGTGGTTTCTCATGCTGTACTTGTTCTTAAACACACTACACTGAACAGAGGGGCTGTGTGGTCCACTCTGATCTACAGCACGTGAGTATGACTTTCTTGCAATGGGTTTAACTGAAAAATGGAAGTCTTGCAGACACATTTTTTCATGCATCTGATTGTACAACAGATTTGATAAACAAAGGACAGTAGGGGCCACTATAGACCAAACATTTCACCAATTCCAAGTTATGTGTGCATTTAACATCTCCATGGAATAACACTGCATCTCCCAATGGGTGGCTTCTCCAGTTCCAACTGATACTGTCTAACTTTCCTCGTAAGAACACAAAACAAAACTTTACACATCAAGCAATGGTCTCTTAGGTTTGATGGACAGCCAGGAGACACTCCCGCTTGTATCCCAGATGAACCCCTGTAAAGATCTCTCATCAGTTTCAGTAATCAATGTTTCCATTTGCTGCCTGGTTTGTGGATAAGACAAAAGCTCATAAAACACAAAGGGTCTGATAAGGATAAGTTCCCCTATGATGCCACACAGGGACAGACTGGAGTCTACCAGTTGTCAAAAACACAGAAAGACTTGGAAGACTGTATCACTTGCAGTAATGTAAAGATATTTTATGTACTTGGGTTGTCCTGGATGGTGATCCCGATTCAAACTCCATTTCCCGAACCTCAGTTTAGGGGCTAATTAGCTTTACCCCTCATTTCTTTTTTTTTAATAATTTACTTAATTTTATTTTATGCGCATTGGTGTGAAGATGTCAGTCAGATCCCCTAGAACTGGAGTCACAGACAGTTGGGAGCTGCCATGTGGGTGCTGGGAATTGAACCCAGGTCCTCTGGAAGAGTAGCCAGTGCTCTTAACCAATGAGCCATCTCTCCAGCCCTTACCCCTCATTTCTTGCAGACGGATGAACACTTACCTTTTTAGTTCCTGGCAGCCTCCAAAACTTAGAGGACCAGCATGAGTAAAGTAATTTCATTTGACCCACTTGCACGTGTCTAAATGGTAGGCTGACCTCAACTAACAGCATCCATCAGTGCCATACATCAGGAAGCCTGCACATGCACAGGAGGCCCCCTTGTGTGGAATATCTTCACCTTTTTCTGCTTGGTGTAGAGGGGATCTCAGGCACTGGCAAATTGTGCTTTCCTATGGCCCAGAGTCCAAATCTGACCAGACGTCTGACCCCCCCAGCATGTGTTGCTTATGGGCACTAGGAATGATAATAAATATTAGGGCAGGAAAAAAAAAGCCCTGTTCTTTTCACATGTTTGGGACTGTATTCATCTCCCTCCCTTCTATGGCCAGTGAAGTCAACATGTGGTTTAAAAGCCCCCTTGGGTCGTCATTTGGGGATGAAGCCAAGTCTCGTTACTCCATGAGATAATGATGTATAAACATTTGCTTTGCAAATGCCTTTATGTTAATTTCCTGTGTTATATTTATAGGCTGTAATACATGTGGTGGGTTGGTACTGCATGTACAATATAACCATTCATTGCCAAGGCAATGCTTTCCCAGGTAACCTCACTGCAAGCTCTGTTACAGACAAACACCACATTCATGAAGGTTTTTTCCAACCACATTATGCTTGTTCTTGTAAATGCACTGCATAGAAAGAACTGGGCTATGTTTTTTTTAAGGACCAGAGTGTTCTCTACTGGGTGTAAAGTGGATATTTAACAAATTGCCACACTAAGATCTAAGCCAACCTCTGTGGGGGATTTCTGTTAATGCTCTTTCAGTGTCTGTCAGGAAAAATTGACAATAATCACATCATATCTTTGAAAACAATTGGTGAAATCATTGTATTTTAATTAATATTACTATGAATCTCAAGGCTACATTTTCATATTTTTTTAAAGCAAAAAATCATTTCTTTGTAAGGTAATTGGATGGAGGGCCCAAGATTCTTTGGCATTCTACTACTTTTAAGACCGGGTAGATAGACACAGGTAAGTACTCTAGATGCAAGCCAGACTTGGTACAAAGCAATTTGGGATTTGTAACCCCATGCCAAAAGATGAGGCAACCAGGACTGAGGTTTGTATTGGGTGGCAGCCAGTGAGTAGGAAGGAAACAATATAAGACGTGGGAATTTTACATGATTTCCTCCCAGAACAAGGTAAGACATTGACAAATCACCAGGAGCTAAATCAGAGAAAGGATTTCATTGAACACTCATGGATCTTATCCTGAGCCAAGCAAAGGCTTGTAGAGGACCTGTCTTGAACCTGTGGGATTTCAGCAGGAAAGGGAAGACTTCTCTGTCCCTACCCACACACACTTTCCTGAATACTAGGTTTGGTTGTCTTGTTAGATGCTGGTGCAGACATTAAGGCTGGTGTGAGGAAGAGGCAAGTCAAAACCAGCTAGCTGAGGGTAGGAGGAACTGCTTACCTGACAGGAGGCTTGTGTGGGGTTTTTAGGCCATTCTTAGTGTTCCTTTGGAAACTTAAAAAAGGAAAGCAATATGGATATGATTCTGTAAGTGTCCTCTTAGTGCATGTATACATTAACAAAGTGTGGTTATTCTGCGGGCCATCTACACAAATTACACATAAAATTACAAAGTTTCTGTAAAGCAAAGGATGCTGTCAATAGGACAAAATGGCAACCAACAAGTTGGGAAAAGATCTTTACCAACCCTACATCCGACAGAGGGCTAATATCCAATATATACAAAGAACTCAAGAAGTTAGACTCCAGAGAGCCAAATAACCCTATTAAAAAATGGGGTACAGAGCTAAACAAAGAATTTTCACCTGAGGAATATCGAATGGCTGAGAAGCACCTAAAGAAATGTTCAACATCCTTAGTCATGAGAGAAATGCAAATCAAAACAACCCTGAGATTTCACCTCACACCAGTCAGAATGGCTAAGATAAAAAACTCAGGAGACAGCAGGTGCTGGAGAGGTTGTGGAGAAAAAGTAACACTCCTCCACTGCTGGTGGGATTGCAAGCTGGTACAACCACTCTGGAAATCAGTTTGGTAGTTCCTCAGAAAACTGGGCATAACACTACTGGAGGATCCTGCTATACCACTCCTGGGCATATACCCAAAGGATTCTCCAGCATGTAATAAGGACACATGCTCCACTATGTTCATAGCAGCCCTGTTTATAATAACCAGAAGCTGGAAAGAACCCAGATGTCCCTCAACAGAGGAATGGACACAGAAAATGTGTTATGTATACACAATGGAGTACTATTCAGCCATTAAAAACAATGAATTCATGAAATTCTTAGACAAATGGATGGAACTGGAGAATATTATCCTGAGTGAGGTAACCCAATCACAAAAGAACACTCATGGTTTGCACTCACTGATAAGTGGATATTAGCCTAGAAGCTTGGAATACCCAAGACACAATTCACATATCAAATGATGCCCAAGAAAGAGGAAGAACAAAGTATGGATCCTTGGGTCCTTAGTAGAAAGGGGAAAACAATACCCACAGAAGGAGATACAAAGACAAAAGGTTGAGCAGAGTCTGAGGGAAAGACCATCCAGAGACTACCCCACCCAGGGATGCATTCTATATACAGTTACAAAAACCCAGACACTATTGTGGATGCAAATTCCTTTATGTTAATTTCCTGTGTTATATTTATAGGTTGTAATACATGTGGTGGGTTGGTACTGCATGTATAATATAACCATTCATTGCCAAGGCAGTGCTTTCCCAGGTAACCTCACTGCAAGCTCTGTTACAGACCTCCTAACAGTGCCACTTCCCATGGGCCAAGCATATTCAAACCACCAAAGGAAATCATAATTATTGATCTTGATTAGGGGTTTAGCCCACTGTTCAGGTAGGATGATCACTGGAATGAGAGCCACGTGTGTATCATAGTGTCCAGACCCAGACACCTGTAAGTATATGCAAAGAAGATTAGCCCCTTAGCTGTGTTCCTGGCTGCTTCCTGGCTGCCCTGCCCATCATGTCTCCCAAGCACATCCTTGCTCTTCTTTTTCAGGCAGTATCTGAGCTCTTTCCTAACACTGGCCTATCCTCCAGATGTCTGCCTGCTTGGTCACTCCCACACAGATTCTCTAGTGGCCCAAGACTGAATGTGTGCCAGGGGTCAAGGATGGGAGAGGAGAGTGGAGAAGAAGTTGGAGGCACTGAAGGCTACTGGGATAGAGGTGACTGGGGACCAGAAAAACCAAGTTAAAAGATCATCCATTTCTCTGCTGACTAAGGATGTCAATGGCCATGGTGGACATCAGTGGGAGGAGAAGCCCTTGGGCCTGAGGGTGGTCAATGCCCCAGTGTAGGGGAATGCCACGGAGCGAGGATGGGAGTGGGTGGGTTGGGGAGGACCCTCATAGAGGCACGGGGAAGGGGGAGGGGATAGGGGGTTTCTGAAGGGGAGACCTGGAAAGGGGAAAACATTTGAAATGTAAATAAGAAAATAGCCAAGAAAAAAGATCATCCATATTTAAGCACTCAGGGAGAAAGTTTACAAATGGGGTGAGGAGGCACCCGGAGTGTAGAGGGGAGTTTCTTAGGCCTGCTCCTGGGCATCTTACCCTCCTCTATCATGGAGACCCTGGATCAGTCACACACTTGTTTATGACAGTGTGCTGAGGGGCATGTGTGGTTGATACGGGGCAGATCATCCTGAGTTCTTGTTAAGTTCTATGAGCTTCCTCCTTTAGAGTAAGCCTCTGTCCACATGTGACGCAAACACAAACTGACACAGCTACTCCATGTCAGTGCACCATAGCTTCCACCCACTTGATTTTCCTAGAAATTAAGAAAACTGAAGAATTTACCAGGACAATATGTCTTCCCTATCTTTATAAGATTGCTCTGCCTGTGGAAGGACCAAGAGGTGGCCATCTGCAGTGGCTCTTCTGCCACCATGTGAATGCATGTATTTATATTACCTGGCTTGGTCAATAGCGCATGGTGTACTGGGATGTAGTAGGACCTTTCGAGGTTGGGATTTTGTAGAAAGAGGTCATATTGTTATGGTATGCTCTTGGAAGGATAGTGGCACCCTAGCCCTTCCTTCCTTTCTGTGTCTGTTTTAGTTTCTTTCTGTTTCTGTGGCGAGAAAATTGACAAAAAGCAGCTTAGAGGAGAGGGGATTCATTTGGATTACACATCCATGTCACAGTCAATCATTGAGGGAAGTCAGGGCAGGGAGTCAAGCAGGAGCTTAAAAGGCGACCACGAGAAACACTGCGTTCTGGATGGCTCCTGGCTCACGCTCAGCTAGTTTTCTATGCTTATGTAGCAGCTCAGGACCACTTGGCCAAAGGAATGACGTCAACCACAGTGGGCTCGGCATTTCTATATCAATTAACAATCAGGCCAGTTCTTCCATGGAGATGTCCACAGACCAATTAAGTCATTTTCCAGGCAATTCTAGGCTGCATCAAATTGACAGTTAATGTTAACTAGGAAGCTGTCTTGTGGCTATATAAAATGAGCAGCTTCCTCTTTTACATCCATCCACCATGATCTCACCATGGGATTGAAGGCAATGGGACAAAGTAAGCACTGATTGAAACCTCTGAGACCTCGAGGCAACACAAACCCTTCTCCTTATACATTGATTACTTCATGTGTTTTACTGTAATAACAGGAACTTGTAATTATATAAATTAATTACACAATACTCCAGCTTTTAATTCATAGCTTTCTTTCCATTGTCAAGAATATAGTCCAAGAAAGACTTTAATAACTGCTATGTCTCTTGTCTTTGGTGATCATTTTCTTCTTTCTTTACCTTCTAGGACATTGTTTTATATTTTTTTAGTGTGTCCCCATGTGTTAGCTGAACTCCTGCTCATGTGTGGTTAACTTCCACCCACCGTGAACTCCCTCGAGAGCATCTCTCTAGATGCTGTCACTCTCAGATTGATTTTGGTGTGCTTGTTCTCTGATCCCGCATCTCACTACATCTCTGTCTGTTACCCTTGTCGCTACTGGAATTTTATATTTCATATATATGATCAAATTATAGTCTTTGTATTTTTAGGGTTATCCCTTTAAAAGGAAGTAGGGAAAGAAAGACTAAAATATTTGAGAGGCATATAGCATATCTTTTCTTCCCAATGAAATACATATTCATCTTCCTCTGCTCAGCAACTAACCTCTTCTTTTGGGAGAACCATGTAGTCAAGGGGAGAGCAGGAGTGTCTAAAAGCATGGGAGTTGTTCCATGTCCCTGAAACCTCAAGCCATAAGCCTTTCCAGGTCAGTAACCTTCTACCTTCAGATCTTACTGTATTCCTTTCTTTCTTTTAAGTCCAAAACACACTCAGGTGATACCCCAGAATTCCATGTCTGTTGTGGAATGTTCCATAGCAGACAGGATGCTATTGAGGTGTGAATCCAAATGGACCAGGTTGCATGCTGGGTGGAGTTCAGTGCTATCCCTTCTGCTCATTGGCTGTGCTGTTTATTTATCTATAAAATGTTAGAGAGCAATTAAAATACAGTTATTATTGGAAGATTGGGGGTTTTCTGAGTTCTTCTCATAGAAGACTCAGTCCTCTGGGAGTCATTGGAAATTCTCCCATCTCAAGTTATCCAGTTGTAAAAGCAACACGCCTTTGCTTGTGT
Organism: Tokudaia tokunoshimensis; assembly: GCA_036184795.1. Classification (NCBI taxonomy): domain Eukaryota; kingdom Metazoa; phylum Chordata; class Mammalia; order Rodentia; family Muridae; genus Tokudaia; species Tokudaia tokunoshimensis. The sequence goes on along the minus strand of BTHU01000017.1, from coordinate 53,562,290 downwards.
GATGTGATGCTTAATCTCAACTTCCATTCACATCGACAATTTGACCTGTGACATGCAAAGAGGGTATTTCCCATAGACTCCTTAGAGTGTGTAAACTGAAGAGCAAGTTTCTCTTGAGAATCAGTGAGTTGATGGCTGAAAAGACAGGGTCTCTCTGAATCAGGGTGTGGTACTTCATGTGAAAATCTTAAAGATAATCTGAGAGGCAACCCAGTGTTAACCGAATGAAGCAATTTTATTTTATTTCAATTCCTTCTTTCTTTTTAAAATAACAGTGTGTGTATGTGTATGTGTGTGTGTGTGTGTGTGTGTGTGTGTGTGTGTGTGTGTGTCTGTGGGGGTATGTACACTGTGAGTTCAGGAGCCCCACAGAGGCCAAAAGTGTCAGCTGTCCTTGGAGCAGTAGTAATTGGCCACCCAACATGGGAGCTGAGAATCAAACCTGGGTCCTCTAGAAAACATTCCATGTTCTTTTAAAATTTTTATTTATTTATATTTTCTTTGGATAATTGCTCAGCTACCTGTCGAGCTCCAAGCATTTCATATCTTTTTAGTTGAGGGTGTGTATTCTCAGCTGCCATTTTTTAAAAAAGTATATATTCCTTACAAAACATTTCAAAGGGATGTTTGCCATTTACCAGAGACCAATTTGACTAGATTCATAAAACTAAAAGTAAGTAGAAACTCCTTAAATATGGTTAAACAAATGAAGACGAGTTTCCCTTTCTTTTGGTAAGTTTAAGTTCCCATGGAAATGAGAAGTAGGAGTTGATTCTCTGGGTATTTCCAGAATGGTAAGAACTTTATATCTTAGTTTACAATTTCCTCTAGGTGTGCGTGAGCCTCAAAGAGAAGTTCCACAGAGACAAATAAATGAACATATGATGACACTTAAGAATGTCAATATCTTTTCTTTTTCTTTTGGTTTTTCGAGGCAGGGTTTCTCTGTGTAGCCCTGGCTGTCCTGGAACTCACTCTGTAGACCAGGCTAGCCTCGAACTCAGAAATCCGCCTGCCTCTGCCTCCCAAGCGCTGGGATTAAAGGTGTGCGCCACCACCTCCCGGCTTTAATTTTTATTTTTAATAGCATGGCCATTTTTGCCTTACTCATTTATTGTGTGTGTGCATGCATGCACACCTGCAGGTGTAAGCATGCTGTGATGATGGCTGGAAAGTCAAAAAACAACTTGCAGGAGTCAATTTTTTTCCACCAAGTGGGTCCTGGGACTCAAATTCAGGTCACCAGGCTTAGTAGCAAGCACCTTTACTTTTCTGAGTCATTTCACCATCCTCTTAATTTTTATTTTCTGTGCACGTGTTTGTGCTTGAGTGCTGTGTGTACCCCATACATACAGGTGCCTACGGTAGCCAGAGGAAAGCAACAGAGTCTCTGGAACTGAAGTCACAGGAGATGTGAGCCCTCTGATATGGGTGCTAGGAACCAAACCCAGGTCCTCTGTAAGAGGACTGAATGTTCTCAACCATGGAGCCATCTCCTCTGCCCTAAGAAAGTAAATTTCTTAATGTAAATGTTTTCCCCCCTTGTTTTTTGAATTCTCCTTTTCTAGAAAGAAACATTTAAATCGTAAGCTAAGATATAAGATGTAAGAAACAGAAATATGTCAACTGCAATAATTTCAACACAGCTGAATAGCAGAGGCAGAGCAAGTTTACAAAAGAAAAAGAAAAAAAAAAAACTCTGAAGATTCTTCTCAGAGCCCAGCCTGGAGCCAAATAGTGCACACTGACTAGTTTTCTGATTATAAGAAAAGTTTGTACTGGCGTGGACATTTACCATAAATCAAACCATGTCTTTAGTACAGCATTGGAAAGTCTAATAAATAATTCAGGTATCTGTGAAGGAATTTGGTTGTAAAGACCCCAAAGAGACCGCCAGGAATCACAACCCGATGTAATCGCATGAGGGTCTTTATTCAAGCTCGAGCTTGGGTCACCGACCTTCCTGATGGAGCAGGATAGGAGAGAGTGAACCCCCAGGTCTAAGTGAAGGGGGTTTATAAAGGAAAAAAAAACGCAAGTGGGGTTTCCAAGCCTTGGCATTACATGAGAGGGCAGAGGAATGCGGACCTTCAAACCTGATAACCTTTGTTCTGACAGCAGGACGGAACTGTGCAGCTGCAAAGGGACCTTCCTGACCTGGGAGAAGTAACTTATTGTGCTCCCAGAAGCTGGTGTAATTTTGCAAACTGGTCACTGCAAAAAGTGTCTGGGAACACTTAATTGTCTCTTTTCCATAGTCCAAGAGTGGGCTTTTGTCATCCTAAGGATACTGGCTCCTGCTTCCTTCAAGGGCAGGAGCCATCTGCACCAGAGGAGTGCTGGTGGTTCATCAAAAGGGGGTGCGAGTTTCAGTGACTTGGAGGCTAGGGTATGCTGCATTTGCCCCCCTGGGGGCGGGGAGAGGTAGTGCTAACTGCTCTGGCTTGCTCAGGGTCAGGAGAGTGCAGGATTTCATGGGCAGGTTTCCGCTATCTCTTCCCTGTAGTGTGGGTCCTGAAGGCATCTTACAGGACGACGTGCTTCAGCCTTGCACCCTAGCTCCACACTACTGAATGGAACCGGAATACCCTAGACACAATTTGCATATCAATAGATTTCCAAGAAGATGGAAGGAGAGACCCTTGGTCCTAGAAAGACTGGATGTAGGGGAACGCCAGGACAGAGAAGCGAGAGGGGGTTGAATGGGGAAAAGAGGGAGGGAAGGGGGCTTATGGGACTTTCGGGGAGGGAGGAAACGGGAAAGGGGAAATGATTTTGTATGTAAATAAAAAAAACTTAGAAAATAAAATTAAAAAAAAAAGAAAAAAAAAAGAGATGAAACCTCCCTGCGGAGGGCGGGGACTTTGAGTCATTTACAGCACGCCCTAAAGAGGATGGGGAGGGGGCGGAACTCCAGGCTTTTTAGTCTTTGCTTCCTCACCCTAGATGAGCTGTTTTGCTTTAACACACCGCTGCACCCCCCCCCCCCCACACACACAGCCCTGCCTCACCTGCCCCACTAAAAGGCCTAATTGTGGTTGTGAACCTCTTAAAATGAACCTTTCTTTTTACTGACCATGCCAGGCTTTTCCTGTAGTGATGGGAATCTAAGTAAGACACCATCTCTAATTCCTCAGTTGTGAAGAATGCTTTTGGGCTTTGAGTTCATTGCTGAGATATTACCACGATTGTTTCTATGCTTACAGACACTATGCTGTAGTTTCCAACTTTCTGCTTTTAAATCGGAACTTTAGGGTGTGAGTACATACACTTGACTCAAGGCTCTGTGCTTAAGAAGCGTTCCTGGGACCTGGCAAATTCCCCTCCCCGCCCCCTATGGAGTCCAGGGTAACTCCATTTCCCTATTGGGCCACTGCAGCCACTGTCCTAGAGCTGAACCCTCTTGTTTTTCTGGCTTATGGTAGGTTGCTTTTAGTTGGCAAATACAGCCTGTCTTGTGGAATTGTTTCTGCAATTTGATGTGAGTGAGATTAAAAAAAATATATTTAAAAACACTTGGCAAAAATCAAAGTGGTATTTAGAACTAATTAATTAAATCAGGACTATTGGAATCCAAACAAGGAATATTTTCAGGAGTCAAAATCAAATTACCATATATTTACAGAGTGTCTTCTGTGAGAAAAAACGATGGAGTCAAGCTAAAGGGAAGGAAAACTCTTGTTGTCCTGCTGCTCAATGGCCTGAGGCCAGCTGGGGTCGGGGCGCCCTGTGACGGTCATGTACCACCACGTAGACAGGCCTGTTCCTCTCTCGAGTCTGTCTTTCTAACCTTCTGAACTTCAGTTCAGTAGGACTTTCCAGTTCACAGGCAGAAAGCTGTCTCTGCAGCTGGCTTCCTGCCAAGCAGATCTTAGTTGCATGAGAGACCCAGAAGGCTGTGCATCCAATTTTCCTGTGGAGTGGGTGATTTAAAGTACTGCCTTGGAGCGCTCCTTGGCAGGGGAAAAGCAGTTAGAAACAAAGTTCTCTGCCGAGAACACCCGATTATCAGCAGCCATTCATAACACCACGTCTGTGCTTTCAAAGCCTTCATTAGGAAGGCAAAGGGAAGTACTGAGCCCTCCTGGACTCAGCCTGTTTGGCGTTTGGAATTCATAAGCACGCACACAGGCTCCCCATTCCACTGCGGTTGATTACTTTAAAATCCTCTTCTTCCTAAATGCCCAAAAGTATTAGAATGCTTTCTGTGGATCCTTTCCTTTTATGCAGCACACTCGTGCTTCTGGCAATTTGCCAGTATTTTTACTCTTTTAAAAATTCAAACAGATAAGCAGGAAGTCCCAAAGAATAGGACATAAAAGACTATGCTTCTAGTATCTTAATCACACGTGGTGTGTAAGCAAACTCACTCTTTACTTACCCAGGACAGATAGGTAAGTAAAGAAATGGAATGGTCTGACTACTTTATATTATATTTTTATACTGGTTTATAATTTTTCATGTGATACACTACTGTTTAGTTCAGCAGTGACATGAACTCAGTAAGTTTCATGGACACTGTCCTTTTAATTTCTTCAAAATGACTTTATTCTCTCCAAATGTATTTATCTGCAAAGCAAGTGTCCATCTGGGGTTCTTCTCCCCCCCAACACAATATTTTTATTGACTTACTTGGGAATCTGACATAATGTACCCTGATCACATTCACTTCTAAGTCCTCCCAAGTCAGCTCCTATCTCTTGTGACCTCTCCCTCAATCTCTCCCAAAAGGAGGAGGAGGAGGAGACAGAGGAAGAGGAGGAAGAGGAGGAAGAAGAAGGAGAAGGAGAAGGAGAAGAAGAAGAGAAGAAGAAGAAGAAGAAGAAGAAGAAGAAGAAGAAGAAGAAGAAGAAGAAGAAGAAGAAGAAGAAGAAAGTCAGGAGGCTAGGTTGGATCAAGTTTCTTTTTAAAGAGCTATTTTCTTCTTAAATTGATGCAACAGGAGAGAGCTTTACAATTTGGTTGTTTTTTTCCTGGCTGTATTTCACAGATCTAACCCAGAACTTTCTCTGCAGTCAGCCTTCCACCCTTCTCTCCATTCTACCGGGGTCGCAGCCCATGTCCCATTTGTGTTCTTGCTTTAGTCTGCTGGTGTCTCTCTGAGTGCTTCCTCAGGTGTACCCCCAGGGTGGTTCCTCCTGTGTTGTTTCCCTTCCTTGCTTTGTTCCTTTGTTCCAAATCTCTCTCCCACTGGGGCTCTGTGGACTGTCTTCTCTGCAGTGTGACTCCTGAGTCCAGCCACCTCCTCTGCCTCTTATCAAACCTGTCCCTTGAATGCCACCTTAGGAGATGCCTTTCTCCAAGATGGTAGCTGTGACCACTCCCACTTCTCTGTCCACTGAAGTTCAGGTCCAGAGACTCTTGTAGGCTCATGCCTCTCAGTGAAGCGCACCAGCCGACTCTCAGGTGCCTACTCTAAAGGATTCTTAATTGTATCCCTTCGCTTCTGTTGTTCCATCAGTAAGTTCCATGAAACAGCTGTGAGTCAGCCATGCCTCTCCTCTCACCCCTACTTCCATCCCATCTCCTACTCCCTGCTGTCGCCACCACTCCCAGCCAGTCTTCCTGGAGACATCTGAGCACTTTCCCCAGGCAGAAGTCCAAACATACCACATTTTCATCAATTCTTACAGCCACAGAGAATCAATCTAAAGTCAACCTCATAGCCAGGGCCCGCCCTACAGCTGAGTCCCACTCACTCACTTTCAGACCTTATTTTTTTTTAACATGCTTAATTCCTCTGGGATTCTTGGACGTTTTTGAATATGAATACAGAATACAGCTTTTCTTGTGGGCCTTGCTTTGCAATCTCTGCTCCTCACTGAAACTCTTGACTCTTGTTTGGAGGATGCTTATCTTTGTTCGAGTCCTTGGAGTTCTACCAGTATCCATGAGCTGAAATGTCCTGAGCATCTCCAGCTCTTGATTCATTCACATCCAACTGATAGGGGGACATTCTCTATCCAATTATGTGACACTGTATCTGCTTTGTTCTTCGTGTGTGTGTGTGTGTGTGTGTATTTGTGTGTTTGTAGGGGGCTTGTATGTGTGATGTGTGTGTTGTGGGGGCTTTGTGTATGTGCATATGTGTAGTGTGTGGTTGTGTGTCTGTGAGGGGTTGTATGTGTGATGTGTGTGTTGTAGGGAATTTGTGTTGTGCATGATGTGTGTTGTGTATGTGGTTGTGTGCTTGTGGTAGGTTGTGTGCTGTGCGTGGTTATATATTTGTGGGGGCTTGTATATGTGAGTGAGATGTGTGTGTGTGTGGGTTGTGTGTGGTTATATGACTGTGGGGGGTTGTGTGTGTGAGTGAGAAGTGGGGGTTGTGATGTGTGTGTGTTGTGGGGGGTTTATGTGTGTGCATGACGTGTATGTGTGCAAGATGCATGTGTTGCGTGTGTGGTTGTGAGTCTGTGAGGGGTTGTGTGTATTGTGTGTATGGTTGTCTGCTTGTGGGAGGGTTGTGTGTGTGTATGCATGTTTGTGGGGAGTTGTGTGTGTGTGTGTGTATGTGTGCTTGCACTCAAGTTCGCACGTAGTGCTGGGCATTAATCAAGGGCCTCACCCACAGGCAGTGATCTGCTCCTCTCCATTCTCAGCTCTCTATTTCTTACACCTTATTTGGTTTGCAGCTGTTTCTTCCTAATTTAGCTAACATCCCCCATTCCCTCTTGCTAATTTCTTAGGACCCACTGTCTTTGGTTAGCTGCTTCCCTATCACCACTTGCTTCTCTGTCTCTAAGCCCAGCAAACTACTTTTAAATTAAGCTTTGCAATTACACACAAGTTTCATGGTGCGGATATGAGCCAAATGTCTATTGAATTTATTTTAATAGGAAGGATAAAATTTATTGTTGAAGGATATGCTTTGACAATGAAAGTTAAGTGAACTGGTCTATAAAGTGAGTGAGTTGTGCTAGATCTGTAGGCCTTTGCTTACTTGCTGTGTAGTACACATCTGGCTTTATTTATTTTATTTTATCTACAAAATCTGAAAACAGCATTATAGAGCTTACTAGGTAGGACAGCTTACTCTGTGCAATCCTTGGTCTTTTCCTGAATTGCTGCAGTTTCTGGAACATCAACCAAGGGCACAATTGCATGCCAAATCTGTGTTCTGTCACTGAGCTGCACTGTGGATCTTACTGATTCTTTGAAGCCTCTCAAAAGTGATTAACATATACGTATGTTAAGTTAGTCTCTCAAGAATTCTTTAACCTGGGTGTTTTAGTCTTGTCTCTAATTTACAAAAGTGATTGATAATACATGTATGCTAAATTAGTCTCCCATGAATTCTTTAGCATGGTATTTTATTTTTCTTTCCAATTTACAATTTCCATAGTACAAATCAACTTACATGTTATACGACTTACAAATTACTCAATAATCTAATTTACAAATGATACAAGTGAGGTTCCGGAGATATGGCTCAGCTGTAAAAGCACTTGGTGAGAGCATCTTGCAGAGAGCCCAGGCTCAGCTTCCAGCATCCACATGTTAACTGACAAGTGTAAGTCCAGTTGTAGGGGAGTCAACGTGCTCTTTTGATCTCCTGAGTCACTGTGCATATGATACACACACACACACACACACACACGCAGGCCATTCATATACATAAATATACATTCATATAAATAACGTACATAAAAATAAGTAAATTCCTAAAAATGATATAAACAAACGAGGAGCATGAGGCACAGAGAAGTCACAGCATGTAGATAGTGTGTCAACTGGCAGAGTTGATGTTTTCACTCAGAGCTTGTGATTGGAGGCAATAGTTTCCTGATTGCTGTTATTAAAGTATAACAAAATATACTTGTGTAACATCTGTCATGTAGCAGAGATTTAGTTATAGTAACAACTATTATAATTTATAATTATAGTTGAATATATTATAACATAGTAAGTATAATTATAAATTGGATCACAGAACCTGTCCCTTAATTATCCGCATCAGGTATTTGAGCATGGAGATTTTATACTTAGTGAAGGGTTGGCACATCCTCTTTAACTTATAGGAATGATGATACTTTGTGGGGCAGAAGATTCTTGTGGCAAAGAAGCAATGAGAACAGATGTGAGACTATCCCATATCGAGGTACGATTGAGGTTCTGCTATTTTCAAAATTGGGTGCAGTCTAGCTGTAGCATAAAAGTCATGGGACAGGCACAGACTTCTCTCCCAGTGGACAGTGTTTTCTCCCTGTGGTAGCAGCCTGAGGGACCTCTGTCCTACAGGTGTGGGTCTTCACCTTATTATTCCCAGATGGTTTTCAGATGTGCCTGTGGAAGATGTAAGGAAGGGACATAAGGATAAAAGTGCACAAACCAATGAAAAGAAGCAGGAATTGAATTAAGAAGGCAAGGAATCAGTGTGGAGCTCAGGAAACTGGGCTTCCTGCTGGGCCAGCACAGCATGGTGAGAGTAAACACAGAGGGAACTGACATCTTAATAAGGACAACAGATCATAGCCATAGCTCATGTGTGGGGCTCTATTTTCTTCAGAGTGTTCACATTGATTAGTCTATTTCCTCTACTATATTTGTTGTGGTTGTTTTGTTTTGGCTTTTCTGAGACAGGATCTCTCTGTATAGCCCTGACTGTCCTGGAGACCAGGTTGGCCTTGAACTCACAGAGATCCACCTGCCTCTGCCTCCCTAGTGCTAGGATTAAAGGCCCTTACCAACACAGCCCCAGCTGATAAGTCTATTTCTTAAAAGATGTTTTTCATTGTTGTGTGTGTGGTGTGTGTGTGTGTGTATGGTATATGTATGGTGTGTGTATGATGTACATATGGTGTGTGTGTATGGTGTGTGTATGGTGTATGTATGGTGTGTATGTATGGTGTATGTATGGTGTGTGTATGGTGTGTGTATGCACTTGTGCATGTGTTGAATGTAGGTATGCATGTCCCACAGTGTACATGTGGAGGTCAAAGGACAATCTCAGGTATTCATCTTTGTCTTCCACATTGGAGTCTCTTGTCAATCATGGCTGCATATACAAGACCAGCTGGCTCAGGAGTTTCTGGGGGTTCCTTTGTCTTTGCCTCCCACTTCCTCATAGCAATACTGATATTACACATGTGTGCTATCATGTCTGGTTTTATGAACCCAGTCTTCACGCTTATGCAACAAATGTTTCATCCACAAGCCATCTCCTCAACTCTGTTCCTTAGAAGATTTGTATACTAAAAATGTTGCTCTAAGCTTTGTATAATAAACATTCTTCTATCCATTCAGAAGTGAGACCAATGTGTACAACTGGCTTGGGGTCATTCCTGGGAACTTCCAAGTTTTTACTCTAAACCAGAAGGCACTACGTTGTTCTAAGTGACTGAAAGCCTTTCCAGTCTCAGTCTGGGGCTGCTTCCTGAGCCTGACTGGGTATATGTCCTGCAAAGTGCCTCTTTTGAAGAAGTCTGTTTCAAGGTTCTTTTGATTTTTTCTGTTTGTTTGTTTTGTTCTGTTTTTTAAGCCCTCTCTTGAATGAAGAAGGGACACAATTAATTATGGTAGGGCTGCTTTACACCCAAGGCCTTGACATCAATTTTAGCCTCTGAGAAACCCACAAAACAGCACCAGGACCTTTTCTGAGCCACAAACAGTTGATAGTTACGATATTGTAACACTTTGTGTTGTTATGTTCCATTCTTAGTATCAGTTTTCTTCCCCTGATCCTTGACTCTAAACTAATAGTCAATTTTTGTGGCTGAGAATTTGAATAAGAAAAGTTCAGGGGAAAAAATGATAATTATAGAACAGCTGAAGCCATCCTGGATGACAAGGCTGGCTGGGAACTGTTTCCTCGGCTTATTAGGAATCTAGTCAATCAATAAACTGTCTCCAATTGGTTTCCTGGAAGAAAAGATGCTCTCTATTTTTTTTCTTGTAAAAATTCTAAAGCTTTAAAATAAGAAAAGTAATTATAAAGGTATCTTGAACACGTCCCTGTGCCTTAGTATTCTGAGTGAAGACAGGTCCTTGAGGGGCAGAGACCTGAGGATTGTAGGATGTGTGTTGCCCTGGTCAGTAAAGCAGCTCACTCTGCCGCTCCAGCATGGGTCATCTGCAATGGCTGGAAAGTGCTGTCCATGAATAATGCATGCTGTGTTCCTGCCCTGCTTCAGCCAGTCTAATGCATATGCATTTAACTCAACCACCAGGATCTCCTAAACTGAAGTTTCCTGCCCAGCAGGATGTAACTTGTTTCTGGGGGCATTTCCATTGCTTCCCACAAGCTGTACATATCCCAGTCCTTCTTTAACTGCACCCATGGCTTCCACAAAGGTGGAGGGTATGAACTGTGAGTCCCAGTGGCTCCTGTGCTTTCAAGCTGAGAAATGTTATTTCAATGTCCAAATCCCTGGGCTCAGCAGCCTTCCTTGCTGAATGATTACAGAGAACAAAGGAGCAACTCAATCACTTGGAAAAAAAAAAGAACAAAACAAAACCCCAAACACTTAGAATGCTTTCAGGGTCAGACAGGGCTCTCTGATGAGAGTTAAATTATTAAAATAACAGGAGTTCTGGGAAAGACCTGACTGTGTTTGCTGAATGACTTGGCTTTGGTCTAAAATCCTTTGCTGAGATCAAGTTTATTTGGAGAAAGAGCCTAAGAAACGGGGATTAAAACTGGTCAGCAGTAAGATTCATCATAGGTATGAGTCAACACTGCAGGCTCACATGTTGGCCATTTTCCCAACCAAACAATCCACAGGAGAAGGGAAGCAGGGAGGGACCTGGAAAGCCAGTTGGAGACCCTAGGTCTGGATGCATCTATCTTTCTGGAAGTGACTCTTCTCACTGACAACCCAGAATTCTACTTACATAGTTTAGTTAAAGAAGCCCTTTTTTTTTAAGAAAACAAATCAAGTGCATCCTTCCTATCTCTCTTGGAGCTGCTTCCTTCCTAGAAGAGTCCCTTCTGCTCCTGTTTCTGTCATCCCACCTCAGACATTGGTTGTTGCTTTAGGTATTTCTAATGATCATTTGAAGTTAGGATGCAGTTCTATGATCAACCCAGCCAAGTGGCCACACGGTCTACCAATGGATGAGCAGACCCAGGATTTTAGCACCTTCCCAGGGGTTAGGGTTGGGGTATTGATGGGACAAAGAAGCAAGGAAATTTAAGGCATAGAGGACATGATGGGAGGTGTACTGGCTGGTTTTGTGTGTCAACTCGACACAAGTTGGAGTTATCACAGAGAAAGGAGCCTCCTTTGAGGAAATGTCTCCATGAGATCCAGCTGTAAGGCATTTTCTCAATTAGTGATCAAGAGTGGGAGGGCCCACTGTGAGCGGTGCCAACCCTGGGCTGGTAGTCCTGAGTTCTATAAGAAAGCAAACTGAGAAAGTCAGGGGAAGCAAGACAGTAAGGAACATCTCTCCATGACCTCTGCATCAGCTCCTGCCTCTTTACCTGCTTGAGTTCCTGTCCTGACTTCCTTTGGTGATGAACATCAGTGTGAAAGCGTAAGCTGAATAAACCCTTTCCTCCCCAACTTGCTTCTTGGTCATGATGCTTTGCGCAGGAATAGAAACCTTGACTAAGAGGTAAAGCATCAGTAGCCCCCTTGTACACAGAAGGGCATTGTACTAAGTACTACACTAAGTCCTTCACTAAGTACTGCACTAAGTACTGCCCTAAGTCTGTACATAAGGATACTGCACACAGAGGCAAGTGCGTGGCTTCTTTGAACTGCGTGTTCAAAATTGCTCTGAGATGGAGTTTATCTGATCTCCTGATGTAACGAAGTCAATGATTAGACACATGGGCCCTAATGAAAAAGTCAGTAGTTTTAGCAATTTTGTTTTGTTTTGTTTTTTGTTTTGGTTTTTCGAGACAGGATTTCTCTGTATAGCCCTGGAACTCACTCTGTAGACCAGGCTGGCCTTGAACTCAGAAATCCGCCTGCATCTGCCTCCCAAGTGCTGGGATTAAAAGCGTGCACCACCACTGCCCGGCTAGCAATTAGTTTTCAAGATCCTGAAAAGCAGTAGATTCAATGATCATCACCATGGCCTACTCATCAGCTCTAACTGTAGTTGTGGAAAGCAGCTGGTGCAAGACTGATACGACGTAGCTCATCTGTGTGACCTCCAGAATCAGATGTTCAAGGTCAACTGACAGCGAGTAACAGAGATGCAGAAACAAGCAAGGGTCAGTTACTGGAAATGGAAGGCGGCTGCTTGTGTAGTGGCTGGGGATGATCACAGTTAGGAGTCTACTCTCAGAGTCTGGGAGACATAGGTACTGTCCCTTAGGCCATTACATTCCAGAGCGTGACTCTCAAGCCTCGAGGGACTGACCGTCCAAGCAGAAGATCCATCTTTATGATTGCAGCCCCCGTTTTTAGTGACTGCCCGGCAGACAGTTGCGGCCTGTGCAGCAGGGGCTTCGTTTTAATTCTTTGCATGTCTTGTTTATTATCAAAGAGGCACCAGCAGCTTCCTTTCCTGTTTGTTTTCCCATCGGCTTAACCCATCGGCTAATCAGAAAACTCAGTGAATCGGCACCCTTCATCCCTTAAGGCCAGCCAAGTCTTTGCTGGGACTTTGCAAAAATAAAAACTGAATCATAAAATCAAACAGTGCTGCCTTTGTTTGCATGGTTTTGGTTTTAATCACCAGCTCCTTCAGCCATCCTGTAGCTATGCCACTGCAGGCACTATTAACAGACTATCAACATGTGATTCACATGGACAATCTATTTAACTCACCGAGACTGATGAGACCCTCCCCTACTTGAGGCTCTGGGAGATTAGGCAAGGTTAAGACCATATTCCTATTACTTATGAGTTCATTAAGCTCTTATTGTCCTCACCCCTCCTGACCTTCATTTTCCTATAAAGAAGCAAAGGTTTGGGGAATGGCACACATTGACTGTAATTTGCAACTATTGGACTCTTTCTTGATGCCTTGGTTTCACAGGAGCACAATAGCTGGCTGAACTTAGGACAACAGTGCCTACTCTGAACAGGAGTCATAGACATTTTGGGCAAACTATACCACAATTGAAAAGATCCAGCTAATGTAGTACTGAAGTCCAGTGATCAAAAGCCCCCTTTGGCTCTCGTAATTAACATGTCCAATCATAATTAATCACCTCATCTTAACACAACCCTTCCCGTTGTACTTTTATAAACCACCATTTTCTGTCTCCTCTCTCTCCAGGGGCAGGCCTTTGTCCCACTCCTGCACAAATACCCCTATTCCCTCTCCCTTGTTCCCTTTCCTTTCTTCCCTTCTCTATCTCTCATTGTTGTTTATTTCCTGCCTTCTGTCCCTCTGGGACAAATCAATCTCCTTTGTGCTGAGAACTTGGTTTAGGGGATCCTGAGCTGATACTTTTCCTTTCAGCAATCACAGCAGATTGCTCCAATTTCTGAAAGAGTGGCTTCGATCAGGGCTGTCTCTAATACCTGGTCTGCTCTCACATACCTCAGTGAACTGTGGGTGGCCAGGAGCCATTTCCTAGTGAGCCACGGGAACTGCCGTGGATGGTTCACATACACATGCTTGTTTGCACATGAGGTCTGCTGTGATCGACACAAATGCCCTCTTCTGTCTAATTAAGCAGGCTTTTTGTGTCACTTGAACATCCTAAGTGGCACCCTCATGCTTTGCCTCTCCTCGTGTTGCAACATTAGACACAGGGAAAAGCCTCTTTTAGTCTTTCTTGCTTACTTTTAGCAGCGCAGGATGAGCTGAGAACACAAAGTAGCAACAGCGACAGTAAGGCAGAAGAGCTGCACCTCCAGCAGAATAGCAGACGACAGAAGCTGCAAAAGGATGCAGAGCTGCAGGCCTGATGGCTCACGGCGTCAGATGCATCAGCAGCCACAGAGAAGCTGTGGTCGCCACCTCCCGAGTGCCAGCAACTGCCACAGCCTCCATACCATCAAGAAGCAACAGCCCAAGATCAGCATCTACGTAAAGAGAGCGGGGACGGCAGTGAGCAGAGAAAGCACTTAGAGCTGAGGCTGCAGGGTGGAAAACGAGAAACCGATGGCGCTGGTCACATCCTTGAGACCAAGAGTCTCAGATGCAACCCGTTTAGAAGTCTTAGCAATAGCCATTGGCATGAGCTGAGGAATCTCAAAACCCAGGCCTTCTCTGAAGCTGCAGGAGTAGAGCTGAGTCCCTTAGCAGAGGCTTCCAGGAGAGTTGTAACACTAGAGGGCGCCACTTGAGGTTGCTGGATGCTGGATGCTGGATGTTGGATGCTGGATGCTGGATGTTGGATGCTGGATGCTGGATGTTGGATGCTGGATGTTGGATGCTGGATGCTGGATGTTGGATGCTGGATGCTGGATGTTGGATGCTGGATGCTGGATGTTGGATGCTGAATGCTGGATGTTGGATGCTGGATGCTGGATGTTGGATGCTGGCTCTTGGGGCGGTTGCTATTGCAGATTTCTCTTTTGATTTTATCTCCCAGAAGGACTGCTTGTCATCTGTGTGTGGGGGGGAACAGAGGTCCTTGTGCTCACAGATGAGATCTGGGGAAACTAGGTATGTTAAACACAGTGGGGTTTTCTCTTCAAAGAAAGAGATGTATAGCTTGTTTCCCACCCAGAAGGACGGGAGTGGAGGTGGCTAATAGCCTGATAAACTTTGTGCTACCTGTATGACTGAGACTATACCAGATCCTCTCCCAGACCCTTAAGATGTCACGTGTCAATCTATAGAACCTATCTTTATGGAAGAAGTGACATGTGTGTTACCATGTAGCTTTGTCATACAGACAGAATTGAGCTAATTATCATCAGAAAACATTTTCCCCCAAATTGTGCTGTGCTTAAATATACCTGAAATAAGCTACCCAATGTCAGACTCTCAAAGTTCAAACTGACACTGGCTACTGAGTCAGGTCTAACTAGACTTCGTTCTTGCCTCAGGCAGGTTGACACTCAGCGGGCTGTGGTGTTTATGGAGATCGCTACAGTGTCCTGGGGAATGAAGCCCAAGGGCAAAGAGGCATGAACGAGTCAGAAGATTTATTCAGTGGAAGGTGGAGGAAAGAAAGCTCCCAGCTAGTGAGGATGGATCCCAAGTGGATGCCAGTCTAGGGAGTGAGGTTTGGGGGTCCTTTATGGAAGATCCAGGTGTATAGACTTTAACGTGGTCCATGTGACAGCATGTGAGCTCTTTGTCCCTTTCTGTAAATCTGCCTGTTAGAATCTGTCACTCTCCTGTCTCTCTGCTAGCTATTGGCAAGTCCAAGGAATATAAAAGCTGCCACGGGCAAACTCCTAAAGAGCTTCTCTGTGTCTGTCCTCGGTGTCCATCCTGGTAGAGCAGAAGGACCCCGGCTGGACTAGATGCTTGGTCACAGTGCTGACCTGGTCTGGTCCTTACACAGTAGATGGAATGGCCCCGTAAAGCACAAATGGTGTGACGCCATCCTTCGATTTCACACTAGTCTTAACTGAGAAGGCTAAGGTCTTCTTGTGACTCTGTGGCACCCCTCTCCCCCAGTTTATGCGACCACTCCAACTCCTGGTGTTAGGGGATTTGACACTTCCTCTGCTCACAGTCTTGTCCCCCAGGTATGTGCTTAGCTGCATCCTTTCTTGTCAATTATTTTGACATCTTGTTTCGTTTCTGGAACCCAGGCAATGCCCAGTGTGTGATAAATGCTTAATTATTGACAGATGGATAAGTGAATGATGACTTTGATCTATGGAATACAAAAGGAATAAAGGGGATTGGAGGGAGGAAAAAAATGTTTGCTTGACTGTTCAGTTTGTTCTACAGCTACTTGTCATACCATTCATATGAGCATGGGGTGTGTTGTTGTGCATCATTTCCACCTTGATCTTATACATTAACAGAATATAACAATGTAACATCAGTGGGCATTAACTGAAACACGGTTTTCAAGAAATCAACTGGCAGACAGCAATGGAGGCTCCTTCTTGGCTCACACAACAAGTATGGGAATCTGGTTTCTGGGGTGGAACTGGTAGGAACCTTAGCACATGATTGTGGAAACCAGCTGGGAACCAGTGCCTCTTCCAAATGTTCTCTTCTAGACTATTATTCTAGGTCACACATAAGTGACAGGCCCAACAATCAGTCTGTCAGTCCACTACAGTCAGGGCCGCCATGACATATAGACCACATTCTTCTGATATTTCTAATGCTTCTGATACTCTAGGATGCTATGGAAAACAAAACTGTCAACATACCAGTTAAGTAGATATGAACAAGAGGGAGTGTTAAGAACAGCAGGAAGCAACAGGAAGAGAGGATTTGGGAGGAAGAGTTTGGAGTAAGTATTGGAAGTAGCTTGGAGGCTTGTCTTCATGTTCAGTATGGGCTGAGAAAAGGCAATATTGTATTGGTCTCAAGGTCTCACCCTAGTTCTCACTGAGCATATATTGCACCTCTTTTCTGGATCTCCCAGAGTTTACTATACTAGGGACATACTCAAGATACCAGTGGAAGATGAATAAGATCATTCCTTCCTGTGCTGGCTAGTCTTTTGTCAGCTTGAAAGAAGCCAGAACCATTTTGGAAGAGGAAGTCTGAACTGAGACAATGTCTTCACAAGATTGGGCTGTAGGCAAGTCTGTAGGACATTTTTCTTAACTAGTGATTGATTTGATACGGGAGGGCCCAGCCCGTTGTGGGTGGTGTCTCCCTTGGCAGGTGGTTCTGGGATATGTAAGAAAACAAGTTGAGAAAGCAAGTCAGCCAGAAACACTCCTCCATAGCCTTGGCATCAATTAGCTCCTGCCATGAGGTTCCTGCTCTGCTTAAACACAGACAGAAAGATAGACAGACAGACAGACAGACACACACACACACACACACACACGTAGAGACAGAAAGAGACACACAGAGAGACAGAGGGAGACAGAGACACACACAGAGAGATAGACAGAAAGGGAGAGGGACACACACATGCATGCATACACACACACACACACACACACGTAGATAGAGACAGAGAGACAGAGAGACGGAGAGGGAGACAGAGAGGGAGATAGAGAGGGACACAGAGAAACAGATAGAGAAGGAGAGGGACACACACACACACACACACACACACACACACACACAGAGAGAGAGAGAGAGAGAGAGAGAGAGAGAGAGAGAGAGAGAGAGAGAGAGAGAGAGAGAGTCTTACTACATTCTCTATGGTAACGCAAGCTGGTCTTTTACTTGAGATCATCCTGTCTTATCCTCAAATGTGCTGGTATTACAGCCGTGTACCAGTGCATTGGGTAGAATTCTATCATATATGCCTATGGCAAGCTGCTGCTATGTCACCTTTTACTCTGGGGCTCAGCTAGGACACTATGATAGCATGCATAGAGACACATGGATCTGTTGGTGTCTATGTAGCATTGTGCTTCTGGTGGAAGGATGTTACTGGTAATGAACACGAGACATTTGCTTTTATAAAATGTACTTTCTGAGTCTTTGTTTGGTTACAGATACACACTCACACTAATTCTAATCTTCAAATACATTTTGACTATTTTAAATTTATACTAGAAATCAATGGATGACAGCCATTGAGCCTGGGGTTGAGGAATCTGTAGTTTTTCAGTTTTCCAAAATAAAATTATTATTATTTAAACACCTTTCTCAAGGCAATTATTTATTCTGTGTGGCCCAGAAATCTAGGGTATTATGCCTTTGAGTATTAATTATTTTGCAAATTATTCTTGTGCAACCCTTATAAAATATTAAAAGATTTTTGAGAGGCCTGAGGCACTGAGCACTGTCTGTGGAGATGGTTGTGCAGACTGAGGTGTCACTGCGACCTCTGTAGGATGTCACGGTGTTACAATGCTCGTCTTTTGCTCATAGGTAATTTTTAAAAACTAACATAATAGCTATATGAATTAATGAAGTATTGTGTGAAGTTCACACCTGCTTGTGCAACGAACACACCAGAGTAAGTGGAATGTGGGGTTTGGGGAGAAGCCTGTCAACAGAAGCAAAACTGTGATTCTAAAGGGGAAATAAATTCCTGTGTTATCTTATGCAATAGGAACTGGGTTATTTTTAACTACAATTAATGCCATGCATTGCACATAACTTTTTGATAGTCTATATTTCAAGGTAGCTAGTTGAAATTCAAAGCCACAGTACTATTCTTTTTTCATACTTCCCCCACCCCCCCATAAAAGAATGGCTTGATCATTGCTGCTCCCCCACTTAGAGGTGACACTGTTTGTCTGCTGAAAGTAACCGTAACCTTTGTCCCCTTTGCTCAAAGTCATGGCCACGGTCCGCTTCTGCTTCAGTTCAACATCCTTCAAAGCTAAGTCAAGGCTAAGGCAGATCTTCTCATTCTTCTCAGAAGCCAGCATTTCTATTCCTATTCAGAACTGTTGTCGCACTTCCAAGCGTGGCTCTGGGGTAGGCAGTGGTTCCTCCAGGAATATGACACCAGTGTACCCCTTCCTTGCCAGGACTTCTCGAACTCAAGCTGACATTTGCCAGCCTTCATTCTGAGTTCTCTCTGAAGCACCGCTGTGCTCTGCTGCCTAGACAGATCTTGCCCCAAGTAAAGAAGCCTGTGGTGACTAGATAGTATGTGGGACCGTTTTCTCCAGTAATAATTTAAAAAGTTGACATGTGGATTTCAGGTACGAAAACCAGGATGATAGAGTGCACCTAGTACAGATGTGATTTCGGTATTTGACAGAGCTGGTGGGAAGCTGCACTTTTTTCCTATGTAAAACAGCCTACCTCAGTTTGGGTTTTATTGCTGTGGCAAGACAGCATGACCAAGGTATATAAAGGAAAAATGTTTTTCTTGGGACTGGATTACAGTTTTAGAGGTTTAGTCCATTGTCATCATGACAGGAAGCATGGCAGCTGAAGGCCGATGTGGTGGAGAAGGAGCCGAGAGCTCTACATCTTGACCCAAAGGCAGCCAGGAGGAGACTCTCTTCTGTGTGCAGCCAAGAGGAGACTGTGTTCCACACTGGGCAGAATGTGAGCATATATGAGATCTCAGAGCCACACCTCCATAGTGGCACACTTCCTCTAACAAGGCCACACACCCTCCAATAAGGCTACACCTCCTAATAGTGTCAGTCTCTGTGGCTAAGCATTCAAATACATGAGTCTATGGGGGCCATACCTATTCAAACTACCACATAGCCCAGCTCCCTCCCAACCTTTGCTCTCCTTCTTGGAGGATGGTGGAGCACAAATGGCAAGTCTCCTTTCCACAGAGACCCTTCGGCCTTCCCCTTACACACACCCAAAAGAAGTTTTCCTAAAGTGAAGACAATCTTTTGTAATATGGTCATTGCCTACACTTCTGCAAACTAAGTGGATGGATAGGACTCTGCTCTCACTGAGATTCAGGGCCACTTGGCTTTATATATGTCCTCTCACCCTGCAATGACAAGAATCCAAGGGTCAGCACTGTTCTGGCTTTGCCAGATGATAAAGGCAAAAACCAGAGATATAATGCCATTTACTGTGGCCACACAGCTCTGGGATTGAGAGGCAGGATTTCTGAGTCAGGCTGTTAGCTCCTTAAGTCAACATAGCAACCCACTGACCTCCACACCCAAGTATTAAAAATGTTTTAAAGATTATCTGTTTCCTCTTCCATGATATGAAAAAACATTATATGAAGAGTCATGGAAAAAGTTGCTATACAGAATTTGGAAAAAGAAATGTTTAACAGAAAAAAGAAAAACCACAAAGTCCATTGTACCCTCCTAGTAATAGCTATAGAGGAAAGCATTTGGATAAACAGAATCATCTGTGACTGGAAATAGAGGTTTTCTCTGCACGTCAGAAGTTCAAATCACTGAACAAATATTTATGGAAATTCATTAACATTAATTAAATCATAGAATTATACAGGAGAGAGACTGTACCCACTTATTAATAGATCAAAACAGCCAGGAGTATGATTTTGGTTATATATGGAAATTTCAAACTTTCTTTCTTTCTTTCTTTCTTTCTTTCTTTCTTTCTTTCTTTCTTTCTTTCTTTCTTTCTTTCTTTCTTTCTTTCAAGATTTATTTATTTATTTTATGTATATGAGTACACTATTGCTGTCTTCAGACATACACCAGAAGAGGGCATCAGATCCCATTATAGATGGTTGTGAACCACCATGTGGTTGCTGGGAATCAAACTCAGGACCTCTGGAAGAGCAGTCAGTGCCCCTAACCTCTGAGCCATCTCTCCAGCCCTGAAAATTTATTTCTTAAAGGTCCATTAGCTTTTGACATTGAAAGCCCTGATAAGGTGTTGAGCTGAGAATTTTCTCAGTGAAGTATTCTGAATCTGATTTCATGTATCATTTGATATTATTTACAAGCGTTCAAGGTATCCCCACGGTTCTCCTCAGGTACAGAAAGAAGCATCAGGGATGTGCTTACAACCTCTGATCTCTTGATAGAACCAAAACCACAGAGGTTTGGAGTGAAAGAGCTTAGAACTGAATCCCAGCCAGGAGTCCTAAGTTACTTCCAGTATAAACAATCAACTGAACAGAGAATTAGAAAGGGGCAAGAAAAAACTGACCCATTATCCCCACCACCTCTTCATGCCTGTTTCCTTCCCACTGTGATTTAAATTTGCCTTATTGTTGGCCACCCCCAGTTCCATGGAAGGCCAGAACTCTGCTCTCTATTCCTTTCCCACACTGGACCCCACTTAGCAAGGAGAGTCTGTAGGGAAGCACCCTGGAGAGGGTTTTACTTCCTCTTCCTGGCCCTACTCTCTCTCCTACTCATTGGCTAGTAGAAACTATCTAGGATTCCAGTTGAAGGCTGAGACCAAGGAATGGCCACTGTTAACCAAAACTAAAACACTGGAGAAAATCATATAAGTCCTCCTAGACTTCCTTATCCCCATCTTCTGGTTGAAAAGACACTGATTTTTTGACATTATTTTTTTTTAATTCTTTAATCTATTTTTTTTTACAGTCCAGTCATTATCCCACTCCAGATCCACCCTCTGTTCCTTGTTCCATACCTTCTCCCCCATCTCCAAGAGGATGTTCCCATCCCTCCACCTCCACCCTTTCCCCCACCAGACCTCCCTAGACACTGAGCCACCAACCAGGCAGCATAAACCAGCTGATATGAGACTCTGATTTTTTAAAAAAAGATTTACTTATTTATTTTATGTATATGATATGAGTACACTGTAGCTGATTTCAGACATACTAGAAGAGGGCATTACTTCTCTTTTCGGATGGTTGTGAGCCACCATGTGGTTGCTGGGAATTGAACTAAGATACCACAGAAGAATAGTCAGTGCTTTTAACCACTGAGCCATCTCTCCAGCCCCTGAGAAAATCATTTTTTGTTAACATGGTTCCGTCTAATCCATGCTCTACTTGTGAACTGCTGATCTTATGAGACGTCCCATCCCCCCATGCACATTTTAGTTACTTTTGTTGCTGTGATATACAACTTGAAGATGATAGGATTTAATTTTGCTAACAGTTTCAGGGGGAGAACCACAATGGCAGAGGAGGAATGGCGTCAAGAAGTGGAGCAGGAAGCAGAAAGACCACACCTTCAGACTCAAACATGAAGCAGAGAAAGTGAACTGGAAACAGGACAAGGCTGTCAACTATAAAAGCCTATACCCAAAGATGCAATTCCTCCACCGAAGCTCCAACTCCCAAAGGGTCCATAATCTTCCCAAAGAGCAAAACCAACTGGAGAGCAAGTGTTCAAATACTTGAGGCCATGTGGGGACTTTTTTTTTAATATGTGGGGACTTTGTTATACATCACAAAAATAGAACAGAGGTTATATTCTTATAGTCACAAATGAATGGCTTAGCATAACAAAATTTCAATTAACTATTCAGTTACCACACAACGTTATTAACCCATGGTTCTGCCACAGTGGCAAAATTCTGCCTCATTTCTCTCCGACTTTGGGCGGGGCAATTCTACAGATTTGATGGCAGCTGTCCTAACATTAAGAGAGATGAAATGGCTAGTCCAAGAAACACCAGCATGGCTACGTCAGCTGATCTTTCAGTATTCTTTTCCAAAGGAATCATAAGGTCAGATTTTTTGGCAGGATTGGAAGAACTTAATGAAGTTTCAGACAAAGTATCTAATTGGTCTAGAGATCAAAGGGTAGCATTTCCCAATGGACTTCTTCCTTTGGCAGCTTTAATGAATTCTTTAGTGATAAAAGCCAACAGTCAGCTAAGGCACAAGTCCCGATCTTCAGTAGGAATGGATGTTTTACACATCAAGCATTTGTGTATGTGTTTGCTATGAGAAGAAGGGGCTTGTATAAACTGGAGGTAGGGAAGAAGATTAAAATAACAAATAACACACTTGACTATGTCTCTAAAACACAAGATAGGACATTATTTTGTCCAATGCACATAGATACTATGATGAAAGAACAATAGAAATGCATAACCTCTCTCCTTACCTAAATTGCCCTTCTCAATTTCTGCCCCTTTTTTTGTTTAATTGTTTATCATTCATTCATTCAATTAGTTATATTTTTGGTTATTTTTGAGGCAAGGTCTTGTTATGTATCCTGGGCTACCCTTGAACTCTGTACGTAGGCCGGGCTGGACTTGAACTCTTAAGACCATAAGCCTCATAAGGTCAATAGTTCACAAGTAAAGCATGGATTAGAAAGAACCATGCAGCAAAACATCAGTTTCTTTGGGACTGGAGAGATGGCTCAGTGGTTAAGAGCATTGGCTGCTCTTCCAGAGGTTTTCAGTTTAATTCCTAGCAACCACATGGTGGCTCACAACCATGAATCACAGACCTACTTCATACATTCTCTAAATTTTTAGAATATTATTTGTAGTACTAGTTTTGTGTGTGTGTGTGTGTGTGTGTTTGCAAATGCAGACCAGTACTTTGTGCATGGCAGGCCAGAAGTGTTCTACTTCTGAACTACATCATCAACTCCCCAATCTCTTTTTTTTTAATGACAGTTGTGGTAGAGGCCATGTTAGAAAATAATCCTTGTCATTGTCCATTCATTCAGGGCTGGGCATCGGACCCAATCTAGGTTAATAAACCCTCCACTTTAGGAATCATGCGAGGAGAGAAGTGTGAGCCTCAGTCTGTTTTGAGTTCCTCTCAGGGTATTAAGGTCAAAAGCAGATGATTCTGTGTGCAGGGTCAGTAGACAGAGACAGTGGTGATGGTGAGTACCATGAACCTGGATGTGGACAGCAGAGACAAAAATACCACAGCCATGCTATCTGGCCTTGGTTGAACCTAAAGCCAACCATACCCTCAGTCTCTGAGGATACTTGTGTGTTCCTCCAGAATTTTGCTTTACAGAATATAAGGTGAGTTTGTACCACAGTCAAGCTGTGCTTAATGGGGGGAATGCTTAGTGACTTGAGCAGGTGAATCTGTTTTGTGTGGACATCATAAAACAAAGTTTAGAGAGCTCTGATGTCACAAGGCAAGAGAATCTGAGGGAACCACCTCTGTCTGTGCCTTCTGTCACTGACTGAAGCACTAATACATGTCACATAATTGTGTTTAAAATCTTGACTTCTAAATGATGCACACACTTGAGCAAATAAAATCATATCAACTTGATTTCACAAGCATTTAGACATGGTATATCTGGGGTGGAAGCAAATGGGTATGTATGCTGTGGGAGGTGAAGAGGCCCACATTTAAACTTGTGACTGTCACTACAGGTTGTATTGGCTTTTGTTCAGTCTTCCAATTTCCACTAAATGATCACTCTAGGAGCAGTTAAATGTGTGAGGGAGGTGAGGGTTTGCTATGTAAGCAGACACTTTGAGCACAAGAACCAGGAAAACGCATGATTCTTGCCTGACAGGTTTCTTGGACCTGACAAGTAGAATATACCAAACAGGAATATTTTCCAAGAAAGGAACACATTAAATCCCTCATTTGAGGCTTCAAATAAGAAACCTCAAGGCAAGACCAGGAGCAAAGGTGAGAAATGTGTGACAGAAGGAAATTGTCAACAATGGAAAGAATGAGTGCTCCAATCAGACCTCAGCACAAGGGCAGTGGCTGCCAACTCTGTCTGAGCAGAGTGGAGCAGGTTAGACTGGGAGCTGAGCCCTCTGGGTGGCATGTATTTCATGGTGCAGATGCAAATGCTTTGCTCATGAGCCCAGAAGTGTGTGTGTGTGAGCATGTGATATGATTGTAGGGTTTAATGTATGAGAGGATGTGAACGTGTGTGTATAGTACATAGTATATGCAAGTGTTGGATGCATGTGTGCTAGTGTGCGTGTGTGTGCACATGTGTGAACATGTGTGCATGTTCATGTGAGCAGGATACTGGATAAAAAAGCATCCCTTCTGAGAGCATCTTTCACTAAAAGCCCAACACATTAGATTTTTATAACATCTCTCTGGTGTTTCTCTCTGTACTTATTCACTCTGTCCTTACTCAATTTTTATTTGATTTCTCAGCTCTAAGGGCATGCTATTTTTCTTAAGCTGAAGACATTATAGCAAAGAACAGACAGTTGAGTGCAATCCCAGTGCTGCTGTGGGGGTCTGGAGGACATGACATACGTCTTGTCCTATAAAAGACCCCAGAATGACTCCTTCTGACATTGCAGGAAACAAAGACAGGTGGGAGGATCCTGGAGGGTGGAATGACATCACCCACAGCCTAACAAGGAGGGAGCATGGGAGCCATACTTGCAGAGTTTCAGAGATGGGGCGCACATGGATGGCCTATGTCAGCCATGATCCAGTGCACTATTTGGCTAGTATGAGGACAAAGAGAAAAAAACAGGGAGGACATATGAGAACGTATACACATATGAAATGAGTGAGAAACACATGTTTATATGTACATGCTGGTGTGAGACTGGTATAATCTCCCTATGATTCTCTATAGTGTGATGTATGAGTATGATATGAGCGGCATTTGTGATGTTATACATGCACTGCGATATGTGTAGAAGTGTGTGAGAGCATCTACAGGTGGTGTGAGAAGTGTGAAAATATGTATACAAGTGCACATGTGGTGTGAGATGTGTGTACATGTACTGTGAGAAAGGCAGAAGAGTGTGAGTATAAGCAGAGAATACATAGGAGGCTTGCGATCCATGCAATCACATGTGGCATTTACATGTGTGTTTATAAAAAAGCCCACGTCATTGCTTACATGATCTCTGGGACATAAAAACATCCACCATCAGCAGTCACAGCAGAGGGTGGGCGAACTGTGGTTCTACAGAGCTGAAGCTTTGTCCCTTCGGCCCAGGTAATGCATACTGTTCGGTGGCAATGCAGTAACTGTGAGTATTTCCAAAGCTTTGAACTCATGAATCTTTTTCATCAAGAACATAAGAGTACGTGGTATTACCTTTAGCATTTTACAGATGTGTCCTTGGAAAGTCAGGGTGAGGTGCTGACATAACTTAGCATAATGTCACGGTGGATCCATGCGGGAGGGAGGGATGCAGACTTGGCTTTGATCCCTTTAAGGAATCTCCTGTCTCAACCATGTTGCTGCCAAGTTGCTGCTAGAGAAGATGTTGTCAATGGAAGATGTACTGTTCCTTATTGTCCTGTCTGTCTCCAGGAATCAGATTCCTGATGTGCAGGAGAGCAACAGGGCCCTTTGAAGGGTGTCTCAAGACAAGGTGAGTTGGTTCCTGGTACCTTAGCAGCATGAAGCCATATAAATGCTTACGTCATTAACCTTTATCAGCTAAGATGTGATAGCACTTCAGAGCAGTGCAGCTGAGTGGTGGGAACCAGAGCCAGGGATTGCACCCTTAGGCACTTCAGCCTCCTGTGTCTGGTTCCCTCTCCAACTGCTCATACTTTGTCCACGTCGTCGTATTACATCATATCTTCAAGAACATGGGGTGAGAGCAGGCCAAAAACAGAACCCAAAATGACAGTTTTATTCTCTTTTCCACTGGCTATTGGATACAATGTGATGATGTGTACACATTGGTTGAAATACGCTGTGGACTTCGTCCTTATCTCTGCTGTGCTGATGATCTTGTTTTCTAGCCCATACCCTCCTCCATGTCCACCACTATGTATGTGCACACACACATCTGCAGGATCTCCATGCCCACCTCTATGTACACACAACACTCCTCTGCACAATACAACTGAGGGCCAGTGTGGTTCTCTAACATTCCTGATTAAAGAAGGAGAAACCACTTAAGAAAACTGTAAGACACTAAACCTCTAAATGGACTACAAATTTGACCTTGGACATGTTACTTATTGACTCTGAGTCTCGCTTTTTATCCTTTCAAGCTGTGAACATTTGTATTAAATAGTACTTAATCTCCTTTACAGTTCTGTGAAGTTCATACAAGCAAAATAAGCTTTGCACCCCAAGGGCAGGAGGGATATTCATCTGAGGCTTAAAGATGGTGTGTTTTTTCTTTTGTTCTCCCACAGCTGGAGAGAATTAATTGCAAATAAAAAGTGGTCTCCAGCCCAGCTCTGGAGCTGTAACACACTAGATGGTATTTCCAAGAACACTGCAAGATTTACTGCTTATAGAATTACAGACAGTTGGATTTGCCAGGTCCAGACTCAAGAGTAGATTGAAGAGTGCCTAGGGAGGCCAGAACCCACCTGGGGAAGCATGGGGATGGATTTGTAACAAAGGGTTGGAAATTTCCATTGTTAGTGCCATAGAAACACCTATAAGAAATGACCCATAAACCAAACATTAAGGTGTGGTTTGTAATTGTACCCGTGACTGAATAAAAAGCTTGGGTTTTCAATAGCAGCATGAATGTTAGGAAGATATACATGGGTATTTTTTCCACCATTCTAGATGTAGTTTTATCTCCCATCCCACATAGAGAGGGCTTGTAAATGTTCCTAGGCATGTGACAGCAGAGCTGATCATCACCCAAAGAGGTATTAGAAATGACCATTCGCAATCCCCTTTAAGAACTGTTTTATTTATTTCTTAATAAAAATGTATACAGTATATTCTGATCACAGTTTCTCCTCCCCATCCTCTACCCTGTCCTCCTCACTCCCCCACCAATGCAACCCCATGCCTTCTTTCTATCCTTAGAAACCAAATAGGCAAATTAAAATAATGGTAATGATGATGATGATGATGATAATGATGATGATGATAATAATAATAATAATGATAAAAATACTAAAAAGCTCAGGAAACACACACACATACCATAAAACTACAAAATCAGAAACCATAAATAATTTACAAGTGAAAGTCCAGTAAGATTTAAAAAAGATGCCAAACAGAGCAATATGAGGCATCAAAAAGCTACAGAAATATTGCTGAGTTTGCTTTCTGTTGGCTTAGGTCTACTACTGCTGGGCATAGGGCCACCCTTAAGTGTGGTTTATATACCCAATGAGACTCCATTTGAAAAAAAACCAATTTTTTCCTTTGTAGGCAGTTGTCAATTGGAGAGAGGATTTTGCTTATGGGTGGGAGATCATGTCCACTTTCTCCTCACTTAGCCCTGGGACCTCATCTGGCTTGAACCTGTGCAGACCCTGTGAATGCCGCTGCAACCTCTGTGAATTCATATGTGCGTCAGTCCTATTGTGTCTGGAAGACACTGTCTTGCTGGAGTTCTCTGCCTCCACTGGCTCTTATGATTTTTCCACCTACTTTTCTACTTTTACTGAACCCTGAGGAAAGGGTTTGATAAAAACACCCTACTTATGACTGAATATTCCAAAGTATCTCATTCTCTGCACCTTGCTCATTGTGGGTCTCTGTATTTGTTCCCATCTACTACAAGAGAAAGCTTCTCTGATGAGGGCAGATCAAGGCACTGATGTACGAGTATAGCAAAATGTCATTAGGAGTCATTTTATAGCTAGGATTCTATTTTCCCATAGGTCCATGGCTATATAGTCTCAAATTCTTGGGTACCTGAGTGGTGTTGGGTATGGGTTCCATCTCATGCAGTGGTCCTTAAATACAATCAGTTAGTGGTTGGTTACTCCCACAATGTTTATGCCACTATTGCCACAATGTTTGTACCACCATAGCACCAGCATATCATGTAGATGGTCAATGGGATTTTTAGATAGGTTAGTGACTACCTTTTTCCTAATGGGATGAAATGAAAAAGTTCTCCTTTCTCTTAAAGGTTTGTATGCAGAGACCTTCCAGTACCATGAATACTTGTGAGCCAGGGTCAAGGCTCTAAGTAGGCACCAGCTCAACGTCTGTGTATTCAGTGAGATATATCAGTGTTGTCTTCAGCAATAGGACCTTACCATCAGTTTGTGGAGAGCAAGCAAAAGCCTTGGTAATAGTTCGAGTTGTTTGGTGGTTTCCATGGGGTCCCTATGGCCAACAACTCAATTAAATGTAATCTGTTCTTGGTACTGGGGATTTTACTTGTCTTCTCCATTATTTGGTGACTCAATTTGGATTTCTTTCATAATCTTTTGTATTTTAAGAAGCTTCTATGTTGTAGATTTAGACTAAGTGGCCTTTGGTATCTGTCATTCCTCCCCACTTACAATTCTCTTCTGCTACTATATATTTTTTTGTTGTGATGTGTGGCCCCTTTGCTCAAGAATGAAGCAGCACCTAGTATTTTCAGGCTACTGACTGTTCAGTGGTTCTCAACTTCCTAATGTTGTGACCCTTTAATACAATTCCTCGTATCGTGGTGACATCTGTCTTAGGGTTTTATTGCTGCGAAGAGACACCATGATCAAGGTAACTCTTATAAAGGACAACATTTAAGTAGGGCTGGCTTATAGTTACAGAGGTTTAGTCCATTATCTTCATGGCAGGAAACATGGCAGCATGCAGACAGACATGGTGCTGGAGGATTTGAGAGTTCTACTACTAGATCCAAAATCAGCAGAAGAAGGGGACTGTGTGTCACACTGGTCATGGCTTGAGCATAGGAGATATCAAAGCACACCCCAACAGTGACATACTTCCTCCAGCAAGTCCACACCTCCTAGTAATGCCACTCTCTATGGGTCAAGTATTCAAGCACATGGGGGTCTTTGGGGTCCATACCTATTCAGAAAGTCATAACTCCCAATCATAAAATAATTTTGTTGCTACTTCAGAACTGTAATTTTGCTACTGTTATAAATCTTAATGTAAATGTCTGATAAGCAGGCTATCTGATATGTGAGTCCTCCCCAAGAAGGTCATGACCCACAGGTTGATAACTCAGAGAAAAAGAACTAAGTATCCTTTCAGTATTAGGTAGAGATTACATTTTGGTGTATGGCTGGTTGCATTGAGTATTTCTCACTTTCGGGAGAATTCTCTTATAATACTGGAAGAAATGCACATTTGCACATGCATGCATGTGTGTGTGTGTGTGTGTGTGTTTCTGCTATGGTTTGGATGTGACCTTCTAAAGCTCATCTTGAGACTTAATCTTTAGTGTAACAGTGGTAATGGACCAGACCTTGGGGGAAGTGATGACATTTTGAGGCTCTCTCCATCATCTATGTGGTTAGTGCACTTACAATAGGAAATTACAGTGAGTTACCTGAACCTTCCATCTCTTCTGTCATGTGAGAACACATCACAAAGATGCTCTCAGAGACTAATGGATACTAACGTCAAAGGACCCCAAAGCAACTTGACCTTAGCTGTCCCATCCTTGCTTGCTGCACTTCAATGCTTATCTTCTTGAGACAGAAAATCAAGCTCCCCTTGAAATGATTTAGCACTAAGTTTTGCTTTAAACTGTAAATTCATGAATCTGGTTTCTTACTTAACGTTTTCACATAGTTGTTTAACCATCAAATTACATTAGTATGGCTGAAACTGAACTCTCCACTCTTTCCAAACCTGCCCTTCAAATACCTTCTTGTCTCACGACCCTTCCCCTTGCCACCTTCCAGCAAAACATCTACTCATGCTCACACACTGAAGACCCACAGTCAAGCACGTGCAACCCTCTCCCCTGTAGCATACAGGATAAAATCACCATCTGACTCCCCTTCCCATGACTTCCCATAGTTGCTTCTGTGGTCCAGGTCTCAGCATCCTTCAGGAGGCTTTTATGCCTTCCTAATGCCATCTTCTTCTCCAGCCTCCTGGAGAACAGTGCCTATCATGTTTCTTAGAATGTTTTCTTAAAAATTTTTTTTTTTGGCCGGGCAATGGTGGCACGTGCATTTAATCCCAGCACTTGGGAGGCAGAGGCAGGTGAATTTCTGAGATTTCTGAGTTTGAGGCCAGCCTGGTCTTCAGAATGAGTTCCAGGACAGCCAGGACTATACAGAGAAACCCTGTCTCGAAAAACCAAAAAAAAAAAAATTTAATAACCCAACTAAGATAGTATCTATTGCTCCTGTGCTCAAAACCCTCTGTATCTTACCATAAGACTAAGAGAAATCAGGAGTCTTCATAATAGCCTTTAGAAGTTCATGAAATAAAAATGCTAAAAAGATATTAAAGTTCTTAAAAACATGTGCGCATGTTCGAACACACACACACACACACACACACACACACACACTACTAAGCACATATAAATACTCATAGAAGGTTTGCTCAGGATTTCAGTAGTTATTTAAACTTCTGTGAGCCCTAACACAGTGATAACAGGAAACATTGCCCAAATTCTTGGAAATTAGACAACACTCATTAAAAAAATAGTAGTATGTGTCAAAGAGCAAGCCTCAAAGGAGATCCACATTCGAAACTAAATAAAATAAAATGTCCCTTTCTATTTTCTTTCTTACAGGAATATGTAAAGAATTGATGTTTACTTCTGTATGAGTTTGGCAATCCTGAATTGACCCCTGAATAGAGTTTTCTTTTTAATTGTTTTTAAGCTACAAGTTTGGTCTCTTAAACAGATTATGAAAGCTTCCTATTTCATTGGCTGAATTTTACTTTAATTTTCTAATGTTCCTACTTTAAAGTAAATGTTTCACATTTTTCTGAGTTGCTAAATCTATGTGAAAATAATCATTGGCAGCAGTTTATTCTTTTTCAAAGTTTTTTTTTAAATTTCTCTCTCTCTCTCTCCCTCTCTCTCTCTCTCTCTCTCTCTCTCTCTCTCTCTCTCTCTCTCTGTGTGTGTGTGTGTGTGTGTGTGTGTGTGTGTGTGTGTTTATATGCCAGTACAGAGGTCAGAGGACAACTCACAGGAGTCGTTTCTCTCTTCTGTCACACTGCAGGATTTGGGGATGGAACTGTGGTCCACACATGATCACCTCTGCCTACTGAGACATCCCTCTGGCTCCTATTCCTTATTTTTACAACTTCATATTCTCCAACTCTCTCTTTTCTGTTGTCCAGCAGTGGCTACTTTTCAGAAAATCAATCCTGGCTAATTTTTTTTTTTAATTTAATTTAATTTTATTTTTTTAATTTACATTCCAAATCACTTCCCCTTTCCCGTTTCCTCCCTCCCCGAAAGTCCCATAAGCCCCCTTCCCTCCCTCTTTTCTCCGTTCAACCCCCTCTCATTACTCTGTCCTGGCGTTCCCCTACATCCAGTCTTTCCAGGACCAGGGGTCTCTCCTTCCATCTTTTTAGAAATCTATTGATATGCTGATTGTGTCTAGGGTATTCTGAGATTCTGGGTCAATATCCCCTTATCAGTGACTTCATACCATGTGTGATCTTTTGTGATTGGGTTACCTCACTAAGGATGATATTTTCAAGTTCTGACCATTTGCCTAGGAATTTCGTGAATTCATTGTTTTTAATTGCAGAGTAGTATTCCATTGTGTAAATATACCACATCTTCTGAATCCATTCCTCCGTTGAGGGACATCTGGGTTCTTTCCAGCTTCTGGCTATTATAAATAAGGCTGCTATGAATATAGTGGAGCATGTGTCCTTATTGCATGCAGGTAAAGTCTCTGGGTATATGCCCAGGAGTGGTATAGCCGGATCCTCCGGAAGTGTCATGCCCAGTTTTCTGAGGAGCCGCCAGACTGCTTTCCAGAGTGGTTGTACCAGCCTGCAATTCCACCAGCAGTGGAGGAGTGTTCCTCTTTCTCCACATCCTCGCCAACAACTGCTGTCTCCTGTGTTTTTGATCTTAGCCATCCTGACTGGTGTGAGATGAAATCTCAGGGTTGTTTTGATTTGCATTTCCCTAATGACTAAGGATGATGAACATCTCTTTAGGTGCTTCTCAGCCATTAGATATTCTTCAGGTGAGAACTCTTTGTGGAGCTCTGTACCCCATTTTTAATAGGGTTACTTGCCTCTCTGGAGTTTAACTTCTTGAGTTCTTTGTATATCTTGGATATTAGCCCTCTGTCGGATGTAAGGTTGGTAAAGATCATTTCCCAGTTAGTTGGTTGCCGCTTTGTCTTTTTGACGGTGTCTTTTGCCTTGCAAAAACTTTGTAATTTAATGAGGTCCCATTTGTCTATTCTTGATCTTAGAGTATAAGCTATTGGAGTTCTGTTCAGGAAATTCTCCCCTGTGCCCATATGTTCAAGGTTCTTCCCTAGTTTCCCTTCTATTAGTTTCAGTGTGTCTGGTTTTATGTGGAGATCTTTGATCCACTTAGAATTGAGCTTAGTGCAAGGAGATAAGGATGGGTCAATTTGCATTCTTCTGCATGTTGACCTCCAGCTGAGCCAGCACCATTTGTTGAAAAGGCTATCTTTTTTCCACTGGATGGTTTTAGCTCCTTTGTCAAAGATCAAGTGACCATAGGAGTGTGGATTCATTTCTGGGTCTTCAATTCTGTTCCATTGATCTACATGTCTGTTACTGTACCAATACCATGCAGTTTTTAACACTATTGCTCTGTAGTACAGCTTGAGGTCCGGGATACTGATTCCCCAAGAGGTTCTTTTACTCTTGAGAATAGTTTTAGCTATTCTGGGTTTTCTGTTATTCCAGATGAATTTTTGAATTGCTCTTTCTAACTCTATGAAGAATTGAGTTGGGATTTTGATGGGGATTGCATTGAATCTGTGTATTACTTTTGGTAAGATGCTCATTTTTACTATATTAATCTTGCCAATCCATGAGCATGGCAGATTTTTCCATCTTCCGAGGTCTTCTTCAATTTCTTTCTTCAGAGACTTGAAGTTCTTGTCATACAGATCTTTCACTTGTTTGGTTAGCGTCACGCCAAGATACTTAATATGGTTTGTGGCTATCGTAAAGGGTATTATTTCTCTTACTTCTTTCTCAGCCTGCTTATCCTTTGAGTATAGGAAGGCTTCTGACTTGCTTGAGTTGATTTTATATCCGGCCACTTTGCTGAAGTCGTTTATCAGCTGTAGGAGTTCTCTGGTGGAGTTCTTTGGGTCGCTTATGTATACTATCATATCGTCTGCAAATAGTGATAGTTTGACTTCTTCCTTTCCAATTTGTATCCCTTTGACCTCTTTTTCTTGTCTAATTGCTCTAGCTAGAACTTCAAGTACTATATTGAAAAGATATGGAGAGAGAGGGCAGCCTTGTCTAGTCCCTGATTTTAGTGGGATTGCTTCAAGTTTCTCTCCGTTTAGATTGATGCTGGCTACTGGTTTGCTGTAAATTGCTTTTACTATGTTTAGATATGGGCCTTGAATTCCTGATCTTTCCAAGACCTTTAGCATGAAAGGATGCTGAATTTTGTCAAATGCTTTCTCAGCATCTAATGAGATGACCATGTGGTTTTTTTCTTTGAGATTGTTTATGTAGTGGATTACATTGATGGATTTCCTTATATTGAACCATCCCTGCATCCCTGGGATGAAGCCTACTTGATCGTGGTGAATGATCGTTTTGATGTGTTCTTGGATTCGGTTGGCAAGAATTTTATTGAGTATTTTTGCATCGATATTCATAAGAGAGATTGGCCTGAGATTCTCTTTCTTTGTCGGATCTTTGTGTGCTTTTGGTATTAGTGTAATTGTGGCTTCATAGAACGAGTTGGGTAGTGTTCCTTCTGTTTCTATTTTGTGGAACAGTTTGAAGAGTATTGGTGTTAGGTCTTCTTTGAAGGTCTGATAGAATTCTGCACTAAAACCATCTGGACCTGTGCTTTTTTTGGTTGGAAGACTTCCAATGACAACTTCTATTTCTTCAGGGGTTATAGGACGGTTTAGATGGTCTATTTGATCCTGATTTAATTTTGGTACTTGGTATCTGTCAAGGAAATTGTCCATTTCCTCAAGATTTTCTAGTTGTGTTGAATACAGGTTTTTGTAGTAGGATCTGATGATTTTTTGAATTTCCTCAGTTTCTGTTGTTATCTCTCCCTTTTCGTTTCTGATTTTATTAATTTGGATACTATCTCTGTGCCCTCTGGTTAGTCTGGCTAAGGGCTTATCTATCTTGTTGATTTTCTCAAAGAACCAACTCCTCGTTTTGTTGATTCTTTGTATGGTTTTATTTGTTTCTACTTGATTGATTTCAGCCCTGAGTTTGATGATTTCCTGCCTTCTACTCCTCTTTGGTGTATTTGCTTCTTTTTGTTCCAGGGCTTTCAGGTGTGCCATTAAGCTGTTAGTGTATGCTGTCTCCCGTTTCTTTTTGGCGGCACTCACGGGCTATGAATTTTCCTCTTAGCACTGCTTTCATTGTGTCCCATAAGTTAGGGTATGTTGTGCCTTCATTTTCATTAACTTTCAAAAAGTCTTTGATTTCTTTCTTTATTTCCACCTTGATCAAGTTATCATTGAGTAGAGCATTGTTCAGCCTCCATGTGTACGTGGGTTTTCTTTTGTTTTTGTTGCCATTGAAGACCACCCTTATTCCATAGTGATCTGATAGGAGGCATGGGATTATTTCTATCTTCTTGTATCTGTTGAGGTCTGATTTGTGACCAATTATATGGTCAATTTTGGAGAAGGTACCATGAGGAGCTGAGAAGAAGGTGTATTCTTTAGCTCTAGGATGAAATGTTCTATATATATCAGTTAGTTCCATTTGGTCCAAGGCTTCAATTAGATTCACTGTGTCCCTGTTTAGTTTCTGCTTTCCTGAACGATCCATTTCAGAGAGCGGGGTGTTGAAGTCACCCACTATTATTGTGTGCGGTGCGATGTGTGCTTTGAGTTTTAGTAAAGTTTCTTTTACGAATGAGGGTGCCCTTGCATTTGGAGCATAGATATTCAGGATTGAGAGTTCTTGATGGTGGATTTTTCCCTTGATCAGTATGTAGTGTCCTTCTGTGTCTTTTTTGATGACTTTGGGTTGAAAATCAATTTTATCTGATATTAGGATGGCTACTCCACCTCGTTTCTTGGGGCCATTTGCTTGTAAAATTGTTTTCCAGCCTTTTACTCTGAGGTAGTGTTTGTCTTTGACACTGAGGTGCGTTTCCTGCATGCAGCAAAATGCTGGGTCCTGTTTACGTATCCAGTCTGCTAGTCTATGTCTTTTAATTGGGGAATTGAGACCATTGATATTAAGAGAGATTAAGGCATAGTGATTATTGCCATCTGCCATTCTTGACGCTATCTTTATGTTTGAGTGGTTATCTACTTTTGGGTTTGATTCAAGAAGGTTATTATCTCATTTTTTCCAGGGTGTTGTTTCTCTCCCTGTATTGGAGGTTTCCACCTATTATCCGTTGCAGGGCTGGATTTGTGTAAAGATAGTGTGAAAATTTGGTTTTATCATGGAATATCTTGGTCTCTCCATCTATGGTGATTGAGAGTTTTGCTGGGTATAGTAGTCTAGGCTGGCATTTGTGCTGTCTTAGTGTCTGCATGAGATCTGCCCAGGATCTTCTGGCTTTCATAGTCTCTGGTGAGAAGTCTGATGTGATTCGGATAGGTCTTCCTTTGTATGTTACTTGGCCCTTTTCTCTTACTGCATTTAGTATTCTTTCTTTGTTTAGAATATTCGGTGTTTTGATTATTATGTGACGGGAGGTATTTCTGTTCTGGTCCAGTCTGTTTGGAGTTCTGTAGGCTTCTTGTACGTTCATCGGCATCTCTCTCTTTAAGTTAGGGAAGTTTTCCTCCATAATTTTGTTGAAGATGTTTACTGGCCCTTTAAGTTGCAAATCTTCACTCTCATCTATACCTATAATCCTTAGGTTTGGTCTTCTCATTGTGTCCTGGATTTCCTGGATGTTTTGGGTTACGCGTTTTTTGCATTTTGCATTTTCTTTGACTGTTGAGTCGATGCTTTCTATGGAATCTTCAGCACCTGAGATTCTTTCTTCCATCTCTTGTATTCTATTGTTGATGTTTGCATCTATGACTCCTGATTTCTTCCCAAGGTTTTCTATCTCCAAAGTTGTCTCCCTTTGTGATTTCTTAGTTGTTTCTACTTCCTTTTTTAGTTCCTGGATGGATTTGCTGAGATCCTT
The DNA here is from genome assembly GCA_036184795.1 of Tokudaia tokunoshimensis. NCBI lineage: Eukaryota > Metazoa > Chordata > Mammalia > Rodentia > Muridae > Tokudaia > Tokudaia tokunoshimensis. Next base: position 53,526,086 of record BTHU01000017.1, on the reverse strand, counting down.
CACTTGTTTGTTTGTATTTTCCTGTATTTCTTTAAGGTATTTTTGCATTACCTCTTTCAGGATTTCTTCCTGAGGACCCACGTTCTCCTGCATTTCTCTGAGCGATTTTTGTGTTTCCTCCTCATGGGATTCCATCTGTTGATCCATCGTCTCCTGCATTTCTTTAAGCAGTTCTCGTGTTTCCTTTGTAAGGGCATCTAACCGTTGATTCATTTCTTTAAGCAATTTTTGTGTTGCCTCCTTATGGGCATCCGTCTGTTGACCCATATTCTTCTGCATTTCTTTATGCAAATTTTGTGATTCCTTTGTGAGTGCATCTACCCGTTGATTCATCTCGTTAAGCGATTTTTGTGTTGTCTCCTTGTGCGCCTCCATCTTTTGATCCATGTTCTCCCGCATTTCTCTAAGCGATTTTTGTGTTTCCTTTGTAAGGGCTTCTAACCGTTGATCCATGGTCTCCTGTCACTCTTTATGAGATTTATTTGTGTCCTTCTTGTGATCCTCTAATAGGATCATGAGAAGTGATTTTAAATCCAGATCTTGTCTTTCGGGTGTGGTGGGGTATCCAGGACTTGCTGCTGTTGGAGAGTTGGGTTCGGATGGTCCCACATTACTTTGATTACTGTTAGTAACATTCCTACGTTTGCCTTTTGCCATCTGGATACCTCTGGTGTTAGTTGGTCCTGCTGCCACTGGCTGTTGGTTGGACCTCCTGTGAGCCTGCAAAGCTATTTCTGCCCCCCCCTGGATTACCAGGATTCCCCTGGCACCGATTTCTGGGGCCTGCCTGCTCCTGAGTGACTTTGGAGCCCTAATGTGCTTTGCCCCAAGTGATCTTATATTGGGGAGGCCTTGCACATCTAAAGGCTCAGCCTAGTGGATTCCTGGAGCAGAGGTCGCCAAAGGGAGGCTGGCAGGCTCCTGCCCTGTGCAGGGGTGTGTGATCTCTCCTGGGGGGGGAGGGGGCGTCCCTCTGCCAGGCAGAAGTCCCACAGCAGATCTGGCACCCAGACGACCACAGCGCCAACCCGCCCTCGGGCACAGACGGAAGCCCCAACAGGCCGTGTCCCAAGTGATGTTATATCGGGGGGGGGGGGGGGAGAGCCTGGGTACCGGTCTCTCCAGCGCAGTCCGCGGGAACAGAGGTCGCGGAAGGGAAGCTGGCAGGCTCCCTCCCTGCGCGGGGTCCCTCCCCCAGGCAGAAGGTCCCACCGCGGAACTGGCGCGCTGGTTACTGCAGATCAGCCCAGCACCTGGGAGCAGGTTACACACAAGCTGCCTGAAACCGAAGCGATATTATGCCTGTCTGTCTCTGAGCCTGGCGGTCCCAACTACCTGGTCACTGGAGCAAAGATGGCGGAGGGCAGTCTCCGTGGCGCTGCTCACCCTGTGGTCACGATGGCCCGCCGATCTGGCACCCAGACGACCACAGCGCCAACCCGCCCTCGGGCACAGACGGAAGCCCCAACAGGTCGTGTCCCAAGTGATGTTATATCGGGGGGAGAGCCTGGGTACCGGTCTCTCCAGCGCAGTCCGCGGGAACAGAGGTCGCGGAAGGGAAGCTGGCAGGCTCCCTCCCTGCGCGGGGTCCCTCCACCAGGCAGAAGGTCCCACCGCGGAACTGGCGCGCTGGTTACTGCAGATCAGCCCAGCACCTGGGAGCAGGTTACACACAAGCTGCCTGAAACCGAAGCGATATTATGCCTGTCTGTCTCTGAGCCTGGCGGTCCCAACTACCTGGTCACTGGAGCAAAGATCTCCTGGCTAATTTTTATACAAAAAAAAAGATTTTGCTCAATAGCATAAGGAAGCATTTATCCTTATTTGTGGATAAGCATATATGAGACTAATTCAAGTGGGAAAATGTCCAGTGGTTCCACTTTATTTTCTAAAACTGTGTATGAGTGTGTGTATGTGTGTGTGTGTGTGTGTGTGTGTGTGTGTGTGTGTGTGTGTGTGTGTCTGGATACATGCCACATATGTGTGGCATCTGAAATGGCCAGATGAGCACACTGGGTCCTATGGAATAGACAGTTATGAGCCATCTCTTTGGAAACTGTAAATTAAAACTCAGGTCCTTTGGAAGAGTATCAGGCATTTTTTTCCAGCACTGAACTCTGTGTCCAGTCCAAGAATTGCATTTTCTAGGGTGTTGGGAACTATGTGTTCTGACCACCTGCATTTCACTGCATCCGGGAAAGACACTGCAGAGGAGGAGCAAACACACAGACCATGTTGATGAGATAAATTCTAGTTTACCAGTTCCAGAAGCTCACAGTAGGGGGCGCAGGCACCAAGCACCTTGTCAACCATAGAAGAGCTGTACTCAATAGCAGAGTGTGGCCGGAGGGGCATTTGGTGGCTGGAAACTTTGGACTTGGTTGAGGGCATCCTCTGGAGGCATTAGCCTCTTTGGAGCCTTTATTAATGAGTGGGAGTAAGTAGGTTTGGTGGAAACAGGTTAGACATTTAGAACCCCATTCGGCTCACAGACGCCATTATTAGCCTTGGAAATAGAGAAACAATCATAACCTAGGTTAGCCTGGGTAACCAGAATCACAGAGTACAAGGTTTTCTAGGATCTGAATTTGAATGCAATGTTAAGAAGCAAGGTCAGTCATGATTGTCAAGTCTGTTTCTTCATAGTGTAGATTTTAAGAGAGTGTAAGGAAAAGCATTGCCTTAGATATCCAACACATTAGTTAAAATGATCACAACTAAAACAACTCATTGTGTTAATTCTGTCATACCTGCCCTAGGGGAAAATGAAATGTTATTCCCTGCTTATTAACCAGGGTCAGCTCCTTTGTGTCTTTGCTTTGTTTTACAACACCCACTCTCACTTATTAAAGAACATGGTTTCTCTATTAAGGACTAGTTATTACAAAAGAACACTCCATGGTTTTCTAAGATAACTCCAGTGTATTTCAATGGGAAGGCATTGAAGACTGCTCATTTTGGGGGAACAAATTGCATGAACAGGAAGTCTCACAGTAACCACATGGATTTTTTTCTTTAACACATTCGGAGGAAAACTGAATTGATGACTGATGACTTAAATGTCTGATATACATTTAAGATAGTTTTGAGCAAGGCTCAGTAGAAACCTGCTTATCCAGCTCCATGTCCTCTGATTTGTCCCATTCCAGCACCCAGGTGCTCCACAGGCTCCTGTTTCCAGGACTTATTTCCATGCTGGTGTTACTGTTTGGGGGAGGTTATGGGAGCTGAAGGAGATCTGGCCCAAGTGGTGGAAGTAAGTCATCAGGAGCCTGACCTCTAGGTCTAGTTGCCCTCTGCTTCCTGGTCCTGATGCAAGAAGTTTCCCTCACACCCTCCTCTTGACATGAACTCAGCCATGTTTACTTTCCTGGCCACAGATGGATGAGATTCTGAAACAGTGAGTCAAAGCGTTGGGAGCAGGGGAGGGGTCTACTCAAGGTTCTCTAGCCCCTCCCCCTTTCTTATACTTCCTAACTCAGTGTGTCCTGTGGGCATGACTCCCCTCCCACGGTGGACTGGATCCTCTGGAACTATAGACTGTGATAAACATCTCCTGACATAAGTTGCTTCATGTCAGCAAAAGGAAAAGTGACCAACCAATACACACAGAGGAAAGCATTGTTCCCAAATGCACTTTCTCTCAAATTGCACAAAAGCAATGGATGTGTCCATGTATCTAACAAAGGTAGATGACAGCTTTATTCTACAAAGAAGTCATGTTAGTGTTCTCCGCAAGTAAATTTCAGGAAATGGAGAAGTGGTGACTTTTGTCTAGTTTTGGGGCATACAGACTGCAGAATGGCTAATCATGCTAAATGTGCCTTCCATGGCTCGTGTGGACACATCTGCTCTGTGGCTCTGGTCTTTTCTACCTTGTATATCTCCTGCCGTGTGTTCTCTGTCTGTCTCTTTCCCCTTTGAACATAGGATAAATTCTGCTTTTCATGACTAGATTAATTTGTGTTTCATTTTCTCTCATAAATTGCTTCTTGATGTTTTAATAGATGTCCTCAGTAAGTTTAAAGGCAGACTCAGATTGTCTCCTTGTATGGCTTTACTTCAGAAACTTACTTATGAAACATAATTATAGCTAATATCAGATTATCATTTAACATGCAAAATTATGTAAGCATATGATGGAAAAATTGTTCACGTGTTAAATAATGAACACACAAATAATTGGGATTTACAATACTTTGATCTATTATATTTTCCCCATTAAAGATTAGAGAATTGTCTAGCAGTGTGATAAAGTTAGATGATATTCTACTTGATGACAATGAAGAGTCCAAAATTATTTTTTTCTTTAGAGAAACTATGTGCTACTTTAAAGCTACAAGTAGCACATCTTACTATGTCGCAACTTACAAAACTTACCCAAATCTAACCCATGCCAGGGGAAAAATAGTGCACATCATGGTAGAACAGTAGAAGCCAATCATGGCCCAAGCAGTAAAACATCCTGTGAAAAAGGAGGGCAGGAAGAGAGGACTCCTTGAGGTGCTAAGGGAGCCTTGGGGGTGGGGTATGGCATCCAAAAGCAGACACAACCCTGTGAGTCACGCTGTCTAGTCTCAGGACCTTGGGAGATCTTTGTGGTTTCCTACTTTTTTCCCAGGAACTTGGCATTGACCTCCACATTGTCCAAGGGAGTCTCCAGTCCCTAGTCACAAGGCAGGATGAGGACATCAAGTCTAAAGGGGCAGAGCCTATTGACCTTGGAAGAATGAGAGAAGATAAGATAATGGCCCCTGAAGGCTAGGAGGGCTGTCTATCCAAAGCCACAGAGAGCAAACTTCCTGCAGGAGGGGGCTGTTTGATGCTTCTCTGTGGGAATGGAGCTGGGGAGCAGTGGCATTCTTCAGAGAATGTCTGCCTATTCCAGTGGTCACCTCACTCAACTTGAGCAAGGGTAAGATCTTTTCCTTTCTGACATTTAACTTGCACAAGTGATGTGACCTGCGGGAGACAGGCTGAAGACTGATGTTCTGGCACGGCACATGGCGCATTGGTCACTTTTTGGCCAAGTTCATATGATTATGACATCCCCAAGTGACTTGAAGTGCTCTCAGGGATACAAAGAAGCACAGAAATGCCCTCATCTTTGAGAAGGTACTCTTCCCAGAGAGTCACACAAAGGCCGGCTTAGGCAAGAGCTCAGTAGTACCAAGGATGACACACTAAGAAAAATGACACAAACTTGCCAGTTATTCCTCTGAATGGATACAAGACGGTGGTTTATTCCTTTGCATAGATGTTAGTCAGGACTGTACTGGAAAACATATGGTCTCCCTGAATCATAACCAAAGACTCCTGCCCTCCTGGTCCAGGCTGAACCTTCTGCAGAGGGCTTTCTTGGCACTCTGAGGTCTCCATGATCACACTCACTGCATTATAGGGAGTTGCTTATTGATACCACACTTAATTCAAAATTGAACAGGATCCAAAATGTGCTCATTAAGTCACCTCTTTATCCCAGTTCTTGTGTGTAGCTGAAGTCCCAGTAATTACCTTTGAATATAACATTAACTATGAGCGACAGCTACATGCATCCATGCTTATGATCCTGGCTCTCCCCCCATTCTCTCTTCCTTCCCCACCTGACCCCAGTCTCACACTCCTTCCTGAATACATGAAGTATTTATCTTTAACCAAACATATGGACTCCCTTTGACTCAGTCAGTTTGATACATAAACTTAATCACCACATTAATCCATATGTGCAGTGAAGTACTTTAAAAAACCCAAACCGTCCAGTATGCTTTGTCAGCAGCAGCTGCATCACAGTGTCCTTTGCACAGTGTGTTCATTATTAAAGATGAACTTTTCTGTTAAGGTTTTCCATGTATTTCATTCTCTCTATTAGGCCTCATTATCTTTTTCTAATTGTTATCAAATATTTTATATTATATACATGCATATATATGACATACATATATATATGTGTGTATGTATATGTTTGTATTTATGTATATATGCATGTATGTATATGTATGTATGCATGTATATATGCATTTATGTGTGTATGTATATATATGTGTGAATATATGTATGTACACGTGTGTATGTATGTTTGTATGCATGTTTGTACTTATGTGTGCATGTATGTATATATGTATATACGTGAGTGTATGTAGGTATGCATGATCATCTCTGAGTATGATTTCCTTTTTTTTTTTTTTCGAGACAGGGTTTCTCTGTGTAGCCCTGGCTGTCCTGGAACTCACTTTGTAGACCAGGTTGGCCTTGAACTCAGAAATCCTCCTGCCTCTGCCTCCCAAGTGCTGGGATTAAAGGTGTGCACCACCACCGCCCAGCTGAGTATGATTTCCTAAACAGTATTCTCTGATGAAAATTTACTTATTCCACCAGTTTTTCAGTTTTACAGAGTTCCCATATACTTTGTCTCTGTCTCCTCTTCCCACAGATTCTTCTTCTATTGTTATTTTTCAATATTTATTTTTATTTAGGCATGTATCAGGCAGAGGTGAGCTTATAGATTCCATAGTGTATATGTGGAGTTAAGAGGACAGCTTGGAAGACCTGATCTTCTCTTTCTACCATCTGGGACTCAGGGGTCAAACTCAGGTTGTTAGGCTTGGCAGCAAGTGCCTTTAACCACTGAGACATCCTAGTGGCCCTGTTTACTCTTAAAATGGCACTTTGTGCCACAATGACTGCAGGTTATTATTATAGGTCACAGGGTTTTAGCTGGGTGATATTGATAATTACCTTCCTCCTTTGGTAGTGTGGAGAGCACCTGTCAGCACCTCAAATGATAGGCAGTGGAGTGAAGCTTCAGAACTCACAGAGACTATGGCAGCATACACAAAACCTGCACAGTTCAAGCCAGACTGGGTCTCAGCACAGAGATCGGGAAGAAAACCCCTACCCGAGAAGCCATGGGCAACTGATACCTGCTAGCAAATGGAAAATCACCTTGCTTCAGTGGAGTGTCACTGGGTATATCAAGCATACTCCAGGACAGGTTCCATGTCCAGGTATAGCTGGACAACCGAAAACAATATTTTTGTGGCATTTTGTTTCATTTTGCTTTGTTTTGGAAATTTTTGTCTTACTAGCCTTTTGCCTGTTGGTTTTAATTTTTGCTTTTCTGGAGGATTTTTGTTTCTTGTTTTCATTGTTGTCTTGTTTTCATTTTTATTTGTTTAGTGGGGAGGGAGCTGACAAAGATAAAATAACCATAAAGTTGGGTGGATAAAAAGGTAGGAGTTGATCTGCAAGGGGTTGGAGGAGACACAAAACTTGATCAATGCGTTTATGAAGGAAGAAGTTTCCTGATAACAAAAAATACTTCTAAGTGGCTGCGATTCTGCTGAGTAAAGCTAACATCAGAAATCACAGGCACAAATGAAGATTGCGTTCTTACTTATCTAGGTGATAAGACTTAGGTGGGGCATTGTCACAATTCCTTTGAATAGTGGTTCTCAATCTTCCTAATGCTGTGATTCTGTGACATGGATCCTCGTGTTGTGATGACCCCTGACCTTAAAAGTATTTTGGTTGCTACTTCATAACTGTAATTTTGCTACTGTTATGGGTTGTAATGGAAATATCTGATATGCAGGATATCCAATATACAACCCCTGTGAAAGGATCTCATGAGCCACAAGGGATTGAGACCCAGAGGTTGAGAACCACTGAACTAAGAGGGAAAAATGGAACCCAAATGAATATAGAAAGTTACAGGGTTTCAGGAAGAGAACCTCATTCATTTGATCTATAACAGCAAATCTGGGAGAGAGTAAAATGCAGTAAAATACTTTCAAGTCGGGTTCATTTTTGATGGATTTATTCATAAGAAGGGGGAATTTTTTTGTGGAACTTTTACTGCCAAGTATAATATTAAAGCTTGAGTTTGGTTTCCTTGCTGTTGAGATGATGAATTTGTCTTATAACTCTGAATAAAAAGTAATAGAAGGATTTCTTTAATATTTTGTATAATCTGTTGGATGGGACAATTTCTATATTTCACTAGAAAAATGTTTGCTGTGTTTCTGGTCTCATTGGACATCTGCCAATTTTGTACCTACCTAGAATTCTTTCGCTTGTTTATTTTTAAAGACAGATTCTCAATCTGTAGTTCAAACTAGCCTTAAACTCACTCAGGATACTCCTCCAGCCTCACCTCCCAAGTACTTGGATCATATGAGGGAGCCACCATATCCAACATTTGTATCATCTGATCAATGTTTAACATCTTGGGTGTGTTTTGAACTATCCATGACTTCTTAGTGGCTCCTTTTGAAATTAATGAGTTAGACAAAGGTCTGCAGTGTGTGCTTCTTTCACTTTCCTGGGTGACACATGTTTGCAATTATACTTTAAAATTTTATTACTAGTAAGGAATCAACACACTGATCAAGAAGGACTTAATTCCATAGGCTAGGTGTGGTTTGGTGGTAGGGCTCATATCTAGCAAGTGCATGGCACTGAATCTCTTGGCTTCCTGCTGCTATATAGGTCACAGGTAGGGCTATCCTTTCTGGTCCTGCCTTGCATTTGGCAGAGGGCAGTGGGGCTGACAACCTGGCAGCTTCAGCATCAGGCAGTTGTGGCTAGACGGAGGTTGCTAGAGGAAAACTAGTGCATGGGAGTGATGCTGTGCACAGAGGCTCTGGCAGAGCCTGAGCATCCTATGGAGAGTTGCCTGCACCCCTAGTGAAGTCAAGGCCATAATTAGGGACATGCCACTTACTCCAAACACTCCCAGATCTGCTCACTACAAGTTTCACAGGAGCAGGAATTTTCCAAATGGCTTATAAGAATAGTCTGGATGAATTTTGTATTTGGATTCACTCCTGTGTTGATGTAATCTAAGAAGGATTAGAATTAAGTAAAAGGAACACAATCACTGGTTCATTGAGCATGTGGCCCTGTGTCTTTATTCTGCTGACAGGGACCTATGTGGTGTGAATAGATGTTAGCTCAAATCGCCCCAGGACAAGTCACACAATACCAGGACTTCCTGAGATCCAGGTTCTCATCTGCTCAAATTGAGGCCGATTTCCTGATTGTGTCACAACATTGTTATAATGTCACATGAGTGCATACATATGCGCCATGTGTCTCACAAAAGTCAATATTGGCATTTCACTTTTGATGAGCTCAGAAGTATTCTACATACTTTTAATACTCACAGTAGTCCATGAAGATAGAAAACTGTCTCTAGACTGAAGATGAGTATGTCACCCAAAACCACACAATTTTGTCTTGGTGGAGCCAAGATTTGAACCAGTTGCCCTTCTCCCCATTATTACCAATGGAAACTGGTTAACATTTTATGAAGACTAACTAAGTCAAGATGGTACTGTTTCTGCTGCTATCAATACCCTCAAGGGACTACAAAGTAACAGGACAATATCATGGCCAGTAGCACAAGATGACATCACCACAAAAGGTGAATATGACCTGCAATCTCCAGCTCTTCCTCTTAGGAACACTTTTGGGAACATTTATTTTCTGCCATTGGGATTGTCACAACACACTTCACAGTCCTTTTCTGAAAATAAAATTCTATAAAGTTGGCATGTGTCCTTTCAAAGACAAAGACCACATGAGGATTCTGACATATATCTGGAGAGGGTCCACCTGCACCTGCCCTTGCACATCTTTTCTGGAAGTGCTGACCCAGGTTTGTGCTGAAAAGATGCACTGGTATGGGTGTAATGTGCATGTTCCCCCAAATCTGTATGTCAAGTTTGTCCCCACAGTGGTACTGGTGGAAGGTGCAGCTGTCCTTTAAGAGGTGGGCCTAGAGGGATTCTTAGATCACTGGGAGGTAACCATCATAGGGCACTGTGGGATCCTGAACTTTCAGACTCTGTCTACTTCCTGGCTCAAGATGTGAGCACTTCCCCCAATTCCACCCTCCAGCTGTGATACACTGTCCTTTCTAGAAGCCCCAAACCATGTGGATGCCTGACCCTGTGGCTGACTCTCTAGGATCATGAGTTTTTAAAACAGCCTCTCCATAAGCAGCCTCTGTCTAGTATTTTCTCATAATGATGGGAAGATGACTTATCTAAGAAAGTAAGCAGTGATGTGACACATTTCAGAACAGACTTGTACTTATGAGCATACGTTGGCAGTTCTATCCATGTTACCATGCATGAAAAATATGCATACTTTAGAAAACGCCGACATGGCATGACTGGTTTGCAAATGGTCCCCAGGTGGGAATGTTGGCATGTGAGGTCCACCTTCGTGCTTCACAGTAGAGAGCCATTCCTTCTGGCTCTGGACTGGTGTCTGCCAGTGCTTCTGGCATATATTTCAGGGATGTATTGTCATAAGAGACCTAGAGATGAGGGATACTTAAGCCAGACTGTCTCCTGGATGGTTTATAGTGTGTGTAAATGTCACCAAGATGGACAGAGAAGACATCAATGATCTTGATACCTAAGACTGGCTTGAGGACTCTGCCTGATGTGAGGTATCTTGTCTTTATGATGTTATCCTTTTCTTTGGTTGATTCTCTGCATCCCTTTTCTTGTTACATATAAATCATAAATAATTCCTTCTCCTTTAACTCTGAAGCTTGTTAAATTGCCACCTTCTTCCTCCCTAGAGATGGGAGTCCTTTGCCTCCAGCTATAGTCTCAAGGTCCCACTTCCCTAATTCCTATATACCTCAGGACAGGGAACATCACAGAGAGGAATGGCTGCAGTAGCTTAACCCACATGTCTCTTGGGATCAAGCTGTCTCATGATCACGGTACATCATATTATCCTGAAATTTGCCTTAGGAGGAACAGAACCATTTTGTTGTGTGTCCATTAGCTCACATCCTTTAGAAACAGAGTTCTCCTCTGTTCATGGGTGTTCATGTACGCCCACTCTTGTCCCATGGCAGGGCCCTCTGGATTTCCTGCAAGCTTTGCTGATGCTTGCTGTTAGACTCTCTAGATACACAAGCCTTGCCCACTCTCAGGCACCCTGAGTGCCTTTCCTTCTATGAGAAGGGTTGGCTAGTGTGTTCCCTGGCTTCCCTACACTAGGTGCCATAACATAGCAACCCTCACATTGTTTCCAATCAGTTCTTACAGGGAGAGAAGTTTCATGGAGGAAGCCTGTCATAGGTTCCAGCAAATTCACACTCTGTTCCCTTCATCTACACCAGCCAATATTCCACCTCTGACAGGATTCAATTTGCTGTCACCGGTGGGTTTCAAGTCCTGTAGTTCATTCACAATTTTTCACAATGTTGATTAAAAGTCATTACCAGAAGAATCAATTTGCAATAATGAAGACCCCTTTGGGCTATTTATGGAAAGCCGTCTAATGTTTCAAGAGTATGAAACATTTTTACTCTTCCAGCCATTGTTTGGGCAATGAGTGAACATTTTCAGACCCATTTCTCAGCTTTACCAGAGTAGCTTTTGGTTTTCTAGAATGATGTTGGAGCAAACCCCTGGTTAGTTTTAGCCTAGTCTTTTTTTCCAGGTGACGGAAGGCATTACTCTTCACGCTTGATGGAAGTGTGGGGTCTATTGAACACTGGACTCAGCAGTCCTGCCTCAATACAGAAGCTAGAACCCATATCTGTACCCGCTGCTGCCATCAGTTTTAAATTACATTAGGAGGAAGGATACTTGACTGATCCTGGAGGCGGCAAGAATATGAAACCATAATGAATGTTAAGGTCAGTCACTCTATGGTCTGCTGAGAACAACATTTGGGATGTGGATGTTTGCTCTAGTTGACTATTGCTGTGTTTTTCTGTGTCTTGATTCTCTCTGTAAATTTTGGAAATGATGTTATTGCTTCTAAAAGAAGAATATTCATTTATTTAAAGAAATGAAAATTAAGGATACATAAAGATAAAATAAACTCCACACAAATGGCAAGATTCCATGTGTAACATTTTGTGAGACCATTTTCTTTAATAATAATCCCTGGATATTTTGACCCAGACTTCCATCATATCAATACATGCCACTGCAAACAACCCCTCGCTTTTCATAAGTCTTGTTCTGTAGAGTCCCTCGTTTATCTAAGCTGAACTATGATACACTGCCTTTGCTTCTTTGTCAAATACCAGCAGATCGCTTTATTTTTTTCATTTATTCTTCACATCAACTTCCAGAAGACAGACTCCTGATATATTAACACATATACCATAAAGTAATCACACAGCTGATCCTGATAGAACATTGCCAAGATCACACTGGTGGAAGATTGTCTACCCTGCAAGCTGCCCCTCATTCTCTGTTCACTCTCGAACTTCTGCACACATCAGAGGCTTGGTCATTTCTCTTAGGGGGAAATCTGGAATCTTTTCTCTGACTTTATGGGTTCTATAGAGGTAGGGCCTGTCTGACTGGGTCTGCCATATCTCTCCTATAATCATATTAGCTTCTCAGTACAGTCCTTTTCTTACATTATTAGGCCACAAGGCAGATATACCTTTCCCCTCAAGCTCTTCAGCCATGCACTTCCTTTGACACATCCCCACTGAAGGTGTGCAGTATCCCATCCTCATCATTGACCATTTCTCTGAAAGTCTGCACAGCTTCATTTTCTCCCCTTTCCCAGGAGCAGCTGGGCATAAGTTCGCACAGCTGGGCGATTATGTCCTTTAGAGAAATGTTTAATCAACCTGAGGACAGAGTTAGGGATTACTTTTGCCCTTTGATTCCCCTGTACCTGTCATATGTTTATCAAACAAAACACACTCATAAAACGATTGCATCCATCAATGCTAGGTTTTATAGGATCTGAGGTACCTGGTATGCATTCTACCTGTGACCACAGTTAACTGGTCCTTTGACAGAGCTCTGACAGTCCTGGGGAGTTTGCTCCACACTGAGGTGTCTAGGCCAACCACTGAAGTTTGCTCTGTGCCTTACAATATACTGATTTCTGTGTGTCACTGTTCAATGCCCACAGGAAGCCTGTGAATTAGGTTATGTGTAGGTATAGGTATAGGTATAGGTGTAGGTGTAGGTGTAGGTGTAGGTGTAGGTGTAGGTAATGTATTTAATGCATATGAGTACATAGCAGAAGAGGGCATCAGATTCCATTATAGATGGTTGTGAGTCTCCACGTGGGTGCTGAGGATTGAACTCAGTCAGTGCTCTTAACCACTGAGCCATCTCTCCAGTCCAGGTTCTGTTTTTTAATCCCTGCTTTTCTTAGCTAGAAACCAAGGAATAAAAAGATAAAATAAATTTCCTTCAGAAGACAGAGCGGTGCTATGGTTTGAATTCTGCTTCAAAAACTTGTATACCATGTCACATATTTTCCTTCAGAAATGAGACAGAATAAAACAAGATAAAAATGCAATATGTTGTTAAAAAGCTATACTATGAATTATTTTAAAATGACTTTCTTCATATATATGTGGATCATAGACTTCTGTAATGTCTTTTAGCATCTATTAGCATCAATCCAACTCTGAGACCAGGACACCAAATTGGGCCCCAGAGTCTCAGTCTTTTCAAAGCATCTGTCCTTCACTGTTTGAGAAGCTATAAAACAGCAGCAGGATGTCACAAGTCACTGGTCTCCTTAGAGCTGTGGTTTCCCTTCTTCCTTGCCTTTGGTTCTTAGCACAAATGTTGCTTCTTCACTCGGTAATATGAAGCTATCATTCATTCTGGAAGCTTATAATATAATATAATATAATAATAATATAATATAATATAATGAATATATGCTAAAGAAATGTGTGAGAATGAAGGATTTAGGTGCAATTTCAAGTTGGTATCCCTTGGTTTGTGTATATTGTGAAAATGACAGAAAAGTTTGGAAATATAGGTCCCTATTAGTGAGATTTAGAAATATAGCTCTTGTTAATTCATGGTTCCATTTCTCTTTGGAATGGTTGACTTTGGTGACCACCAGGTGACCTTGTCTAAAGACTTGTCAAATAAAGAGTGCAGAAACTAACTCATTGACAGTATTGGCCAGTATCAGTACAGATTAAAGGCAGCAGGTAGAACCTCAGCTTACGTTTACTAGCATACTGGTTAGGATGTTACATATTATCTAACTCAGATTAGCAAGGTGACCTAGTCTGGGTATGTTGTATTTTGACATGGAAATCCAGAGGATTAACTCAGGATGAGTGATTTGAAGATGGTTATGATAAGTCCATCAGACACAGACATGAGAAACAAAAATGATGTAGTAGTCCTAAGCTCAGAAGACCTCAGGTCTAGTTAGATTAGTTAACTAACTAGATTAGTGGGTCAAGACCCTATTGGAGGTCGAATGACCATTTCACAGTGGCTGCATATCAGATATGCTGCATGTCAGATATTCATATCACAGTTCAAAACAGTAGCAAAATTATAGTTCTGGAGTAGCAACAAAATAAATCACCACAGCATGTGGAACTGTATTAAAGGGTTACAGTATTAGGAAGGTTGAGAACCAGTGATTTAGACAAATGATGTTTTGAGCTGTGGGCCCTCAACCAGGTTACAAAAGCACTCTCTTGTCATTACCCTACCTCCCACATTGGGACAAATGAATGATTTCATACATTTGAAAGTATCTAGTTACATAGAAATCATAAGAAAAATCTATAAAAGTTGAAAAAAAAGATCTACAGTGTTTTACTGCATCAATACTATCCAGCCTTCTAGTATATGTATCAGATGAAGCCTATTATTATGGTAATTTGGAACTATTAATGATTTATTTATCCAAGTAATATGTACACAATTGCCTTTGACATAACAGATCAGACCCAAGTTCCTGTAGACAAGTCCCAGCCATCTCCATTCACTAAGGTCACTGTGAAGTCTTACTCTTCCTTTCTCTACCCTTTTATAAGTGATGTGCATCTCAAAAATGTGTTTTTTAAATAAGGATTTACTTAGGTGTGTGTGTGTGTGTGTGTGTGTGTGTGTGTGTGTGTGTGTGTGTGTATGTGGTGTTTATGTAACTCTACATGTATGCAGAGGCCAGAAGATGGATTCAGGTGTTCTCTATCACACTCTATATATTCCTTGGAGACAGTTTTTCTATAAAACTGGGGCTGGTATATTTCTAGCTAAGCTGGAAGCTAGCAATCCCCATCAATTCTCCTGTCTCTATTCTCCTCAGAGCTCGGGTTACAGTTGTGTAGAATTTGTTATGTGGGAGTAATATGGGTGCTGGGATCCAAACATCTGTTCTCTTGTCTATGCTGTTCTGCTTTCATTCTGTTGCCACCACAAAAACCACTACTAACAGAAACTTGGGAGGAAAGGGGTTTATTTGACTTACACTTCCAGGTCACAATCAATTATAAAGGAAAGTCAGGGCAGGGACTCAAGTAGGAACTGAAGCTTCCAGGCACACTATCTTACGCCCAGCTAACTCTCTAATATCAACATTCCAGAACCGTCTGTCTAGGGATGGTACAGCCCAGCATGGAATGGGTTCTTCTGTATCAATTAGTTATCATGACTGTGACTGCATAGACATGCCCACCAGCCAATATGATTTAGTAAATTCTTCAGTTGAGATACTCTCTTCTACATGTCTTTAGGTCATATCAAATTTACAATAAAAACTAACCAAGACATGTAGTACACACTCTTCACTTTAGGCTCAGAAAAGCTTTAATAATCTGTGTTTACAATAATTACCAAATATGTAGCTCAATTGTAGAGCTGGAAAGACTTAAGTGCCTCCAAGAAAATACACACATACACATATATTTAACAGTATAATAGTTATATGTTAAATAATAAGTAATACAACGTAGTGTTAATAAAGTATATGTTGTTATCTACCCTTCAATTTAATGAAAAATCTACCCACAAGTCACAAAAGTACCATTCTGCATGAATATCTGCCTTAGTTATTTGTCTTACACATATATTACAGTTTGCCTCATATCTCCTGTTAGGGTTTTTCATTTGAATGGACACTCAATCCCATAATCTGTAGTGGTTAACATAAATTGTCAATTTGACACCACCTGGAATCTCCTGAGAAGAGAGTCTCAGTGAGGGACTGTCTAGATTAGGTTAGCTTGTGAGGTGAGCGTATTTGTAGAAGATTATGTTAATTGAGTTAATTGATTTGGGAAGATCGAGTCCACAGTTGGCAGTACCATTCCCTAGGCAGGGAATTCTGAACTGCAAAAGACTGAAGAAGTTAAACAGTGCACAAGCAAGCAAACAAGTGAATGAGCATACATTTATGTCTCCCTATTCCTAACAGTGGCTGTGATGTGGCTAGCTATTTTAAGGTCCCACTTTGACTCCCTATAATGAAGAACTAGAACCTGGAATCGCAAGCTAAAATAAGTCCACTCTCACAAAGCTACTTTTGTCAAGGGATTTTAACACAACACCCTCAGAATGAAACTGGAATGATATTCCTTATGTGTACCTGTGTTATAGATAAATGTGAAAATTTCCATAGATAAGGCAAGAACAAGATGGCTTGGCTGTGATAAAGTAATAGAGACTACCCAAGACTCTGTGTCTGTGCTAAATGCTACCCGCCAGCAACATCTCAAAGCTGTGCAGTCATTATAACCTGGCTTGCATCAAAGGTTAAAGTTGGTTTTTTTTTCTCAGTCTGCTAAGTGAAAAAAATAGTATCTCCATCTTGCTTTAGTAAGCATTTCTTCAATGACTGGTGAGTTCAACAGGTACCACTTTGTTTATTGATTATTATATTGCTTCTTAAGAGTTCTTTTTGTCCATGCACATTGTTATGTCCAGGCCATTGATTGTCATCTTAAGACTGACCTGAAGATTTCCTTCGGAGTCCTGATAGAATCTTTTATCTGCTATTCATGGCCCTGTCACTACAATCCTTTTATTTTCTGCTTCCTTTTTATGTTAGACAGTAGCTAGAGAAATGTTTTGAAAAACTATGGAGCAGGTACACCCACAGGGACACAGTGACCAGTGGACAGATGACAGAAACTCCAGAGAAGGCAAATGGTGATTCAGATCACTTCCCCTCACATCATTGGAGAACTGGGGCCACTTCAAAAGACTGTGCAGCCGATCAGATTTCCATTTGCCCCTAAGATCTAGAAATACTGCTTAGATGTATGTGAATAATGCATTGGAGCTTTAATTGTTTATGACAACATTTTCAAGGCACAAACACATTGCAATAATACAACTTCTAAAGGTTGCTTAGGTCTTGGAAACAGGATAAGCTTTTAGGTTGAACCTGTGGATCTGCCATGCTGAGAAAGCAACTGCAATGGAATATACTAAATGGACTTTGGATGGAAAACAGGGAGGAAAGCCTTGTACAGATGCAACTTGGAGGTGAAGATGGCCAGGTAGGTGCTCTAGGCAGAAGTGTCCTGTTAATAGGGGATGACTACCAACACTGCCCCAGAACCACCAGTGTACCTTTAGAAGACCAGATTCTGAGGTCAAGTGCTGACATTCATATTTAGGACATAGCTGCTTTGTCAGGCTGAAAGTCTGTGACCAGCTGCTATGTGACTGTCCTGCATCACTGTTTGACTGGGAATCAGTGTGTACATAACCGACTCACTTTTCCTGCCAAACAACTTCTCACAACTCAGCTATTAAAAGTCTTGTTTCTCTTAAGTGTCTAGACCTGACCCCTGGACCATGTTTAAGGGGCTCTGCTGCAGCCTCCATAATGCACTCAGTTCCGGTGATATTTTAATAACATCTTTATTTTTATGTTTCTTTATTTTTATGTTTTGGATATTTTCTTTATTTACATTTCAAATGTTCCCCCGTTTCCCATTGCCCCCCTTCCCAGAAAGCCCCTATCCCATCCTCCCTCCCCCTGCTTCTATGAGGGTGTTCCTCTACCCACCCATCCACTCTGGCCTTCCTGCCCTTGATTCCCTTACACTGGGGCATCTATCAAGCCTTTATAGGACCAAGAACCTCTCCTCCCATTGATGCCTGACAAGGCGATCCTCTGCTACATATGCAGCTGGAACCATGTGATCTCCTTGGTTGATGGCTTAGTTCCTGGGAGCTCTGGGGGATCTGACTGATAGTGCTGTTCTTCCTATGAAGTTGCAAACCCCTTCAGCTCCTTTGGTCCTTTCTCTAACTCCTCCATTGGGGACCCCATGCTCAGTCCAATGGTTGGCTGTGAGCATCTACCTCTGTATTTGTAAGGCTCTGGCAGAGCCTCTCAGGAGACAGCCATATCAGGCTCCTTTCAGCATCTTTTGACAATGTTCTCTCTGCTATCATGATTTGCGAGTTCAAAATCTGTCCCTGAGGTTGTCTGTTACCAGTCACACTCACTACAAGCTTGGTTCCTGGAAGTTCGGCTATAATTGCATCACTAGCTGCTCTAAAACTTCTACTGGTTTCCCATGACCCACAGTTGCACTGCCAAGTTCAAACTCTGTGCTTCAAAGCCTCAAGTTTGCTGCATATGTCTGAGAGGATCTCAGCATTGCTTCTCATGCTGGTATATGCGCCCTTGGTCTTACTTGGTTGTATGATGACCTCAAGCAGAGAATATTATACTTGTCATCAAGATAATTATCTTCATGCTACATAATATAATGCTATAAATTTCTGATAAATCTCATCCATTCACATCCTGTGGACTCTCCTAGAAGGACACATCTACTGTTCTCTAAGCAGGGAGTCAGCTCTACAAGAATAGGGTGGTGGCTGTTTACACTCCTGGTAATCCAGCTGGATTTGCAGAATATGTATTTGTCATAGTAAGGTTATTTTCCTGTCCCTAGGACCAAAAATCATAATGTCATTATCACTTTGTCATCACCAACCCTTTGCTCTTCCTGTGGCTGAGAAGTGGAAAAACTGGAAGGGCAGAAGTGAATGCTTAGCTTCCAGTGTTACACGGGTACTGTGGCTATTGTCTAATGAGCCTATCATCTTTGTCTCCATGGAGACCCAGTGATAGGACATGAGTATGTGATAGAAGCTCCAGAGATAAGCCTTTTAATACCTTCATTTTCTTCATCAGAGAACTCTTAGAAATAGGAATATTATCCAGTTTTGCTAAACCATGAAGGTAATGGATGGAGGTTTCTGGGTAAACCTTTCTAAATATAATCTGTGTTCCTTGTCTCCCCGTATCCTCTAGTAGGACTGCTCATGTGCAAGGGAGCTTGAAAAACCCAATTTTCTAACTCATCTCATGATCATGAGAGAGAGCAGATTGATAATAATGTCAAGACTATGGTTGACAGAGGGACACAAACCTTTCTCTTCCCTTTCCTGATTTCACTAGATAGAAACTCGAACGATGTTAAAAAAAAAGGTGATAGATACAGACTTCTTCCAGGGGGTGTGGCAACTAATCTTGATTGACAACTGGATTGAGAGATCAGTTAAGAACACTTCCTGTTGTGTTGGTGAGGATGTATCCAGAATGGTTGCATTTGAGAGAATATTTGAAAGCAGAAGATCTATCCTTAATGTAGGCACATTATCCAATGGGCTGAGAGTATTCCAGTGGAACAAAGGTAGAAGAAGGCAAAGGTCAGCTTGCCTGTGCCAGTTCCACTCTTCCAGACAATGCTCACACACCCATGACTCCCTAGAGACTTGAAGGGACTTCAGCTTTGGATCAGGGTTGTAGTGCGAGGTCTGCCGCTTCTAGCTTCATAGACTAGAGAGCTGCCAGGTTCTTTGTCCTCCAGCATGGAGATAGCCATTGTCAGACTATCTAGCCCTAATTGTCAGTGCCAATTCAATAAATCTTCATTTATAATCACAATGATACACATACATGCATACCTAAGTGTTGCTGTCTCTCTGGAGAACTTTAATACAGGAATAAAACATCCAATCTATTATGATATTAGGTGTAATTTTTTTATATAGATTCCCATTATCAGGCCAAAGAAGTTCCCTTTACTTTCTAGTTTGTCAAGATTTTTTTTTTTGAGAAATGGATGTTAAAGTTTAAAAGTGGATTTCCTGTACAATGGAGCATATTTTCTTGCTAATATGTATAACTGCCTTGCTTGATTTTTAAATATTAAATCAATCTTGCATTTCTGATATAAATACTTTTTGGTTTTGTTGTATCATTGTTTTGTATACACAAATCTGCTAAAAGTTGCTTAGAATATTTGCACCTATGCTTTGGAGAGATATTGTTGTGCTTTTAATTTTATTGGGAATGCGTCTGTGTTGTTTTCCTGTGATGCTGCCTTCATCCAGTGGTCTGTGAAATACTCTTCTCTTTAAAAGTTTTTATGATATTTCTATAGGATCACATTATTGATATTTTAATGAGTGGCAGGATTTGGAAATGAATACATTGTTACTGTATTGTGAGACTGTTTTGAATTCAAATTTTTGGTGGACCAATCAATGATAGATGGCAGACAGACTGACAGACAGACAGGTTGATTCTCATACCATCCATTTCTTGTTGAGTATGTTATGGGAAGATTGAGCTTTAGAATGAATTTAGCTGTTTTGTATACTTCTCCAAATGTATTGGCACACGCTTCTTCATGGTTGTTTACTCTTCTTTCAGTAGCACGGTCCTGATCTTTATATCTGTAGCAACTGTAGAGATGCCACCACTCTAATATTTGGAATTCACGTCTTCTTTTTTTATCTGTGAATTGCTGCAATTGATTATTGATATTGATTATTTTCTCTTTTCGCTTCAACTTTAGGATTTTGGTTATTCATTATTGCTATTTTTTTTTTTGCTTTAGTGTTTAGTTTTATTACTTCTCTATTGCCACATAGCAACCTACTTCAAAGTTGTTCTTTGAAAGTTTTCTTGTACTTTGAAAAGAACTGGAAAATATTTCTCTAATATACCTTTGCCCTTTTCTCACACTTACTGTGTGCCAGCCACAGGATGACCTTGGGTACTGTTTCTCAAACACTGTCCACCTCGCTATTAGAGAGAGGGTCTCATATTGCCCTGAAACTTGTCAAGTAAGATAGGTTAGATATCCAGCAAATCCCAGAGAATTATATCCATCTCCTCAGTGTAGGTATTACAAGGAAATGCCACTGCACTCAGCTTTACCACGTGGGTACCAGGAATCAAACTTCCTGACACCTCTCTTCAGTTCTCAGAGCTTTTTAAAGCTTCCCTGATCAGGCCAGGCCCAGTGAGGATCATGCTCCTCTTGAGTGCCTTACCATCCGTTGATTCAGATCTAATTACATTTGTAGTATACAGTAAAATTAATATTACCATATGTACATATCCTGTCTATAGTTCAGGTTTTACACAGTGCACACATACCAAAGAGCAAAAAAAATTTAGGAAGCATTATTAAGTCCACATTACTGTTTTCTTTCTTGATTTTTCCTAGTTTGAATTCATTTTTCCTATCTTTTAGCCATAGTTGAGATCATTTCTTTGCTCTCTTTGTTCTTTTCAAAGTGACTCTGTAAATCTCTCCCACACTGCTTAAATAATATCCCATGTATTTTGATATATTTCACCTTCATTTGGTTCCAAGTATTTTTCACTTATTCTTTTGATTGCTTCCTTGACCCAGAGTTTATTTAAAAGTATGTTCTTTCATTTCCCAAAGTTGGATATTTTTCAGGGATTTTTTTGTTATTAATTTTTTTATTCAGATCCATTATGGTCACAGAATATTCTTTGTTTGGCTTGGATCTGTTCATCTAAATTTATTGAGTCTTATTTTATGACATAAAATGTTGTTTATCTTGGAAGATACCCCAATGTTCTTGTGTGCATGAAAAGAATGTACCCAGCTGTCATTGGATGGACTGGTCACTACATGAAAGCTAGGACAGGTTGATTCAGTGTCGTTTACAATATCTATATGAAAATTGATTTTTGCTTGTTCCATCAATTACTGAAAGAAAAGTTGGGCACTCTAACTTAAAAATGTGAATTTGTCTTTCTTCTTGCAGATTTGAGTTATTACTCCTTGGATTTCAAAGCTCTGATAGGCATATAAACATGTAGAGTTGTTATATCTTTTTGATGAATTGACTTTTTTTGTTTAATTCAATTTTTGGTATAAAGCAGATCTGCTTGCATCATTCCTCATAGCTTTTCAATGTCTTTCATGTGACTCTATTTTACATAACTGTTGTCTATGGGCCAATGATGGCTCTCTCTCTGTGCTGAGGAATAGATATCTAATACTCCAAGACTGCCTTGACTCTTCTTTCAGAAAGAGACCTGAGACAGAGGAGTTAGGTGCTGTGATGAAACCCCCTCAGGAGCACAAGGAGAAAGAAGGACAGCTTTATCAACCTTCCATTCTGCTCTATGCTTAGTAGTGTATTTGCTTTGTACTTATGCAAAGCTGTCGAAAACATACATCACTAAAACTCCTGTATGCCTGTTGACCTATGAAACTCCCAGTATGTCCATGGCTCACAGAAAGTGTTGCTTTTGACAATCACTGAAGCCTTATGAATAGATTAAGAAGTCATGGTCTTCTTAAGCAACATCATTGCTCCTTCTGTGTGCTAACTTGTTCCTGTCCCATTACCCAAGTCACAATTTTGGAAGGTTTTATCTTGGGTGTTTTTTGAGTCACACTCTACTGATGTATTGCCTCTCCCAACCTGCACAGTCCTATTGCTCCTGGAAACATCAGTTTCTTCTGTTGACGTAGACTAAAAAATCTTGAAGATTGTTATGACCATTAAAACTCTTCAACAGAAAGATGTCTCTGTTGAATGAACCAACAACCAGGAAGTTTGTATGTGTCTGACCTAGATTCTCTGCATATATGTAATTGTTGTGTAGCTTGATGTTTTTGTGGGACTCTTAAAAGTGGGAGTTGGGGTTCTCTCTGACTCTTTTGCCTGCTTTGGGAACACTTTTCCTCCTACTAGGTTGCCTCATTCAAGCTTTGATATGAGGGTTTGTGCCTGGTCTTATTGTAACTTGATAAGCCATGTTTGGTTGATACACTTGGGATGGCTGCACTTTTCTGAAGGGAAAGGAGGAGGGATGGGTCTGGGAAGTGTTGAGAGAAAGACTGGGAGGAGAGGAGAAGTGGGAAAATAGCTGTTGGGATGTAATATATGAGCAAAGAATCAGTAAGAAAAAAGAAAAAAATGATGTCTCTGTCAAGGTCAACACTGTTAATTTGGCAGGACAGTCATTTCCCCAATTAGATATAGACCCTTGGAAAGGGTCACAAGTAAAAGGCTCCAGGATCAACACAGTGATCTCTGAGTGGGATGGGCAGGATTTACCAGCAGGTCATAAAAGGGAAACACTAGTATAAAACACAGTAGTGAAAACATTAGTTTTCAAGTGATTCATTGCTTATACATTTCACTGCAAGTAATTAAATGGATTATATAGTCAGGGAAATATTTTTGTCTTCACTGAACTTATTGCTTGCTGGGAGCCGTAACTTAAATTAATTTCAAAAAAGACACATAGTTTCACGAGGCCAAAGCATTCCCTCCCCTCCTTCCCATCCAGCCAGGCTGATGAATGACATAGCACATACGAACTTGGGACCTGGCAGTAGACAGTGGCTGGATGTCAAACTTTTGGCAAGATAGTGTATCTGACCATCAAAATTACAGGAGCATCATACAGCCTTTGGGTCTTGATGTTCTTTGTTTAGGAATTCTTTTGTCTTGTTCCTTTTGCTCAAGGATGAAAAGAAAGTAAACCCCATTTGAAAATTGTATAACTTGCTTTTGGCAAAGAAGTTTGTAGCTCTGAAACCAAAATGATTCAGCTCCTATAACCCCAGCCTACTGTGATAGTGGTGTGGGAGCTAATGGGACCAAGGTGGCGGAGTAGTGCTGGCCACAAAAGGAAACAAGTTGTGTCCCTTCACTTCATCGGGTGTTATGGCTGCACTAAGTTACAAACCAAAGCAAATGGTGAGGGTGTGGCCTGGGGTAGAAGAAAGCTGCAGTCTGCTCTATTGGAAGTGAAGTTTGGTGTCTTCACTGACACAGACAGCAAGTCTGCTAAGTCTTATGCTATGGGTGCTCAGTGTGGTGTTTCCAATGGAGACTCCTGAAGATTCTGTGAAGGGACTTTCATAACGAAACTAAGATGCTATCTGCATAGTGCATTAGCCATCACTGTGATTGTCGCTGCCATGTAGTTTAAAATAGAAGAATATGTGTAATGAATTTATGCATGTACTTCAATATGTATGAAATTTGCATGCATTATTAATTACATTACAACTGTGCCCAGTCCACATCTTTGTAATATTCTGTTCATTTAAGTGGGGAATGAGCTATCACCTACTCAAATGGGACATATATGTCCTATGTAGAGCTCACTGGATCACTTCAGTCATAATAACTACGACTCAAAGAACATCTGACAAGCGTTAATTATTTAGACAAGTCTGACCTAAAGGTTCTAATGAAATGAAGTTATTCTGTTATTTTTTCATACCAATGTTAAAATTTAAAGTTTGAAGTGAATGTTAGAGGTTTTTTGGAACTTTTAGGAGCTATATAATAATAGTTATGCAATTATCATAGTGTAAATATCTGTGTTTTCTGATGGTCTTAGTTGACCACTGTGAAAGACTTGCACAGTCTCCAAAGGGGTCATAATCCATAGGTTGAGAACCATTGATCTAGATAAAGGGGGACACTAGAAATGTTCAACCTGAAGTTCTGCTAAGTCTAATAGAGACAAGTAGATAAGGAATAGATATCTTCCCTTGAGCCTTCTACTGAGCACCAACTACTACACACATATGAGGAGACCACTCAAGGTTGGGAAAGAAGCACCACAAAGAAAATGGGTAAATCAGGTGGAGCTTAAGTCAGGTGGGAGTGTTTCCTGTTCCCAGGAGCCAGAGTGAAACACCTCATAACTCAGGGGCATTAGATATAACTCTCAGAAGTCCAGATGGAACACTTGTCAGGATTGACCATATTCTCGTCCAGGAAACAAATCTCCCAAACTGTGAAGGATCCAAGTCCCACAAAAAACCATGATTTTTGAAAGTAAGTTGAAAGTCAATAGTAGGGGGAAAAACCTGGAAAAACCCCCAAATGTTGAAAACTAAGTAGAATAATAAATAGTCTGTGGGAAGAAGGGAGGACATAGGAGCATTCTAAATTGAACAAATTTGACAACCATCTATTCAGATTCATAAGGGAGAAAAGAAAGGTGTGGAACATTATTCACATCAGACAAGGGCTCGAGGAAAATTTAAGAGCAATTTTTTTGATAAAACAAAATCAATAATGATGGCAAATGGGCAATTCTATGAAAGAGAAGATTCAACAGAACTCATTCAAAACACTGAATGACTGAATCACACTGTTTATTAATGAGGCTGAAAAAATTATGAACTCAGATATTCTCATGAGCTGATTCTATTTTTAAAATTTGATAAACTTCATTATTTAAAAATGTGCAAATAAAATAAACACCACACATTAAAAGTAACCAGACCCAAAGTCTGTGCATCTCACTAAGCTTCTGTGGAGTCAGAGCCACCTTTCGGGGGTTGTGGGTTTTACATTGGATTTTAATTTTACCAAACATCTTAGAGAGAATTAATAATTATAGATGAATTATCTGCAAATTTAAATGCTATTTTTAAAATCCTTGTACAACTGCAGTATAATTTTTTTAAAAGAATTATGCATATGCATGCCTATGTGTACCAGTGCCCAGGGAGATCAGAAACAAGTATTGGATTCCCCTGGAGCTGGAGTTATAGGCAGTAGTGAGCTGATAGCCTTGGGTGCCAGGGTCCAGAAGAACAGCTGGCACTCTTAACCAATGAGCCATCTCTTCAGCCCCAAATACAGTTTCTCCTTGATTTCAAAACCAAAGCTATTAAAACAAGCAAGATCTATAGACAATTGTAAAAGATGGGGGGGGAGTGAATGTAGAGGGGGAACTTTGGAGGAATTGGGGGAGGAGAAACTTTCATCAAGACATATTGCATGAAAAAATATTTTCAATACAAGAAAAAAGAGAAATCTATTACAATTCTAATAAGTAGGATTCAGATATACAAAACAATAGTTCATACCATAAAAAGTTGTGTATATGGAGTGTTATCTGGAAATGCTTGCAAGAACTATATACAAAAGTTTCAAAATCATCACTGAGGAAAACCAGAGACATGAATGTATGGTAGAGCCATGAGGTCACAGCTCTAGACTCGGTGTTGTTCACATGACTGTTCCTATGCCAAGCCAGGCCAGAATCCCACAATATTTATTGGTAGAAATAAAATCCCTGATTTTAAATTTTATATGAAGAGGCAAAAATCTGGGACAGACTTTTAAAAAGAGAGGCATAAAACTAAGGACTTACAGTGCTTCACTTAAAATTTGATTTAAAAGCTGCAGTGGTCAATTTATTATATGATAGATTGACAGAATTGAATACAGTCAAAATGTCTGTACACGTGTTCAGTTGACTTTTAATAAAAATCACAAAGGCAGTTCAGTGGGGGAAAGAACAGTTTATTTGACAAATGATGTTAGAAAAAAAATTGGATATTTTCATGAAAAAATGTTATCCCAAATTCACACATTAAACAGATATTAATCTAAAGTAAATGATCGACACAAACATAAAACGTAAACCTAAATCTTTTAAGATAAAACAAGCCCTAAGCTTTGTGACCTTTGTCTTCGGGGTCAATGCTGAGGAAGATATCTGTTAGCTGGTATGTGATAATTAATTTTAAACAATTAACTCCTTATATCACAGACATAGAAATTGTGCTACACAGTTGGTGTGTGTCATTCTGATCAATGCAGCGAGACTTGTCTTTGATGGTACACCACAGTGCTCTGTGAGAGTTCTGAGGTCTGCAGAGGCTGCTATGGGAGCTCAGTTAATGAAGGGTGGGAGGAAGCTTCCTTTGACAGAACTAGAACCATGCAGATGAAGATTCCAAAGGAAAGAAGAATCTAAGTGATGATCAGCCCCAGTTTACAAAAGCCAGGAATCACTCCTCTTCTCGTCAGACTGAGAAGAAAACTAGAGGGGACGGGGGTTTCCGTGGGATTGTTTGTTAATCTCCCAAGAACCTCAGAATAGGAGCTGAGGAGGCCCAATTCAGAATCACTAAGAGCCTAAGATAAACACGTACAAAAGCTGGGTGTGGAGCACATGACTTTAATTCTAGCACTCAGGAGAGTGGGGTAGGTGGATCTCTGTGAGTTCCAGGCCAGCCTGGTCTACATAGTAAATTCCAGGTCAGTCAAGACTATATAGAAAGACCCTGTACCAGAAAACCAAACAACAACGATAAAAAACATATGAATTCTGCTCTCTCTAGAATAAAATTAAACAGGGAAGCAATGAAAGATTAAGTACCCATCACACAGTCTGAATGGCAGAAAGGGAAGACAAAGACTATAGGGCTGCAGAAGTATTGAAATCGATAAAACACAGGATGAGAAACCCACATGAAAACACAACATAACCAAAGGTCTGCGAGACAAATGGCATGCTAATAAGCCCTCAGCATCTCAATGGGAGTGGTTTAGATGCTGGCGAGGGAGGCCAGGAAGAGTTGGCACGAATGTCTCAAAGGCTGCCAGGAGGTCCTGCCAACTGTGCAGTCTGGCCCTGGGGCTGTGGTATAAATATGGTTTCTCTTTCAAAGGCCCACTTGCTGGATGCTCGGTCCCAGTGTGTGTGTATTGAGGAGGTGGGGTCTGATGGAAAGTGGTCAGGTGGAGGGCCACACCCATGAGGCTTTCAGTGCTTTCTCAGTAGAGTGGGGTAATTCTGGTTATTTTTCACAAAGTGAGGAATCTTTTTTTTTTAAAGATTTATTTATTTATTATCTGTAAGTACACTGTAGCTGTCTTCAGACACTCCAGAAGGGGGTGTCAGATCTCATTACGGATGGTTGTGAGCCACCATGTGGTTGCTGGAATTTGAACTCAGGACCTTTGGAAGAGCAGTCAGTGCTCTTAACCTCTGAGCCATCTCTCCAGCCCCAAAGTGAGGAATCTTAGGCTTCGTCCTTTCTCCAAATATCCAATTCATTCCATCTTCTCCATCATAGTGTGGTTCACCAAGAGGTGCATTCCAGAACCCAAACAGATGTGACTACTGAACCTTGGATATTTAGCTTCTAAAACAGAGCACTTGGTGAACTTCTTTAAATGTCCAACTTTAGATATATGCTTATAGCAACAGAAAATGGACGGATATATCCAGCAATGCTGTCTTCCATGAATGGAGGGAAAGAAAGACTTTTTTTTTTAGACAAAGTAAACGTAAGTGAAATTTTTTCAGTAACTGATCTAATCAAAGGAAGGCTTTGTAAAAAGGAATATTATATAAGAAGCCTTGAAATATCAAGAAGGAAAAAATGGTTTGTAAAACAAAGGCTGAGTGAATACAACTTGTGAGTTTCTGAACTAAGTTTGATGCTTGGAACACAGATTACAATGATATTTCATGTTGGTTTTGAAATATATAGTGGAAATACTTGAAGTGCATTTGTTTTTAAACTTGAGAAGGCAGCAGGAATGAAGTGGACTTGAGGTTTCATGTCTTCATTCCAGAGTGGGAAGACACCAGGCCTAAAGCCTGTGGTAAGCTCTTTACATACATTGCAACCCAGAGAGAAACCAAAAAGAAAATAATACAAGGAATCCACTCTGTACCAGTGAAAAGAAAACAAGATGGGATCTTTCAAGACTAGCACAAGAAGCCACAGAAGCCAGAACAAACCAGGAAACAGAAACAAACAGGAAATGAGAAGTGAGATTGAAGACATAAACTTAACACATCCGTAACTGCTCTAAGCAAGCCAGGAGGCTGACACAACATAACACATTAAGAAAATCCCATAGCCAATGTCTCTGCTGTATGCACTGAAGTCATTTCCTTGCGATGCAAGGAGGTCACAAGCAAATGAAGATACATCATGAGTTGTGCTGACTATAGTGAGGAGATGAGTGATGGGCATGTATGAAGGAACTCTACTCTAAACCACAGAATACACAGGCTTAATCATGGGAGCTTATAGCCCAGAACCTAATCTGAGCTTCACCAACTGTGGTCATTTGAATATACTGGCCTCTTGGGAAGTGGCGCTATTAGGAGGTGTGGTCTTGTTAGAGGAAGTGTGTTCTTGTCTAGGTGGGCTTTTAAGGTCTCCTAATTCTCAAGCTCCACCCAATGTGGAAAGAGAGCCCCTCCTCCTGGCTGCCTCAGATGACAGTCTTTTTCTTGCTCCCTTTGGATCAAGATATAGAACTCTGGGCTCTTCCAGCACCATGTCTGCCTGCAAGCTTCCATGACTCCCACCATGATAATGGACTGAACTTCTGAAACTGTAAGCCGGTTCCAATGAAATGTTTCCCTTTTTTAAGAGTTGCCTTGGTCATGTTGTATCTCACAGCAATGAAACCCAAACTGAGGCACCTACTCAGACAAGAGTTAATGTTTCCCTATGGGGGCAATTGCTAGGCTCCATGGAGGGATGGAAATATTGGTGGAGAGTTAATGCCCTAAGGGTGCCTGGCTAAAGCCAAGTAGATAAAAGAATTAAAAGGGTGACTCATCAAAAAGGAGCAATACAGGATGTTGGTATATAGCTGGAAGCTCCACAAATGTGGGCAAATGTATGCAGAAGACACATTCATTTAGGAAAGGAACAAGAGAAAATACCACAGGAAGAGGAGGTCTTAGAATGGGGTAGGGTCTAAATGGGAACCCAGGAAATTGGGTGAACCCTGGGTGTTCCCAGGGATGGAGATGATTTGGAATGTGAATGTGTATGGACTGATGTCAAGAAGGTAGAGGGAAGATGCATGCAACTTGTACCTTCCAGTGACTCCTTATGGAGATGATGGTTTATGAATGTTTGATACCTAAAGGAAGTGAAAGAATCAAGACACCCCAAGACCTAGTTCTAAGCACAAAGGGATTTATTTGCCCCAGAGGGATAAAGGGCAAGGAATAAGAGACAAAGAAAGGAGACAGAGGACTAGGAGGAAGGGAAGAAGAACAAGGGAGGGGGGAAGCTGCAAGAGAGAGGGAAAAGGAACATTTATCCCAGAGAGACTAAGGACTTCCTCTGTATAGAGAGGAGATGCAAACCACAACTCATAGGTAAATGGTGGTTTATAATTGGAAAAGGGAAACCCCTGTGCTTGGATGGGTTGGTTAACATTAATTACCGTAGCCAAAAGGGGAGCTTTTGATTGCTCTATTTTAAAAATCTTGATAACTGGACCTTCATAGTCAGCCTCAGAGGGAGGAAGTGGCCAACAAAGGGAATAGGCCTTGGCTAACTTGCTTAAGGAGTGTAATCTAATGGTTTAGCTAGGTAGAAAGAATGGGGGAAGGGCACCGTCTGCCTGAGTCATGTTGGCCATGCTCAGTCTTCTGGAACTCTTTCAGTAAGGCTCTATCTAGTAAGTGACAGTGAGAACTGGCTACTCTTCAAGCATGGGAAGTTCCTATGTATGCCAATCCATGGTTTTCCATTACACTTCAGAACAAAATCTTCCTAAAATAAGATCACCTGTGCTTAGTACAATCTTCCCTGAAGACATCCACACTCAGGGAGTTATTACTAAAACTCGAAATAGAATGGGTGATGAACTTTGTGAACATGTTATCTGGAAACCACAGTATCACTTGACCTAGAAGGAAATATGGCACAGAGACGCTAATTATAAAATGTATTTTAAAATAACCTATATACCTTTCTTGTTGCTATGATATGATGAAAGCAGCTTAATGGGAGAAAAGGTTTATTTTATTTCACAGTTAAGTCTATAGTCCATCATGGCAAGGGAGTTATGGTGGCAGAAACTCAAGGAGCCAGCTTGTCATGATGCGTTCAGTCAAGATGTAGTGAACAATGGATACGCATCCTCATCCCATTTTCTCAACTCTTTGTACTATACAGCATCCCAACACAGTGAATGGTACCACTCATAGTGGACAGATATTTTTTACTTCAGATAACCCCATCAAGACAATTCCCCATAATCATATGCAGAGACCCATCTTTCAGATATCTCTAGATCTCATCAAGTTGACAACTGAAATGAATTCAATAATGCTAAAGACTAGGATATCTAGAGCTGGAAATGTCTAGCAGGAAGACTCGGGTTGGACCCATGATATCACATAAAATCAGGCATGAGGGTGCACATCTGTAAGCTCAAGCATCCAGGAAGTGAGTTAGAAGGATCCTGGCAACATGTGACCTTGTTTCAAAAAATGTTCATTACGATGGATGTTTGAGTTCCATCCGTCAGAGAGAGAGAGAGAGAGAGAGAGAGAGAAGGGGGAGGGAGAGGGGGAGGGAGGGAGAAGGAGAAGAAGGGAGAGGGAGGGAGAGAGGGAGAGGAAAAGAGGGAGAGAGAGAGAGAGAGAGAGAGAGAGAGAGAGAGAGAGAGAGAGAGAGAGAGAGAGAGAAAGAGGGAGAGTGAGATTCCCCCATTGTGGTGTATTTTCTCAGCACTGTGTAGTGTTGTAGCTGCTGACAAAGCTACATCTGGCTCTTTTATCCTTCTGATCTTCTAGAATTACTGCCACTAAGCTTCAGACTTTGACACTAAAAGCCTCCTTCTTTATTTTTCATAATTATCTTATAATCTAATATTCTTTCTTTCCCAACAAGATGACATGAGAGCAACCTCCATTTGTAATCATCTCTCTGATGCGAACATTTTGGAAGTAGACATTGTACAGGAAACAAACTTGCCTTCCTAACATCTTCATACCTTCTGCAGAGCCCACATTTTCAGTGTCAAGGGTGGTGATCCCAGGGCCTTCTCTCCCCTCCCACCCAATCCTGCTCTTAGGATCCCTTGGCAAGGAAGATTCTTGAGACTTCTCCACTCCCCACTACCCTAGATAGAACATGGACAGACAACAAAATGAACTCCCTCCTTCATTCTGATATAATTTTCACATTTCCCATTCATGTATGTTATTTCTCCCAAAGACAAATATGACCTTAGACATTCTTTTCTCATTTCTTGGTTGAAAAGTTTTGGACATTTAGGATAATTGTGGGTTGTTGGGTGTATGTTCTTTATCTACACATGTGCTTATTTTATTAGAATGGTAATCATTAAAAAGTACAGCGCTTCCCCTTTACAAGTAGGATCAGTTCAGATAGATTATGTATGCCTTGGATCCTGGAAGAAAGGCTGGGCTGCTGGATGTTTGTGTGAGTGTGAGTTGTGAGTGTGTGTGTGTGTGTGTGTGCATGTGTGCAGTGTTCAGGAAGAAAAGCTCAAAAGTCATTGATGTCACTGTTATTTCCCTTATTTAAAGACCTTCAGTTTCCATCACTTCTTAGCTCTGGAAAGTGACCATTTGGAGGAAAGAGTCGTATTCAGGAAGTTCCTCTTCCTCTTTGAATCCAGACACCCAAGCTGTTGGTAATTTGTTCATCAGAAAGTTAATCTGTCTCTGCCCATAGTTGAGCCCAGAAGACTTTATTGATTTATCAAGATCACTTTGACAAATAAAACTGCAACAAAACCAGTTTCACTTTGTGTTGTGATGTGATTCTCAAGGATTCGAAATGAAGGAGAAATCTAAGTACATTATTTAAAAAAAAATGTGTCTTTTTGAAATTAAGATATAATTCCATCTTTTCTTCCCATCCCTTTCCTTCCTCCAAATTTTTCAGATACTCCCTTGTTCTCTTTTAAATCCATAACCTCCATTTCTTTCATTGTTGGTTCAACAGGGAAGGAGGAAATATCTCTGGTCATGGGTCTCCATAAAGAACACAGGCAACTAAGAAATGCTAAAATCATGGAGAAATAGTCTTCCCCAGGGAAGAGTCCCCAAAATTGATTTCAATTTTGACAAGTGGTCATCCCTGAAATCATATATATTTGAGTAACATTATATAGACTGAGCAGGTTGCATTTGTATGTGTAGGGGGTATATGCACATATATACATGCATTCTTAAAAAATAACCCCTTGTGAAAAGTTATGTGTTGGTTTAGTTGTTTTTTAACAAAGGTTGAGCCATTTTAGAGAGTCTGCTAAAATTATGTTCAGCAGATTTGCTTACTAAATCCTTAAAACTATGTCATGTAGTTACCACAAATTATTTTGGAATGAAAGCTGATCCAGATGAGTGTTACCATATTGTAATATTTTAAGCTTAAAAATCTTTGCTCACATGTGAGTTATGATGAAAAGCAGAAACCTCTCAAACTGACTGTCTGTCATCATGACAAAAGCTGGGGATGAACATAGGCAGGGACTTTGCCCACTTAACATTTGCTACAGGTGTTCCAGGCTACATGCTTCCATCAACTGATGTTTTCTCTGCTGAGAAACTGTATTGTGGTCTAACTTCAGCTTCCCTAGTATGTTTTTAACATTACAGTATGAAGAAACTTGATTTCCCTAATGCATGTAAAATCTACCCTCTAGGCCTCATTTTCTTTCTCAGTTCCAAATAACATTAAGCTTGTGTTATGAGTTCAAATGACATCCAACAGTGACAGATTTACTATGAATATTCACAGAAAACATAGAGACCACAGTAAGGAGAGCAGCATGCAGGAGTGCAGATGCTGACTGTCTTCATGGAAAACCCTCTTGGCATCTGAACCCCTTCTTTCTCCTGGCCTGTGGCTCCTCTGTTAAATGCTCTACTCTACTAACTGAAAGTGTTTAATATTTTGTGCTGGTTGGTGTTTGCAGGGCTCCAGAAGTACCAGGGAAGCCTATTTATTTGATAGAAAATAGGATTGAGGCACAAAAGTGTTTTGTAACTTTAGCAGGAGTTACTGTTGCATTTGTTGTGCATTGCAACTATAAGAAACTATTACTAAAAAGCTTTAGCTCATAGTTGTACAATCAGACTTCCATGGGTCTACCTGAGATAAAACTAAAATATCTATAGGGCACCAGGATCCAGATTCAAATGGTCTCTTCTTTCCTTAGCTAGTGATCACTGTTTCAAGTTACATGTCAAATATTTCCCTGTTGACATGCTCCTTTGTTCTCTCTTTTGTCTTTCTTTTTTCTTTCTTTCTTTCTTTCTTTCTTTCTTTCTTTCTTTCTTTCTTTCTTTCTTTCTTTCTTTCTTTCTTTCCTTCCTTCCTTTCTTTTTCTTTCAAGAGAAGGTCTTATACAACCCAGGCTGGCCTCGAACTCACTTATGTAATCAAGGATGTTTCCCGGCCTTCCTACCTCTACCTCTGGAGTGATGGGATTTCAGGTGTGCTGTCAAACCCAGTTTATATGGTGCTGAGACAAAAAACCAGAGTTCTGCACAATATGGATGAGCATGCTACCAACTTGCAGACATTCTTCCACTTTTAGGAACCCTAGAGAGTGTCTTGAGCCCATCTAACCTCACTGTTTTAAGGTTAGCCAATCATAAACCTTGATTTCTCCTTGGTCATGTGACTTTAGATGTACACAAGTTTGAGGAATTAGAAATAGACAATGTGAGAGGCCATTATTCTTGGTAATCAAGATTTGGGGGCCAGGGTTCTGACTTTAAATCTTCTGATTCCTCAGCTACACTACTATATATGGATTTAGTATTTTCTCAGTACACTTCAGCAGTTATATTGCAATTGTAGCTCATATAGTTTATCCATATGTACTAGCACAGAAGGAAAACCCCAAAATACAAAATAGGGCAATGCCATCTCAACAATTTGGGCTTCTGATGAGACAATTGTATGCATATTCAATAACTACAGCAAACTGGGCTCTGGCTTGTTTGCCAACTGTGCCAGAAAATGTCCCTGCCTGTTCAGCACAAGTCTCCCCTCAGTCTTCTTGGCAATGTTCTGAAGAGCAGCCAGCCCCAAAATGAACTCAGTAAAAGTCCACACAGTTGGTACAAAGGCAGTCAGTTAACATCTTAGGAGTCTCATTAAATGATAAATTAACATTAAGAGGAAGAAGCTGCGAAGAGTGATTTAACATGCTCACATGTGCTCCCTTCCCCATCTCCTTGTACTATGCAACTCAGGGATTCCCATCAATCACTCCTAAGAACCAACCGTGGGATTATATTCATATTGTTTATTAGCACTAGCATATAGTTTATTAGCATCATCAAATATAATAATGTTCATTAAGAAGATATTATGTAAAATAAGATGTTTTTATTAGGAAAGAAATCAAGCACAATCTATCTAACAGGTTCCTTCTAACACATAGGCCTCTGTGGTTTTTGGCACAGAGGAAGGAAGCATGTCTTAGATTACTGAGCAAACCATCCTCATTCTCCTCACTCCTGCCCTAGACACAGGACTGGATGCTGTCTTGATTTGCTGAGTTTGCAGAGATCCATAGAAAAAACTGGCATGAGCTGAGAAATCTTCATCGAACAAAGGCAATATATTTTTATGTATTGACTTTTGTGTGATTCAATTTACAGTGCATATAAAAGTAACCTTTATAAACTGCCCTGTGAACTTTAGAGCAAGTTTGCATTTTGTGGTTAACTTTTCTTTTACTGTATGACTTCCAAAATGATGAGCCAGCTCATTGGGTCTCCTGAAACCTTTTAGCCAAGTAATGAAAATGAATGGTTTTCTGCACATAAAGACTCACAAGCTAAAGCTTGGAAAGAGACTTTTGGGAAAGCTGACTCTATGCATTTATAGTTTCAATAAAGGTAGATGAAAGACGAGTTCTGTTTGGTTTTCAGAGGGAGTCAATGAATGTGTGTTTTTTAAACCAATCATTCTATTTGAGTGGCTTATGAATTTTGTATATATGTACAGGAGATGATGTAGATGCCTACTTATGATAAGCCTGCAAAGCCATGGAGTTGTTAATCTGAGGAGATGGCTTATTTAGTAACTAAGCATGAGGACAAGGATCTGAGTTCAGATCCCCTGCATCCATAAAAAAGCTGGACCTGATAGAACCCTAGCACTGGAGAAGAGGAGACCGGCAGGTACCTGGAACTCCCTGGCTAGACAGTCTAGCCAGTTTGTGGGAGACCTTTCTGGGGAAAAAGCCAGGTGGAAAGTGATAGAGAAAGACACTGGGTATCCATCCCTGGCCTTCACATGTACACAAAGACATGCATGCACATCTGTGTGAACACAAGCACACACTCCCTGTTGGTGTCTCTCATTTGAAAAATTTGCACTAGGCACTCAAAAACATGGTGCTTTGTCTTTCTTTTTCCTCTCTGTCAATGTATAAAATTTTACACACATGCTCAACAGATTATTAGCACAATTCCAAGTGTAGTCTGAGTCAACTTTTCCTCTGTTCTAAGTCAAGAGTTACATTGGGAATAACAAGCACTTCCTCTGTGCCTTTAGCTATATTACTTCTTGTTTCTTTCATCTGTTCGTGCTGACCTGTCATGGATTTATTTGGAAATTGTGAGATATTTCCTACTGGTTTATTATTTTTCATAGCTGATGAAGCTGTTCTTTATTCTGTGTTAGCCTTTGGGGCAAGATTTGATTGAACCAGTTGTGTTCTATTACCCATTTTCCAACTTCTTGATTAGGGAACTTTTCCAGCACTCTTCTCTTTAGAAAGCAATGGAATATTTTTTTTTCCTACAAAGTCGAAAGACATTTTAGCTTAATAACTTTGATATAGAAGGATGCTGACTTAATATCTACTCATAGTGTATTTGGAGTTCTTATGAGACAACTGAGAGAAGAATCTGTGATAAATATAAGCTGTGGGAAGCATGGAGATCTTGTGCTCACAGATAAGCATTAGGGGAAGCAAGAATATTGAACACACAAGGTTGTTCTACAAAGGGAGAGATGTATAACCTACTGAAAAAGTTCATCTTGGGTGAACATGTATAGGTTGCATCTTGGCATTGTTCACCAAATGACAGGGTGTAAAGACTATTTACATAGCATATAGACTATATGGGGGCATAACTACTCATGCAGAGATGATTTAAAGGACACAGAAGTCTGTGTGCCAGTTGAATGCTGATGTTATTCCATCCATACAGGGAATGTGAACACCCATGGATACTGAAGTCGGCATTGAGTCTTGGAACCAAATCTGAATGAGCGCTGAGGGAACCTTAGTAAGGTTCATTCCATATCTGATGTTCTTCCAAACCGCCTGCCTCTGTGCCTCATTATCTATTTGATTCATGGCGTGGCACATGTGATTGTCTAAAATGTAAACATCACTCTTGATGTCTCTCAGGTTCTAATAGAAGATAGTTGAGAGTCTAAGGGTGCCCTAAGGCACACTTCAAACATTTGTAGAAGCTGAGGAAGAGATTTGCCTCAATAATTCCAGTCAGCACAGTGGGTTAAATGACATAAGGCAAAAAGTAGTGATGGTCACAGTGAACAGTGCAGAGTAAATGGCCATTAGAACAAACCTGTGAGATGGAGCTTGTCTTCTCCTGAGCTGGAGGCCTGAGACCACTCATGGGTCAGAGCAAAAAAAGTACAATTCAATAAAACAGAAAACAGCCACAAGTAGACTAACTACATCACATACAGTAAGAATAGATATCATACAATAAGAGTTCATCTGTGTTTTCATGTGTGTGTGTGTGTGTGTGTGTGTGTGTGTGTGTGTGTGTATTGTAGTGGTTTGTGGTTTAAAACCATTGAGAGGGATTATAAAAAAGCCTTCTGACTATCGTAAAATGGACCTGAGTTTCTTCTTAGTCATGTGCCTGAGCCCCACTTAGGTTGGTACAGTTGCTGCTATTTCAGCAAACTCCCCCTCGTAAGAATAAGACAATTTACTCCTGAAGAATTGATTCACATAGAGGTATAATTAGGGATGGGGTGAAAAATGAAATGATTCTTAGATCCTTGACTTCCTGTGTTCTGGTTCTTGAACAATGGTCTCTCAGAACATAGCCAGAGAGGATGATGCCACCTGGTGATCTCTTTCTTTGACTCTGGTTGGTCTAGTACAGCACTGGGTGAGTGTGGTCCATACAGCAGCACATGTGGAAGCCCAGCTGTTTCCCTACAGGAAAGGAGCTGTATCACCAGCATTTTCCACATATTTAATTTTAATCCATTATCCATAACATGACAAGGGTTTGTGCTGACAAACAGAAGAGGATAAAACAGGGTGTGTCTCTTGTCTTCTTAAGTCAAAAGTCCTGTAGAGACAACAGGGACTTGATACACAATTATACATAATCAATTAGTTAGCTCAATAAGAGAGAAATGTAAATTCACTTCCTACTTCCTATTTGTCATTCCACTAAGTATTTAGCAGGCTCCCGTGAGAAGGGGAAAGAAATGAGACAGAATGATTGTGATGGCAGGGGCGGGGGGGGGCACTCTTCTTGCTGAACCTATACCCTGACTGCTGTTGCTTCCTGTCTCCCTCTCAGTTCTAAGTCCCCAAGCCCAGGAAGTTTCCAAACCAGCTGGTTGTCTTACTGACTAAAGGTGCTGAGGGTGAAAGTTCATCCAGGCACCTTCTGGAAATCTGTCACCTAGGTTGTGACTCTGCCATGGACTAAGAAAGTGGGATTCATAGCCCACCCTACCCTTAGTATCCTAAACTCACACCTGAATCTGTTTTCTGAAGAAATAATGCTTTAAATGTTGGTTAGATCTGAAGGTACTGTGATTTAGTTGTGTAATGGATTCAGTGATGTTCAATCAATTGTTCTTATTATTGATGTAACTGGAATCTCTCTCATCCTATTCTGAATTAAAAGCTCTAGTGGCTGAAGCATTCCTAAGCTGTTTGAAGCACACATCATTCTGAGATGCTTGGGATAGATGATCTTCAAGATGACTCTTGAGAAGTGCATGTGGGATTACTCTCAGAGTCCTGAAGGACAATTGGGCTGGGGCGTGCCAGTAGCAGAGCGCTTGTCTAGCATGCACAGGTTCTAAGTTCTCTACCCAATGCCACACACACACACACACACACATACACACACACACACACTTACACTCACACACGAGAGAGAGAGAGAGACCCACACATGTGCACAGATACATGCACAAGCACACACAAAGGCATGCACACACATACATTCATACACACACACACACACACACAAACACACACACCCAGAGAGGGGGGGAGGGGGAGAGACTCACATATGTGCACACATGCATGCACAAGCACACACAGGAGCATGAACATACACACACACACACACACACACACACAGAGGTATATGCATATACATAGGCGTTTTCTATGTCTGTGAACTCCTATGTTTTGTTAAGCCTTGAACAATACAATTAAGAAAAATTATATCTTTTGGAGATGAATTTCTTTTCTAAAACTGAGCAAGTCTGGATGGTAAATGAAGCAGAACTGATGTTTAGAACATGTAATTTACTTCATTCCCTGCTATTCACAGTAAACCCAGAGAAGAATAAGAACATGGGCGTTTGGGGTCATTGGGTCTGTTTGGCTCAATAAAGAAGCCCTGTGAGTTCATGGTGGTGGCAGGAGGTCTCACACCTGCCTAGCATGGTGTGACAGTGACTTATGTCCAAACATACCAGCAGCTGCTAAAGCCTTGGCAGGTTCATAAATCATTATGTTCACTGCGTTTGACCCCTGTTAAGCCACCAACCTGAGGTTTAAGCTTTCCACATCCACTCCTGCTTTGCAAACTAATTCAGAAATTCCTTGTGGTATTCAATGCTGACCCTCTTGTTCACCTATGTTACTCTGTATTCTCCAGGGATACTCCCTGAGTCCTGTGTTATGTAAGCCCTAGGTGTGGTGTCATGGTGGGCTTTTCTGTGTGGGAAGGTCAGTCCTATTCTTTGTCTTGCTTTGTCACAAGGAAAGAAGTATGGCTTCCAAAT
This sequence comes from Tokudaia tokunoshimensis, assembly GCA_036184795.1. Lineage (NCBI taxonomy): Eukaryota > Metazoa > Chordata > Mammalia > Rodentia > Muridae > Tokudaia > Tokudaia tokunoshimensis. Next base: position 53,486,437 of record BTHU01000017.1, on the reverse strand, counting down.
GATAATAGAGAGACAGAATGATCAAATCTTCCCAAAACAAAGAGTGTCTTGTTCCTTTGTTTCTCCTTTAATCCACATGCCTGCTATCTCTAGGCCTTGCCAGCCATGAGACACAAATGGTCTTAAGGATTGTTTGCTCCTTTGGCAACCTTTTGGTGTGATGGTGCTATGCTCTATTATCTGGAACAATGGTATATCTATTGGAAGAGCTTCATGGCTATGGGAACACTGGCCTCATTGAAGAAGTAGCCACTGCATAGCCACGCTCCCATTCCCTGGATAATAGGTGCCATTAGAAACCCAGGTCTCTGACTCCAGCTGGAGATGTGTGCTGTCACTGTTCCAAAGTGAATGCTAACGAGAGGCTGGATGGTCACCAGATGTCCCCTGAGCTGTACTAGATGCTCACAAATACCTTACTGCTTCCATCAGAATCTGGTGCCTGGGCAGGAAGAGGATTCTGCTAGGGGTTGCTCCTCTAGAGACACAGACAATGCTGCATTTGACCCAGTGTGTAGTAACTCATTTCCCCTGCTGAAGAGCCACCCACCCCCTACACTCACCTTTCCTCACAACCCCCAATCCTGAGTAAACAATCTCTCATGCTTCTCACATTTAAAGACTTTTACACAGGAAGGACCCAGCTTCCGTACTTCCATGTGATCAAGGAAATGAGTAGCCCATGCGTGTTCTGTGTCGGGTCATAGCATAGCACAGGCCTGACTACAGTCAGTTGTTGCTTTGCCTTCCAGTTAATTCAACCCAAGGGAAACCATGAAGAAATGACAAGATACAGCTAATGCTTCTCTAACCGTTGACTTGAGAACTAAGTTGCCCTGGACTTGAGGTCATCTTCCTCTGCTTCTGCTCTTTGCTGATGTTACACCTGTCACTTCTCTTAGCCCGCCATGGCAGATCCACTCATCTTTCCATTTAACCTAGAATTTTCTCCAGATTATGTCCTCAAGGTTCACCACTCTTGACTGGCAGTCAGGCTACCTCCAAAGGCAAGCCAGTTAATGGCCAGAGCCACCAGGCCTTCCAAGAGAGTTATAGAGAGGGATGCTCTCATCTGACTTGCCATTCCAACTCCTGAAAATTTGCTCCCTCTTTTTCCACTTCCCATGCCCAAATCATCAGTGATCAGCAACACCACAGCCTTTAGACACCAATGATGCTGGTATTTGTCACCCACCGCCATGTGGTCCCATGTACCTTTTCTCTTGGAGCTCCCTGAGCACAGCAGAGGGGACAACCGGATGTCAGCAGCAGGAGATTCTGCTCTCTGTGAGTAACCATGCACGCAGGCGAACCTCATTCTCTCTGCAGAGCCTCCTCTCCCCATCACAGATAAGAGAACGTCCCTTGCAGAGTTGCTGTTAGGATTAAATGAAAGGCATAGACACTCCTCGGAACACAGTGCTGGTCACAAAGCAGCTACTCCAAAATAATTTCAATACTCAGTGTCTGCAAACACTCATTATCGGACCATGACTTGTTAGTGCCTACTATGTGCTAAGGCCCCTGCCCTCGGGTCTATGGAATTGTGTAGGTGTTCACGGGAGAGATGCCTGTCTTAAAAACTGAGCTTGGGAGGAACAGAAAAACAAATGCTCAAGGCTCCCTTCAGAATGCTGCAGCCACTTTAATCAAAAAGAAGGGCAGGAGGGAGCAGCAGGCCTGCCCAAGGCTCTCTGGCATTGCCACCTGTTCAGTTCTTCCTTGGGGGCAAGCCAGCTTTTTTATTTTCCAAGCGGCGGTGCCTGTTGGATGCTTCCACGGGGAACTGGCTGACCTGGACACGTAAAAGGTTATTTCAGGACTGCTTATTCCAAGGAAAATGCCTTATCACCTGATGGCTCTCTTGAGCTTTCTTCAACTTTGGGCGGCCTTCTGATGTGTTTTGCAGGAGCTGGGGGGAACCAAGGGATGATCTGAGTCACACAGAATCACTTCAGATGCTGCTGTGCAGAGCCTACAGGAGAGGCAAGCGGCCTTTTCCAAATCATCCTGGAATTTACCAAGTGGCATAGCTTGAGAAACACAAACATTCCATGGGACACTTAATAATAACTATTCTGGATTAATAGACTCTTGCCAAGATATGTCTCAGGCCCAGTTGTAAATCATGAGTTGCTATTGCAGGTGTGAGTTATTATGAAAAGAAGGCCTGTGTTCCAGCGATCACACTACAGACCTCGGAGGCCCATGTGGTGGGAAATCATTGTCTCAAGTCTTCCATCTCTCTTGAACTACTGACGTGCTGCCTACAGTGCCAACTTTGCTTTGCAGTTTGTCTATGCAAGTCGAAGAGTAAGGGGAGGGGAGTAGTTTCTGAATGCATCTCTTTCTAAGTAGCATCTGGGGAACCAGGGAGAATTTTTGGAACATTTCAGTGTCGATGATTTCTTCATACCCGAGGATTCTAGGCTACTCACTGTCTAAAACTGAGTACACCAACTGCCTTGAAGGAGGGACACAGAGAGATGGCCTTCCATCCTAGTAGCTATGGTGCTGCCCTCTGTGCCTTTGTGTCTTGGTGGCATGTTACTGTGCACAGTTGACCTAGAATGGCATTAGCAGATCTGAGTTCCTAAGAACTTTAAACAAAGGGGTTATCATGTAAGTCAGGCATCTGACCACTGGCTAGTTATCTGAATGGAGTCAAGTAGACAACTGCACTTCCATATTTCTTCAACACACTTCCTGAGGCATGGAATTAAGAAATGAGTAAGCAAAGATAGAATGTTGTCATTAGTGGCCACCCGAATGACCCCAGAGGACATTACGTTGTGTGGATGAATCAGACAGAGAAAGACAAGCACCTCATTATATCACTCACATAAAGTTATTACATCTTGGATCTGGAGTGTTCTCCAAAGTCCGACAAATTGAAGGTTTGGTCCTCAGCTGATGTTTGACTGACAGGAAGCTGAGCCTACTTGGCAGAAGTAGGTCACTGGGGTGAGCCTTTGAAGTACATCAGGGCTCTAGGCTCCAATTTCCCCTCCTTTTCTTCCTGGCCACAACAGGGTGAACAAGTTTGCTTTACCACACACTGCCTGCCTCACCACAGACCCAGAAACAATGGTGTATGCTGACCGTGGACTGACAGCTCTGAAACCAAGAGCTGAAAAGACTTTCCTTTTGGAGTTGATTCAGCTCAAGGGCTTTGTCATGTGATAAGAGAGCTGACTAACACTGGCAGGACATATGAAAGTTTCTCTTAGGATCATAGATTTAAATTGTGTTACTAGAGGTTGAGGGGTGTGTAGGGAGAGACAAATTCAGGTGTGCAGGGGTATGTAATATGGGTAACACAATTTTACTGTATATTTTAGAATGACTAAACAGTGATTCTCAACCTTCTTAATTCTGCAACCCTTTAACACAGTTGCTCATGTTGTGGTGACTCCCAACCCATAAAATTATTTCATTGCTACTTCATAACTGTACTTTTGATACTGTTATGAATCTTAATGTAACTATGTGATATGCAGGATATCTGAAACGTGACCCCCAAAAGGGTCACAACCCACAGGTTGAGAAACACTCGACTAGGGTCTTCACAGAGAGATGATAAATTCAGGAAGTGATGGATGTGTTAAATCCCCTGACTTGATCATTGTATTTTGTTTACATGTATGGAAACATCATACTACACCTGTGAAACTGTAGAAAAGGCATGTGGAAAATAACGTTAAATTTATAAAAAGAGGAAAGTGATTCCGAGGCCATGAAAGAGGGAAGGAAAGGCACCGTGGAAGGAGAGGTAGGCATAGAGCGGTGGGGTGTAAGGATGGAGTGAGTTCTCACACTAGTCTGTGGTAGGGGTAAGGAGCATGCTGAGTATCCACTACTGAAATCTGTGTGTGCTAGGCCTGATTTGCCTCTGAGCTTCCGGAAATAGCTCTTCCTATACACTTTCTCCGTGGGACAGTTTCCATGACTTTTATCTGCCCTGAACCCATTTTGTAAAGATGCTTCCAAGAGACTGAATTTAATTGAAATAAACTGTGAAAGAAAGGAGAAGTGTAGAGCGAAATTTGGTTTCTTTAAAAACCCAGTTATGTAATGTGAGTGTGTTCTTGTTTTAATCCCAGGTGTGGGATATGGGGCTGCTTCAGATGCTCCACACCTGCTGACTAGGATTTGTCTCCTGCTCTGGCCGGGAGTTGATTCTGCCAGCTGAAGAGAGCTTATATCTGAAATTCTGGGGACTCTTGAGAAGGTACAAACGTGCCAGAGCCCCGAGAGACTGGGGCTGCTGCTACTGCTGCCCTTGCTCCTGCTCCTGCTGCTGCTGCTGCTGGTTTCTACTGCTGCTTTTGCTGTTTGCTGTCACTGGTTGCTGATTAGAGATATCCACTCGATGCCCCTAATCAACAGGAAGTAGTCCTTTCCTCTCTAACCTTCTTTCTTTCCTACGTACTATTGGGGGGCCTCGAAGGGATTGAGGTAGAGAAGGGTGGTAGGAAGAAGAACCCAATAAAGTAGATGAAGTCCAGTTACAAAGAAGGAAGCAGCAAGGTGGGGAAAGAGAAAGTAGTGTGATACCAGAGGGTGTTGAACCCCTCACCTAGAGGCCATCTTGGCGCCAAGATGGCCTACTGTTTCTGTTCATTTGAGATTGCTGCTAATTGACTACAGTGGTTTCCACGTCACTGCACTTTCTCCTTTTTCTTTCCTAGGGAAGAAAAAACAGAGATGAAAAATGCTTTACTAGTTTTCATCTTGGCTGCAGAATAGCATAAAACAATTACAGAGCAGTAAAAGTATGTCATTAAATACCACATCTCTGCAATTACCAAACCAAAACACGAGGGGCAACCAAGCTGCAGAGTCCCAACTGCCCAAATCTTACTGACTTTACTAAGCCTTTTTAAAACAGTCTTCATCTCCTTTCCTTTAGAAAGTGTGGGAAACCAGAGTCTTCCCAGGATTATACATAGGAACCATCTTAAATGTTAAAAACATTTTAAATTCTCTGTATAGGAGAAGAAAATGACCAGTTTTGATTGCCATCTTTCAAGTGTCATTAAATGTGTATGTGGTGGATTTTTATCAGAAAACTGAATCCCATAAATAGTTTACCATTTGACTATTACTGATTTGAAAGGAAACAACCTTACAAATGGACTTTTAAAGTTTGATAGACAATCTCTACCATGTTTGAATAAAAAGTGTTGTTTTGGAATGATTTAGTACTTAGGGAAAAAATTTAATTATAACATGTATATGTATATTTCCTTTAAATAGTAATGCATTCTCTCTGTATATGTGCATACACTCAAGCATATTCATCCTTAAACTTTGAAAATAACTAGCAAATATTAAGATACTTCCTTCTCAAATACTTCAGTATTCACTTCCTGAGAAAGAGGTCATTTGGATCAGTATGTTGGCTCATATTTGTAAGTCCAACACTCTGGAAACTGAGGTAGGAGGATTGGGGATTTGGCTCTAGTCTGAGAAACATAGTGAGACCCCCATCTTAAAAAAAGATATAAATTTAAAAATGAAGAAGTCTCTTCTCCTAGAGTAAGAAAATATCTATTATGAACTCTGTATTCAATTCTTTCCTGGATTTCCTTTCTGTTGAAAAGTCTAGAGGGATAATTACACTAGTGTAAACCATCAAGGCTGATGTTTCCTTGTATGATGACCCACCCTAAACAAGATGTAGTGTCAGGCTATTCTATTAGTATTGAGTTACCACTGATGACTTGGTTAAAGAGATGACAGTTCTGTTGTAACACTGTAATTTTTCCTTTTGTAATCAGTAAGCATTTCAGAGCTCGATAGCATCCTGCCTGCCTCTAGCTTGTGTGCACATCTACAAAATGATGCTTCTCACCATTTTACCTGTGTTTATAATTTGTGTCATTATATTTTTTTTTAATTTAATTTAATTTTATTTTTTTAATTTACATTCCAAATCACTTCCCCTTTCCCGTTTCCTCCCTCCCCGAAAGTCCCATAAGCCCCCTTCCCTCCCTCTTTTCTCCGTTCAACCCCCTCTCATTACTCTGTCCTGGCGTTCCCCTACATCCAGTCTTTCCAGGACCAGGGGTCTCTCCTTCCATCTTTTTAGAAATCTATTGATATGCTGATTGTGTCTAGGGTATTCTGAGATTCTGGGTCAATATCCCCTTATCAGTGACTTCATACCATGTGTGATCTTTTGTGATTGGGTTACCTCACTAAGGATGATATTTTCAAGTTCTGACCATTTGCCTAGGAATTTCGTGAATTCATTGTTTTTAATTGCAGAGTAGTATTCCATTGTGTAAATATACCACATCTTCTGAATCCATTCCTCCGTTGAGGGACATCTGGGTTCTTTCCAGCTTCTGGCTATTATAAATAAGGCTGCTATGAATATAGTGGAGCATGTGTCCTTATTGCATGCAGGTAAAGTCTCTGGGTATATGCCCAGGAGTGGTATAGCCGGATCCTCCGGAAGTGTCATGCCCAGTTTTCTGAGGAGCCGCCAGACTGCTTTCCAGAGTGGTTGTACCAGCCTGCAATTCCACCAGCAGTGGAGGAGTGTTCCTCTTTCTCCACATCCTCGCCAACAACTGCTGTCTCCTGTGTTTTTGATCTTAGCCATCCTGACTGGTGTGAGATGGAATCTCAGGGTTGTTTTGATTTGCATTTCCCTAATGACTAAGGATGATGAACATCTCTTTAGGTGCTTCTCAGCCATTAGATATTCTTCAGGTGAGAACTCTTTGTGGAGCTCTGTACCCCATTTTTTAATAGGGTTACTTGCCTCTCTGGAGTTTAACTTCTTGAGTTCTTTGTATATCTTGGATATTAGCCCTCTGTCGGATGTAAGGTTGGTAAAGATCATTTCCCAGTTAGTTGGTTGCCGCTTTGTCTTTTTGACGGTGTCTTTTGCCTTGCAAAAACTTTGTAATTTAATGAGGTCCCATTTGTCTATTCTTGATCTTAGAGTATAAGCTATTGGAGTTCTGTTCAGGAAATTCTCCCCTGTGCCCATATGTTCAAGGTTCTTCCCTAGTTTCCCTTCTATTAGTTTCAGTGTGTCTGGTTTTATGTGGAGATCTTTGATCCACTTAGAATTGAGCTTAGTGCAAGGAGATAAGGATGGGTCAATTTGCATTCTTCTGCATGTTGACCTCCAGCTGAGCCAGCACCATTTGTTGAAAAGGCTATCTTTTTTCCACTGGATGGTTTTAGCTCCTTTGTCAAAGATCAAGTGACCATAGGAGTGTGGATTCATTTCTGGGTCTTCAATTCTGTTCCATTGATCTACATGTCTGTTACTGTACCAATACCATGCAGTTTTTAACACTATTGCTCTGTAGTACAGCTTGAGGTCCGGGATACTGATTCCCCCAGAGGTTCTTTTACTCTTGAGAATAGTTTTAGCTATTCTGGGTTTTCTGTTATTCCAGATGAATTTTTGAATTGCTCTTTCTAACTCTATGAAGAATTGAGTTGGGATTTTGATGGGGATTGCATTGAATCTGTGTATTACTTTTGGTAAGATGCTCATTTTTACTATATTAATCCTGCCAATCCATGAGCATGGCAGATTTTTCCATCTTCCGAGGTCTTCTTCAATTTCTTTCTTCAGAGACTTGAAGTTCTTGTCATACAGATCTTTCACTTGTTTGGTTAGCGTCACGCCAAGATACTTAATATGGTTTGTGGCTATCGTAAAGGGTATTATTTCTCTTACTTCTTTCTCAGCCTGCTTATCCTTTGAGTATAGGAAGGCTTCTGACTTGCTTGAGTTGATTTTATATCCGGCCACTTTGCTGAAGTCGTTTATCAGCTGTAGGAGTTCTCTGGTGGAGTTCTTTGGGTCGCTTATGTATACTATCATATCGTCTGCAAATAGTGATAGTTTGACTTCTTCCTTTCCAATTTGTATCCCTTTGACCTCTTTTTCTTGTCTAATTGCTCTAGCTAGAACTTCAAGTACTATATTGAAAAGATATGGAGAGAGAGGGCAGCCTTGTCTAGTCCCTGATTTTAGTGGGATTGCTTCAAGTTTCTCTCCGTTTAGATTGATGCTGGCTACTGGTTTGCTGTAAATTGCTTTTACTATGTTTAGATATGGGCCTTGAATTCCTGATCTTTCCAAGACCTTTAGCATGAAAGGATGCTGAATTTTGTCAAATGCTTTCTCAGCATCTAATGAGATGACCATGTGGTTTTTTTCTTTGAGATTGTTTATGTAGTGGATTACATTGATGGATTTCCTTATATTGAACCATCCCTGCATCCCTGGGATGAAGCCTACTTGATCGTGGTGAATGATCGTTTTGATGTGTTCTTGGATTCGGTTGGCAAGAATTTTATTGAGTATTTTTGCATCGATATTCATAAGAGAGATTGGCCTGAGATTCTCTTTCTTTGTCGGATCTTTGTGTGCTTTTGGTATTAGTGTAATTGTGGCTTCATAGAACGAGTTGGGTAGTGTTCCTTCTGTTTCTATTTTGTGGAACAGTTAGAAGAGTATTGGTGTTAGGTCTTCTTTGAAGGTCTGATAGAATTCTGCACTAAAACCATCTGGACCTGTGCTTTTTTTGGTTGGAAGACTTCCAATGACAACTTCTATTTCTTCAGGGGTTATAGGACGGTTTAGATGGTCTATTTGATCCTGATTTAATTTTGGTACTTGGTATCTGTCAAGGAAATTGTCCATTTCCTCAAGATTTTCTAGTTGTGTTGAATACAGGTTTTTGTAGTAGGATCTGATGATTTTTTGAATTTCCTCAGTTTCTGTTGTTATCTCTCCCTTTTCGTTTCTGATTTTATTAATTTGGATACTATCTCTGTGCCCTCTGGTTAGTCTGGCTAAGGGCTTATCTATCTTGTTGATTTTCTCAAAGAACCAACTCCTCGTTTTGTTGATTCTTTGTATGGTTTTATTTGTTTCTACTTGATTGATTTCAGCCCTGAGTTTGATGATTTCCTGCCTTCTACTCCTCTTTGGTGTATTTGCTTCTTTTTGTTCCAGGGCTTTCAGGTGTGCCATTAAGCTGTTAGTGTATGCTGTCTCCCGTTTCTTTTTGGCGGCACTCAGGGCTATGAATTTTCCTCTTAGCACTGCTTTCATTGTGTCCCATAAGTTAGGGTATGTTGTGCCTTCATTTTCATTAACTTTCAAAAAGTCTTTGATTTCTTTCTTTATTTCCACCTTGACCAAGTTATCATTGAGTAGAGCATTGTTCAGCCTCCATGTGTACGTGGGTTTTCTTTTGTTTTTGTTGCCATTGAAGACCACCCTTATTCCATAGTGATCTGATAGGAGGCATGGGATTATTTCTATCTTCTTGTATCTGTTGAGGTCTGATTTGTGACCAATTATATGGTCAATTTTGGAGAAGGTACCATGAGGAGCTGAGAAGAAGGTGTATTCTTTAGCTCTAGGATGAAATGTTCTATATATATCAGTTAGTTCCATTTGGTCCAAGGCTTCAATTAGATTCACTGTGTCCCTGTTTAGTTTCTGCTTTCCTGAACGATCCATTTCAGAGAGCGGGGTGTTGAAGTCACCCACTATTATTGTGTGCGGTGCGATGTGTGCTTTGAGTTTTAGTAAAGTTTCTTTTACGAATGAGGGTGCCCTTGCATTTGGAGCATAGATATTCAGGATTGAGAGTTCTTGATGGTGGATTTTTCCCTTGATCAGTATGTAGTGTCCTTCTGTGTCTTTTTTGATGACTTTGGGTTGAAAATCAATTTTATCCGATATTAGGATGGCTACTCCACCTCGTTTCTTGGGGCCATTTGCTTGTAAAATTGTTTTCCAGCCTTTTACTCTGAGGTAGTGTTTGTCTTTGACACTGAGGTGCGTTTCCTGCATGCAGCAAAATGCTGGGTCCTGTTTACGTATCCAGTCTGCTAGTCTATGTCTTTTAATTGGGGAATTGAGACCATTGATATTAAGAGAGATTAAGGCATAGTGATTATTGCCATCTGCCATTCTTTTTTTTTTTAATTTAATTTAATTTTATTTTTTTAATTTACATTCCAAATCACTTCCCCTTTCCCGTTTCCTCCCTCCCCGAAAGTCCCATAAGCCCCCTTCCCTCCCTCTTTTCTCCGTTCAACCCCCTCTCATTACTCTGTCCTGGCGTTCCCCTACATCCAGTCTTTCCAGGACCAGGGGTCTCTCCTTCCATCTTTTTAGAAATCTATTGATATGCTGATTGTGTCTAGGGTATTCTGAGATTCTGGGTCAATATCCCCTTATCAGTGACTTCATACCATGTGTGATCTTTTGTGATTGGGTTACCTCACTAAGGATGATATTTTCAAGTTCTGACCATTTGCCTAGGAATTTCGTGAATTCATTGTTTTTAAGTTCTCACCTGAAGAATATCTAATGGCTGAGAAGCACCTAAAGAGATGTTCATCATCCTTAGTCATTAGGGAAATGCAAATCAAAACAACCCTGAGATTCCATCTCACACCAGTCAGGATGGCTAAGATCAAAAACACAGGAGACAGCAGTTGTTGGCGAGGATGTGGAGAAAGAGGAACACTCCTCCACTGCTGGTGGAATTGCAGGCTGGTACAACCACTCTGGAAAGCAGTCTGGCGGCTCCTCAGAAAACTGGGCATGACACTTCCGGAGGATCCGGCTATACCACTCCTGGGCATATACCCAGAGACTTTACCTGCATGCAATAAGGACACATGCTCCACTATATTCATAGCAGCCTTATTTATAATAGCCAGAAGCTGGAAAGAACCCAGATGTCCCTCAACGGAGGAATGGATTCAGAAGATGTGGTATATTTACGCCATCTGCCATTCTTGACGCTATCTTTATGTTTGAGTGGTTATCTACTTTTGGGTTTGATTCAAGAAGGTTATTATCTCATTTTTTCCAGAGTGTTGTTTCTCTCCCTGTATTGGAGGTTTCCACCTATTATCCGTTGCAGGGCTGGATTTGTGGAAAGATATTGTGAAAATTTGGTTTTATCATGGAATATCTTGGTCTCTCCATCTATGGTGATTGAGAGTTTTGCTGGGTATAGTAGTCTAGGCTGGCATTTGTGCTGTCTTAGTGTCTGCATGAGATCTGCCCAGGATCTTCTGGCTTTCAAAGTCTCTGGTGAGAAGTCTGATGTGATTCCGATAGGTCTTCCTTTGTATGTTACTTGGCCCTTTTCTCTTACTGCATTTAATATTCTTTCTTTGTTTAGAACATTCGGTGTTTTGATTATTATGTGACGGGAGGTATTTCTGTTCTGGTCCAGTCTGTTTGGAGTTCTGTAGGCTTCTTGTACGTTCATCAGCATCTCTCTCTTTAAGTTAGGGAAGTTTTCCTCCATAATTTTGTTGAAGATGTTTACTGGCCCTTTAAGTTGCAAATCTTCACTCTCATCTATACCTATAATCCTTAGGTTTGGTCTTCTCATTGTGTCCTGGATTTCCTGGATGTTTTGGGTTACGCGTTTTTTGCATTTTGCATTTTCTTTGACTGTTGAGTCGATGCTTTCTATGGAATCTTCAGCACCTGAGATTCTTTCTTCCATCTCTTGTATTCTATTGTTGATGTTTGCATCTATGACTCCTGATTTCTTCCCAAGGTTTTCTATCTCCAAAGTTGTCTCCCTTTGTGATTTCTTAGTTGTTTCTACTTCCTTTTTTAGTTCCTGGATGGATTTGCTGAGATCCTTCACTTGTTTGTTTGTATTTTCCTGTATTTCTTTAAGGTATTTTTGCATTACCTCTTTCAGGATTTCTTCCTGATGACCCACGTTCTCCTGCATTTCTCTGAGCGATTTTTGTGTTTCCTCCTCATGGGATTCCATCTGTTGATCCATCGTCTCCTGCATTTCTTTAAGCAGTTCTCGTGTTTCCTTTGTAAGGGCATCTAACCGTTGATTCATTTCTTTAAGCAATTTTTGTGTTGCCTCCTTATGGGCATCCGTCTGTTGACCCATATTCTTCTGCATTTCTTTATGCAAATTTCGTGATTCCTTTGTGAGTGCATCTACCCGTTGATTCATCTCGTTAAGCGATTTTTGTGTTGTCTCCTTGTGCGCCTCCATCTTTTGATCCCTGTTCTCCCGCATTTCTCTAAGCGATTTTTGTGTTTCCTTTGTAAGGGCTTCTAACCGTTGATTCATGGTCTCCTGTAACTCTTTATGAGATTTATTTGTGTCCTTCTTGTGATCCTCTAATAGCATCATGAGAAGTGATTTTAAATCCAGATCTTGTCTTTCGGGTGTGGTGGGGTATCCAGGACTTGCTGCTGTTGGAGAGTTGGGTTCGGATGGTCCCACATTACTTTGATTACTGTTAGTAACATTCCTACGTTTGCCTTTTGCCATCTGGATACCTCTGGTGTTAGTTGGTCCTGCTGCCACTGGCTGTTGGTTGGACCTCCTGTGAGCCTGCAAAGCTATTTCTGCCCCCCCTGGATTACCAGGATTCCCCTGGCACCGATTTCTGGGGCCTGCCTGCTCCTGAGTGACTTTGGAGCCCTAATGTGCTTTGCCCCAAGTGATCTTATATTGGGGAGGCCTTGCACATCTAAAGGCTCAGCCTAGTGGATTCCTGGAGCAGAGGTCGCCAAAGGGAGGCTGGCAGGCTCCTGCCCTGTGCAGGGGTGTGTGATCTCTCCTGGGGGGGGGGAGGGGGCGTCCCTCTGCCAGGCAGAAGTCCCACAGCAGATCTGGCGCGCTGGTCACTGCAGATCAGCCCAGCACCTGGGAGCAGGTTACACACAAGCTGCCTGAACCCGAAGCGATATTATGCCTGTCTGTCTCTGAGCCTGGTGGTCCCAACTACCTGGTCACTGGAGCAAAGATGGTGGAGGGCACTCTCCGTGGCGCTGCTCACCCTGTGGTCACGATGGCCCGCCGATCTGGCACCCAGACGACCACAGCGCCAACCCGCCCTAGGGCACAGACGGAAGCCCCAACAGGCCGTGTCCCAAGTGATGTTATATTGGGGGGAGAGCCTGGGTACCGGTCTCTCCAGCGCAGTCCGCGGGAACAGAGGTCGCGGAAGGGAAGCTGGCAGGCTCCCTCCCTGCGCGGGGTCCCTCCACCAGGCAGAAGGTCCCACCGCGGAACTGGCGCGCTGGTTACTGCAGATCAGCCCAGCACCTGGGAGCAGGTTACACACAAGCTGCCTGAAACCAAAGCGATATTATGCCTGTCTGTCTCTGAGCCTGGCGGTCCCAACTACCTGGTCACTGGAGCAAAGATGGCGGAGGGCAGTCTCCGTGGCGCCGCTCACCCTGTGGTCACGATGGCCCGCCGATCTGGCACCCAGACGACCACAGCGCCAACCCGCCCTCGGGCACAGACGGAAGCCCCAACAGGCCGTGTCCCAAGTGATGTTATATCGGGGGGAGAGCCTGGGTACCGGTCTCTCCAGCGCAGTCCGCGGGAACAGAGGTCGCGGAAGGGAAGCTGGCAGGCTCCCTCCCTGCGCGGGGTCCCTCCACCAGGCAGAAGGTCCCACCGCGGAACTGGCGCGCTGGTTACTGCAGATCAGCCCAGCACCTGGGAGCAGGTTACACACAAGCTGCCTGAAACCGAAGCGATATTATGCCTGTCTGTCTCTGAGCCTGGCGGTCCCAACTACCTGGTCACTGGAGCAAAGATGGCGGACGTGTCATTATATTTTTAACCTCCTATTTTAATTTTTAAATTATTAGTATCATGATGTGCTGTTTGTTTACTCAATGTGTTAAAAATTCTCTATAGTGAATTATCCTTATTATTGCTCAAATTTCCCAAAGCTAACCAGGGCAAGACCTTCCATCTATCTCCCAAGACATTTTGTCATCTCTCTGTTATTGCCCCAGGTTTTGTTTTCTGGCTCAGGACTTGGGATTCTCTCCTTGTACTTTTCTCGTGAAAATCCTACTAAGTCTGTATTGCTTCTGACAACAGTTGTTCCTGGCTATAAAGGACACCAGGGGTCTGCTACAGGGTGGGGGAGATGGTCCTAGCATTTTGACCTTTGTGAGAAACGGATTCTCACTCCTGAAGAGGACAGGAGACTCGGTAGTGAAGGGGAGGCAGGTTGTCCACTTTACAAAGCGAGGTGTCTTCCCAGAATGGCCAGCTCCCTGACTGAATGCAGAGAACAGCTTTTTTTTTTATTAATTTTTAAAATTAATTATTTTATTTATCTACATCCCAAATTTTGCCCCCCTCCTAATCTCCCCTCCCAGAGTTCTCTATCCTCCCTCCCCTTCACCTTTGGGAGGGTGCTACCTTTCACATCCTCCTTCCCTGGGGCATCAGGGTTAGGCACATCCTATCCCACTGAGGCTAGAGAAAGCAGACCTCTGCAACATATGTATGCTCTTTGGTTGGTGGCTTAGTCTCTGGGAGGTCCCAGGGTTCTGGGTTGGTTGATACTGTTGGTCTTCCTATGGGGTTGCCATCCCCTTCAGTTCCTTCAATTCTTCCCCAATTCTTCCGTAGGGGTCCCTGACCACAGTCCAAAACAGCTTTTAGGTCCCCAGCACAGTTATCCAGAGGCTGCACCTTACATCTCATTCCCATCTCCCATCTCTCCTTCTGCCACTTGTGTTGCCTATTTCTCAATAAAAAGTGTGCCTGGCTTTATCTCTACCTCTATATCCTGCTCATTGAGCGCTTCACTGGAGCATGACCTTGTAGCATCTGCAGGTCGTTAGGCAAACCCAGCTGTTAGTAATTTTCTACTCTAAACTTTTAGCTTGGGAGGGCGTGGGAGGTCACAGAGTTAGGGAGGGGGTAGTTCATGTAGGACACTGCATTTTTCTCCTAGGTCAGGGGATGTAGCCAGTCCCTTTGGACCAGCTGAAGTGGCCTCCAAGGACCTGCACAGTCTGTAGAAGACATGTCCTGTCTCAGTGTTGCATTGCTATGAAAAGACAACATTATCAAGGCAGTTTATGAAAGAGAACATGTAATTCTGGGATTGCTTACAGTTTCAGAAAGTTAATCCATGATCATCATGGCAGGAAGCATAGAGGCATGGCCTTGGAGCAGTAGTTGAGAAGTGAGAGTGAGACTGGGCATGTCATAGCTTCTGAAACCTCAAAGCCTGCTCCTAGTGATACACCATTTCCAACAAGGCCACACCTCCTAATCCTTCCCAAGTAGTCTAGCAACTAGAAATCAGACATTCAAATAGATGAGCCTATGGGAGCCATCCTCATCTGAACCATCACAGTTCCTCAGCAATTGTTTTGGAGTAGTGTTCCCTGAGGTTCTGTTTTCTCAAGCATTGCCCTCTTTTTGTTTTGTTTTGTTTTTGTCTAGAGATGTGCTGAAATCACTCCACTATCATATCCATTAGTGTCTGCTTTATGAAATTGGAAGCTCCAAAATTTGGCGCATAGATTTGTTCAATTGTGTCTTCTTGATGGATTGAACCTGTTATTTATCTATTTTGACTAGTTTTTTGAGTCTCCTTTATCAGACACAAGAATGAAAACCAGCATGTTTTCAGTTTCCTTGATCATTACAGGTTGTTTTCTATATTTGACTCTCAATATGTGGGAACCTTTGCCAATGAGGTATTTTTTCTTGGTGAAAACAGAGAATTGGACCTAGTTTTTAAAATACAGACAGCCAATCTGTGTTCGTTCACTGGGAACTTAAAGCATTTACATTTAAGGTTTTATAAAGAGATGCTTAGTAGTTCTTGAAACTTTGTTGTTGTTTTGTTGGTTAATTTATTGATTGCTTTTTACTTTCTTCCTGTTAGGATCGAGTATTTGCTGGCTTGTTGTCTCAGACATGATGGATTCCTCCCCAGCTTTCTTTTGCTTAGCTCTTCCTCCCATGAAACTTGTTCTTTGCTGTGGTCTCATTATTAAGACTATTCTTTTCTGCCTCCTGTGTATATACTATTACTAAAAGTATCTTCTGCATTGCTGGCTTTGTGGTCATGAACTGCCTTAGTCTGTGTTTGTTTGAGATGTCTTTATCCATAAATATGACTTTGCTGATTACAGTAATCTTAGCTGACATTTATTTACTTTTATGCCTTTAATAAATATAATTTAATAATCTGTGCTTTCCTGGCTTTGAGGACAGCTGAGGAGAGTTAAGATATTTCTGCTTTTGTAGGTACTTTGCCATTTTAGCTTTTGATGCTATCTCTTTGTTTTGTCTTATTGATATCTTGACCATAAAGGAGGTTCTTTTATGACTATATCTATATAATCTAAGTATCTGATGTGTTTGAATATCCATTTCTTTCTCTAGATTTGGGGAATCTGTCATAATCCCATTGGCTAGATTCTCTGTGCCTTTAACATTTATCTCAGCACCTTTTTTTTCTAGCTCAACAGTCTTAGGTTTGTTTCCTGGACTATATCGTCAAGTTTTTGGACATGGTGGGCATGCTTTACTAGAATTTTTCTTTGTTGATATTTGAATGTCTACTTTTTCAGCTTTAACTGTCTATCATCCCCACTATTCCTTCTTGCTTGGTCAACCACTGATTCTTCACACTTTTCTTTATTTCAGTCACTGAGATTTTTGACCCTTCTCTTTGTTTCTTTTTCAAAGCATCGATTTCCTTAGTGACGTCTTCTTCTGTGTTTCTGCCTTTTTCATCCACAGTGCTGGTATTCTCACCCAGTTTGTCTAGTCTCTCCTCCATTTTACAAACTCGCTCTGCTCTGCTTGCTCTTGCCCTCTTTCAAGGTCATTATCATTTCTACCAGAAAACTTTTGACATCACCATCTGGCTTTTGACCTGTTTCAGTTTGAAGTTTCTTAGCTGAGAAGTTACAGTTTTGGAGGAGATGCGTTGCCTGGCTTTCCCATGTTTCTTTGTCAGGGTGGTACATCTGTTGGTTTGGATAGATATTTTTCTTCTTCCAGGAAGTGGGAGGATGGTCATTTTTAAGCAGTCTGCTCTTGAAGCCTCACTCCCTAGGATCACTTCTTATTTATCATTTTCCTCTCCTGATCAAGGATGTGTGTGGCTGAGGTTATATTGGGCTTACTTCTCTGAGTTGTGCTAGTGACATTTTCTAATGAGCCTACTCTTGATTCCAAGTTTCTGTATTACTTTTTGTGTGGCTGTCAAGTGTTTTATCCTGTACACACAACCTACTGGGTGCTGTATTTATTTTGGCTCGTGGCTTCTGTTTATCATGGTGGCAATAGCTAAGCCCAAGGAAGAAGGCGTGTACAGCTTCTGCCTTACATGTGATGGTTGAGCAGGAAGCAGCAAACAAAACTAAACACAGAGCCAGGCTGTACCCCTCCAAGGCCCTCTGATACTGACCCACCTCTTTCTGCCATGCTTCCTTTCTTAGAGGTTTCACTGATTCAGTAATCTTTTTGGAATAAGCACTCTGACACCAATAATAGTAGAAGAGAGGAGATGTCATAGTGGACCCAAGCCAGGACATCTCCTGAAAGGCACCGATGCAGGTCTAGTTTGTGTTCTTATTTTATGCTTTAAAACTACAAGGTGGGATAAGCAAGCAGGATGTTACAAAAGTGTACCTGGCAGTCACCAGGTCGTGACAGGCAATGACCCATTGCTTCAGCTATTTCTCCAGGTCATTACGATCCAGGTAGCAAGTGAAGTCATGCATAGCAAATTTGGCAGTACGAGCAGTGCTTTAACTAGATCATTAAATAACTCAGTAACTCAATATCTAATAATTTGTCTTTTCTATCTTATTCTACTCCACCACAATGTCTCTGAAACAGCTGGAGACCAAGTGTTAAAACATGTGAACCTGTGGATAGAACCTATCCTGATCGCTTCATATCAGTACAATTAATTTGTAATCATTTCATCTGATATCATTCCCTTAGTCTACTGTTTTTAAGATCCATCTACTATATAGTACATATCAACATTTCATTTTTAACGGAGAGATAATATCTCACTGCCTCAATATACCATTTTGTTTCTTCACTTGTGGATTGATAGACAGATGGGCTGTTTCCTATCAAATGATGAACATTGGGACTATTACACAAGATGCTTCGATCAATATTCATGTACCAGTTTTTAAGATAAACTTTTAGTTTATTTTGAACATATACCTAGGACAATCACCTAGAAGTGAAACTGCTTCTTCCTGTAGTAGCTTGTGTTTAGTACTTAAGGAAATTCCAAATTGTTTTTTGAGACTAGGTACTGCCTACTTGTCTACCTACTTGTCTAAGAAGTAATGTCCAAGAGGTCATATTTCTTCATAGCTTCCCCAATATTTGTTAGCATCCATTTTTTCCTTAAATACAGCCATCCCAAGGAGTTTGAAGACACATCTCACTGGATTTTGAATTTCATTTTCCAAATAATTTACAATATAGATCACTTTCTCAATGGCACACTGAACCTATCTTCTGCATAAAAAAATTTATTTGGGTCCATTGCTATTTTTCAATTTGATTATTTGTCTTTATGATTCGGTCATCCTTCATCAATTGATAACCAAGATGATCCCCCATAAACACGCCAATATAATCTAGGCAGTTCCTAAATGGAGGTGTTCTTCTCAAACAACTCTAGGTTGTATAAAGTTGACAACTGCACTAATGTGACAATATTTTTATTTTCTTTTGTTGATGCATTTTATCTTGCATACTATTATAAGCACCATTGTTAATTTCATTTTTCATTTCTTTATGGCTTGTATATAAAAGAGTATTTGATTTTTATGTATTGGTCTTGTATTGCCATGCTGACACGGAGAATTATTAATTCTTGTAGTTTCTTAAGGAATTCCTTAGTAGCTCAACACTAATTGCAACAGAGATTACTTTGTGCCATCCTTTTCTATTAGAGTGTCTTTTCCCCCTAGCCTTTTCCTCTTCTAATTACCAAAGATAGAACCTCCAACTGCGTTTGAATGTAAGGATTTTTTTTCAATAACATTTCCACAGAATACTTTGTTCTGTTGATAAAATGAATTTCCTTTATATTCTTGGTCTTTTATGTGTTTTTAAATATGAAGCGATGCTGGGTTTTGTCAGTTGTCTTCTCTGCATCTATTTGCATGAGGATGGCTTTTGTCCTTTAATTATATGGCATTCAAAATGGTCATGTAGTGGACTCCCTTTAATATGACATTAGGTTCAGATTTTTAGAATTTTAATAAGCATTTCACTTTCTTATGGTATCTTTTGGGTGACATTCATGTCAGGATAAGACTGGCCCTGTAGATTTGGGCAGAAGCACTTTTTCCTCTTTAATTTCATGGGAGGCTGTGAAAGTTCTGATGCTAATTAGTTTATTAAATTGTTTTGTAGACTTTACAAGTAAAACCATCTGGTCCTGAACTTTTCTTGGCCACCAATTTTTGACTAGTGATCCAATCACTTAATTGAGTCTTTTCATTGAAAACCAGCTGCTTAGAGTAACTGATTGAGGTTCTTGTCTACTCTGGCATCATCACATCTTGGGAGGGTTTGTTTCCATGGAGCTGTTATTTCTCTTGGCATTGTGCCAGGTTTCCCTGCTCTGTTTTATATCTAGGGTTTTATAGCATGCTAGCTAGATCCTTGGTGCCTTACCTTGTTGATGGCTGGATTGGGTTTGTTTGGTCAGGATAGTATAGTTACTTAAGAGTGATTTGTTGCTTTTGAGAATTATACTGGAGCTTTTTTTCTACCACTCTAATGTATCCATAGCACAGGCTAGCCCATGTAGCCATGCTTAGTCATGAACTCTGGATTCTCACTCTTCACAGTGGTTAATCAGCAGGCAAATATCTCCAGTCTTTCATTAGTTCTGGTAGTTCTGCATTCACCATTATGGAATATTTTACCTTTGTGGCCAGCAGTCAGTCAGCAGGAGACTTACACATGCAAATTCCTAAAGGTTTTCTTGATCTATCTATCTATCTATCTATCTATCTATCTATCTATCTATCTATCTATCTATCTATCTATCTATCTCTATCTATCTATCTATCTATCTATCTTCACTTTTCTGGGCCACACACCCTACTGGTATCATTCTGCATCAACTCTTTCTTCTTCATGGGCTAGTCTACCTGTGGTTCTCTAGAAAGTGTCGTCAGAAAAACACAGGACCATCCCAGGGCTTATGCCATTTTCCCCCTTGTCTTATCTCTGTAGTTACCATAAGACTCTGGTTGTTTAGCTTGCTCAAACAATAAAGTTGTGTCTGCTTTTTAATACTGTGTGTCTGTTATCGATTAACTGAAGTCTGCATCATCTCCTGTTCAGAACAGCTGCTGATATGGGGGCATCAGAATCACCATTGATGGGCACAAAGGAAGAAGCAGGGCTATACAAGTGCATACAAGTCACCACATTGACTGCCAAGTACACCCATCATTCTTGCTAAGACTTTACTCACAACCTATTGGACAGAATAAAGTTAAACAACTTGCATAGCTATGACAAAGTATGATCCTACCACATGCCCTGAAAAGGAAGTGTCAAGTGATCAATATATTAAATTGAGACAAAGTCGATGTAAGGAACAGTTAGTTCATAGCAGTTTAGGCTTGATAGGATCTAGATTATATAGAGATCAGTGAGCTTTAAATCCTGTTCAGACCCACCTTCCTCCTGGATACATGTGAAATCAAGCATTATTTACCTCCCTTGACTTTCTGTTCTAATTGCCTGCAACATGAGGATGGAGTGCTTGTGCTGATGCCTGGCGTGATGACCAAATGAGTGCAAATGCAGGGTTAGCACAGTATGGAGATAGCACATGCGCTAGGAAAATGGCTGCTACTATCGCCTGCATTCCAGTTACCATTCAAATAAGAGTCACCGTTTCCACTTAGTTATGTCGTGGTTCTCACCAAGGCATGCCATCTGCCTAGAGGTTTCTATATTAAATATGAAATTAGAGTACATTTCTGTTCCATTTGGGTCTGGGCTAGATGAGACTAAAACATTAAGAATTTGTTTGCTTAAGCATTTTTTCTCTTAAAGATGTTTTATTGGTATATATTAATTATATATAATGATGGGTTTTATTATGATGTTTCCAAACATGTGCACAGTATATTTTGATCTATTTCATATCTGTTCTATCCTCTTTTGTCCCCTCCTATTCCTACTGACCCCATTTCTTTTCTCAACTAGCCAACTGGCTTCCTTCAGGAGCATGTGTACTTCAGCGATAGGTGCACCCTTGATTTTCTTCCTTTAATAGTTTCACCAATTAAAGTAAGTTTTATCTCTTCTGTAGCTAAGAGGGGAAGAAATGAAAAAGCATTAAAAGGGGCAATCGGTGTCACAGTGTCCTGGATTTTCCAAGTGACTGGCAACTCCCCTTGCTTCTTCTCTTCTCTTCTCTTCTCTTCTCTTCTCTTCTCTTCTCTTCTCTTCTCTTCTCTTCTCTTCTCTTCTCTTCTCTTCTCTTCTCTTCTCTTCTCTGGTCATTTTAACCAGCTTGCAATCCTCTCAAGACTTCTACCTTGTTCCCCATCTGCTTCCCTGGATGTATTGATGCCCTGGGTTAGACTTCTTTCTGTAAAGGAGCCAGTCTGAGGGAGCTGTCAATCAATGGGTTTTCTTGGAGCAGACTCTGAGAGCTTATTGACCTACTGTTCTCAGCCCCTGGTACAGTGTGTCTTACACAGTTGGAACACCATAATTGGGATGCTTTGCAGAACTTAAGGAACTTAATTTGATAGTTTGCACCCACGAGATCTTTGTTAAGGTTACTAGAATGGATGAGACAGAAAAGGCAGAAGAAACACCACTCTGTCTTCAACTGTATTCTGATGTGGTGAGAGAAGCGGACACTCAATTATGCGAGGATAAACATAATTTATCCAGAGGCAGCCATAGCCTCTGTGACAGCTAATTCAACTATCATTAGAGCAGCTTGTCCTCCATGAGCTGCCTGTGGTCCAGTTAACCGTTTTGATGAAAATAGCAGCAGGCTGGACTCCATTTGGCCTGTAGTTTTCTGACTCTGGTTTAGTGTCTTGACTCTTTCTTCTTTATTTAATAAAGGCACAAGGACCATGTTGGAGAGTGTGGGGTGAGACACTGTGTACAAAAGGTAAGAACACAGAGAAGACTAGGAATCCATAGGGAAGAGGGCAAGGGATTTGGAAATTAGAGAAATGGGCCTGAGATGAAGCCAGTGTTGAAGTTCCCTCAAGGTCCCTTTGCTGATCTGTGAGTTGGTCACTCTAGGCTGCCCAGGCTCTTTAAGTCAGCTCCATTTTCTCAGTGTTATCCCCTCAGGCCAACCAAGTTCTTCCTTCAGGAGAAGAGAGACTTTTCTGTACTGTACACACCCCTTTCCTTAAGAGAGTGCTTGTGGGTGGGGCCTCCAAGACTCTTCTTAGAGATGCCTGTGGTTCACCTGCTCTGAGTACTTAAATCCTTTACTCTGGTGATACCCTGTGTTCTCTCTCTCTCTCTCTCTCTCTCTCTCTCTCTCTCTCTCTCTCTCTCTCTCTCTCTCACACACACACACACACACACACACACCTAAGGGGACTATTAATGAATAAGTGACCTCCTCATCCGAGAAACTTTGCTTGAATTTCACTAATATTATCAAACTTTAAACACTTCCCTTCTTAATCAAAGCTTAGCCCAAGCATAAGTTTGGGGAAATCTTTCATGAAGACAATCTGGTCCACTTAAGCAAATGTCTTTAAAGATTTTAGCCCAAGCAAATTCTCTCACATTTTCTGCTTTCTCCCTTGGCAGACAGCCACTTAATTGGAGCCTCGTTTGATTTCCCAGATGGTAAGTGTGTGTGGACAGGAATATTTTTCTTTTGTGTCTCCAATAAATGTTATTTTTTCTTTGTGGGGTATATAACTAATTCAACTTCTTAGATATTTTCTTTGTTTATGTCCAATTGTTTGGTGTGTTGCTGTTCATGAGGGCCCAGACAAAAGTAGTTTTAGTGGAGAAATGCCTCAGCCAACAATAGACAAGTGTAACTCCCCACATGCACATCTGCATATACACATGCATCGGAATGCACATGCGCAATAAGGACTGCAGCATCATGCTATGACATCTGCAATGCACACAGTGAGGCTAAGGTGGCACACTAGGAGACCTCAGAGTCCATGTTCTCCATTCTCTCAAGGATAGGACCACTTTGCAGAGCTTGGACAAGAATAGTCAGAGCCTCCTTCCTGTGGGTGGTCATTCCCTGGCAGTTTCACAGCACTTACCTCTCCTACAGTTGAGTCAAGCTTTCAACAGAATTAATCCACCTTACAGTCATTAAGTATGCACCATATGCTAAGCATGATTCTAAGCCCTTTCTATAAACTTTTCCATTTAAATATCAGGACAATACAAGCAAATGGGGTGTTATTAATAATTCCATGGTATTGATGAGAAATAATTGAGGCTTAGGGATATTGAAGACCATGAAGCTAAAAGAACAGTAAGCCTAGATTAATACCCAGACCTTCTTAACTACTGCCTACATCTCCTAAGGTTCCTAGGGGTGTTTCTGGTGCTAGGCATGGCTCTGGGAACTGGACAAAAATTAGGAACAAAAAACCATGTTTGTAGCCCTTGAGGTTTCTGATCTAGTGTGACAGTCCTGTAGAAAACACAAGTGTTCATGCACACACACACACACACACACACACACAGAGAGAGAGAGAGAGAGAGAGAGAGAGAGAGAGAGAGAGAGAGAGAGAGAGAAATTAAAATGGACAGTGGCTTAAGGTGCATTCTCTTAAATTCGCGTGCTAGAAGCTTGGTTTCAAGCATGGTGTTGTTATAAATGGTGGCACCTTCAGCAGTAAGGAGTACTAGCACTGTCTAGTACTAGAGCGTCTTGGAACTCTCATGAATCTTCAGTTTCTCTCCGGCCTTGGGTCTTGCAAGGTAACCTTCTTCTCCCACGCATTCCTACCATGAGGGTGCCATCCTCCATTTGATGGAACATTGTATGTATGTACCTTCAGTGTCTAAAAGTATATACTAAATACACTTTTTAAAAAAGAATAAGTACTTAACCTCAGATATGTCATCATAGTAAGAGAAAAACGGACTCAAACAGCTCCTTAGGCTATGAAAGAATGGTTTGCTGAGAACAGAGCCATGGGAAAGTGGGGAGGGAACAGAAGCTATAAGCATGGTAGTTAGAAGAGAATTCATTCTTGATGTGTCCCGAGGTCAGACTGAAGAATGGGAAGATAGGAGGAAAAAGTGTCAGAGAAACTAGGTGTGTGAAATTGATCATAAACAAGAAGGTGGTGTTCTCCTGTGGAGTGCATCCAGAGCCATTGGCCCAGTGATCTGATATTGCTAAACTCTGAGGGCCTTCAGCCGACAAAGGCTCATGACCTTGCCAGGTCACTGACCGCTATGTAGCTTGTGGCTGAGGCTGTGTTCAGAGCTTGCTGCTTGTTGTGGGCCTGTGGGACCTCTCCCGGAAGCCACAACCCCAGCACACATCTTGTGCAGCTGTGGCAGGTGACCTAAAATCAAAGGACCAACAGTCTGCTCTCCAGTACTGTGTTCTTGCCTGCCCTTCCTTTGTCACTTGTCCTCCTGGAGTCTCCATCATTTGTTTGAAGGTCCTCTTGGACCATCCCCTAGGGCAACTGATCTGGGAAGGCACACCTCATTAACGTTGTGGAAACTGCCTCACTTTCTACCTGGCTGGACCTCATCCCAGTGACATTTCTCTGAGTATCTGGTAAATCTATGTTACAACCTTATGGCTGTAGATAAGGGTCAAGGAAAATGCTTGCTCCAGGAACCACACTGCTAATGGGAGTAGACATTGACATTGTACTGATCCATGCACCTTTCAGTCACACAGGGTGTGGTCCTTGGCAGACATTGCTTCATTCTTTCAATATCTTTGTTTTAGTTGGCATATTCTTTCTTTAAGCATGCCTTCAACTGGGGTAGTGAGACCACATTGACTCTGTGTCTTGCTCAGTTATGTCAGGTAATGTTTTGTATGTCTGACCACCTTAGGGTCATGAAGTATCAGTGGATCTAGAACCACAGTCACATCTCATCATGGTCACATGTAGGAGACTATATCCAAGAGTAGATCCAATTTCCCTGGTGACTCATCTCACTTTTGCGAGGACCCAATGCCCTTTGTACCACCCAAACAGTTTCATTTTTTAAGGAATTCCAGCACCAGCATTATGTATTATTTTAAAAGGACAAGGGATCAGCAATGTATCTGAGTCTGCAACTTCAAGACCAATGTTGCCTAGGCAGAAGTTTGACAACATCCAGACAGAGTCTTTCCCTCTTTGTCTCTAAGTGAAGTGGTAAGCTGGAACCTTTCTGCTGGCTGCACTCCTTCCTAACTCCCGGGAATGATTTGCAAATTAATGAGATAATGTCTGAGAAGCACTCTGCACTCTTAAGAGAAAGGAACCAGATAAAGACAGGACATCATCATGACTGTTCTGCTGCTCGACCTGAAGGCTCCTGGGAAATGGAGGAAGCTGGTTTTCCCTTACCCAAGATGCTGACAAATCCCTGCTCTCCAGAGACTCTGGGGGTTCACCATTCCCTCTGGCCAGGCATCACCTTCTTTATTCTAGGGAAAACAAAATATAAAAAGTTAAGTAATTCACTACCGGTTATCCAGTTTCTAAGTCTACAGACTGATATTTAAACATAGAATGATAAACTGTTCCCTGGACACCCTCATACACATACTGTTTCTATGTTGAAAGCATAAAAGATCTTCATGCCCCAGTTTCCTTATGAGGCAGTTCTAGAGCGGTGTTTCTCAGCTTTTAGGTTGAAATCCCTTTGGGGTTTGAACATCCCTTTCACAGAGGTCACCTAAGACCATCAGAAAACACAGATATTTACCTTATGATTTATAAGAGTAGCAAAATTACAGTTATGAAGTATCAATGAAAATAAAGTTATGATTGGGGGCCACCACAGTATGAGAAACTGTTTTAAGGGGCACAGTGTTAGGAACGTTGAGAACCACTGTGGCAGTAGGAGGGACTCAGCAGCAAGCATCTATAGTCATTCCTAGGGGTTTTCTTTTCTTTTTCCCACCCCCAAACTCTGTGCACAACAAGTCCGGTGTGGTGCTTTAATCTCAGCACTTGGGAAGGCAGAGGCAGGTGAAACTGCAAGTTCGAGTACAACCTAGTCTAAACAGCAATTTCCAGGACAACCAGGGTTACATAGTGAGATTCTGTCTCCAGAAGGAAGGAAGGAAGGAAGGAAGGGAGGGAGGGAGGGAGGGAGGGAGGAAGGAAGGAAGAAAGGAAAAGAACAACAAGAAAATCAAAAAATTCTTTATACTCAAAAGTATGAATGTGGGTTGGTATTGTGTATGTTGTTGTATAGAGAGGCTCCACAGGTCACCTTTACCACAGGATATGATCAATTCCTATACAGGATATACTTTCTGAAGTCCTGGAGGCACTGTAGATAATGGGGAGACTTGGTCTAGAGTCTGTCCTTACCTTTGCCTCATATTAGCTGTGAGACCTGGACCAGACCATGAGCCTATACGATGCAGGCACTGTGTTAATCGGTAATGAAGAAAGAAGTAATCCGAAGGGAAAGATTAGTAACCCAATAACCTACAACTTCCCCCAGAATGCACCTGGAGCCCCCTATAGCCTACAGCTTCCCTCAGAATGCACCTGGAGCTCCTACAGCCTACAGCTTCCCCCAGAATGTACCTGAAGATCCCTATAACCTATGGCTTCCCCCAGAATGCACCTGGAGATCCCTATATTCTATTGCCTCCCCCAGAATGCACCTGGAGCTCCTTTGCCACTGAGTTCATTGTCATGGAAAAAAAGTAGGAGCAGAGACAGAGCTGATATCTTGCATACATTTAAGTCACAGTGAAAAAGAACTCAGTGGTTCACAATGAGTATAGCTATTCCTCAATATCGTGTTTCCCCAGGCTTGATCTCAGCTCCTCCTGCAGCTTCATGGGTAGCAAAATTCACAAAGGCTTGGGTGCCTTGTATGAAATGGCAAAGTGCTTGAATACCACTGAGACAGGATGCCCATGCAGTTCATGTTATCTCTCTGTACTTCTAATATGCACACCATCATATAGTCTATGCAAACAGTTGCTATGGTCTGGTATTTAGACAGTGCTGGCAATTAGAAGGTATTTAATGAGTGGTTAGCTGAATCAGACTGAGATGCTGGGGATGTTAGGATGCTGTCATACCATCCTGAATGCCCAATCTGAACTCTTGGTGTGAAAAAAAAAATGCATGGATGTTTTGTTAAGCCATCATGGAAAGGTTTCCCTAACAAGTATTTCCTCAGATAACACAATGATGAATAAAAAATTTAAGAAGCAATTTAAATATAGCTCATTTGTGATGGTCCTTGTGCTAAGTCGGTAGCATGACTTATTAGATAAGATACTTTTATACAGGTATGATTAAAACGTATGTGCATAATCATTATCATAGTCAGATAAATTATAGAATCTATGTGTATATATGTATATGATCTATAACTTGACAATTATTCACATAAATAATTGTCATATTTCATAGAAGCACAAAATGAATCTGTATCTGTGTGACTGACAAAGGTGGAATTGGATTTCAGTGCAACCACTGTAGGTTTCCAAATAATCAGATGTTGAGGTCCTCTGGATATTTTATATTAAAGGAAAAGATAGAGAGTACCTCGAGAGCTGGGAAAGATGGGGCAGCTTGAGTTCTCAAGAGCTGTTTATAAGATTAAAACCAGGTGTAAACCTTTAAAAGACTGGGTGGCTAAAGGGACCACTACGCTAGGAGTTAGTGGTCTATTTCTAGGTGTTTATCTTAGAGAAATGTATTTACATGTTCTCCAAAATACTTGCATAGGAATATTCAGAGTAGCTGTGTGGATAAAATTCTACTAGGAAGTAATTTAAAGCAAAAAGAAAGCTGCATACAAACAACCAACGTGCGACCCAGGAGGATCAGCCTCATCACTACAGGAAGCACCGTCACGAGGGGAAAGGAAGGGAGCTGCCTCACAGGACACAGGAAACCTGGTGCAGGGTCCACTCAGGGTCACTTATGCAAATGAAGAATGTCCGTCTGCTCAGTTATCACTGATCATCTTCAAGTCAAAAGGGACTGCAGTCACACCCGAGTCTGATCAGCAGACATTAACAAATGTTGATAGTTTCTGATAGTTCCTACTTCTCTGGTAGTTCTAGACAGCACAATGACATCTTTCCACCTGCTGATCTTGGCTGCCTGGGAAGAGAGCCATACACAAGGAAGGGAGGCAAAGTTGAAGTTGTCCTAGAAATATCATGCACGTGGAGCCTGAGGTTGGCAGGTAGCACATACTCTTGTCTGAACTTTACTCACAGTCGGTCTTGTATAGCAGTCCTTGGAGAATCACCCTTGTTTAAAGTTCACAGCTGTAGAAAAAAAAAAACCCAAAACAAAACGATAACAACAACAACAACAACAACCCTAAAGTGGAAACACTGAAAATTCAAATGAGAGAAAATATAAAGTTTCCACTTTTATGGTGTGAAATAACACACAAAGAAACAATCAGGGTTCATCTCTGATGCACACAGCACCGTGAGAGAGTCTGATAAAGGTGATACTGAACTAATGAAGGGCTTCCAAGCAATATATAATTCTGTTCACAGCAATGAATTTCTTTTTTTTTGTTTGTTTTTTTCTAAGGTTTTTTATTTACATTCCAAATGATTTCCCCTTTCCAGTTTCCTCCCTCCCCGAAAGTCCCATAAGCCCCCTTCCCTCCCTCTTTTTTCCATTCAACCCCCTCTCGCTTCTCTGTCCTGGCGTTCCCCTACATTCAGTCTTTCCAGGACCAGGGGTCTCTCCTTCCATCTTCTTGGAAATCTATTGATATGCGAATTGTGTCTTGGGTATTCTGAGCTTCTGGGTTAATATCCCCTTATCAGTGACTGCATACCATGTGTGTTCTTTTGTGATTGGGTTACCTCACTAAGGATATTTTCCAGTTCTGACCATTTGTCTAGGAATTTCGTAATGAATTTCATGAGCAAATAAAACTGTCAACAGAATTTACTGGATTGAACTTTTGAAAGCCATTGCTGGAAATGTAAAGACCCTAGAACCAAGGATTTGGGGAGATGGGTATGGTGTGAGCTACTCTAACTTGAGAACTTGAGTTTGGATCCTCATCACCCAAATGAAAATCTGTGCGTGGAAGCTTGCTTCTGAATCCCAACCCTGCTTCTGAATCTGAACTACGGGCAGTAAAGACAGGAAAATCGTAAGGGCTCCCAGGCCAGCTGGTCTCAAAGGATGAGCTGAAGGGTGTTAGATACCCAATGTTGTAGACTCCACACACAGTGCATAGGTGAGCATCCTCCTCATCTCTCCCATCCAGAGGCTTGAGCAGAGCAATCATGGGTGATAACATAGCCTGCTGCCCCAGCCACTGCTGTGTTTGACTCCAGAAGTGTATGTGTGAAGGGCTGTAGTGGAGCCAGTCTGTGCAGAGCATGGGAGAGCCAGGTAAGCACACATCTGTAGCTAACAAGCTGGGAAATGAGGTGGCAGCCTTACCCCAGGAAACAGCATTTTCCCTTTGAACCAGAATCCCCTCAAATGCAGAAAAGGAGTTGAGGGCGTTCCTCCAAAGAATCAAAAAACTCCCATGACAGCTTACTTATTGATGAACTCCTTAGCCAGCTACTGATGTCACAAGCAAAGAAAGACCTTGAAAAGGGGGAGGGGGAGACAACAGACTCTTGTTTCACAACTCTTTCTTATTTATCAGTAGCTGGGGTCAGAGAACTTGCAGAGTGTGACCCTATCAAAAAGCAAATAATACAATTCACATAACACACTGGATATTTCGTTGAGATCAAAATATACATGTGCGTACCAGCTTCGCAGTGCAAACTGATTCCTTTATGTGCTGGTTTGAATAAGAATGACCCCTTAGGTTTGTTTGTTTATTTATTTTATACATTTTAATTTTGTAGTTATATTTTAATATATATTGAACTTAAATTTATATTAAATAATATATGTTAAATATATTAAATCATATATATATATATATTTGAAGCTTAGAGAGTGGCATTGTTTGAAAGTATCGGGAGGTGTGTCCTTGTTAGAGAAAGTGTGTCATGGGGAATGGGCTTTGGGATTTCAAAAACCCAAGCCAGGCCCAGTGTGTCTCTTTCTGTTTCCTAAATATCTAGTGTATAACCCTGAGCTCCTTCTCTAGCACCACCAAGTCTGCCTATGTGACACCAGGCTTCCTGCCATCGCTGGTAATGAACTAGACCTCTGAAACTGTAAGCTAGGCCCAGTTAAATGTTTGCCCTTATAAGAGTTGCCTTGGTCATGTTATTCTTTCACAATGAAAACCCAACTAAAACAGAAGTTGGTACCAGGGACTGGGTTATTGCTGTGTTAGGCCTGGCTGTGCTTTTGTTTGGAGGAATGTAGATTTGGCGACTTTGGAAAGAAGTGGAATGCTTTAAGTGGGGCTTAATGGGCCATAGTAAAAGCACTGAAGACAGTGGTGTGAGGGTGAGCTGAATTCTGAGGGCCTGACTTTAGAGGAGAAGAATTTAATATGTGACCTAGTGACTGTTCTTGTGATATTTTGGTGAAGAATCTAGCTGCTTTTTGCCCTTGTCTGTAAAGTCTGCCTGAGGCTAAAGTGAAGAGGTTAGGGTTAATTGCATTGACAAAGGAAATTTCAAAACAGCCCTGGCATAGACTTTGTCTTATGGTTCATTCGTATGAAAAATCTTTTGATCAGACATAGAAAACTGAGACAGAAAAAAGTACAAAATGTATGGTTCAAATATTAAAGGGGCACCAAGAAGTGGAATGGAGTCAAACTCTTTGTTCAAGATATTAAACAAAATTTAGGGAGTGATGACCTCGGGGCAAGATCCCAACCAGCTAAGCTTGTTATTTGTGCATTTGCAGCTGAACAAGGGATAGCTACATCATGTTAGGCATTACCATGACCTGGCTATTGTCTTCATTTGGACATTAGGAGATGTTATTATATGTCAAACTGACAAGTGATAGATTGTGATGGCTATTCTCAGTTGTCAATTTGATGATATTAGGGATGAACTACAATTCAGAAATGGAGGACACACATGTGGTCCAGATCTTGAGGCATAGTGGTTAGCTTACAAAGATCCTGTGAAAAGGAACTGAAGAAAAGCGTAAGTCCAGGTGTGATGGTACACGCCTTAAATCCCAGCACTCAGGAGACAGAGGCATGTAGATCTCTGAGTTGAAGGTCAGTTTACAGAGCCAGTTTCAGGACAGCCAGGACAGCCCGTGAAAGAAATCATTGAAAACAGAAAACTGGTGAAGATGTAACAGAACAAGGGGCCATGTTCCAGGTCCAGCAAGCAGCAGAACTTGGCAGTTTTAGCCACATGGCTCTGACTTTAGAGTCAAGAATAGAAAGAATTACTGGGACAATTGATGATGCTTAGTGGAAGCTAAGAAATTAATAGTGATTAAGAAGAGACCAACATCACTGAGGTGAAATATTCTGGGAAGTGTTTTCTGAGAGCACAAAGAAGTTGTGTTCCAGAAATAGACCTTGATGTGTTTATAAAAAGATAAGGAGAGAAAGAATATGTTCTATGGGGGTGTGGTGAGGTATGAGGGAATGGGGTGCCTCAGCGGGCCCATGTCAAGGCATCCCTTCTCCCTGATGGACCAGCCACACGATGGTATAGTATAGAATAGAGTTTATTCAGGCATGGGGAGGAGAGGGGTAGTAGAGGCAGAGAAAGGCAGAGAAAGGGAGAGAGTAGAGAAGTAGAGGCCGGCTATGACCACGTGGAAAGAATGGGAAAGGGAATGGGGAAAGGAGGGGATAAGAGGGAGAGGCAACAGAGCAAGAGGCGAGAGAGAGAGAGAGAGAGAGAGAGAGAGAGAGAGAGAGAGAGAGAGAGAGAGAGAGAGAGAGAGAGAGAGGCAAGCAGCCCCTTTTATAGTGGGTCAGGCCTATCGGGTTATTGCCAGGTAAATGTGGGGAAGAACATACCTGGCTGGGCCAGGTGACTGTGGAGTAGAGTTTACACAGAATGCTAACAGACCTCAAGCTGGCAGCTGGACTTGGTAATGTGTAACAAACACCCAGGTAGTACTGGTTTTGAAGGCATGAAGGTGTCGTGGAGAACAACCGAGGCTTGACACTGTGAGAATCCAGGAAAGGCTATTTATTGGTGAAGGTGCAGCCTCAGTGGCAGGTGAGTGCCTAGGACTGAAGGTGTCATGCAAACAAGTTGAGGCTTGTCACAATGAAGAGAACCTCTGAGAGGCTATTGGTCAAAGTGCAGCCTAGTTGCAGCAGAAGACCCAAGTGCATTGGAGATGTCAGTACTATGGGTACAGCAGCAGCAATGGAATGGAATCAGGCGAGCTTAGAGTGCTACAGAGGGCAGTGCTGGAGAAGTGACCCAAACCCTTGGAAGGAGCCCGGAAGATCATGTGTGGATCCCAGACACTGGAATAAGAATCTGTGAGGTTGAAGTTGCCTTGGAGACCCCATTATGTTAGAGATGCCAGAGCTGTGGGATACCTGCCAGAGAGACTGCTAACAGGGAGTGGAAACAATCCAAGAGAAAAACTTGTGTTATAGTCAACAAAGTTTAAAGGAGTAGGACTTTGGACTTTTAAACATTGAGTCTGTAATAGACTATGGGGACCTTAGAAGTTGGACTAACTGCATGTTATATTATGTTATGGCTACAAGCCTATGGGGGGCAGCGAGTAGAATGTGGTAGTTTAAATAGGTTTGGCATCCATAGATTATGTGTTTGAATGCATGGCCCACAGGCAATGGTACTATTTGAAGGTGTGGCCTCACTGTAATAGGTGTGGCCTTGTTAGAGGAAATGTGTCTCTGTGGGTGTGGGCTTTGAGGTTTCCTATGCTTAAGCTCTGCCCAGTGTGGAATTTTAGCCTCCTTCTGGCTGCCCATGGATTCAGATGTAGAACTCTCAGCTTCTTCAGCATCATATCTGCCTGTGCGCTGCCATGCTTCCAGCCATGTTGATAATGGACTGAACCTCTGGAACTGTAAGCCACCCCCAATTAAATGTTTTCCTTTACAAGAGTTGCCTTGGTGATGTTGTCCCTTCCCAACAGTGAAACCCTAAGACAGGCCCACATTTTACTCTGCTCTAGAGCCCACAAACTGTGGAGCTCCCGGACTCATTTGAGATTGAAGAGCAAATATCATACAGTGACTAAAATGGTCAGTGCTTTGGGGATGTGTATCATTAAAACCTCAAAATTTGGAAAAGACCATTGACTGAAATTAAACAAATGAATACCACACTTACCTTGAAGATCCTTCCAGTTGACTGAGACTGATTAGAACTCTGCGGTTGAGAGTCAGGGTTATCTTTAGTCTCCTTAATGATGACTCATTGCTCACCTCTGTGCCTGATCTAATAGCTCCTTGAGTACTGAGTAGAGTCTTTGGATGCATTCTTAAGAGACCACTAGTTTTCACCAGCCTGCAAATGAGAGATGTCATCAAAATCTTAAACCTTCCCTTGCTTTGCTGTAATCTGCTCAGCTGATGCTTTCGGTGCAATTAGAAAAATGCTTTCATTTATGGCTTCTCTTGGTTTCTGTAAAAGCTACATAAAACCACTTCTAGGATGGGGGCTGTTACTTGCAGGAACCTGAATCCATGTGTCCAGATCAAAGTCATTGCCTTCGGTTCAAAGATAAAGTCCTTTAAACTCTTGGAGGCGAGAGCTGTGTTTTATGTCAGCAAGATGCACCCCCGATGAACTATTAGTTTTAATTTTATAGTAAATTTTATTTTTGCATGCTTAATGTTTTCAACTCTATTAGTAGGACATAAGTAAAAGGATTTCATCCCTCACTGGAAATGGGGCAATGATCCTGGAGCTGCCTGATTACAATAATGCAAGGAAGAGAGGGTACAAGGATTGTTGCCTGCTGAAAGAGGAGGGGCACAGAGGCCCACGCCTACTGAAGGAAATGAGATGCAGTATCCTCAGCTGCCAAAGGATTCTGATTTGGAGGATTTTGCTATAAACTTGGGCAAAGGAGACTCCAGTGATGGATCATTGCTCAGGTCTCAATACAAATAAGGCAAACACTACCTGTGGAGGGTGAAATGAATCTTGGAGAAACCAAAGATGCCTATCTCATCATTGAGCAAGCTAAAGAGAATCTGACACTGACTGTAGAGAAGCCATATTGGACTATTCCTTCTCAAAGTCTATTGACACCTAGGCTTCATCTGTTTGCCTTGGATAGCCACACCTTACTCAGAACCATTAAGCCTCCCACCTCTGGCCGTATGAATGCCCTTCAGAACTATGAAGGAGCATTCACTGAGTATGGTATTGCTGCAGGCCAGGGAACGTGTGGATGTGCTGTCTATGTTCAGAGTCAGAGAATACTCACAGACAGCTCCACAGTGGGAGAAAGCATACAGAAGGCTGTGAGGTCAGATGACCTCTGGGGAGTCTATGTGACAAGAAATTGCCAGAGATACAGTGTTGCAGGTATCTCAGTGCTCCCTGTGAGAACTTACGACAGCTTTCTCTCCACTGCAAAGACTGAGGACTGAGGAGCAAAGTGGAGGCTTCTAGTCCTGCCTCACAATGTTCCTATGAACATTGCCTGCCTGTGTCTAGTATCCTGATTGTGTTTAATTAGTGACCACTACTGTCGTTACAACTTAAAAGCAAAGAAAACCATCTGTGAGTTGTTATATCACATTAAGTGCATCCTAGAGGTGACACAGAATGGAGCCACTATGGTCTCTGGGATGCTGTCCACTCTTTCTTCATAAAATGATGTTTGTTTGTTTCTCTCGCCTCGTCTAGATAAAATGTCTATTCAACAAATATCCAGTGTCCACTCTAAGCTCCATCCTGGTTTAAGTCCCTGGGAGACAATGAGGAAGAGGACACGGCGGACATGGGCCCTCATGGAGCAATGTTCTGAGAAAGCTATAGTCACTGCAAGATGCAAGAAACACCCTCTTCTCCAGAGCCCTGATCCTTCACTCCCCCTCCTGTTGGTTATACTTTCCCTCAGTGCCTAATACTTTTTGCATACAGGTCTCACTTATTTAATTATTTATACTTACTGGTAGGTGTATGCCTCTCCTTGGTGAATGGCCACTTTAAGAAGGCAGGGGACACATTGGTTCTGCCCACTGCTGTGTGTCAGAGCCCACCATCTTGTCCTCCGCTTGCACGAATGCTTGCTGAGTATGTCTGATTGCAAGCTTTCTCTAAAGGTAGGAGAATTTTAAAATCTTTCAGCCAAAAGGTGGCACTGTAGGGAAGTAAAAGAAACGTCTAACTGGCCAACTGCACAGTTAGTTCCTGAGGGCTCTTCTTGGTCCTAGTTTCAGGCTAATGCCAGTCTAGTTAATAACTAAGAGTAAGGTATCCCTGGCCTTATACTTGCTTATATGTTTACATATAGCTGAAGTCTCTTAAGATGATCAATGGATTTAAAGAGCCTCCATTTATTAGCAATATGTGACTTGTTAAAGGGGTCTGGATGAAGTTTCGAATCAATATGCCTGGAATCCAAATTATCCCAAAACATGCATGCTTTAACTTATAATATCTGATAGGACAAGGGTACACAGGCTTTTCTTGTGGTTGTCTAGAAAAAGAAAACTATGAAAGTATTACAGTTCACTGCTAAATGTTTTTGCAAATTCCAGCACCTTCTTGTGAAACTTTCTCAGAGTTCGATAAGGCCTTCTGGACAAAATGAAGTTATAACCGGCAGCCTCTTCAAAGGTGTAAGGAGCCAATTCTCAGAGTACAGCCAGGCAAGTCCAAGATAAAAATCTACTTCTGATGTAGGCTGTAAATAATGAATGGTGCTTTCATATTTTAGCGTAGGCCACCTGGGTGCCTGTGGTGCCCAAGGCTAGTCACCACATACAGCACTGTGCCTCCTCCACAGAATCACAATTTTTTTGCTATGTATTTATTTTACGACAAAAATAAATGTATATAGTCTGTTGTTTTATATGATATATCACTTTTCTCTCTTCTCTTCTCTCTCTGTGCATGTATGTGGTGTGTGTGTGTGTGTGTGTGTGTGAGAGAGAGAGAGAGAGAGAGAGAGAGAGAGAGAGAGAGAGAGAGAGAGAGAGAGAGAGAGGATGCCGGTAAAATAAAATTCATTTGGAGTAGTATTTGTTTTGTGGTTCACTTCACAGGTAAAATAAGGGGGTCATTGCCTCGGGGCTTACTGACCAGCTGGAAAGATAACATACCTACCTGTCAGGTGATTAATTTTTGAAAGTTTTCGAGGAACAGGCACAAACTAAACGATTGGCTTCAGATTTGCAATCCATATTGCATCACAACCTGCAATAAAGGCCATGATGTGAATGGTCTGCAAACCCAGTAGGAAGTTTCATCTAAGATCCAGATGTCAGAAAGCGTGGATTTCATTGTTGATTATTCAGTGAAAATTTTATGGGGTGACTTCCTAACAGAACAGAGCAAGATTATGTCTCCTACAAATCATTAGAGACTGTCTAAGTCTTTAAGTTTGAGCATGTTGAAAATACTGGAGTTGTAAATTTTAAATTGTTAGTTCTAAAAAGTTGTAGCCTCACAATCCTCCGTAATCTCTTGGTAGTTATGTGGGACTGACTCTAAGCCCCAGCATTTTGGTAGTTATATGACCCACCCATGCATACCAAAGTCTGAGGACCTCCAACACTTGACGTGAAAAGGCATAGACCTTGCATGTGACCTATGCACGGTTTCTTGTCTTAATCTCTAAATCACTTCTGATATCTAATGCAATGTAAATGCTACACACAGATATTAATTGTATTATTTAAAAATAATGATAAGCAAGAAGTGTGTATCTGTTCAATGTGGGCACAATTTTCTTTTAAGATACATTTTAAAAATGCAACTAGTGGTTTTGAGTTATAAGTGCTTTGATCTAGTCCCCATGTTTTCTTAAGCACAGAAGCCAAACCCTGTGTGGCCTTTAACAGGATTAATTTACAAATGAATACAGTTCCTTACAGAAACAATGACAATTATTATGAAGCCACAGCAATGTATATGTTAAAATATTATATTGGTACACAGTAAGGAAGACATGTATCATCAGTGCATGAAGGCATCCATTTTCCTTTGGCAAGGGATGCCAGATTCTCCATAGGCTGGGTGGCGCCAGTGGATTTTGGCAGGATTCACTGGAGGAGGAAGTGCCAGGTTGACAACCTTCATTTTCCCTGTAGAGACAACACTTTATAGAGTTAGCTTGTGGATAGTAGCTGCCCTTTTAAAGACCTTTCAAAGATGCTAACAGAATACTGAGAAGGCAGGACTGGAAGAGATCATTGCCCGGAGGATGGAGAGAGGAAACTGACACCCAGGATGAAGATTACATTTCTCTTTACATATGCCAAAACATGTATATGTATACTAACAAATAGACACCCATATATACATCGTGTGTGTGTGTGTGTGTGTGCGTGTGTGTGTGTGTGTGTGTGTGTGCACACGCGCCAAGTAGTATATTTCATGTTGCTGCCAGCATATGCAGTGAAAGAGAAGTTCGTGACAATTCAGAGGTGGGTGTTGATGGCTAACAGGCATCTGCACATGTGTACGTGTTGGAGTGAGTGAGGCTTTTGGAAGGCTTGCCATTCAGCTCTCTTGAATGTTTGCTAGTTCGTGAGAAGCGGTTTGGAAAGCAGAGTATTTGAAGTCAGAAAGGAACAGACCCTCTGCAGTCCGAAAAGACAGGTAACTGAAGGTGCTCCAGTCAACAGGAGGCCATGTTGAGCATTGTCTGTGGGTGTTAAACCGACCCTCCTGCCAGAGCCACTGAAGCTCCCCTTTATAGTGGATAGCAGGGAGAAGCAGAAATGATGAACTGGAGAGCTGACTGACCCTGGGGTTCCAGGACCCCCAAAATAATTTTTACTGAATGACACTGTCAACCGATACAGCTCCAAACCAGATTTTAAAACAAAAAAATGGAGCTGTAGAGATGGCGCAGCAGGTAGGAGCACTGGCTACTTTTTCACAAAACCCAGGTTTGGTTCTCAGCATGCACATAACAACTTACGACCTTTCATAACACTTGTTCCAGGGGATCTGCTGCCTTCTTCTAGCCTCACTGGGCACCGGGCATGCTTATGGTGCACATACATACATGTGGGAAAATGCTCATAGAGCTAAACCAAAAAGTAAACCTCTGTCTGTCTGTCTGTCTGTCTGTCTGTCTGTCTGTCTCTGTCTCTCTGTCTCTGTCTCTGTCTCTCTCTCTCTCTCACACACACACACAGACACACACACGAGAGAGAGAGAGAGAGAGAGAGAGAGAGAGAGAGAGAGAGAGAGAACTGTGAATACTGTTTTCTCTCTAAGTTCTTTATATGTGTAGCATTCTATCAGGTGAGTTTTCTTATTTTGCTTTATTTCTAGATGAAAAAGTCAAGACCCCAGATATGATGAAGGCATTATTCACCAGTCAAGATCTAGACATGAGATTACTCCCTTCTTTGTGCTCAACTTGTGGCCATGGTTCAGAACAGTATGCCTGGGAGTGCTCTGTAAGGTTTACCTTCTCAGCTTGGCAAATCCAGGGGTGCAGGGGCTGAAAGTTACTGAGCAAGTGAGACTCTGATAGGCTGTGAGTCCTTGAAAATAAGCCTGTCTAGACGGCAGACCCTATTCCTTAAGGTACGGAAGATGATGACTGGAAATAGTTTTTACTGGTTATTGATATTCATTTAACAGCCAGTCCTCATGGAATTTCAGGCTCAGAGGGTAGATTTGGTTTGGTGATGATGGTACAAAACCCCCTTGAATGCATGTTTTCAGGGTTCTGATATGTAAATGAAGTTACTGAATGATTTTCTAGCATAACTGTATAGCTAAGCACCTGAGGGTTTTAAAAATATATGTAGTGTGGACCCATACCAGACTAATTAAGTCAGAGTTTCTGGGAATGTGGAGACTGACTGTTAGGATTTTCACAAAGCTCTCCAGGCAGTTCCAACTAGAGCAAGAATGTGGTACCTCAATCCAACCTTGTCTAGACACCTGGAACTTCCTCTTCAGGGCAGATGTTGGAAATCTAGGTAGTAGCCAGTGTGGCAGTGAAAGCAAGAGGTGTACTTGGTAAGACAGCATGTCCTGCTGTGTCTCCACTTAGGCATCTCATAAGTAGGGATTTTGAGGACGTTAGACAGTTGTTGGTATGGTAAAGCCATACAAAACACGGAAAATAGAAAAAAAAAACCAAGATGCACGCTTTGATATGAAGTTATTTAGAATTAGGGGTGCCACTTTCTTAGGACCTAAGAACAAGCTATTCCACTGCACAATATACAGAACGTTTTTGGTTTACTCACTTTTCTTTTTGAAGGCTTTACCTTTGGGCTCTTGCTGGAATGAAGAGTTTCCTTAGGATGCAGGCACATATAGATGGCCTATGTTACCAGGCATCTTCACAAGCTGATTTTAAGTTTCTCTGTATTTGAGAATTGAGGGAGGCACCTGAACTCAAGGTGGAAGGTTACTGCATCTCAGAAAATATAGAGTCATTTATATGGTTAAAGTGACAGGGTGTTAATCCAAGTATCAAGAATTTCCCACTTTTATTGGTCCACCCCATTAGTCGATCATTCCAACCTTTACAGACAGCACAAGCCATGAGGACCGCTGAGGAGGGGATGTCAAAGGCTTCCTACCACTCTTGCCCATGGACCTGACAGACCCGAATGATCCTCATTACATTTCTGTACATGATCACCTCCCTCCTGGTTCCGACATCTCTCCAGTACATGCCAGCAAAAAAATGTCTTCATCTTAAATAATATAAAACCAGAGACCCAGGTCCACAGGATTCTCCCAGCCAGATTAGGTCTTGTCTACAAAGCAAGTGAGTAGGAATAGGAGGCTACTGGGGCACCATTTCCAGTACCATCATACTCTCTTAGGAATACCAATATGTAAGAAACAAAACTATTAGCACACACGGCGGGACCTTCTGCTGAGCTTGGGGTGCAACCGGGACGCGCCCCACGCCGGTGCGCGGCGCCTACTTCGCCAGGCACGCGTGGGCGGGCTCGGTGCTGCTAGGAGCCGCCTTCCGATTGGCCGCGGGACACGCCGGTCCCGGAGTGAGGGCTTGCAAAGTTTCATTGAAGGTGGAGAAGCGCGCGCCCTCCGGGGAGCCCCGGCTGCTTGGCTCGGGAGAGGCTGCTCCGCCTGTTTGGGGAAGCGGGGACCTCTGCAGGGCTTCTGGGCTTTCTTTTCTCACTGAAGTCTCGGTGGTGGCGCCGCGCGCTCCGCGTCTGGGTCTTGGTTCCGGCTCAGGCTCGCACAGCTCCTCACCGGGAGGACTAGACTCGCATCCCCGCGGGCTGGCAGCGTGACCCCGCCGCCTCGGGAATGTTTCTCCGCGCCCCGCAGCTGGCCCTGGGCTCTCCTTGGCCTGAAGCTTGGGGGCGCTGAGGCTGAGCGGAGCAGCAGCTCAGCGATCCGCCCCTCCAGGACGAGGCTTCCAGGGCGCCCGGCGGGTCTTTAGCGCACCGGGAGCGCCGCAGTCCGCGTGGACATCCCAGACACGCTTACTTCGGAGGGGTTCCGCTAGAAACTCTCGGCCAACCCGGAACGCCGCCCCCAAAGCAGGCAGAGGACAGCTAGCCTCCTCCATCCCCTCTCTTCGCCGTCCCCATCCCTCTCCACTCCCAGAGTGTCTCTCCCTTGGCTCCTTCCCAGGCGACCCCTGGAGCAGCAGCCGCTGGATTCGGATTGCACACTTCATGGGCGGGCCACAGGGGCTCGGGCGCCTGGCTAGGTGGCTGCCTAGAGCCCCGTGAGCTGCGTGGCTCCAACCCGTCGAGCGCGCCCTCGGGGCAGAGAGCGCCGCGCCAGCCGACGGGATGCCAGGGCGGCTACGAGCCGCTGGGCGCACGAGGCCCTAGGCAGACATGGGCCTGACATCCCAGCTCTAGGGACCCCCGAGCCTCGCCCTATTGCTCGGACCCACAACACGATGGCTTCGGAAGTGGTGTGCGGGCTGATCTTCAGGCTGCTGCTCCCCATCTGCCTGGCAGTAGGTGAGTGTGGTTTGCTCATGGAGGTGACCGAGGGAAGAAGATGAGAGGGCGCCCGGGAGATGGCTTCCTCGCAACGTGAAGGGGTCCAGAGCTCTGCGGGATTCGGTTCTGAGTGAGGCCGCTGCGCAGGCTGAGCGGCAGGGGCTTCAGATGTGAGCTGTTTGTAGTGTGACAGACCTGCGCTTTAACTTGGTAACATAGGACTCAGGACCAGGATCTTTCTTAGTCAGCTCCGGTAACTAGAATTGACTTGCTGTGGGGACCTGGTCAGTTGAATGGAAGTCTCCTGAACTTCCTGTAGAGGATGTGTATAAAGGATGCTAGTAGGGCTGGAAAGTGATGATAGACAAGCGACCCTCCCTCCTGTAAGACTAGTAACAGACTTTGAGAGGACACTGCCACCGCTGCTGCCACCACCACCCCTGCAGAGTTCCCAGATGCTCAGCACATTGTGCAACCAGAAGGGACTCAGGCCATCACTCCTCTAGCTTACAATCCAGCGATCAGATAGAAGGAAGTGAACAATTCCAACAGTAGTAAAAAGAAAAGGAGAAATGGGGGAGGAGAAACTGCCTCGATGATTCTGTTTTTTACCTCCACAACAGCCTCTGTTTACAATACACGGGGCTGGATGCTGAGGCTATAGACCATCAGACCCAATCCGGCCCCTCTGACACCAGTCTTTTCCAGATATTGAAAGGATTAGAAAGTGGAACTCACTCCTTGGGACAGACCAGTCTAAGAAAGTCCCTTGGAGAGCCCTCAGTGACTCTGAGGAGTCAGAAAGAGGGTATAGGTTTAAAGATCACAGGAGCTGCAGAAGTCCGTACCTAGTGTCATGTTGAATCCTAGTCCTTAAAATCACAGAGCTCCAAAGCTTGACTTTCCATCTACTCCCGCAAGAGCTAGAAAATATAACACAGTAGCAAATTTTGCACTTAATAAAGAGATCTTGGCTTTCCCACAAAAGGAAACATTTTGTTTGTTTGGTCTGTTTTTGAATCTTGACAGAATGTGGTGACTGGGAGTTGCATCTGTGCGAAATGTTCTATTTGCTCAGGTAATTGGAATAGAGTTCTGGAGTTTGGGTGTTTGCAGGAATAACAACTTTAGCTAGAAGGCTCTTGGAGACTTAGGTGCCCCCCCCCCAAATGTGGAAAACAGGGTTCTGGGAGAGGAGAAAGCAACGAGACACTGTACCAGGTGCTTCTAGAGGAGATGGAGCTAGCCCCGACAGGCTGCTGTTGATCTAGACTGGTGAAGTTCCAGGTTCCAGGCAGGGTCATTTGGTCAGTGATCTGCATTGTCTGTTTAGGAGGGAGCAGAGCTTCCTCAAAATCCAGGAGAACTCCCCCCACCCCCTGCTAGTTTTGAAAGCAAATTTGAAAAGCTTTAGCTAGGTGCATGGGCACACGGGTGGTGTCTCTGTTTCTATCTCCTCTCTTCCAAGCACCTGGCACCTTCCAATTGTACTTGCGAACTGGAAGCTAGTTAGGCCTCAAGTTCACTAGGGAGTTTTAATTTAAGGGGAGTGGCCCTTGGGTCAGAAGCTGCTCTCCCCCCCCCCAAGCCTTTTCACCTCCTCCCTGCACTTCCTCTGCTGCATCCATCTCTTGTCCATCACTGAGTTGTCTCATCCCTCGCCTGGGTCAGCAATTTTGCAGAGACTATTGGAAGAGTTAAACAGGTGGCCACCTACAGCCATCTGGATCCACTCTGTGAAATGAGAGCAGGGAATGGTCCCTTGATTGCCTACTGTCTTGTCTCGGGTTGGGGCTTCTGCAGGACTCAGCTCACTGCCCTTCTCCCCCAAGCCACAGGGACTTTAGAGTCATTTTTTAGAGTCATTTCCACTAGACTTCCGTGATAGATTCCTGAAGCCCTTTAGTGGGACTAATGCTCTCAGCCATCCAGAGGAAAGTCCTATAATCGAGAGGCTCCAGGGGGACCTTGTGCAAAGCAAGGGCACTGCTCCAAAGCTGTGGCCCCAGCACCATCACGCCTCCTATTTCTTCAGCAACCTCTCCCTGCAGCATCTATATTTGCAAGTTTGAGCCAAGGGGCTGGGTCCATCTCAGGATGCAGATGGAATCTGCTCTGAGGTTGGGACTTTCTTGGGAGGAGTTGGACTTGCAGGACCACAGGAATAGAAGTCCTCACCCCCTCCTGCTTCCTTGCAAGTTTCCTGGAGAGCTGAGTCAGCGCAAGGCGCAGGGCGCTTGGGGGACCATCTCCCACGGTTTACTCTTTCCTCTGCACTCCCACACTTCTGTGGGTTCAGGAGATGTGGGAGTGTGCTAATGAATTGTGGATACATGAGTATATAAGAGTGTATGTTGTGAGTGTGAACACACATGGATATGTATTATGTGAGAGTACGAGATGATATGAATTAACCTCAGTGTGTGTGTGTGTGCATGTGTGTGTGTGTGTACGCATGTATGTGTATATGTTTGGCAGTCGGTAGTGTCACCCTATAGTGTGCGACTTCTGTCAGCCTCTCAAAGTCTGATGTTGGAAGAGGGAAGAAGTCCCTGGAAGGAGAGAGCGGAATTTCTGGGGAGACTTGCTCCATGGATCCCTTTCATGTTGGCTGCCACTTAGGAAAGATGACCCAGATCCTAAGATGCACGGTGCCTTGAATCCCTGCACCCTTAGGTAGCTGGGGAGAAATCACCTTATTTTGGCTCTTAGTTCTCTTCTACAGGAAAAATAGATTTTCAAGGTTACTGAGGGTGTTTTAGGTCCACTTGCTCCCAAGGTGCCAATAAATCAAATGTTCAGATTTCCCTAATATCCTGGGCACGGAGAGCACAATGATTGGCTTGCCATTAGAATCGATTTTGCATTTTAGCCATCTATTTTTGTATCTGGGCAAGGCGGCCTTCAAAGCCTTGCCTTGATAGAAACTCACATACA
The DNA here is from genome assembly GCA_036184795.1 of Tokudaia tokunoshimensis. NCBI lineage: Eukaryota > Metazoa > Chordata > Mammalia > Rodentia > Muridae > Tokudaia > Tokudaia tokunoshimensis. The sequence goes on along the minus strand of BTHU01000017.1, from coordinate 53,442,500 downwards.
TTTCCTTTAAACCTTTTTTTTTTTTTACAGGATGTTGAAAATTTCCTGCAAAAGTGCCCTACTCTTTTCAACTAATGAGTGACATTAAAAAAATGAACTGCCTTTGTCTTCAGCCCAATGCTTAAGTGTTTTGTTTTTTTTTTATATTTTTATTAGCTCTCTACAAGAAATTAGAAGGAGCGTGATAAGTGATGTTGGGCCTCTTGTATGCAGGTGTTACGTTTTAACAACCAAACCAAACTATACTAGAATGTGTTTACCAACCATAATGAACATCTGTTGACAGATGTTTTCATCTCCATAGCACTGGACATGTCAAATATCTCCAGAATAATCTGTGACCTCTTGCTAGCCAGTTGATTTCTTTCATATGCATAACACAAAGAAGAATGATAAAAACTCTTCTGTAATATGCAGTCTATCGTAATTATAATAGTAGCTAGTCATTGATGATCATATATATTTTATGTTTATTTTCTTTCAGTATGATTTCAGTTTCCAACTCATTCTTGTTTTTTTCCCCGTTCTAAACTCAGGGCCTCATATTCTAAGTACTGAAGCACTGTGTTCGCCTTGCCACTTAACTAGACGTTATTCCAGAATTAGGAAAGATTAGGATGTGTCCTAGTTTGGTTTCTGTTGTGATAAACTCCATAACCAAAAGCAGCTTGGGGGAGGAAAGGATTTATTTGGCTAATAGGTTAAAATTCATCATGGAGGGAAGCCAAGACAGGAACCTAAAACAAAAATCTAGAGGCAGGAACTGAATCAGAGACCATGGAGGAATCCCGCTTACTGCCTTGTGCCTTCTGACTTGCTTAGCTTCCTTTTGCAGACAATGTAGGCCCAGCTGTCTGGGGATGGCACAGCACAGTCTGCAGTGGGCCTGGCCTTTCTACATAGATTAGCTATTTAAAAAATGCTTTACAGACAAGGCCACAAGCCAGTCTAATAGAGGCAATTCCTCTTTCCAGATGTGTTTAGGTTTGTGACAAGTTCACAAAAACTAACATCTGGATTTAAAATATGGGGCTCCTTTTGATATGTATGTATCTATGGTCATTAATGTTTCTTTGTATAGTAAATTTTCACTATTAGATATCATTTTGAAACTACATTGTGCATAGTCCAAAATTTGCAGAGAAAGCTGATTTTTATTTAATCAGTGGGGGGACATTATAGATGCTGAAGGATTTATTGAAAGCATAGAAAATAATTTTGATACTGGTCATATCTTCTCAGTCTGTTTATTACTGTTAATTACTCCTAGATGCGAAAGATTTAGACCAGCAGTTCTCAACCCTCCTGATGCTGTGACCATTTAATACAGTTCATGTTTTGTGATCCTCAGCCATAAAATTGTTTTCGTTGCTACTTCATAGCTGTGATTTTGCTACTGCTATGAATCATGATGTAAGTATCTGTGCTGTCTGAGGGTCTTAGGTGACCTCTGTGAAAGGGTCATTGGACACACCCCCACAAGGGAGTTGTGACCCAAGGGTTGAGAACCACTGGTTTAGACACTTCCAGTTTAATTCTAGAAGAAAATATTTCAACCCTGATGATCAGAAGTGGTTGGCACCTGAGATGTGTGGGTTGGAATTCCATGTGGGTACTTTGCTTTATAGGAAGTGTGTTTGGTTGTAGGTTGAGACCATCACATTGCCTTGGACTTTACCTTTCCGTGAGGACATGCTGCCAGATGATCATGCCCTGCCTGTGGCTATTTCTACATGATTTTAAAGTCATTTCTTCCTTTTTCTTACTGTAAAATGGACTCATGAGCACTGCCTTCTGGGTAAGAGTGTGCCCAGTCTTCTGTGTCGTGCCTAATGAACAAAGGATGCTGCGTTACATTTATGAAGTCAATCAGAAGAGCTGGCCTGCCAACTCAGAACTCCCACAGGCCTGGACCCTGGCTGTGAGGAGGCCACAGGACCACTAGGACTCAGAGCAAAGCAACACAGCCCCTTTTTAGAGTCACGCCACAAGGACGAATGTATCTGTGACAGGTGGGGTTTTTAAATAGCCAGGCCTTTCTCACCACTGCAATGTAGTGTTTTAGATACCAATCTTCTTATTAAATAATAATTCTCCCTAGGATTGTACTGTCAATGTTTATTTTTAGTTTTGTGACAGTATGTCTACAGTCTCTTTGATGTGTTTTTATTTTTTAGTGAGAGTCTTTCATTTTTGGTCTGTGTACTGCTAAGAGGTAAAACCATGTTTGAGGTTAAGTAATGGCAATGGGTAGATTATTATAAATTTTTGCATAAATAATCAGGAGATTTTCAAATAAACAGCATAAGCATATCTAGATGTTTAAGAATAATTAATAGGGGCTGAAGAGATAATTCTGTGGTTATGAGCATTTGCTGATTTTTTAAGGGAACTTGAGTTTGGTTCCTGGCACCCACATGGATAGCTCATAACCACCTGCACTTATGACTCCGGGGAGACCCACTACCCTCTTCTGGACTCCATGGGCACATGCACTGTGTGCGTGCATGTTTGTGTGCACATGTACAAACAATTTAAAAGAACATAAAACCTAGGGAAAGAGTAAGTAATGACAATACAATGATACTGTATGTGTCATGTATTTGTTAAGATTTGCAGATTAATGTGGGATGGAGCAAAGACAAAATTCCATTTGAATGCAGGCTAAACAGAAGTCTGTGTCTGAAAAATTTAAGATATTTTTGGACACTGGGGTGGGGGGAAGGATGGAGAGATTGCTAAGTAGTTCAGAACACTTCCAGAGGATCTGAGTATGATTCCCAGTACCCATGTTGGGTGGCTTACAACCACAGTAACTCAAGCCCAAGAACCTCTCCTGGCCTCACTAAGTACATAGGAGCAAGTCCCCTACACACAAATAAAATAAAAATAATGCAATTTTCGAGAAAATAAGTATTTGGTTATCAGCATTACTGTTTCTTTAGTTCCCAGTGTCCACACGATCGGCAGACTTGCCGTAGCAAGCCACAATGAAAAAGAGGAGGAGACTCAAAGCACATAACAACCTGTGTGGAGAGCCATAGACTCGGAACTTTGAATGATCCCAGACATCCTAAACTGTCCAAAGATTAAGGGATTCAGCACACTTTGCTCATCTCAGTGTTTGTATTCTGGAAGGCTGAGGCCTGCCCGTTCTGAGCATGCACTCCACCTCTAAGCCACACCCCCGGTCCTTTGTTATTAATAATTTATTTTTTCAAAAAAATTTAGAGCAATAATACAATTTTATATTTTTTTCAAAAAGTCTTGAAACTGTTAGTTAGTTTTCTGTCTGATCTGTGATAACGAACTCGCTTGGTTTCTGATTCCTGTCCTTGTCCTTGGTCCTGTGGCAGCAGGATATGTGGGGTGTAAACCGATGCTCACTTCATGGTGGCTAGAAAACAGAAAGGGAAAGAGGAAAGGCAGGGTTTCCTATTTCCCTCACGAAGACATGGTCTCATAGACCTAACCTCTTGCAACTCAGCCCTACATTCTAAACATCTTTCCAGCTACTTCCAGCTACTCCGCAGGCTGCTGACCAAGTCTTCAATACCTAAACCTTTGGGGGAACATTCTAGAACCAAAGTATAGTATATAACCCAGTTTACTAGTTTGAGGTGGTTTCAATGAACAATGCCCAATTTCTTCCCTTCCCTCTGTGGGAGGATGGTAAAGTTTTATGGTTATTTCCTGATGTTCTTCAAGTTCTGCTTTGGAAACAAACCTGCATGAAAGCAGGATTCATATTATGGATGGACATGGTGGCATGTATTTGTATATGAATTTTCAAATCTGAAGTACTTGGTGTATGTGTGTGCATATGAGTGTATGCGTGTGTGAGTTTCAGCTATTAGTGTGATTGCACCCATCAGTTAAGAACTTTTCTGACACTTTCCTTAACTGTTTTCTTAGAGAGTTATTGATTCAGTGACCCAAACTGAGGTGATTGTCCCCTTCATGTTTCAGACGTGAAAGTCTAAGTCGCGCATTGCCTGCAGCATGGTCCATGTCAAGCACCCTCCTCCCCAATCCCTTGCAGGCTTCTCCGCTATGCACAGATTCTAGATCAAGCAGCAGACAGAGCCTCAAGCTCTCTTAGCCTCTCCCCATATTTACCAATGAGTAGAGCTGCCATTCTTCAAAGAAGAAGATTTGCAGCTTCTTTCAGGGCTCAGGTGTTTACCTGAACCTCAGTTAAATCTGGCAGATCTCTGCTGCCTTCCCTAGTTCAACATGGGTTTCCTGGGAGCCCAGACAACTCTCATCCCTGCCTTGTGCTGAGGAGCTCTTTCCTCTAGTTGGGAGGCTGCCCATCTGGTTTTGTTCTTCTCCAGTCCTCTTGTCTAAACAGCTCTCCTAGTGTAATGGGGCTTAGCTAAACCCAGTGCTATTTCTGTCACACGGGAATAAAGAAGTTTGGAGTAGATAACAATTTTGCAACTTGCCCCATCTTATATCAAGGGCCTGATGCTTGTACTTTCGTACACCACAAAGAGGGAGTAGTTGCCTCTGAGCAGGAGACCCTTCACTGCATTGGGCACTATAGGGTTCTAGGAGGTCGTGCCTGGGCAGGACTTAGGTGCAGAAGGTCAGGTGCATTGTTTCTATTGATGGAGGATGGAGGTAAGTGGGAATCAGGAGAGTCTGACCTGCAGAGCTCTATGGCATCCACTGGTCATGGTGCTTTTTAAGTGAATTAGACATCAATCTTCCAAATTCTGACTTGGTCTGTATTAAATGGAAGATATCTTGTTCACGTGAGAAGTCTAGCTTGAATCATCAAAACAGTCAGAGGCACAGCCTGTTCCCAGGGATGAGCAGTTTACAGACCCCAAATTAAAGGACTAGGAGGGAGCTTGCTAGGAGACAGTTCTAGTTGCATTTTGCTTTTCATACCTTTGAGAAATAGGTTTGTTCATTTTGGGCACAAATGTGTAGGCAGTGCTAAGATGACTACTCATTGCCTGTGTATCAGTTTGAGTTACTTTGTTTCTATCACTTGGATGCACTTCAGATGAATGGGGTAAGAAAGATCTAAAAGGTGACTATGGATAATCTATATACCAGGAACTATTAGGAGTCAGGATATCATTGGACATTTGGGACTCATTAAGAAGAATCCCAACAGAGAAAGTGGCAAACCTTTGTTTGCTAGGGCTGAATCTACATTCAGGCAATCAAACACATGAATCATTATTGTACATGGTCTCTGACTTGTCAGAATTTCAAATATCTTTTGAAGGTATTCTGCACTGGCTGAAGAGCTGGGCTATACAGCCACACCTCTGGCTTTGTCATACAGATGTGTGACCTTAATCAGTTTATAGAATGTCTCAATTCTTTGGATGCTTCGTGTGTAAAAATGAGTGGATGAGGACAGCGTTAAGGTCTTAGGGATGCTTCAGGTTTAGATGATGCTAAGTGTCAAGGGCTTTGAATGGTGCTTTCATTAAATAGCTCTTAATATTGTGGACTGAAGTGACTCTGTCGTAAGTTAAGGAAACACGTTGGCTTGTTTGAAGAGCCACTTACCACTAGCAGTTTCATGGGCAGACAATTTAGAATCTGGGCCAAAAGTTATGACATTTACAGAGCATAAATAAAGTTTGGAGCACAGCCTGTTGAAAGTTGAGCCTGATGCTGGCCTGCACACCCTCCCGCCAGTCAAAGCCACTGGAAGGTCTTCCTGGCTTTGGTCTTTGCTACCTTGCGTACGATGTGACAACTGTGACATTACTTGGTCCCTACAGGGTCACCTGGCTCCTTGTGCATACTCATCACCATGTTGTGTTTTTAGGACCATTCTTTCCTTCTATGTTCCTGCAAGTTCAAGGACTTGTTATCTTTGCGAAGACCCTGGCATTAAATGTCCTAATATATAGCAGATATTTGGGTTATCATTTTGAGACGATGCTTTCCCCACTGAAAAGATTATGTGTTATCACACCAATGTGACTGTCAAGAAAGGCTCTAAGGCACCCTGCCCTCAGCCCTGTTTTTGTCTCTTGAATATATCAGTGATCTTGATATAAAAGTTCAGTCTAGCCTCTCCTACTTAATAGTTTCCAAGTTCCTGACTATAAAATTTGCAACAGGCTGATTTATGCTCTGAAATTGTTGTAAATGAGGGTATTATCACCGTGACAACTAATATCTGCTACCTGCTGTGAAGTAGACAGAGAAGGAAAAGCACACTGTATACTGTGAAGTTTGACCCGAGTAGCATCCTTGAAGTGCATATTATTTTTTAAAATGCTTTCAGCTCTTCTGGAACCACACATATCGATCTGTTTTCTCTTGTGGTCAAATCCTTTAGGTCAGCACTTCTGGCCACAGGTAGAGAGAAAAAAAAAACAACAAAAACGGAGGAAGGCAGAGCTTTAACAAGCTGGTGATTTTTGTTTTGTTAAAAAAAACAAAAAACAAAAAACAAACCCAAAACACAGTCGAAATGAGTTCCAGCTCTGTGTGAGACTGAGGTGTCTCAGCTCTTTTCTCTGCTTCCCAGACTGCACGTGCTTGCTTCCTTCCGCTGGCTATATCACACAGGGAATGTAGTCCTTGGGGAAGAGTCCTACTCTGGTGGTCTAACGTGAAAGTCTGCATCGTGTTGATAATGGACCATGTGACTTTGGCCTCTCCTCCTCAAAAGCTTCATCTATAGATTATGTTCATGATTCTTACAGTACTATTTCTGCCCTTCACTCTTGAATGCAAAGGGTGTGGCTGTAACTTACCATTTCATATCCAAAACATAAGAAGTTGGGTATTCAGGTGGTTTTAGTTTCTTAAGGGCCATCTTACGTTAACCACCCTTAAAGAAAGGATAGGAACAGCTAGTGACTTTTTAAAAAAAAAAATCATGTGGCTACTTGAGCGTGGATTTTACAGACCAGTTTATAAAGGAGAGACATTCTGATTTAGACTTTTAGTTTTGATATTCTGGAGTCATGTGGAGCATGCATTCGTTACCAGTGATGGCCACAAGTGGAACCAACTGCCCGCTCACATTTGGTTTTGAATCTGTAGCATGGATCTTAAAGACATAAAGATTTTTTTAATCCACCTATAGCTCATGATTATAAAGAAAATCAGACTGTATCGTAGCAATGAATGAAGCTAAGCGAGCTTATAGAGATAGACTTATCTAAGAATCATTTGAATAAAAAAACATACTTTGAGTAAACTGCTTGATTTAATCAGTGTAAAATTACGATGATAATATAGACCTTAGGGTCTTTGCTATGTATGCCTGTCTTCCCTACAAGTGTTGGAAAGGCCACACGGAATCTACCCAAGTGCTTGTACTGTGAACTCTTTGTCTTTCAAGGCCACACCTTTCTCTCTTCACCATTTCAAACTAAATTTAAGTGCGTGCTCACCCTGGACTCATTTGAAATCTGCCTCCCATTGGCCCTGATGCCCAAAGTCTATCTAGTTGCTGAGTAGTCAAACCTTCACGGCCAGTGCCAATACTGCCACTCGTTTGCCAGCTGGCCTGTCATAGCACAGAGCTCTGGGCACCCATCGTCAGCTGGGAGAGAGGATTACTGATCACATTACAAGGATGTGGAAAGAGGGGTTTGCCATAAAGATGGGGGCGTTTTCTTGTGAATTGGCATTTTCCTGAGACCTCTAGTTTTCTAGCATGGTTCGTCAGTAACTGCAAGCCTATTTAACAGTAATATTCAAAGCATCACCATGGCTCTTGCATTTCTTCAGACTCACATTGAGGTTTTTGACAATGGTGGCCCTGCCTAACTATACTCCCTCCCCTTAACCAGCTCTTCCCTGAACTTCAGTTAGAAATGCCTTGGGCTATTTTCACACATAACACCATTCTCAGTTGGGTGCATCTCAAGACCCAGGGAGCTAAAATAGGAGTGTGGTGGGTTCAAGGCTAGCCCAAGTTAGATAGTATATCCTGTCTCAGATATACATACAAACATATAATGTATATATATGTATATGTGTATGTATGTGTATGTATATATGTATGTATGTATATACAGACACACACATACACACACACACACACACACACACACACACACACGAGCTGAGGATATATGTCAGTGGGAGAATACTACCTGCCTACCATATACAAGAGACTAGCCTTGGTAGCCCGAACTGCAAGTAAATAAGCAAACCAAACCCAAACCAAACCAAAGTTTTCTTATCACAAGAAAACTTACTATTTTTCTGCCATACTGTTTGTTTTAAAGGATGGGAACGAGTCCTTAAAAGCATTTGTTAAATTGGATACCAGTCTGGAACAGTGGCACACACACGTAATCCTAGCCCTTGGTAGGTGGAGGCAGGGAGATTGATTAGAAATTCGATTACATCGAGGAGAATGGATCTCGGATATTATTAGACAATAGCAACACTGGAATGCTCAAGTCGACATAGCCTTACTTAGATTTTTAGGTTAGATCTAGACCTGAAATGTATATTTTAAATGTGCTGCTGCTTTTTGAGGGAAGATGCTGGCTGAGCAAACCCTGGAGAGTCTGTAACATGAGCCAAGTTGTCACAATGCTTAATAAATATTAATATGCATGGAATGCAGTTTTTTAAGTCAAAATTTAGTTGAAGTGAGGTCTTAATAGTCCACTAGTGGTTTTGCTTCTTTTTGAATTTTCAAAAATCAGCCTCTTGTTTGAATCAAATTTCCCTTCCCTCTCCTGAGATCTATATGCATTTCCCAGAAGTCATCAAAACCCTACGGTAATGGGAGACTGCAAGTGCCCAGCACTTGCCTTAAAATAGCAATTGCTTTTGTTTACTTCAGATGTCAAAGGAAAGGCATGCCTGACTTTTTCTTGATTCCTATCTCTTTCTTACTTGTGATGTTACTGCTTTCTAGGTTTCTTTTCTGGATGCCGCCCCCCCCCCAAAAAAAAACAGTTGAACAATCTAAAAAAAGCTTAATGTGAATGTCTCTAAGAATTATTACATTTCTTCTTTGTGTATTACTAATTCAGTCGTTGGAACTTCATGTTAATCTCATTCATCGATAGACCCAGAAGAGGTGTCCTCACTCGTGTCTTGAAGAGCTAGAGCATAAAGTGGAAGGTGGAGTGGTGATTTGAAACAGAGTTTTAGAATTCTGTCTGTGGCGTGTGTAGCTCAGTACTGACCTACGAGTGTGTCATTCAATCATGGATCCAGGAGTGTGTAACTCAATCCTGATCCAGGAGTGTGTAACTCAGTCCTGTTCCAGGAGTGTGTAACCCACTACTTATCCAAGAATGTATAACTCACTACTTATCCAAGAGTGTGTAGTTCAGTGCTGACCTAGGAGTGTTTAACTCAGTCCTGATCCAGGAGTGTGTAACTCAATCCTGATCCAGGAGTGCACAGCTCTTCATGATTCAAACATCTGTTATGGACTCCAGATTTTACAATGTTTGGAAGTGTTTTTTTCTTTGCATAGGCTTTAAATCTCTTCCTTAATTTTTAATTTTTTTTGATAATTTCATAACCTGTATAATGTCTGTGGATAGTATTCAGCCCGTTGCCTCTCTTATTTGCCTGTCTTTCACTCCGGCTGCTCCCTACATCCCAACAGCTCCTCTTCCGCTTTCAGGTATTCTTTTTATGCTGGCCACCAAGTTTACTTAGGATTGTGTACATGAGCATGGAGAAAAGTTATTTATCTGAGAGTGGGCAAGTTAGCAGTGCTTACATCACTGAAGAAAATGACTCTTGCTCCCTAAATTTGAATTAACTGCCAAACATAGCTCCTCAGGTCTAGGGTCTTATGAACCTCATCTGTCAGTCATGACAGAATGTTGACAGGTTACATCTTGTTCAGGGCTTAGAGAGAAGCACCGCTCTTGTCAGTCTGTGAGCACCATGTCTATGTCATGTCTAGGGGACAGCATTTCATAGTAGTCTCTCCATCTTCTAGCTCCTAGGTTCTTTCTGCACCCTCCTCTGAGAGGTCCTCTGACTCTCTATGGGTGATTCATCTGTGGATGAGCTCTAGCTCCACTGAGGGTTGAATGACCACTAGATACTTACACCCAGCATTCAGACTAGTTATGACTTTCTGTATTAACTACCACTCATTGCATAAAGAAACTTCTGTGGCTAAAACTGAAAGCAGCACTGGTCTAGAGATATAAACAAAAATATTTATAAGGAAGCCTGATAACATGGTCATTTAGCAAAATAACAGTAACAGTTCCTCCTAGGAACCCATAATATGCCCAGGCGTGGGCTTTTGACCAGGATTACAGTTTGAGGCAAGAGATTCTGTGGAGTGGGCCTCAGTAGCACTATGGAGAGCCCAGACATAAGTCCACATGACTACAGCCATCTGACTTTTTGGCAGTAATTCCAGAAATACACATTGGAGAAAAGATAACCCTGTAGCAAATAGTACAGTGGAAACTGAATATGCACATGTAGAAAAATTAAAGTAAGTCTGTGTCTCTCATCCTGAACAAAAATCAACTCCAAATAAATAACCTCAACATAACACTGGAAACTCTGAGACTGCTAGATAGAAAGAGGAGTGCTCTCTGGAATACAGGCATAAGTTAGGACTTTCTGGATAGAACTCCAATCAGAAATTAAGATCAGCAGCTGGCAAATGGACCCCATGACATCAGAAAGCTTCTGTACACCCAAAAGAACTGTTAATCTAGTGAAGAGTCATTCTAGAACATTGGAGAAAGTCTTTGCCAACTATAAATCTGGTAGAGCATTAATATCTAGAGTATACAAAGAAATCAAAACTCAAAATATCAATAATTGCAAATAACCCAATCAAATTTTGTGCTATGAAATTGAACAAAGAGTCCTTAAGAGAATAATCCCCAGTGGCCAATGACCATTCCAAAAGGGTTCAACATCCTTATCCATCAGAGAAATACAAATGAAAACTACTTTGATATTTCACTTCACCTCAGTTAGATGATTGTCATCAAGAGAACACTAGTCAGTGCTGGTGAGGATGGAGAAAGGGGAACCCCATTTGCTGTTGCTGGGAGTGCACACTGATGCAGTCACTATGGAAACCAGCGCAGAGATTTCTCAGAAAGCAAAATATAGAACTGACGTATGACCCAGTCCTACTGCATGTGAACATATATCCTATATGGATTCTATATCCTACTACAGAGACATTTGCACACGGTGTTCATTGCTGCTCTGTTTACAGCAGCCAGTGAGTGGAACCAACTTCTCTGTTGTCAACTAATGGATATTCTTACAGTGTCCTCCTGAGGATGACTCCATCATTCATCTCTGAATGCAGGCTTCAGGGATCTTGGTGACAGTTAAGTCAGGTGTCACTCTTAAGTCTCAAACCTGCCAGCATTTTCTCATTGTGTCTAAGAAGACTCCAAGTTGCTTTTATTACTCAGATAGGTAGACCTTTGCTCTGGTGTTTGATTTGACAGCCATCTACCAGAGTCTCTGCTGAAATGTCCTCCCAAGCCCCTGTACCTCACTCTACTCACAGACCCAGCCTGTTCAGCACAGATCTCACCCTAGTGGGGTTGCTTGTTGCTGTTTGCCTTCATTTTCTCTTGTTTCCTCAGGGATCCCCCGAATCCAGTGTGTCTACCCCTGCTATGTCTACAGCATCTCCTATGAGCCCAGGCAGTAGGCCTGGGGACCCAGCGCCTCAATCCAGTGCCCTTCATGCTCACATAGCAATGATGCTAATGGCATCTTCATGATCCTTTCCTCCTTTTCTTCCTTTGTTTAATTGAGGCTGAGTTTTTGTTTTTGTTTTTAAAAAAACACCCACAAAATAGAAGTGATAATAGTATCCATATTGTAGGGTAGCTGGGGAGATCTAAAAACAGAGGGGAGGTGGCAGAAACATTACCCAACATGTCTTTAAGGTCTTCAGTACTGCAAATATGAACGAACCAGCTAATGTATTTAACAAGCATTTTTCTGTTAAACAGTATCCGGCACATAATAAACATTGACTAAATCCAGATACTGTGAGGTTGACACTTAATAGAAACAACATTTGATGTGCAAAGCATAGTTTCTAGGTCTGCAGTGGTTCCAGGCATTGACATTTTTATCTCCAAAGTTCAGACTTGAGAACTAGACTGAGTTGCAAACAAACAAATGTTACAATGACATTTTATATTGTTTTAAGTAAGTTCATGATTTTGTATTTGGCCAAATTCATAACTATCCTTGGCTACTTGCAGTCCCCAGACCACAGGTTGGGCTTGTCTGTCTGTTGGAAACCTTAACCCAGAATATGTAATGCTCAGAGAAGAGACTGCTAATGCTGGTCACTGCATGCATGAGGGGTGTTTTGGGTGACAGGCTTGGTGACCCTGAAAGTCGGGCTGGGTGTGAGAGATGAGGAGCTGCTGTTGTGTGGGGAAAAGTTCTTTGACAGGCTGGGTCACAGGAGTATGATGGTCATGGTAGGCACTCCAGGAGCTATGTCTGCTGTAATACAATGGCATGTCCCTATTGGAGAACAAGATAAAGGAAAACACCCTGGACAGGGACAGAGCATCCTTATCTCCTAGACTGACCTCAGACATGATTCAATAGATAAAATTGTACCCCTTTCCCCAGTAGTGTTGACACCTCTGGAAACATCAAAGCCTGAGGGCAAATGCTTTCAACCAATGGTCAGTGTTTGTGTGGAAGGTTGTTAGAGTCAGTTTCTTGTGCTGCCCTCCTCCCCCCATAGTGGGAAGGACACAGAGAGAATGGAATTGTCACTCAGCTGTCCTCAATGTCCTGTACACTGGACTGTGAAATTCAAGAATGTATGGGCTCAGGGGCAGTCCAGTGGCAGAGCCTGAGAGCATGTGTGCTTAGAATGTACCAAGCAGGCACATCTACCCTGCAGCTTATAGAATGCACCCATGTGTGGCCAGGTAGAGTCATGGATACAACAGACCAGCATCAAATCATGAATTTACTTAAAACATGATGTTTTATTGTTAAATTGGTTTGTGTGACTTGGTTGAATAGATCTTGAACATGACCTTTGAAAATAAATGATCATACTAAGTCCCTTTTTGTGAGCGCTCCATAGCCCCAGTAATAGTGTCAGGCCTTGGGACCTCCCCTTGCACTGGATCCTACTTTGAGCCTGCTGCTGGACCTTCTATTTTTCAGACTCCTCTCCATTTCTATCCCTGTAATTCTTTCAGACAGGAACAATTAAGGATCAGAGTTAAGACTGTGGGATGGCTCCCTCTCCCTCATTTGAAGCCCTGTCTTCCTGCTAAATGTATGCTCTATAAGTTCCCTCTCCCTACTGTTAGGCATTTCATCGAAGGTCCCTCCCTTTTAGTTTTGTTAGTCTATCACCTCCCAGGTTTCTGGTGCATTCTGGAGGGTCCCCCAAAGTCCTATCTCCCAAGGTTGCCTGTTTCCATTCCAGACGACCCAACAAGCAGCTGAAAGGGTCAGATGCAGATATTTGCACCCAACCAATGGACAGAAGCAGCTGACCCCTGCTATTGAGTTATGGAAGGCTGAATGAAGCAGAGGGTGACCCTGTAAGAGAATCAGCAGTCTCAATTAATCTGGACCCCTGGAATCTCTCAAAAACTGGACCACCAAACAGGCAGCATACACCAACTGATATGAGGCCCCTAGCACACATACAATAGAGGACTGCCAGGTCTGTGTTCATTCAGAGATGATGTACCTAATCCTCAAGAGACTGGAGGCCCCAGAGAGTTTAGAGGTCAGGTGGGGTGGGGAATAGGGACATCCATATGGAGATGGGGGAGGGGAGGAGGTATAGGATGTTGGAGGATGGACAGGGGTTGGCAGGGTGGGGAATAAAATGTGGAGTGTATAAAAATCCTTCATGCAATAAGGACACATGCTCCACTATGTTCATAGCAGCCTTATTTATAATAGCCAGAAGCTGGAAAGAACCCAGATGTCCTTCAATGGAGGAAGGATTCAGAAGATGTGGTATATTTACGCAATGGAATACTACTCTGCAATTAAAAACAATGAATTCATGAAATTCTTAGGCAAATGGTCAGAACTGGATAATATCATCCTTAGTGAGGTAACCCAATCACAAAAGAACACACATGGTATGCAGTCACTGAGAAGGGGATATTAACCCAGAAGCTCTGAAAACCCAAGACAGAATTTGCATATCAATAGATTTCCAAGAAGATGGAAGGAGAGACCCCTGGTCCTGGAAAGACTGGATATAGGGGAATGCCAGGACAGAGAAGTGAGAGGGGGTTGAATGGGGAGCAGGGGGAGGGGAGGGGGCTTATGGGACTTTCAGGGAGGGAGGAAACGGGAAAGGGGAAATCATTTGGAATGTAAATAAAAAATATAGAAAATAAAAAAAATCAATAAAAATATTTATAGAGAAAAGAAAATAAATGGTCATGTTGTGGTGCAGTGTCTAAGGGTTGGACATGCCTATACCAGGGACTGAGTTCCATTCCTAGCCATAAACCCAAACATTAAAAATTAAAATAAAAAACTAGGTAGAGTTCAGAAATAAATACCGACTGAAGTCTTTGGGGAAATAGCCAGGCTTGTCACACGGACACTGACAGCTGGTCATGTACGTGTCTGTTCATCTTCCAGGAGGCTATACTGTACTTTGTGTGTGAGAATTACACAGGAAGTCTCTGAGCCAAGGATGTGGAGAATGTTCCCTCTGTTGCTCTTGGCTTATCTTATCACACACTCCTAGACACTTTATTCAGTCAAGCAGACAGAGACATCCCCACACTTGGGGAAGATTGGCAGTGCTGGAAGAGAGAATTCCAAGTTAAAGTCAGGGGAGCTATAGTATGGTTCTCTCCTGAGCTCTGGTCTCATTCTCTGGCAGAGAGCTTTTAGTTCATGCTTTGAAGTCTCTTTCTTTCTTTCCTTATGGTTGCAACATGACTTCCTAAAGTCAGATTTCTCTTCCCTGATGGCCAGGCCTTACTGAGAATGGAAAGTGTCTTGATTTCCTCAGATTCAGTGAAGAAACAGTTCAGAGTTAATGGACTGTGCTTGTCTGAGAACCAATCAGTCTACTTGCCTGGTAAATGGCTGTTCAGTTGCGTATGAGACAGAAACAACTTGTTTCCTTCCTTGAGCATCTTCAGATGTTCAGCATTATAACACTGGCTCTGGGATGAGGATCACGACTAGGGAGAAACTTCTTGGATGTGCCTGACTGTGTTGGTGAACCATACTGATGCCAGAGACCAGCACAAGAATGAATTTACAGAATTCATGAAGGCTGGGATTACTACTGTCTTGCTTCACATTCTCTCCAAGCTTCTCTGGGAGCTATAGACTTGGGTGTTCTCCCTCTCTCTCTCTCTCTCTCCTCTGTATATATCTGTGGGAAATATTTACTAGTTGCTGATGCTTTGTGAAAATAGGCACACTTCTCTTAAATTCACACATGAGGAAGTAGAATGGAAACCCAGGCTTTACAGGAAGAGGTTGGCCAGGATGTAGGTAGACTTCAGATATTAGGATTTTTTTTAATCCTTAATCCAGGATACATTTGGATATCAATATTCTCTCTCAAGCATTAGCTTAGAGTCTTTAAAAAAAACCTCTCCTTTGGATGTTTAATATATTCTTTCTATTTCTGCTAGAATGATCTTTTAGAGTAGAAATCTAACTTAGCAGAGTACAGTGATTAAAATCGAGCCTTTGTGTTTGGATTCATGGGGTTTGGTCCTTGTTGGTTTTTTCATGACTTTGCTACCTGGAAAGACCACTTCCTGTCTTTCCAACGTCTCTTTCTGGAACTTCACTTGAGCAAAGCTCTGTCAGGATCCAGAGGGTGGGTGATGAGGGTAAGTGCCTCTCCACTTCTGGACATTCAGATAATAGACTACTGACCATTATGCTCATTTGCGTAAAGATTTGTGTGGTGATGTATCCTACTCCCTAGGTGCTGCTAGCTAGCATTTTGGGATTCTGGTCAATTGCATAGAGCAGGTAGTGTTTGACCTGACACAAAAGAGGGTGACTTAAGAAATGCAGCAGGGAATAATTGTTTAAGTATTTCTCTTCATTTTTTTTCTGGAGCTTTGTATCATCAAGGAGCTTTATGACTCCTGAGGAATGGGAAGAGTTATGTGATCAGATCTCAGGTGGCTCTGTCAGCCAGGCCCATGTTGAACAACTCAGTTTCAACTGCAGATCAAGCTGAAATACCCTCTTTTGCAATGACACTTATGCAGCCATCCAGCAGATATGTGCTAAGTACAATACAATACTGCCTACCTGAGCTCTAAAAAGTGTATATTATATATATACATATACACATACACATACATACACATACACACATGCACACACATACACATATACACACACATGCACATGCACACACATACACACACAAATCCATACACACACATACACAACATACACATACACACATACACATGCACATACACAC
This sequence comes from Tokudaia tokunoshimensis, assembly GCA_036184795.1. Lineage (NCBI taxonomy): Eukaryota > Metazoa > Chordata > Mammalia > Rodentia > Muridae > Tokudaia > Tokudaia tokunoshimensis. The sequence continues at coordinate 53,426,089 of BTHU01000017.1, read as the reverse complement.
ATACACATGCACATACACACATACACATACACACACATGCACATGTACACACACATACACATGCACATGCATACACACACATACACATACACACATACACATGCACATACACACACATACACATAAATGCACATACACACACACACACACACACATATATATATATACACACATGCACACACACATATATATATGTATGGTGTACAGCATGATGCTTTAGAATACATATAAACTTCTAAGTGGCCTAATCATTTAACATCACACAAAATGGAAGACATCTGTATGGCACTGAGATTAACCATTTTTGTTCTTGAAAATGAAAAAAAACTCTCTCTTAAGTCTTCTCTCCTCATGTCTTACACTAATACATCATGGTCTCTCCTAGTGAATCAAATTGAGTGACATTTCACTAAAATGTAGAAATCTCAAAGTCTATGATCACAACTGGAATCAGAAAGTCTTTGCTTCACTGGGCAGGAGCAACAGCAACTGGAGCGCCCTCTATGCTGTGTTTCAAGGAAGCATGCTATTGGCTGTGAAAGCAAAGTGTGATTAGCCATGTCTAGCAGGACAAATGTTCCATTTTGTCCATATGAAACCCTATGCATAACCCAAAGTAAGCACGTGTGGACATGCGTTTTTGACTCTCTTAGAAGAAGACCTACTTTAGAGAAAGTAGACAACATTTTTAAAGACTATTTTGGTAGCTTCAGATGTGTTCAGTAGATAGATTATTAAATTACAGTGTTTACTTAGGACAATATTGGATGGATAGATAGACAGATAAATCAACAGATGACAGGTAGATAGATAGATAGATAGATAGATAGATAGATAGATAGATAGATAGATAGATAGATAGATAGATAGATCCAACTAACTCTCAGAGAACTGAGTGAGTCCAACAGCATGTGTTTCCCTCTATCCTGCCTACCCCAGTCCCTCCACAGTCTCTCATTATGGGAGTAACTAATTCACCAGGGTCAAAATAGCTTTTAACTGTGAAAGTCCACAGAACAGTTCTTATAAAGGACAATGAAGCAAAGACTGTTTTAGACTGAGCCAAAATAAATACCTGTATTTACAGTCATAGGCAAAGATTTGTCTTTGATTGCTTTTCCCTCACTTACCCACAGAATCATTGCCTTTATCTTGTCGGTAGACATCAGTGGGAAGTAGAATTGAAGTTTCCACCTTTGCCCTCCCTACACAGTTGCACCCAGAGCTTTCCACAGACAAACTGCAACGTCACAACTATAAGACAGAATGCAAGTGCCTCTGGGGAGAATTCAAAATCCTCGCATACATAGGCATTTGTCTTTCTGGTCTTGGGGTGAAACTTTGCCTAACATTCAAGACACTATAGTCATTTTACAGAAAGAAGCGCAGAGTTAAGTCTTGGGGCTTAAGTATTCTGACTCAGTAGGTAAGTAGTTTTTGTTGTTGTTGTTGTTTTGGGTTTTTTTTTGTGACTAATTCACCCTTTGAATTGAAACCTTCTGTGAAGCAATGTCACAAATCAAATTTGCATTACTAATTCATTCTGGGGATATTATTTTACAGTAAAGGCAGTACACAGCACCCTTGAGGGATCTCTCATACTTTTCATTCCTCAGCTTGAAGGCGTTTTTCCATCTGGCATTATTTCTCTTCTGAAACCCTCTGGCCTCGTTCCGATTCCAGTGCCTCCCGAAAGTTAGGTGTGACTGATCTTGTTTTGTCTGATGCTCTGGTGCTCTTCGCCACAGTTTGTTTTTATCTTAGAGACGGCCCTAACACATCCTGGGAGTTTTCTCTCTGGGCATTGCAAACAGTTTCTCTAGTGCCCCGGGTGCCCCTGCCCACTGTGCTAGAGGCCTGGTCTAGTATATGAGGTGGCATCTCAGGCTTGAGCTGCCCTTCAGATTCATTGACTCAAGTATAGACAACGACTCTACCAAGGTGAAAGCAGATGTCACTTCTGGGGAATGAGGCAAGAAGTTAGTGGGAATGACAGGGAGTGCAAGAATTGTTCTGTGTGTGCTGACGGCATAACCTTTTAGCCATCCAGATGGTAAGTAGACAGAAGGCTTAGTATTTTTATTGAAAGGAAGAAAAGCAAAGTTACCAGTCTCGGGAATGTCACTGAATGGCCCCACTGTGTCCTCCCAGTGGCTTTGGAGCAGCTGTGCTGGGGTGCCAGTATCCTTGAGGAATTCAGTGTGTTGGAAGCAGAGGACACTGACCTTGTATCCCTCTGTCAGGTCTGGTGATACCTCTGGTCCAGACTGACCACAAAAGAGAACTTAATTGATTTTGCAGTTCCTCTAAGTCCACTTAGGTCTTTCAAGTTCATACCACAGTCTTTGCCCCATGAACAGATGTAAGAAGGCAAACTTCCCGTGTGTCTACTAGAAATGTTTAAATTCTTAGGCTCTGAGAATTTCAAGACTTACTGCTATAGGTGTCAAGTGATATTTAGGGAAGCACGTTACTTTGAACACAGTACGTGGCAGCCTCTTCCTCTTTCCGGAGAAAGGCTGCAGCTAATACCACTGTCCGAGTCTTCAGTTCAGGAATGCAGTGGCTAATTTGCAAATGCTTTTGGCGCTGGGCAGTGGAGGGTTCCCAGAGACCAAGATGCTGCTGCTATGTGGCCACCAGCTGGGCATATGCATGGTGTTTGTTATGTGTGACTCTCACTGTGAAATGTGTGTATTGAAGTATGATGGATCCTTTTAGGATTCATGGTCTGTGCATGAATTAGGATTCATGCAGAGTGCTCAGTTAAATCATGACATGTACAACTCTAAATGTGGAGACTCCCTCAGACAACTTGGTATATCAACATCAAAAATAAACAAACAACCCCCCACACAAAACCAAAAAAAAAACAAAACAAAACAAAAAACCAAAAAAAACCCAAACAACTTGGAACTGTCTTGCCATTTAACCAGAGTACCTTTAACTCTGAGAATCATAGCTTGTTTCTACCCAGGAAGAAATTTTTCAACCCAGGGCCACTTATAGCAGGGTAAATACATTGATGTCAAGGAGCAAAGCCACCTGGCTTCATAAAGCTCCAGTTCCACACCTCTGCAAGCCACTTTCTCAAAAGTTCAGTGTACATTTCCTGTTAGTGTCTCTGGGACTCAGAAAAACCTCTCCCTATTAGTGTCGTAGGAACCCCACATCCTCAGACATTTTCAAAAATAATATACCAGATAGGATTTGTAAGGGTAAATACTGAAGTCATTGGGTGTACTCTGAACAATGGCCAATTGTTTCATTTCCTTATTGCTTCATAAAAAGAATTTTTTCATGTTGTGGCAATTGTTGGATAATTGCTGTTATTTTGCACACTCCATTTTGCATATTTTGTGCATACTTTATTAGGGAGCCTTCTATGGCTTCCAGTTCATCTGCTGAGATTTCCCCCCTTAAAACAGATCTGAAAAGCTCATCTAAAACCGAGGGGAAAGTGAAATCCTTTATAGACACCCGGATTATTGTCAAGATACTCCCAAGTATTTGCATTTTATCATTTTGAAAAACAAAGATGCTTTTTATGTTTTTTTATTATTTATTTATTTATTGCTGCTTAATTTTTCACTTACCCTTTGTGGGGGAAACCTAAACTTGTCTAATTAAATAAAGCACTTAAATATTCAGAATGCTAATGTTTTGATCCAAACATGTGTACGTGTGTGTGTTTATGTGTGTGTATGTGTGTATGTGTGTGTGTATGGGTATGTGTGTGTATGGGGGGGGGGAGAGATGTGGTTATTAGGTCAGAAAAAAAACTTACAGTCAACTTTGAGTTTCACATAAACAACAGATACTTTTCTTTTCGTATAATATGCTTCTTCTAGGATTTTGGATAGTTAGGATTATAGACAGTGTTCTTCATATTCACATATTTGAGGCACAACCATGACTTCATATGAATGCAAATTTTATTATTCTTTGCTAATCACACCAGAGTGATATTTCTATCCTGCGACAGAGTCTGCATATTTATTATCTCAGTAGTTATATATTATTATCATGAGGTAAATTTTGATCTTACTCAACACTAATTTATTTGAATGTTTTAACTATCTCAAATATTTTCCTTTAAACATTCATTTAATATTTATCTTTCTTGACTTCAAAAATATATACAAAGTTTAACAGGATCAGAGAGAAATTGAAACAAGGACTTCGTTCTTTTGAAGTGTTTCTTTAATGTTATTTGTTGTGTGCTATTTTAATCTTTTTTATTAGATATTTGCTTTATTTACATTTCAAATGGTATCCCCTTTTCTCGTTACCTCTCCGAAAACCTCCTATCCCATCTCTCCTCACACTGCTCACCAATGCTCCCCCCCCTACTTTCCTGACTTGCATTCCCCTATTCTGGGGAATCGAGCCTTTACAGAACCAATGGCCTCTCCTCTCATTGATGTCTGAAATGGCCATCTACTGCTACATATGTAACTGGAGCCATGGGTCCCTCCATGTGTACTCTTTGTTTGGTGGTTTAGTCCCTGGGAGTTCTGGGGGTACTGGTTGGTTCATATTATTGTTCCTTCTGCAGGGTTGCAAACCTCTTCAGCTCCTTGGATCCTTTCTCTAGCTGTTCCATTGGGGACCCTATGTTCAATCTATTGGTTGACTGTGAGCCATGGGTATTTTGATCCACCTTCCAATAAGGATCAAAGTATCTACTCTTTGGTCTTTCTTCTTCTTGAGCTTCATGTGGTCTGTGAGTTGTATCTTGGGTATTCTGAGCTTTTGGGCTAATATCCACTTATCATCGAGTGCATACTGTGTGTGTTGTTTTGTGACTGGGTTACCTCACTCAGGATGATGTTTTCTAGCTCCATCCATTTGCCTAAGAATTTCATGAATTCATTGTTTTTAATAGCTGAGTAGTACTCCATTGTGTAAATGTACAACATTTTCTGTATCCATTCCTCTGTTGAGGGACATCTGGGTTTTTTCCAGCTTCTGGCTGTTATAAATAAAGCTGCTATGAACTTAGTGGAGCACATGTCCTTATTACATGTTGGAGCATTTTCTGGATATATGCCCAGGAGTGGAATAGCTAGGTCCTCTTAATATCCATTTATGAAACTTAATTTTTAGCTAGTGGTCATCTAGTAAGTGCACATATTTAGCTTTGTTTCAGAATTTTAAATTATGTGCATTTATTTTTGAATTCTGTTTTGAATACTATTCACTTAATTGTCCATAATCAAGTATCCATCTTAAATATGTAGGTTTGAATGATTTCAGAGGTCTTATTTTTCAGAGACATTTTTGTTAACAGTATCTCTGGTGGAGACCGAAGAGCAAATGACAAGATTACTTGGTGTCATAAGTTTTCTATTTACCCTCGTTTATTATTAATGAGATAGCAATTGGATAATAAGCGAATAGCAGCACTTCTGGCCATTTTATTTCATAGGCATGAACTTCTCCTCTGCTGCCATTTTTAGGATGTTAAGAGCTATGTCAGTGGAAATTCTGACCTATTCAGCAAAGTGTGGGAAGCTCTTCGAGCATCTTAGACACTGTGGAAGGCCTCTAGCCTTTACTCTTCACAACGTAATGTGGTTAGTTGAGAAAAATGTCCATATTCAGTCATGACAAGTATAATCTAGCTGTGGGCATTAGCGGTCTTTTCTAACAACCCTGGGAAGTAACATTGCCCCTACCTCCCCTGATTAGAATGGTACAAGGTGGACCTCCCCTCTATATATGACATAAGTGTGACTTCATATGTATGTAAAAGATGCATTTTGGGTACTATGTACCTTTTCCAGTTACTTGGGAAAGAGACACCACCCGCCAGCCCTTTAGATGCATTACAAGATTCTGGAGGCTTCCGGGTACTGGACACAATGACTGCCAACACTGGCCCCACACCATCCTCTCCAAGCTATTAGCCTGGGTGCTGTTTTCTTGAGGCACAGAGTGCAGGTTAGAAACTCAGTGGTCCAGAGGCTGTGCTTGACAATTCCAGGCATGGACCTACTCTGTGTGCCATGTCATACAGTCTACCTCAGAGCTGTGGTCACAAGAGATAAGATACAGGTTTCCTAGCAAGCCAAAGCTTCATGCATTTCACAGAAGAAGTTACCATGCCGTACCTTCGTCTGTCTCTGGAGGTTATTTCAGCTCACTCCTGTAGCCCATTAGTCAAAAACTACTTTTATGACTAAGTATGTGATTTTTTTCACACTAGCAGTAAGATCCTACCCAGCATGAATTGTTATCATGGCATCTAGAACTACAGGAATGTCAGTCCATGAGAATGTCAGGATTGAGCAGAGGATCATCTGTACAGGTCACACTGGATTGCTTGGGTCTCAGTACTACCACATGCTCAAATGTTGGGGTTGGGATATGTGCTGAGGTCATGACACCTATATTTTGGTGGTTTGGATCTCTTTGGCTAAAGTATTGATGGCTACTCTTCAAAAGTATTCCCGTCAGCCAGTGTGGTCATGTCAAGAACTGTTGTCATTGATTTTGAGCTCAAAGAATCTTTCTGGTACCCAAAACCCAAATGAACAACAAGAAAGTGTAGTTAAGAAGCCACTGTGCTCATTTTTCAAGCATCCATATACTTGATCCTATAGCTTCTCAATATCTAGAAGATCAGTTGAACTAGAAACATATGTGTAAATGTGGAGCTGAAGAGATGCCCCACTGGTTACGAGCACTGGTTGCTGTTCATAAATCCTGGCCTCCATTCCCAGTAAAGGTGATCACAAAAGTCTATAACTCCAGTTCCAGGGGATCCAAAGCCCTCTACTGAATGGCACAGGTATATATACATGCAAGTGGTGCACAGGCATACATGAAAGCAAAACACTCATACAGATAAAAAATAAATATATACACAAATGTGAACAATCTTTGGAGGTCTAGTCTTCATTTCCTTCCCCCTTTCCTCTCTTTAATCCTCCCTTCATGGTTTTCTTGTTCTTTGATCCTGCAGATCACACCCAGGGCTTCATTCATTCGAGGCAAATGGTTTGTTGCAGAATTATATTCACAGTCTATCTTGTTTTTTGACATGCATCCTAGTGTGTAGTCTATCTGGCTTGAACTTTGAAGGGTTGTTTATGTATCCCTCAAAGTACTAGCCTACTGCTGCCATGCACTGTAGAAGCCTGGTTCTTCTACTATATCGTATAATTTTTTTTTTAAAGAAAGAGGAAATCTGTATTCTTATCAGAGCTCTTCTCATGTCAGTGCAGGTCTTGGTAAGGAAAATAAAAGTCTCTTTACATATCCCAAACAGAGAGGGCTTATGTGTGGGGGCTGGAAGTTTCCTGCACTCTCCACAGGGCTAGAGTATAGATCCCAGAGAAGTTCTCCCATATCCAGAGATCTCCAGCCCAGGTGCCAAGCACAGCTCACTGTAGCCCCATGGCACAGGGGCCTGTGGGAAGTGCTGTTGGCTGTCTTGGTAGCAGCAGCATCGCTGTGGTCAACACTTAGGGGCACAGGCCCATTTCCAGCAGTCCTCCAACTTGGTGGCCACTCTATCTGTTTACAACTTCCCTACAGGAAGTTCCTCCTTCTCGGATCTATAAGGTGTCTTTCTTTTCAGTCTGACAGATTAAGTAGAAGAAAAGGGTCTGGAGATACAGAAGGCCTTGGAGTGAGTGCCAGGGGCAAGGAAGGACCATAGAGCAGCACGCTCCTGGCCTTTGGTATTTTTTGGTATTTATTCTAGATTTAAAGCTATGCTTTAGGCAACATTCTGTGTTCCAAAGGAAAGTGCACTTGTGGGACAAAGCAGTCTGTGGACTAGACAGGGGCAAATCCAGGAAGCCCAGCACCAGCCATCAGGAGGCAGGGGAGCAGCCTTGATGGGCTGCCTCATTTGATGAGGAGCCAACACATTGAATCTGCTTGCTCTCTCCGACTCAGCCCAGCATCTGCCAGAAACAGGAAACACCAATCATTTTCCTTGTCATTGTAAGCTCTTATATGAAGACAGGTCAGGACCCTTAAATGGACTTGTTAGTAGACTGAGATTCCATGAGAAGTTGCTTGATTTAAAAGAATTTGTGGTGGTCTCAGCATGCATCCCAACGTCCTGGCAGTTGTGATGGGTCAGTGCTTCAAGTGGGGGATGCTCTTTCTTTTATTCTAACGATTTTATTTATTTACATTCCGGTTGCCCCCTTTCCTGGTCCTCTCTCCCACAGTTCCTCATCCCATTCCTCCTCCCCCGTGCCTCTGAGAGGGTGCTCTTCCCAACCACCCACCAGGCCTTCCCCTTCCCTGGGGCCTCAAGGCTCTCAAGAATTGGGTACATCTTTTCCACCTGAAGCCAGACCAGGCAGTCCTCTGCTATATATGTGCCAGAGGTCTTGGAGCAGCCTATGAATGTTGCCAGGTTGGTGGCTCAGTCTCCGGGAGCTCCCTAGGGTCTGGGTTAGTTGAAACTGCTGTTCTTTCTATGGGGTTACTTTCCCCTTCAACTTCTTCAATCCTTCCCCTAATTCAACCCTCGGGGTTCCTGACTTCAGTCCAATGGTTGGGTGAAAGTATCTGCTTCTGTCTCAGTCAGCTGCTGGTAGGGCCTCTCAGAGAGCAGACATGCCAGGCTCCTGTCTGTAAGCACATTCTAGCATCAATCATAGCGTCAGGCCTTGGTGCCCTCCTCCCCCAGACCTGAGATGGATCCCAAGGTGAGCCTGTCATTGGACAGCCTTTCCTTCAGTCTCTTCTCCATTTTTATCCCTGCAGTTCTTTTAGACAGGAACAATTCTGGGTCAGAAATTTTGACTGTGAGTTGGTAACCCTATCCCTTTAGTTGAGGCCCTGTCTATCTACTGGAGGTGGACTCTATGAGTTGCCTCTCCCCATTGTTGGGCATTTTTGCTAAGGTCATTCCTATTGGGTCCTGAGAGTCTCTTACCTCCCGGGTACTTTCCCAAGGGTTACATCACTTCTCACCCAACAAGGCTGAATATTTCCACTCATTCTCCTGGCCCTATAGGCTTCTCTCCTGTCCCCGTTCATAATATCCAAAATATAAAGAACTGAAGTTAACCTCCATAAAACCAAATAACCCAATTGAAAAATGGGATACAGAGCTAAACTGAGAATTTACCACAGAAGAATCTAGAATGACTGAGAAGCACCTAAATAAATGTTCCAAGTCCTTAGTCATCAGGGAAATGCAAATCAAGACAACCCTGAGATTCCACCTTGTACCAATCAGAATGGTGAAGATCAAAAACTCAAGTGACAGAACATGCTAGCAACGATGTAGACAAAACTGAACACTCCTCCATTGCTGGTGGGATTGCAAACTGGTGCAACCACTCTGAAAATCATATTGACAGTTTCTCAGAAAGTTGGAAACAGTTCTAACTGAAGTACTCAGCTATACCACTCTTGGACAGATACCCAAAAGATGCCCCACCATACCACAAGGATACATGCTCCACTGTGTTTATAGCAGCCTTATTTGTAATATCCAGAAGCCGGAAACAACCCAAATGTCCCTCAACTGAAGAATGGATACAGAAAATGTGGTTCATTTACACCATGGAATACTACTTAGCTATTAAGAACGAGGACATCATGAATTTTGTAGGCAAATGGATGGAACTAGACAATATCATCCTGATAGACCCAAAAGGACATGCATGGTATGTACTCAGTGATAAGTGGATATTAGCCAAAATGAGCCAAAAAGTATAGAATACCTAGGATACCACTCATAGACCATAAGAAGTGTCAAAAACAGAAAGGCCCAAGTGAGGAGACTTCAATTCCATTTAGAAGGGGGAAGGAAATAATCACAGGAGGCAGAGGGAGGGAGGGATCTGGGTGGGATAGAGGAGGGGGAGAGGGAAAAGGGAACAGGATCAGGGGGATGCTCTTTTAAAAACTGTATTTATTCTTAGTATTGTTGTCATTGGTGGTGGTGGTAGTGGTGTGTGTGTTGTTTGTGTGTATATACATGTGTTTGTGTTAGTGTGGGTGCACACATGGCACAGCACACATGTGGAGCTCAGAGGACAACTGTGTGATATGAGGTCTCTCCTTCCCCTGGGTTGGTCTCAGATCAGGTTTCCATGTCAAATGCTTTTACCTCCCGAGTCGTCTTGCCAGGCCAACTTTTTAATTTTAATATTTTTCATGAACAAAAAGATTTGTTTTGTTACAAAATGAATTGAATTGAGATCTGCTCTTTTAAGCTACTCGCCTACATGCTGCTTGGGGAAGTATGGAGAGAAGACTGTCATTTCCAAACTGTCTTCCTGGTCACTGTCCACCTACCACAGTGGTGGGGAGTGGGATGTTGTTTCCTTTATTCTTGTAGTGAAAGGAATAGATTTGCCTCAATTCTAGCTCTCCACCTTACTTCCCAATAATAACTCTTATTCCACATTATGTATCTATAAAGTCATATCTAACTTCAAATTTTAGCCAGAGAAACCCAAGAGAGCAAAATACCTGTAAGTTGAAATGTCAGCATCTTACTATTTATTTATTTATTTATTTTAAATCAAGAACTTGCTGATCCTTGCCCACAACATCTTGCTTCCACCATGCATTGGCTCATGCACCCAATTCAGAATCTTAAAATTGTTCTTTCTAGTTTTCTATGGAGAAAGACTTCTCACACAATAATTAGCCAAAGGAGTGGGACCATTCAAGTGTGTGTGTCAACTCAGAATGACTTTACTCTTACAGAGGTTTGCTAAAATGGTGTGTCTCCATGGTGCTGTTAGCCAGAGAAGCCTTTAGCCCCCTTCAGTGGCCTCGTGGACCATAAAGTACTGGTAGAAGGAGCTGCACTTCTGTTGGGCTGTGGAGATGCTTGATTTATGAGTTGCTCTTGCTATTGACTCAGTGCACTCAGAAGGGTGTGCATGATGCTCCTGCTCTGATGTCACCTTTCTCGAGTCCCCAGAGACAGAGATGCCTCTGGCCCCTGTGGGATGTGTCACCTGCCACCTTGGTAAAGAAGGTGTGCTGGAGAATGAGTACTACCCATGGAAAGGGACTTGCTCCTGTATAAGGTGAAATCTGTATGACTCATTCACACCTCCTTCAGTGTAATATCCATATTCTGCCTGTGTGTTTGAGTGGCAGTATGCCAGAGTGGAAGGAGTTTGGCCCTGGGATCTGTTGCTGACCAGTTGTGATATGTGCATTTATCCTCAGTGCCTGCACCTGTGTTCAGAATGGGACAAACAATACCCACTGCATCATGGTGATGGACTAAACCTAAGTGGTGGAGAGGTAGCTATCTGAGGTCTCCTTCTCTGGAGGTTGGATATCTAACCTTTAAAATGCACATCTCTAATGAGCATGAATAAGTCTTTCTCATCATTATTCCTTAAACATGGAGTTTGATGTAACAGCAATTGTGTTGTAGTAGTCATGGCAAGCAATCTAGACATGAAAGTAGTGGAAGAAAAGACCTGTGTATCCTTGGTTTGCTGTCAGTGGGGTCTCCTGGAATACATTCCTAGTAGACACCAAAGTACAAATCTTTTAAACTATAAAGTAAAATGTACGTGCAAATCTTTTTTTTAAATTTTTTTTATTTTCTGAGTTTTTTATTTACATTCCAAATCATTTCCCCTTTCCCGTTTCCTCCCTCCCCAAAAGTCCCATAAGCCCCCTTCCCTCCCTCTTTTCCCCATTCAACCCCTTCTCGCTTCTCTGTCCTGGCATTCTCCTACATCCAGTCTTTCCAGGACCAGGGTCTTTCCTTCCATCTTCTTGGAAATCAATTAATATGCGAATTGTGTCTAGGGTATTCCGAGATTCTGGGTTAATATCCCCTTCTCAGTGACTGCATACCATGTGTGTTCTTTTGTGATTGGGTTACCTCACTAAGGATGATATTTTCAAGTTCTGATCATTTGCCTAGGAATTTCGTGAATTCATTGTTTTTAATTGCAGAGTAGTACTCCATTGTGTAAATATACCACATCTTCTGAATCCATTCCTCCGTTGAGGGACATCTGGGTTCTTTCCAGCTTCTGGCTATTATAAATAAGGCTGCTATGAACATAGTGGAGCATGTGTCCTTATTGCATGCAGGGGAAGCCTCTGGGCATATGCCCAGGAGTGGTATAGCCGGATCCTTCGGGAGTGTCATACCCAGTTTTCTGAGGAACCGCCAGACTGCTTTCCAGAGTGGTTGTACCAGCTTGCAATTCCACCAGCAGTGGAGGAGTGTTCCTCTTTCTCCACATCCTCGCCAACAACTGCTGTCTCCTGTGTTTTTGATCTTAGCCATTCTGACTGGTGTGAGATGGAATCTCAGGGTTGTTTTGATTTGCATTTCCCTAATGACTAAGGATGATGAACATCTCTTTAGGTGCTTCTCAGCCATTAGATATTCTTCAGGTGAGAACTCTTTGTTTAGCTCTGTACCCCATTTTTAAATAGGGTTACTTGGCTCTCTGGAGTTTAATTTCTTGAGTTCTTTGTATATATTGGATATTAGCCCTCTGTCGGATGTAGGATTGGTAAAGATCATTTCCCAGTTAGTTGGATGCCGCTTAGTCTTTTTGACAGTGTCTTTGCCTTGCAAAAACTTTGTAATTTAATGAGGTCCCATTTGTCTATTCTTGATCTTAGAGCATAAGCTATTGGAGTTCTGTTCAGGAAATTCTCCCCTGTGCCCATATGTTCAAGGTTCTTCCCTAGTTTCCTTTCTATTAGTTTCAGTGTGTCTGGTTTTATGTGGAGGTCCTTGATCCACTTGGAATTGAGCTTAGTTCAAGGAGATAAGAATGGGTCAATTTGCATTCTTCTGCATGTTGACCTCCAGTTGAACCAGCACCATTTGTTGAAAAGGCTATCTTTTTTCCACTGAATGGTTTTAGCTCCTTTGTCAAAGATCAAGTGACCATAGGAGTGTGGATTCATTTCTGGGTCTTCAATTCTGTTCCATTGATCTACATGCCTGTCATTGTACCAAAAGCACGCAGTGGGATACAAATTGGAAAGGAAGAAGTCAAACTCACTATTTGCAGATGATATGATAGTATACTTAAGCGACCCAAAGAACTCCACTAGAGAACTCCTACAGCTGATAAACAACTTCAGCAAAGTGGCTGGATATAAGATGAACTCAAGCAAGTCAGAAGCTTTCCTATATTCAAAGGATAAGCAGACTGAGAAAGGAATAAGAGAAATGATACCCTTTACGATAGCCACAAACAATATAAAGTATCTTGGCGTGACTCTAACCAAACAAGTGAAAGATCTGTATGACAAGAACTTCAAGTCTCTGAAGAAAGAAATTGAAGAAGACCTCAGAAGATGGAAAAATCTGCCATGCTCATGGATTGGCAGGATTAATATAGTAAAAATGACCATCTTACCAAAAGCAATATACAGATTCAATGCAATCCCCATCAAAATCCCAACTCAATTCTTCATAGAGTTAGAAAGAGCAATTCAAAAATTCATCTGGAATAACAGAAAACCCAGGATAGCTAAAACTATTCTCAAGAGTAAAAGAACTTCTGGGGGAATCAGTATCCTGGACCTCAAGCTGTACTACAGAGCAATAGTGTTAAAAACTGCATGGTATTGGTACAGTGACAGGCATGTAAATCAATGGAACAGAATTGAAGACCCAGAAATGAATCCACACTCCTATGGTCACTTGATCTTTGACAAAGGAGCTAAAACCATTCAGTGGAAAAAAGATAGCCTTTTCAACAAATGGTGCTGGTTCAACTGGAGGTCAACATGCAGAAGAATGCAAATTGACCCATTCTTATCTCCTTGAACTAAGCTCAATTCCAAGTGGATCAAGGACCTCCACATAAAACTAGACACACTGAAACTAATAGAATGGAAACTAGGGAAGAACCTTGAACATATGGACACAGGGGAGAATTTCCTGAACAGAACTCCAATAGCTTATGCTCTAAGATCAACAATTGACAAATGGGACCTCATTAAATTACAAAGTTTCTGCAAGGCAAAAGACACTGTCAAAAAGACAAAGCGGCAACCAACTAACTGGGAAATGATCTTTACCAACCCCAAATTGCTTTTTTCATCAGATCATAGCCCTTTGAGTTTAAAAAAAAAATTCCCTCAGTAGGTACTGTAGAAATAGAACAACAAACAAAAGCAACAGGGCCATGACTTTGGAGGGTAGCTGTTGGAACATGCTCGTTCTAAATTAGGGTGTAGAGACTCCTAAGACTGATGGAACTGGCTCCTTTACCTTCCTGGGTGACTCCGGAGCCAGTCTAGATCTGGGAAGTGGAGTTACAGTAGGTTGGTAGCCACCATGTGGGTGCTGGGAACTGAAGCCACCAACAAACCATCTCTTTATCCATGGTTCATATACAGAATAGCTTAATTTGCTTAACTGATGTATTGAGTGTGGGTTTTTTGTTCTCCTCCTCCTCTTCTTCTTCTTCTTTTTCTTCTTCTTCTTCTTCTTCTTCTTCTTCTTCTTCTTCTTCTTCTTCTTCTTCTTCTTCTCTCCTCCTCCTCCTCCTCCTCCTCCCCCTCCTCCTCCTTCTATAAAGACATGGTCGTCCTATATAGCTCATAGCTCAGGCTAGCCTGTAGCTTAAGATTATCCTTTCTCTGGTTTCTGAGTCCTAAGAACAAAGTCTTGAGCCAACATAATCCTTTAGAACATTTTGTTTTAGGACTATCAAGAACCATCAGTGAACAGGTAAAGTTGCCCACTGCCGAGCATGGCACCTCAAGTTTGATCCCTGAGACCCACAAGATAGAAAGGGAAACCAGACTCGCACTAGTTGTCTTCTAACATCTCTTCGCACTCTCCCCTTCCCCACCCAAAATGAAACATTTTACAAAATTATGTTTTGTTTTCAAATAGGTTTTTGCTAAGAATAATGAAACTTGCAGGGTTCATTTGCTCAAAACCTTCTACTATTAAACAGGATACAATCTGAAATTTAAAAATCTCTACTCATAGTATTTGACATAAAATAGTATTATTTTATAATAACACCATTGTTTGTATGAAATGGTATAAAAAAGAATTTTATAAAAGCAACTGAAGAGACCCTCATTCATTTCTGCTCCCAGCCTCCCTGTCCCCTGAGAGCCTGCCACGGGCCAGTGTGAGGACTTACATATAGTTTCAGTCTCTGGGTAACCGTGCTGAGTCCCTGACTTCTTGAGGGGATTAGGAGTTTTCAGGAATACTCATGAGGACTTGAGAGTGTTAGCCAAGAGTTTGAGGTGGTTTATTCAGGGCACCAGGGATGAATTTGAGTGAGATAGATGTAGAATAGAGTAGGTTTCCATTTTTCTGGGTAAGGCCTACAAAAGGCCTGAACTCTGCTTTGAATCTAACAGCTGCTAGGGAATACTGCCAAAGCTGCACCTCCCCTGGGAATACTTCCTCACCCACAGGGAACTCCTTCAGTTAAAGCCTCATCTTCCTTCTTTGCTGGATGACCTCAGTTCTCAAGCCTGCCGAGAGCATGGTCTGAGAAGGAATCAAAGTGTGTATCATGGGGCAGAGTGCAATGCCTCTTGGTGTGGTGGGAACTTCACTTCTTTCTGGATGGGCAGACTTTTACCTTGTGGTTGACCTCCTTCTGGCCCTGGCCGAGCTTCCGTGATGTCATCCTCTTAATCCTCAATTAGCTATATGACTTTTGACTCCATTCCTTGAACATTTTTTGTGATAATTAATTCCATTGCTCTTTAAAACGTTTTCAAATGGGAGAAAAAAAATCAAATGGTATAATTTGTTGAAACCAATTATTTTAGTAAAAGAATCAAATTATTGTGGATTCAGGGCATTGGACCTATTCAATTAAAAACCTCATTCTATGCATAATTGCAGAAAACCTCTTCCTGCCCTAAATGCCTTCCCCACTATTCTCTGTAGAACACGACACAGCTTCAGATCCATTTATTAAGGAGGCAGGACCAACATAGTATAACGTCAGCTTCCTTTCCATCTGTAATTGTACAGATGTAACTGTGCAGATGTAATTGCTTCTTTGCATTTTAAAATACCCTAACTTAATATAAAAACAACAAACATGTATAGAGGTTGTCACTGTTACTGAAAAATGAAAATAAACCTTACTACAAATAAAACTGTAAGTTAAAATGCCACATCTTGTCTGCTGTCAGAAAATAAATGGCAAAAATCAGTGGACTGAGTTGGTATTTAACAAGGGGTTTTTCTTTCTCATTTTTATTTCTTTTTATTAGATTTTTAATTAGCACACAAAGTAACATTTTTCTTTATGATATTTGCCAAAGCTTCTGTATGAAGCATGTGTTTTTCTGATGAATTTTGGAGGGGAATGTGGTGTTTTTCTATTAAAATTTAAAAATATGTCCATTTTATGATGCAGTAAAAGGCTGACCAGCAGATATAAACACAGGTGTGAGATATGGTCATAAGACTGTTGAATGCAGGACTCAAAACAGACTAGTGAAATGTCAGGCCAGGCATAGGAGACTGGTTGGTTAAATAAATCAAGGGACCTATGGAAACTACTCCGTCTTTTAAAATAATATATAAACACACACACACATGCACACACACACACACACACACACACACACACACACACACAGGCTAACGTGATTTTACTCTTGCCCAAAGATCCTGACACAGAAAAGTCTACACTGAAATCCACATTAAGGACTTGTAGAGAACAGAATCAATGTTGAGTGTGGGGGAACTCTCTTGTGCGAAGTTTTTAACTTTGGAAATTTAGAAGAGAATATGTATTAGTTTGTAAGAAAAAAAATCTGAAAATTGGTAAAGAAGGGGGAAACTTGGGAAGGAATAGAAGGCTATAATTCTAATACCCATATATATCTATTATTAATGTTTTGTAATTCTAAGTGTGTGTGTGTGTGTGTGTGTGTGTGAGAGAGAGAGAGAGAGAGAGAGAGAGAGAGAGAGAGAGAGAGAGAGAGAGAGAGAAAGAGAGAGAGAGAGCACTATCTTGCCAAAATTACCCCCTGTACCAGTACCTTGGGAAAACATACATAGCAATTTCTCCATGGTAATCCACCATTGATCACTGTGATATTCATTGGTCTACACTGTTGGATATTAGCTTGCTCACAACTTTTAAGTGTTGTAGATAGTGCTGAGATTGACCTCCTTGGTACATGATCTTTACTATTGTCTCTGCTCACTCCTTAAAATAGACTTCCAGGAGCTCATGTATGGGATGGTCGTTTCATAATGACTTCATTCTTGTGACATAATTAGCATATTATTATTATTATATACTATATGCAAATGGAATAATATTAATAATAATTAGTGTGGTGTTAAAATGAGCACAGAAGTCTAGGGAGTGCAGAAACGAGAGCCTAACGTTTCTCCTTCCTTGCCTACAAATAAGGAAGAACATGGTGATACACAGAAAACAGCCAGGTGGGTTTTGCCTTGATCGTGTCTGTCTGCCATGTAAGGGTTTCAATGCACTTAACTAGTTTAATGAGAAATAATAGGAACATAGTGTTAAAGGGACTGAAGTAGATTTGTGATGGAAAGAAAATATGTAAAAAGCCATTGGGTGATGGTGAGTTATTCCGTGGTGGGTTGTCAAGGTCTCCTGTCCTTCCTGTGCAGCGTCTGGTCTCCATACACTGTGCATCACCCTGTACTTGCTTGGTGGAGGACTGGCACCTCAGGAATACACTCTTGGTGTGGTTCAGGTGCTTCTGGGCCCAGTTCACCTTGTCTGTAAGGACCAGACCAGGCTGCATACACTGCTCTGCTGTGGCCACCAGCCACCCTCCTTGGCAGCCACAGTGAGAGAGCTGCTGAAAAACATTCCTGAAAAGGCGTGCTCTGAATAAACTAACTTAATGGACATTGAAATTTCACTTCCAAGTTGCATACAAGTCTTGCTTTGAGTTTTTGCCCCTAAACACTAGAAAGCGTGGTAATGCTGCTGCAGCAGCTGTCCTGTCCTTGAGGGCAGACGTTTCGAGAGCTGGTTTGCTGACCCATGGCCCTAGAAAATGGAGTGAGGATGGCTTGGAAGTCAGGAATATATTTGCCTCATGTATGAAAGAACTGTCTTGTGCTGGAGCCAGACATCTAGTCATTTCTGTCTCACTGTGTCTTGCCTTAGAGAAATAAAGTCAGCAAAGCTCTTGGTTGGTTTGGATACTTAAAACGTTTCTGTCACAGTTTCGGTTCAGTCTCCTTGCCAGCTCCTCTCCAAAGGCAGAGGTTGCAGATCCTGGGACTGGGTTCTGGAGGGTCTGACTTTTCCGAGTTCTTTTAGGGTGCAATGCATGAAGAATGGGGCTTCTGATGGCATTTCATCTTCCCGAGTTCTACAGGCAACCTGATTTTCTCAGTTGTGTTGTCTTACGCTTCCTTTGCTCAATTTGGTGATGTATCTTGTCCGAAAGACAGAAGGGAGCTTCATTGTGGTGTAGCTGATAACACTAAACTAGAGAAAATAAAGCATAGATATGAGGAATTCAAAGGTCTACTACTTCCTGCTTCTCAGGGAAATCCTATATAGAAAGGAACCTTTCTATAAAGTGTCCCTGTGTTACAGGGATCCTTAATAAAGGTTGCACTAAGGCAGTGGAGCAGGCAATTTTCCCCAGTGACTCTCAGGTGTGGCAACCAGAGTCAGGCCCTTGTGTGCTCCTTTAAGTCCTTCTTAGGCCTGCAGATTTTGGGTTCAGCATTCACACCAAGCAAACAGCACAGATGCTTAATGGACTGGGCTGGTTTTTGTTTTTGTTTTTGTGTTTTTAACAAAGCCACCCAGGCCTGGGGACAGCAGGGTTGTTTGGAGACTGCTGATCTAATCCAGGCAACGTGGCTCTCAGGTGAGGCTTCTTCCCTTGAGGACTCTGTCGGGCTATGCATTGCTGTGAGCCAGCTGTGGGAAGTAGCTGTGCCTGACTGGGCTTAGAACTGAGCCATCTCAGGATGGTCTGTGTGCTTCTAGTCTCCTTCCAGGCAGTGGAGCCCAGAGTCAAAGCCACACTGCACCCAAAGCCTTTCATCCGGCACTGACACAAGAAAGGCCTCTCAGTGTTAGACTTGGAAGGGGTAACAATTCTCTCTCATGGCGCCTGAACTCAGTTTATAATCCCCTTCTTCAACTACCTACAAATAAACGAACAGCTGGAGCAGAGTATTATTTTTGGAAGTCAAGGAAACCAGTGAGGAAAGAGGAGGCCAATTCATTTCACCACCCCCTCCTCCACTGCAAGGCTTCTTAGATAAACCCTTCCCAAAGGGTCCTGATTTAGGATTCATGAGTTCCATAGAGGGGGTTCAAGAGGAGGCTATCCAGCGTTAGAAACCACAAAACAGGTTGCGCCTATTTCTTTCTTTTTTGTGGTTCTTTCTTGGTATGAATAAAACAATTTTTATTCATATGCTATGAATTTCCTACGGCTCACACGTTGTTCGGAAATATTGCTGGCCACATAAATTGACTCAGAAGACAGAAGGTGGAAAAGGACTGTGACCTGGGCTCTAGTTTAGTTTGGATCAGGGGTGAGTTGCTTCCGTTTGCTGAATGTCACTGGCTTCACCCTAAAACTAAAAGCTAGGTTTCCAGTCCAAGGCATAGGATTTTCCCTCTTGTTGAGTGGGTAGCAGGAAAACCACAAAGCTAGAACCCTATGCAAAGAACTGCAGGCAACTAAGGAATTTGAGAGTGGGAGAAATAGGCTCCCCAGAAAGAGTATACCAATTTGGCTATCCAATACCAAGTGGTCAACCCTGAAAACATACATATTAGCAAAAGTATACAAATCAAGAGGTTACATTTAAGAATATATATGTATACACACACACACACATATACACACTCATATATATACATACATATATATGGGGGTTGGGGATTTAGCTCAGTGGTAGAGCGCTTGCCTAGCAAGTGCAAGGACCTGGGTTCGGTCCTCAGCTCTGGAAAAAAAAAGACAAAATAACATACATATATATGTACATACATACAGTGACTTAGGATGTTCCTTTGGGCATTATTTTTCCCACCGCTTGAAAGGAGATGACAAGCATACAGACTGTCCTGAGATGGCTCAGTTTCCAAGACGAGCCAGCCACAGTTACTCCCACAGCAGACTCACAGCAATGCATAGCCCCATCAGAGCCCTCAAGGGACGTCATATGGTGTGTGTGTGTGTGTGTGTGTGTGTGTGTGACCATGAATTTGAAAAAGAATCAAAAGGTTATGGAGAGAGGGAAGGGAAGGGGAAATGATGTAATTATATTTTAATATCAGAAAAATAAAGAAATAGTAAATAATGTAAAAACCTGGAAGCTAAGGCAGGGCAGGTGTAGAGCTTTTCCTTGTCCAGACACTCCACGATACCAAAGCCTAGAGTCATGGAGATTTTCCTTCAAAGTAGCTCCAGCCATCATTTGACAAGGAACGGACATTATTTTTTTTTAATTTCTCATAGGATTACAAACAAATAAAAGGAAGGAAGCCAATGTCTAGACGTCAACTTTACGCTTTTATTTCTGATCTCCATGTGGAAGGCAGATGGTTTACTCCTTCATGAGTCCCAGCAGTTAGTGGCTCTTTTAGCTGACTCTACATGGCAGACACCCAACATCTTAACATATATAATATCTCTTCCACATGCAAGAGGCAGCTCTGGATGGTGAGGTGAGCATTGGTCCCCAAGTCAGAGGTGGCGTAGTGTTGGTGGCACGTGAGCCATGGGTCTGAGATCCAGATTTTCAGAAGCATATAAGATCTAGGAAGGTCCTTATAGGCTCTTCATCTGGACATGCTTATGTCCCATGGGATATTTGATTAAGTGCTTCTAAATGTATAGGCTAATGTTTCCAAGGCAGGAATATTTTAATCTAGCAATGCTTAATGATACTTTATGATTTATGCAGAATAACCAGTTCTTTATCTAGAGAACATGCCTTGCTCACCTTCATGTACTGAGCCTGGAGAAGATTGTGATGTGGCCTGATAATGCTAAAGATTGCGACATTTCCTTCTAAGACAGTTTAAGATGTTGAGTGAACAGATTGGTTGCCAGGGAAAAGTCGATCTTTTGACTACTGAGAACCTGGGAAGAAAGACTTTTATAGAAGCCTCTATCCAGAATGCCCATCATATGATCTCATCAGTACAACCTGTTCTCTTCCTTGGTGGCTTTTCACAGTTGGAAACTGATGGCAAATGCATGAAATAATATCTAGTTATCGTTTATTCACTTAATGGTGAGCACTGGCAGAAAGGGGTTTTACTTAGCTCTCCCTTCCATGGTCTGCTCTGTCCTGTCCTGTCCTGTCCTGTCCTCTCCTGTCCTGTCTCGTCCCATCCCGTCCCGTCCCGCCCCTCCCTTCCTTTCCCTTCCCTTCCCTCCTTTCCCATCCCTTCTCCTCCCCTCTCCTCCCTGCCCTTCCTTTCTTTTTTCTCCCTCCCTCCCTCCCTCCCTCCCTCCCTCCCTTACTTCCCCCCTTTCTTTCCTTTCTGGTTAGGCCTGGTGGAGCTGGGCCTCACTATGTATAACAGACTGACCTTTAACTACGCAATCTGATGAATCCTCATGCCGGAGCCACAGTGTGTGCTTATATTAAATGATTTTAGAGCTCTCTCAAGATTGCTTATTATGATCAAAGTTTGTCACAGGGAGTGTGTTGGTTATACTGGCTCATCCTCTAAGTTAATTGTTCTCTCTTACTTAGGAGGCTCAGGGCTTTTGCAAATGTGGGACACCAAACA
Organism: Tokudaia tokunoshimensis; assembly: GCA_036184795.1. Taxonomy (NCBI): domain Eukaryota; kingdom Metazoa; phylum Chordata; class Mammalia; order Rodentia; family Muridae; genus Tokudaia; species Tokudaia tokunoshimensis. The sequence continues at coordinate 53,404,382 of BTHU01000017.1, read as the reverse complement.
ATCTACTCCACAATGTGGGTCAGTGTTATTGGTAATGGATCTGGTTGTTTGAATGAGACTGGCCTCCTTAGGCTCATATATTTGAATATTTGGTTCCAAGTTGGTGCACTTTTTAAGGAAAGATTAGGAGGTGTTGCCTTGTTGGATGAACTGTGTCAGTAGGGGTGGGATTTTTGAGGTTTTGGAAGCTCATGAGAGGCCTCTGCCTATTGGCTGTAGATCAGATGTCAGCTCTCAGCTACTGCTCAGCGTCTTGACTGTCTGCTGCCATACTTCCCACTATGGTGGTCAACCCTCTGAAACTGTAAGAAAGCCCAGTGCTTTCTCTCATAAATTGCCTTGGGCACGGTGTCTCTTCACAGTAAGGAAACGGTAACTAAGACAGTGTGTAAGTAAAACTATTAAATACACAAAGCTGACAGAAACCATTTGGTTTGAAAATTATTTGATAAATTCGCACTGGCTTACTAGGCTCTGGGCCAGTAAGGGTGATTTGGTTGAAAGGAAAACTTATTCACATTGACAACATTTTTTGTTGTTGTTGTTAGCAGATTTGACAGGGAGAGGCCTGAGTTGTGAGGTCTGTTATTCCCTCAATACACAGGAACATGAATACTGCAGGTGGAAAGGTAGGGCTCTGGAGACCACATTTTTAAACTTTGACCCTTGTCATACTTAACCTATTGAAAGTCAGGACTAAATCTCATTAGTTAATGTCTTTCCTGGGCTTAGAAACTCAGGTCAGTCTCCTCAAAGTTCAATTCCAATTGTCCTTCCTAGTTACATATATTCTTGGTTTGGTAAAATATTTTGTTTTCTTCATGGAAACTAATAACAAACTTAAATTAAGGATTCTCTTCCTGGCTCTGAAATAATTATGTTAATTCTAGAGTATACCAATATAGGCCCAGCTCTGTAAATACGTAATGCAAATCAATTGTCTTTGTTCAGTGAACTGGGTAACAACTGGTGTTTTAAAGCGTCCTTACTCTTGCTTTTTAGCAAATATCTTAACAAAACTGAATTGTATGCTATAGAGTGTTTTGTAATTTGCTGCATTTGCTGAACAACTTATTTGTAAATATCCTAAACTAATCTCGAGTGAATGCTTAGTGTATCCAAGAGTCCTTAATCAAGATACTTATCATGCGTCACTATAGTGGCCCACGGAGGCCATAGAGATACCTTTGACCTACATGAAATATTAAGCTTTAGGATTGGAAAGTGGAAGAGAGTTGTCTGCATGGCATTCACATACTGACCAAGAAGTAAGGTTGCTTGATGGTTTGAGTTGGGATTGCTGTCCCCTGAAGTCTGAGTACAGTTGCTAATCCCTAATTTGGGGAGGAGAATACCATGAACTGGGTAATAACAGGGCTGTAGCCAGAAAAGGCAATTTTAATAATAACTACCTGAGCTTTGTAAATGAGGATGAGCCCTTCCCTGGTGCTCTCAGTGAGCCAGCCCTGGGCAGGCATGCTCACGTCATCTTCATAACCCATCCATCTCCCTCTGTTTTCTCATTTCTGTTTTGTAGACAACAGAATCAGAATCATGACAAATGACTTACTGCTAAATGACCTGTTCATTAAACAATTTCTCTCTTGGAGTAATTTTTCCACATAAAAACCAGTTGTCAATGACCAAACATACTATTCTTGTGGGTTAGTCTATTGGTTTAATAAAAAAGACTTCTTTGATTTCAAACAGAGCCTGGTATCCCATATTCAACAGCATCCTGGTCCCCAAAGCCTATGTACGAGGGCTTCTCAACAGCACAGATTTCCTTCTTTATGCAAGTGCACAGTGCTCACTCACTCTCTCTTTCTTTCTTTGAAGAGTGATGTGCCCTGGACCTACCCTTAGAGGAAGTGGGGTGCACTTGTGAAGCTCTGATTGGAAGATAAAGAGGTTGTGCTTCTATTTTTTGCCTGTATTTATACTTTTAACTTCTTTGGGCATCTTGCCTAGAAGTAATTGACTTCCGTGCCCTCTCCTTTCCTGTGACTTCCCCACCCTTCAGGTTGGAAATAGATCTCCAAAGTATTTGTGAAGTCTGGCCTGTGGATGTTGGAAAGCCATTAGATTCTGTCAAGTGGTGCCTCTTGCCTTGAGTGCTCTTTCTCATTTCCATTTCCAAGATGGAAGCCAAATATAAATAAGTAACTTCCTTCCTTTCCCTCCCCTTTCCCCCTCTCTCCCTCCCTTCCTCCCTTTCTTTATATGAGATTGATTTGACTTTCTCGTGCACATCAGTCAGGTGTGCTACCACTGATATGCTCCCAAGCCCCTTGCTATTTTTACAAATCAGGTTTTTCTTCCCTCTCTCCTTCCCCTCCTCATTTCCTCTTCCTCTGCATCTCAGTCTCTTCTCTGCCACTCCTCTTCTTCCTTGGCATTTACTCGCTAGAGGAGATCTGTGGGCGGACCCTGAAAGGTCAGTGTTTCTGTTCCATCTATTCCAGGAAAGCTCAGTGACCAAAGCTTGACAATGTGAGATCAATGGCAGCAAGGCACCGTGGCTGCTGAGCTACACTAGAGCCCAAGGCCTCAGAACCAAGGTGTCAAGGCAGAGATGCTTCCTGCTAGTCCTTCTTTTCTTTCACAAGAACATGGGCTGGCAGGACTATACCATGAGGTCCAGTTTTAGTTTTCCTGTTGTGACTCCTGTACAGACTGCTGTAGTGAGGAGAGAAGTTGGAAGCTTCCGTTATCTTTGTCATGACTTTGTTGTCCCTTGAGAGAACATCACTTGTGGGGTCATTTGGTTCTTTTCACAGGACTGCTAGTGGTCTTAATTTTATTTAATTACAACAAAACTTCATATAATATAATTTGATCCTCCTTTCCTCTTCTCCAACTCTTCCTTTATTCTTTTCATCTCCCCACCCATCCAAATATAGTCCTTTTCTTTCTCTCTTTTGAAGACAAATGAACAAACACCCTAAAGAAACCAGAATTTAAAAAAACCAAACAAACATAAGAAACACACACACAAGCAAGCAAGCAAACAAAAAACCCCCAAACCCATTAAAAAAAACATGAAATTGGGAATCATAACATACAAGCAAAAGACCAATAAGTCAAAAAATGCCCAAACAAAGCAAAATGAAATGAAAAGTCTATAAAAATCCTGTGGATTTTATTTTATGTTATCCGTCTATTACTGGGCATGGGGCCTACACTGAAGTGTGGTTAATATAACCAGTGAGACTCTGTTGGAGAAAACTCATTTTTCTTCTGTAAGCAGATGACCTTGATTTTTAATCAGAGTTCGAGTATGTACATGGGTCCTGGGAGGGATTGAGCAGATCTGGGAGGGACTTCCCACTTTATACCCTGGAGAGCTATAGGGAATCTCCTTTTCCAGCTTCTAAGGACCCATGAGAAGGATTATTTGTTCCAAGGGCACATTTGAAGACTTGTACTGTAATCCATGTGCTATAGTGAGAGTGCACACAGAGAGTGTCCACATAAGCCAGTCTATGGTAGAGGACACTCACCATCCTGTAACTCAGTTCCATTCAGGGGCCAAAGAAATGACTCAAAAGGTAGAGATGCTTGCTATCAGTCCTGATACCCTGAATCTGAGCCCTAGGACCCATCCACATGGTATAAGGAGAGAATCGACTCTTGCAATTTGTCTTCTGATGTTTACTCGAGTGCCATAATGTGTTCACATGTGTACACAACACACACACACACACACACACACACAATGAATGAAGAAATGTTAAAAAATAATTAAACCATCTCCTTTGAAGAGTTCAGTTGTCAAATTATTATGTGCTATCTTTTTCTCACTCTTCTCTTATTCAAGCCCAGGAAGGCATCATGGGAGCTTAGGTGGGAATCCAACTCAACAAGAACAGCCATCACCACTTGGACTTCCATCTCTTGGGGAAGTGAATCATTTCTTTAGCTCAGTCATGTCTTTTCTATTGAAAGTGCTTGGCTGTACATTGTATGCTCTAGTTTTAGCTCAGTGAAGTATGATCTCAAGTCTTAGAAGGTAATTAACTTCTCAGGTATCTTGATAAGCATTCCAGGTTAGGAAAATGAATTGTACTCGGAGAGACAGTAATAGCAGTAGTTGTCAACCATAATATTGCTGGAGGTATTCTAGAACTATAATCCTAAGGTTTATGACAAAGTAATATGAATTTAGCTTTAAGAGTTTCAGAAGCAATTACCAACTACCCGCTTTTAGCCTTCCCTTCGGCTGTTCTTTTAAGCTTGTTTCACTCCTATATCAATCTAGTCAGCATGGTTCTCTCTGAGTTCAGCTAGGCTGTGATTGCTTCCTTTAGTTGTAGCTAGGAAATAGTATAATTGGTAAAGAAAATAATGGATACATTGATTTTGTTAGGGATCAAAGGATAAAAAAAAAATTGAAGCACAGCAAAAGTAATCAGCAAATTTAACTTGAGTGTGCCTCCCCTGTAGGATGTTCTTAGCATGTATTGCTGAGGTGAGGTATGGGCTGATATAGAACTCTGAAAGCAACAGGAACACACTATCCTGGGTTCTGTCTTTATTACTACACCTTACAGAAGATTCAGGAAGGGCTTCCTTGGAAGAAAGGTGGCACGTTTACCTAGATAGACAGTAAAACAGATGGAACCCTGCTGTAGAACTATTTACAGTAAGAAGATGTGCTTGCAATCAAGAGGTAGATGAATGTATTTAGATTAGACAATCAAAGCCCTGGTGCCCAGGGGCCAGAGTTGCCAAGGGGCATAAACGCATCCTGCAAAGGCTGCAGATGGCCGTGTGCCAGCACAGCTAAGCTCCAGTGGTATTCTGTCTCCATGTGGCATTGAAGGTCAGATTGCAGTCTGTTGTGGCTGCCATCATTAAATTTCATAGACAAGTATCTTGTAAACAACAGATTTCTTTTTCCCCTCACAAATCTTTTGAAAATCTAAGGTCAAAGCAATAGCACATTGTCTAATGAGGGCCTATTTCTCAGTTCATAGATAACATGCTCACATAGTGGTGCAACAGAATGTTTCAGGGTGCTTCAATGAGGGCACTAATCCCGTCTAGGAGGGCTGTAACCATATAGTTTAATCACCCCTGTCCAATACTCCATGTAAGACTATTATTACCTTGAAGGCTATGATACAATATATGAATTTTGGAGTAGGGCATATAAATATCCAGACCCTTGAAGATGGTTTTGGTTAATTTCCTGTCATGCTATCCATGGGATTAATTGCCCATTTTTAGTTTAAACACATAAAAAATTTTAAATTTCCCAATGAAAATTGTATCGGGGTGCAGTTTTAAAACTGTTTCACTTAAATGTGATGTTTTCAACTTTTCTACCTCCTTGCGTTAAAACATAGATTATTGACTTGGAGTTTTCTCTTAATTGTAAGAAAATTTGGGACTTGGAGAGATGACACAGCCATTTGTAACTCTAGTTCCATTAGATCCACTGCCCTTTTCTGGCCTCTGCAGGCACAGGGAACATGTACGGAGCACAGACATATATATGCATACAAACACCCATACACATAAAATAAATATAGTATTTTTAATAAAATATTTGCCTGGAGAAACCAAGATCCCTTATCTTGACATAATAGCCATTTTTATATCTGTCATTTTCTTCAGAATACTGACTAGAAATTAATACCAACATTTTTTTCTATGTATATTTCTACTTAATTTCATTAACCCTTGGTCAGGATTTCAATGCTGGATTTTCATAGTAGAATACACTGGTAGTATTTTAAAAGCCAACTTCATATTAATATAACTTCATGTTACCAACAATTTCAATACTTTCCATTCCTACTATCTTAGTAGTTTTTAAGGATCTGTATGTAATATCATAAACATTATTTTTGTAAGTCATGCCAATTCTGTCAGTTGTAGCATATATCTTAACTGAGCACTCTATTGCCAGGATGTTGTATTTGATGCTGAAGATGCAGAGAGAATAATTTATAGCCCCTGTTCCATACAGTAAAGCCATTCAGACTACTGAATGAATCATTAGGGCGTTTTGTTGTTATTGCTTTTGTTATGGAAAGCACACCTCTCTCCTTCACATTGTTCCTTTCTTTGCAAAGTAAGACGTTTGTGTGCCAGGAGCACAGTGTCTAGGAATGGAATGGATAGTCATAATTGAGGAAGAGGAAGATATCCAGGGGAACTCTGAATAGGAAATCCATCATTTATCAAGACAAGAAAGTTGAATCCTAGCTTACAGTCAACTAGCAGTGAAAAAGACAAAACCAAGCAGCTGTGTGTTTGAAGACCACACCCTCCCCCAAAGCAGGGCATTATCTGGAAGGCCTGGGGCTAACCGATGGGCTTGACTTGGTTCTAGATTTTGCCCAACACATTCGAAGGGAATGAAAGAGGAGATGTTCTAGGGAATCCGATAATGGATTTTTTTCAAAAACAAGGGCAGAGTAATATAGTTTTGTAGCATTTGAGAACATGCTAAACCCATTAATTAGTACATGAATATATGTTAATTTAAATAAAAAGGGACCTGAACCCTGAATTCTACATGAATGTCCCAGTTCTAGCTCTTTTGTGGTCATGTGACCTCTCCAGGCTTCTGTTTCCTTTCTGTGTGCAAGAAGAATGAGCACAGTCTGCCTCATAGGACTTCATTTTGATTTCTGTGGGTGACTGCTGAAGTCATCATGGCCTCGAGGACAGGTCATGTCAGTGTTCATAGATCTGTTCCTCTTATGAGTGTCATGTCTAGATTAGGCCTCTCATCACTCTTACATCTCTACTTCTGAAGCCACAGACACTATGATCAGAGCATTTCTGCCATTATCTGGGTTTATTGGGATCACTCCCAAACAGATACAATTCTTTTTCTAAGAGAAATTCTAGTCCTAGCTGGAAGGTAATGAAACATATGTCCATCTTAGGGGGGAAAAAGGAAAAAAAGCTTTGTGGCGTTGGTCATGAAATAAAGTTAATCCATGGAGACAAAGACCATTAGGCAATGCAGCTTGACCTTATGCTTAGCTGAGCCAGAAGATGGTTCCTACTACAGCTGTTGATAAGGTGTCAAGAGGCAAGGCCATCATACACTGGGTGGGAGTCTAAATTACGTGTGGATTGAGAGCTGGGTAGACCCTGAGGATTCTAAAGAGCAAAGTCACATCCATGCACAGAGTAGAGTGTCTGACAGTGTCACCTGATGGTCACTGTGTTGTAGATTATACTAAACACGTGTGTGTGTGCTGGCCATTCCTACAGTCCCTGTGTTTAATGTGACTTGCTAGGATCTTTTGATATGTTTTCCATCTATCATCTGGAATGCGTTAGTTTTTGTTGTGGATTAGCTGAAGTTACAACTTAAAAACCAAAAGAAAGTCAACTCTAGTCACTTCGGTTTCCTTTAGGAATACATCCAGTGGTTCCCCTAAAAGCCCTCTCCAAGACCATGATTCCAGGCAACCTGCAACAAAATTAATGTGTTCCAGATGATAGCTGGAAAAAAAAAGAACAAGAAAAGGAAAAGCAACCCTTTAGTTTTCTGAGACAAAAGGAAGAATGTTTGCTTTGTAGGTTTCATTTCTCCCTGGCAGGGCTAACCAAACTAAAACAAAGTGAAACAACCTCAAAATGGCATCTACTGAAGTAGAAGATGCTTAGAATTCACAGTACTGGTTTCCCTCCCTTTGCTGTTATTAACATGAAGTCTTAAGTAGATATCTCTATTTGATTTTTCACTGACAGTATATAGCTGGATGCAATTTAGTGAAATCGTTTAGTTTGGGGAGAGTTAGAGAGTTTTAACTAAAAGGAAGACAAAGCTGGCGGTCCTGAAGGAGGATGTGGCTACCATTACTCCTACTTGTAAACAGTAACAGTTCTGTGTTCACTGCTCATCATTCCTTGCTTCCTGCATATAGAGCAATCTATTTCTAGGTACCGAAGACAGAAAGCCCAAGGTATGCTCATCGGCTGTGAGAATTCTCTATCCTTTAATCCTTCCATGTTCATAGTCTGAGTACATTAATGTAGATGAGGTCTAATGTCCTAGTTTGCCTTCTGTTGCTGTGATAAACACCATGACCAAAAGAAACTTGGGAAGGAAAGGGTTTATTTTATCTTCCAAGTTACAGTCTATCATTAAGTGAAGCCGAGGCAGGGACTCCAGACTGGAGCTTGAAGCAGAAACTGTGGAGGAAAGGGGCTTACTGACTTACTTCCAGGTTCACCTTCAGCTGTCATGTGTTTCACTGCTGAGCCACATCTGTTTACAGATGATACTGCCCAGAGTGGGCTGCACCCCTCTACTATCAAGAAAATTCCCAAATGCCCCAAAGGAAGGGCCACAGACCAATCTGAAGAAGGCAGTTCCTTAATTGAGGTTCCTTCTCAGGTGCACCAAATCGACAACCAAGCTTAGAAATCACAGACGTATTCTTATAGAGTGGCAGAGGAAAGGAAGAACAGCAAGAACTATGGAGCCAGTCTGACTGGGATTAACTGTATTTCTCCCTTGATACTGAGTGAATTAAATATCATTTCTGTGCCTTCCTTTCCTTTAAATGGGGAATATTCATAGTACCGACGTCATAGGCCTGCCATATGATATACGACTTTGCAATCTACTTTATTTCAGTTACAAAACGACAAAGTGTGGATATGTTTCTGTGTTCCTTTCCATGGCGACAGGCATTCTCTGTAACTGTTGCACTGTGTTCCAATCTTTGTGGAATCATCCATGTGCAGCTAGACATAGAGACCAAAAAACCAAACCAACAACTCAGAAGACATTCTACCACAGATCTGAGGACTTTCTTGAAGAGACAAATCATTTGAGGTTTTATGAACTTGTCACATATTATTAGGAAGAGGACAGTCTAGGCCAGGAAAGAAAAAAATAGAGGCAAGAATTTATTTAAACATTAGTAAATATTTACTGAATGCTTACTGTATTCAGGGACTAGAATAGAAACTGGAAAGAGTCATAAACAGGAAACAGCTCCTGTCCCAAAGCGGCCTAGTGACTTGTATGCCGGAGAAAGAGTTTACCAATGGAGTTGCTGAAATTGGATGGGGTATGTATTATTGCTTGGTTTTCACAGGTGATAGTCTAAGAGTTGTATGACCTGTCCTCTTGAGACAGCTTGTCTAGGTATTTGTAACTTACCCCTGTGTAAGTTGTCAGAACCCAAGAAGCTGGGTCCCATGGTGGCTTGTGGGTTGTATCTGCTTTTTGGCAGCCAACTCTTGACACCAAAGTGACTTCTCAGGGAAAGTTCTGAAACACAATGCATCCTTTAATAAAATGTGAGGCACAAAAACTGTGCCAAGAAGCTGAAAACATCACAGGTGTCTGAAAACATGTAATTGAAGCATCGTTAGTTTGTTAGTTAAGGTGTGAAAAAAAACCAAAGTGAAACAAAAAACCGGATTTCTAGATTAGGAATTGATGTGAACCTGTGCTGGGCCAAAAATGTGATTGCAAGCCTTCCTGAACTTCTCTGAATGAAGACTACCACTGAAATAGTTAAACTGTCTTAGCTTTTCAAGGTGGGAGAATATAGGGTATACTGAAAGGAAAGATGGTCATACAAAATCACGAGACTGAGGCAGCCTAGGGCGAGGGGTGATGTTAGAAGGGTAAGCTACTCCTTAGAGTGCTCACTGTAACAAGCCCTTCCACCCAACTCCACACTCCATAAGGCACAGGGTGTGCCACTCGAGTGAGTGGATTCAGATGAAAGGCACTGCTGAGCAAACAGAGAACCATCGAGTCCTGACAGAGGAGCCAGTTTTGAGGTATTTGTCCAGTTAATTGTCAGGTACTATCTGGCTTTGTGTCAACTTGACACAAACTAGTCATCAGAGAGGACAGCGCCTCAGTTGAGGAAATGTCTCTGTGAGATCCAGCTGTGAGGTGTTGTCTCATTTAGAGATCAATGATGGAGGGCCCAGCCCACTGTGAGTAGTGCCATCCTGGGCTGGCAGTCTTGTGTCAGGCTGAGCAAGCCAGGGGAAGCAAGCCAGCTAGCAGCATCCCTCCATAGCTTCTACATCAGCTCCTGCCTCCAGGATCCTGCCCTGCTTGAGTTCCTTTCCTGACTGCCTTCAATAATGAACATCCATGTGGAAGTGCAGCAGTGATTTTCCACAGTTTTCAGCCACCTGAGTCATTGAAGAAAACAGAAGGTTGGGCAGCATCATATGCTGAAGATGGACGGAATATGACATCATAGAGAGCAGGGAGTGAAATTTTTTTCTATTATAATGCACACATCCGTCCAAGGAGAGTGCTGCTGAGAAGAATGGAGAATATTCTAAAGCCTGGAGCAAAGCCTCCTCAAACTCTGTCACAGGTCTTAAATGAATCCTGCTACTGAAATCCCACTGCTGCTTAGAGAAGGCATGTGGAAGGGGGCTGGCCTGGCCTCTGCCAGCTCTGTTCATCGTAGCTGTCCCAAGAGCTGGGGATGAACATGTGACAGGCATCCATCTGAACTTGAGGAATCAAATAGGATTGGTGTGGATCTCTCATTCCTAAAAGTGAAGGTGACATTTCTTTTCTCCTGTGTAATAGTGGAGAGGGTGAGTTCTACTTGATTTTAAGCTCAGTTGCACATGATTGCATATGTTCAGCTGTTATTGGCATATAAAACTATGGAATTCAGCTGTTCAGCCTGTTGGACTAAATTAAATTGGTGGAATATGGTTTCAAATTTGGACCTCTTTGCATTAGTGAAGGTGAGCTTTGAAACATAACGTGACATAAAGAGGTCTGTAGAACTTGCTGATAAGTGGATATTAGCCCAAAAGTTCAGAATACCCAAGATAAAACTCACAGATCACATGAAGCTCAAGAAGAAGGAAGACCAAAGTGTGGATATTTTGATCCTTATTGGAAGGTGAATCAAAATACCCATGGCTCACAGCCAACCAATAGACTGAACATAGGGTCCCCAATGGAACAGCTAGAGAAAGGACCCAAAGAGCTGAAGAGATTTGCAGCTCCGCGAGAGGAACAATAATATGTACCAACCAGTACCCCCAGAGCTCCCAGGGACTAAACCACCAACCAAAGAGTGCACATGGAGGGACCCATGGCTCCAGCTACATATGTGGCAGAAGATGACCATTTCAGACATCAATGAGAGGAGAGGCCTTTGGTGCTGTGAAGGCTTGATTCGCTTCCCCAGAATAGGGGAATGCAAGTCAGGAAACTGGGGGAGGGAAGAGATGAGCAGGGGGAGGGGGGAGGGGATAGGGGATTTTCGGAGGAGTAATGTGGAAAAAAAAGAGGTCTGCAGAAGCAGAAGCAGAAGTAGAGACCTTTGCCAATAACCGGGGCACTAAGGTAACTCTCAGGTTTCCTCCAGGTTTTGCAGTAAACCACTGATATACGAATCACATTAGAGTGAATTTGCAGTGTAGTAATACATATGTCAAGAAAAAGGACGAGTTTTGGAGGGGAAAATTACAGAAGAATAATTAAAAATAAGATGGAGTTAATAAAGACCAGTTTAATTTAAAATACTTGGGAAACAAATTTAAAAGTTGTAAAACTAAACTAACTTATTGAGGGCCAGAGAGATGGTGCAGATGGTTCTTCCATCACTGTTCTTCCAGAGGGATGAGTTCAGTTCCCACATCCATGTTGGGTGGGTCTCAAGTCCCTGCTCCAGGGGATCTGACACTGCTGTCTGCCTTACTTAGGCACCCTGACTCGTGTTGCAAATGCTCACACAGACATACACACATGAGTACAAACCAAAGTAAATCTTAAAAAAAATACTCATAGACTTGCTCCCAATAATTTTTTTTCCCCTTTAAGGGGGATAAAAGAGGTTTCAAATCAGCAGTTCTCGACCTATGTTTCTCTACCCATTTGGTACACCTGTAGCGCCAAAAGTATTTACATTATGATTATAACAGTAGCAAAATCATAGTTATGAAGTAGCAATGAAATAACTTTATGGTTAGGGGTCACCACAACATGAGGGACTGTATTTAAAGATCTCTGCATTAGGAATGTTAAGAACCACTACTTTAAATCATTATTTTCTCCATTGAGATATAACATTTGTACACTTTCTGGGGTACAATGTGATAATTTGACCCATGCATTGTGTACACAAATCCATTCACGGTGAAGAATATTTCTACTCCTTCTCTCAAAGATGGAGCTGGAGAATTGCCCACTGTGCTCCAGTGTTCTCTCACAGTGTTTGTTTCCCATAGATTATATCTCTTCCATGCCTTTCTTTAAAATTTCATTTGTTAAACCAATTTCTTTAATGAACTTTGTGTGTACCATAGTATGTCTATTTCTCGAAGCCCAAGAAGTGCATGGCTGGTTGATTCAAGGTTATCCATGATTTTATTTTGAGACCATCAACTTTTATCTGCCTCTGGATTAAGACATAAAGATAATCCAGGCAAAATGGCCCAGCAAAAGAGCATGTTCTTCTCTGAACTTATTTCTGTTGTGTTACATTTTGGGGACATGCACACAGACTAATGTATCTGACAAATGACAAGAATAAGTTGTGAACTCGGGACTCAGTCCTGATAGGACATGGTCCTGATGAATGGGACAGAGGGACTGGACCAGCCTTTGTTTGAAGAAGTAGGGGTTTTTGTAACTGGTTGGAGGAGGCTCTGGGGCTAACTTGAAGTGGTCATGGATTCCGGTGGAGTGGGAGGAGAGCACCCTGGTCCAAACCATTTCAGAGCATCACTTTTTGAGACGAGTGCAGTTTGAATAGGGAAAGGATTTCCACACAAGTAGACAATGAATCAGGTGACATGACAGCTCCTTTCCTGTCTCTCATTTCTTTGATAGTTTGACTTCCTTGGGGGGGGAGGTGAATCTACGATTGTTTAATCTCTTTCCTGTTTCATTGTATATACTTTGCAGCTGTTTCTTCCTCTTCTTAAGAATTTTTTTAAGTAACCGAATTTTGAGAGGACATCCTTTCAAAAGGCCGAGCTGGCGGAATCATTTGGTCACTTGACAATGGCATTGCTTTTTCCAGTGCTGTGCTGCTGTATATTGCATTGGCAACTGATGAAGGAAGCAAGTCCCCTGGTGCATAAAGAGTATTTGGAACACATGCACTGGAAATACAGTTTTTAAGCATATAAGACCCTAGGCTATGGGTAGGATGTCACTTGCAGAGAAGGAGATAGGATGGCAATCAGCTCTGAGTGTACCCAGCCATAACAGCACAGCCTAAAAGAATTGTTTTGAGCTTCATTTGATATGTGAATTGAGTCTTGGGTATTCCAAGCTTCTGGGCTAATATCCACTTAATCAGTGAGTGCATATCATGTGTATTCTTTTGTGATTGGGTTACACCTCACTCAGGATGATATTTTCCAGTTCCACCCATTTGCCTAAGAATTTCATGAATTCATTGTTTTTAATAGCTGAGTAGTATTCCACTGTGTAAATATACCACATTTTCTGTATCCATTCCTCCTTTGAGGGACATCTGGGTTCTTTCCAGCTTCTGGCTATTATAAATAGGGCTGCTGTGAACATAGTGGAGCATGTGTCTTTATTAAATGCTGGAGAATCCTCTGGGTATAATATGCCCAGGAGTGGTATAGCAGGGTCCTCCAGTAGTATTATGCCCAATTTTCTGAGGAACCACTAAACTGATTTCCAGAGTGGTTGTACCAGCTTGCAATCCCACCAGCAGTGGAGGAGTGTTCCTCTTTCTCCACATCCTCTCCAGCATTTGCTGTCCCCTGAGTTTTTGATCTTGGCCATTCTGACTGGTGTGAGGTGAAATGTCAGGGTTGTTTTGATTTGCATTTCCCTGATGATTAAGGATGTTGAACCTTTCTTTATGTGCTTCTCAGCTATTCGATATTCCTCAGGTGAAAATTCTTTGTTTACCTCGTACCCTATTTTTAATAGGGTTATTTGGTTTTCTGGAGTCTGACTTCTTGAGTTCTTTGTATATATTGGATATTAACCCTCTATCAGATGTAGGGTTGGTAAAGATCTTTTCCCAATTTGTTGGTTGTCATTTTGTCCTATTGACAGTGTCCTTTGCCTTACAGAAACTTTGTAATTTTATGAGGTCCCATTTGTCAATTCTTGATCTTAGAGCATAAGCTATTGGTGTTCTGTTCAGGAAATTTTCCCATGTACCCATGTGCTCAAGTCTCTTTCACAGTTTCTTTTCTATTAGTTTCAGTGTGTCTGGTTTTATGTGGAGGTCCTTGATCCACTTGGGCTTGAGCTTTGTACAAAGACACACAATTCACACATCAAATGAAGCTCAAGAAGAAGGAAGAACAAACTATGAATACTCTAACCCTTCTTAGAAGTTGGAACAAAATACCCATAGAAGGAAATACAGAGACAAAGTGTGGAGCAGAGTCTGAGGGAAAGACCTTCCAGAGACTGCCCCACCTAGGAATCCATTCCACATATAGCTATGAAACCCAGACACTATTGTGGATGCCCACAAGTGCATGCTGACCGGAGCCAGATATAGCTGTCACCTGGGAGGCTATTCTAGTGCATGACAAATACAGAGGGGGCCACTCTCAGCCAACCATTGAACTGAGCACAGGGTCCCCAATGGAGGAGCTAGAGAAAGGACCCAAGGAACTGAAGGGGTTTGCAGTGCCAGAGGAGTAGCCACAATATAAGCCACCCAGTACTCCCAGAGCTCCCAGGGACAAAATAACATCAACCAAAGAGTACACATGGAGTTACCCATGGCCCTAGAGGCATAGGCAGCAGAGGATGACCTTGTTGGACATCAAAGGGAGGAGACGCCATGGTTCAGGGAAGGCTCAGTGCTGCAGTGTAGGGGAATACCAGGACAGGGAAGCAGGAGAGGATTGATTGGGGAACAGGGGGAGGGGAAATGGGTTATGAGACTTTCGGGGGGGGCAGGAAAGGGGACAACATTTGAAATATAAATAAAGAATATATCTAATAAAAAGAAAATTAAAAAATTAGAATTGTTTTTGAACTACTGTAGAAGGCTGGTTTGCAGTGTGCACAGACTTCTTGGTGGTGACATTTCGGTAATGGGGAAATTATCATCCATATAAGGCAGCATGAGTGTTTTTATAAATGTCGTGCAACTATCTAAGCAATTCCATATTTGCGAGAGATTTTTCACCTTTCTGTACTGATAAATGATCCAAGTGAAATCTATCATTTTGTTTTTTACTTGTATAATTATTTTACAACCAAGTGCTAACTTTTATTTATAGAAAACACAATTTATTAATGAGGCTCGCTGACGTGTTTATGGTGTGAGTGGGAGGAGTGGTGTTTATAGGGCACTTCTCACTAATTAGCTCCTTTTTAATCATGCACATTCTAGACCTGATGAAAACCTTGTGTGAAATGAGAAATTATCGTTACCTGTTGTAACCTTTCTAAAAGGATTCTCCTTATCATTTGGATAGTTAAAACCAGGTAGGGAGACAGGAGATCATGTGGCATTCTTACCCAAAAATAATGGTTTCTTTCCTTTGAGCACCTTGATCTGTGTTTTTATTGCTCTGACCACAGCAACATTCTTGAGACAGGGACAGGCTGACTGGATAGTCCTTGAGAGGATAGGGTATTTGGGAACACTATGCAGCCACAGTGTGATAGCTCATTACAGCTAACAAATGTCCCTTGTCTCTAAGTCCCCAGGACAGGCACATCACACTCTTGATAAAGGAGCTGGCTTTACCTTCTAAGGCTTTCCTAACTTGAATGTACTGTATTGCCAAGTTCAATGGCATATTTTGCCCTAGATGGAGATAACTCACTTAGATATGTCACTTTATGCCTTTCCTGTGCTTGGATCCCTCCTAAGCTGCCACTTCACACATGCAGAGAAAAGAGACACATCCAGCAGCTTAGCTCTTGTCATATTCAAATGCAATTACTTCAGACACGAAAGGAGACAAATTTATAGTTTTGTCTTTGTCTGTTTTTGCTTTTTGAGTTCAGGTAGTAGTTAGATATTTCTGCATCAAAATTAACCCAACAGTGACTAAGTACTTAGAACAACAAACCCAGCTTCACCTTTCTTGGATCCAGGATTCAGAGTATCTTCCCTGGCTCTTCTGTCTCACTGTCTACAGCCAGGGCAGATGGTGCTTCCAAACTACAGTTGAGCTATAGGTGGGTAAGGCCAACTATTGTTAGGAGCATTGCCTCCTTACACCATGAGCCTCCCTCTAGGCAACTCACCATAGGGCGGTTGGCTTCCTTCTCAGTACATAAGAGATGAGGAGCCAAGGAGATGCCAAAGTCACAGCTAAACTGAATCTATTGGCATCTCCACGAGGAATTTCAGGATTTTTACTGTACTCATTAAGAGTGTCACCAGGCAGGTCTGCACTCGGGAGGAAGGAAGAGACAGACGTCATATAACATAGTCATGTACACCAGAAGGTAGGGCTTCCAGGATCAGCATTAAAGGCTCATTTCTTCACTCAACTAGGCTGCCCTAGTTTTCTTCTCAAGCTCTTTGGACTATACTGCAAACAATGTTAATTGAGCCAGCGAGTTTTATGTCAGTTTGATATGAGTTAAAGCCATTTGAGAGGAGGAGCTACTTAAGAATGCCTCCATAAGATCAGACTGTACTCAAGCTGTTAGTGATTGATGTGAGAAGCCTCAGCTCATTGTGGTTGGTACCATCCTTGGACTGGTAGTCCACGGTTCTTAAGAAAGCAGTCTGAACAAGCCACAAGGAGCAAGCCAGTAAGCAGCACCCCTTCATGGTCTCTGCATCAGCTCCTGCCTCCAGGTTCCTGCCCTCTTTGAGCTCCTGTCCTGACTTCCTTCAATGATGAACTGTGATCTGGACATAGGAGGCAAATAAACCCTTTCCTTGCCAATTTGCTTTTAGGTCATGGTGCTTCAATACAGCAGTAGAAACCATGTATTTGGGGCTTCTCTGTGGACTGCTTTCATTCAAGTATATCAGCTTTAGGCTCCTGACTGTGCTTTAACTTAATATAGCTCTGTTTTCAATCAAAAAGTATAAATTGTGTATGGAAAGTATGATGTTTCAGAAAATGTCAGCTGGGGACGTATTCTATGGCTCCCCAGTGTTCCCAGTGGTCAAGTGATTATCTCTCAAGGTCCAAGCTTTATCCTCAGCTGGGGAAAACAAAACAAAACAAAACAATGTATATGCTATAAAACATCTAGAGAAAAATGTATGTATGCTAAGGACTACTACCTACATATGTATTACTTCACATGCTCAGTTCTTGTGATGAGAGCCTTTCACCTCTACTCTCTTGGCGTTATTCAAGATTCAGGGCCCTACACTGGTAAAGGCATCTTTTAATTCATTTCTTCTGTCTAACACACTTTTGTGTGCTTTGATCAACACGTCCACTCCTCCCTGTCTTCAGCTCCTCCAGAAGCAGCACCTTACTTCCTACTTTTATTATTTCAGTTCTATTTTAGTCTTTACATATGAGAGAGTTCACTTAACGTCCTCTCTCCCATCCGGATTGTTGAAAGTGATAGAATTGTCCTTTTTTTAAAAGCTAAATTGTATTCCACCCCATGTTTTATCTGTTCATTTGTTGGTGTGCACATCATCGTTTGAGCCTGTCTTTTCAGTCATGAATAGTTCTCAGTGAGCATGGGAGTGCAGATGTCTCTTACACACTGATTTCATTTGCTTGTGCTACATATCCACCATTGTAATTTCTGTGCAGTAGCTGTACATTTTTCTTGTTTTGAACCTCCGTATTATTTCCCAAAGGGCTGTGCTGGTCTAGATTTCTACCACTGTGTACAAAGTTTCCCCTTTCTCTTTATATTCACCAGTATTGTTTTCTTTTTTGGGTGGGAGGAGTCAGGGTTAAGATAGGGTCTCATGTAGCCCAGGGTGGCTTCAAACTTATTATATAGCCTAGGCTACCCTTAAATTCCTAACTCTCCTGTCCCTACCTCCAGAGTGCTGGGATTGCAAGTGTGAGCCATCACAGCCAAATTATTTACACCTTTTTGGAAATGGGCATTCTAGCAAACACATATGAAATGCTCCTGTTGTTTCCATTTCTGTAATGATTTGTAATGTTAGCCTTTTGTTTGTTTTGTTTTGGTTTAGTTTTTTTGTATCGATTGGCCATGGTATATTTTCTTGGAAGAAATGTCTGTTTGAATCCTTAACCTCATTTTTGTTTTGTTGTCTGTGCTTTGCAGGGGGGTGGGAATAGGGGTGAGGGTGGGGGTGGGAGTGGGGATGGGAGGGTCATATCTAAGATACTAATACAGCCCAATACCATGGAGCGTGAACTCTGTTTTCTTCTGATAGATGACAGTTTCAGGCCTTCTTCATCATTTCTTACTCCACATTAAGATGGTGCTCACATAGTAGTTATCCCATTATCCCTGGAGGATGTGTTTCAACCCCTACCCCAGTGTATGCCTGAAGCTAGGGATAGTACCAGATTGCCATATGTAATTATCCTGATACTGTGCAATCAGTTTGATAGCTGAGAATGCCAGCAAGTGACTATGGGATGGTGCATCCTGATTCATATTTTACGTGGGGTCATGCTGGATGTTGTGAGATTTTTACTGTTACTGAGAATGGCACAAGATGTAAAACTTTTAAATTGCTTCTGGGATCTTCCACTTTATATTTTCACACCATGGTTGATGGCAGGAAACGAAACCAAACAAAGTTAAGGGTAAATAGAGGCAGACAACTGCCTGTGCTTCGAGATTAAGGTCCACTTGTCCACATGTGGATATTTGATTTTTGTGGTTTTGATACCTGTGTAAAAACATCTGTGTAAAGTCATTTCCGGGTTCTCTCTTCTGTCCCATTGGTCAATGTGTTTGTTTTTATGTCAGCATGGCACTGTTTGTAGATCATTCTAGCATTATCGGATATCTTGAAGTCATGTCTGTGATGGATTTAGGCCCTTTGTTGATTCTATACAAATGTAGTTTTTTGAAAATTAATTTCTGTGAAAAATTCCATGATATTTTGATAGGAGCCATATTACATATGTTGATAATCTTTACTTGTATCAAAATGCTACATTGACTTTTTATTATTTATCTTGACTGAATTTTGTAATTACTTCTTATATATTTTGGTGTCATCTTTAGGGTTTTCTATATTCACAACTATGTATCTTCAAATAGATAATTATACTTCTTTCCAAGAAATGATACCACATCTTTTTTTTTGTCATCCTCTTCTCATAATTACCTTTTGACAACTTGACACAAACCTAGACAAGCTTAGGAAGGGAATGTTCAATTGTGGAATTATCTACCTCATATAAGCCTATGGACATGTCTGTGGGGCATGCATGCTCTTGATTGATGAGTGATGCAGGAGGACACAGCCTGATGTGCTATCATCCCTGAGCAGGTGGGCCTGGGCGATCTAAGAAAGGCAGCAGGGAGAGCCAGGGGGTAAGCAGTGTCCCTGGTCCTTCCTCCTCCAACTTTCTACCTCCAGGCTCCTGACTTGGGTTTCCTTTAATAATGAACCAGACCCCTAAGCCAAGCAAAGCGTTTCCTTCCCAACTTGGTTTTGACCTATGTTTCATCATAACAACAGCAGACCAAACTAGGACAGTTGCCTTATTCTCTGGCTAAGACTAAGTGTAGAGTATTGAGGAGAAACCGCAGAGTAGCCATACCTGTCTTAGTCTCAAGTTAGAGGACGAGTTTTCAATATTTTTATAGCTGAATACACTATTAATTATGGGATATTTTGTAAATGTGCTACATATCTGTGTTGAGGTATATTTCAGTTAGACTTCCTTTGTTGGTAGTTTTGATCATGAAAAAGTTGAATATTTTTTAAAGTTTTTTTTCTATATGATCACATGATTTTCTCCATCATTCTGTTACAGTGGCATGCCACTTTTATGGACTGTATATGTTGAAATATTGTCAATACAATCCACCTGGACTTTTCGAATAGTCCTTAACT